>JACAXG010000033.1:3123659-3716701 GCA_018881555.1 Amblyornis subalaris
CCTGTCCCTACAGCGTGTGGGAGTGTGCGAGCCGCCCTTGGTAGATGCTGCAGCTCTGGTGTGGGACACAGCAGCTATCCTCTGGGCTTTCATTGAGGGCCAGCGCGCGATTCTACACTCCTCCTTTTAAACAAGAATCCTCGTTTCTGACAGGACCCAGTCATGCCATGTGGTGTTTGAGCTGTGAGATTACAGACATGGTGCTGCCTTGGTCCTTCAGTCTAAGGGCACGAGTCTCAGGACACATGCTTGACTGGCGTACAGTTCACACGTCCCTGAAGCACTAAGAGAGTAAAGACCAAGCTGTGGGATTAGTTGTCACATCCATTCACTTATTAGTCATTTTCTTGAAATGATAAATGACTGAATTCTCATAGCATTACATCTCCTCTCACACTCACATTCCACCGTCACCAGTGAACTGGATGACACCAGTGATAGATCCCACAGCATAGATAATAGCCACAGCATAAATCTTCTGAGACTCCCTCTGCATCCACTGACATTAGGATACTGCAGACAGAGACAGCGAATTCAGTTCCAGGAGTGAAAGATACTTGAGAAATGTCAAATATTTTTCAGACAGATCTGCTGAAACATACAGAATTACTGAAACCAGCAGGGGCTTAAAATGACTAGAAAACAAGGGGAACTGCTTATGGTGTTGTAGTGGCTGCACTTTACATTGCTTGCAAAAGCACTAAAAAACCCCAAACAAACAAAAAACCAAAGCAAACCAAAAACCTCCTGCACAATTTCAAAACCACTTTCAATTTGTTTGCCTGTAATGATGGTGGAATCTGTATTTGCCCAGCTACAGACATTGCTCATTCCCCCATCGACCTTCAGGAATTCGGCTTCGTCTTCTCTGACACACACCACCTTTGATAATGTTGACATTATTTGATTTTCTAACTGGCCTTATTGTTTTTACCTAGGTGGGTCCTAGTCCTGCCTAAAATTTCCCTGAAAACTCCTTGCTCCATTGAGTCTACTGTGAACAGGCACTGCAGCTCCAAACATAGTCTGTTATATGGAGACAAAATATTTAAGACTTGGCATAAAATGTTTTTTTTCTTTGCTTAACACTCAGTTCTCATTCTGAGAACTCATTTCCAATCATTAGGTTCCAGAATGCTGTTAGAAATTTTCAGTGCTACAAATTCTCTATTAGTAGTTTGGAAGGAAAGAAGTTTCCATAGATGCTCTTTGTACCTGTGATATCAGATCTTTGCTAGAAAATTATTCATGAATACTTTGTTGTTAGTTAAGGACAAGTTGTTCTCAATTTTTTTGGCTCAGCTTTGATTTAACCAGTGGCTTTAACCAGAAAACTAATGCCAACATTTTTCTGTTTTTCGCTAAACTAAAATTACACAGTTAGGCCTTTCACAATTGTTTACTCCAACCAATCTCAAAGTAACCACAAAGTCAATGCAGTAGTGAAACATGGGAAGTACCTCTAGCACTTTGGGGCTCTGTCCATTCATACTGGAGTAATCTTTAAACACTGGATGAAATTCAGTGTTGAAAATACAGCAAATTAGATGCAAACTGATTAATGCAAACTGAAACCTGTGTGTCTCCTCTAACTTCTGAAAGCTTACAGGGTTCTTCTGGAAACCAACTGATTACAATTAGCTATTCAAAGTTGTCCCTGTTTCATAGGACATCTGGGTGCTGGGGAATTCTCCTTGCTTTAGGGAAATTCTATGTTCACAGCTACGTGTCTATTGCCTGCTAGTCAACTATGTATTTGAAGCCAAGATTTCTTGTCTGAACAGTATCTCTCCTTCTTTTGCCACAGCCTTTCTGTTTTGATGGCTGATTGATTCACATTGCCCTTTAACATCATAGTCAAACCTGCATAAATGAGCTGATTTATGCAACATACTGCAGCAAAAGGACTTAAGGACTCACAAATGAAACAGAAGGAAGCAGCAATAAGAAGTACTTCAGTTTCATGTAAAATACTCATCTGTCCAAGCACTGCCAGGCAGGTTTTTCTGAAGAAATGTAAATTGCTTTGGCAGAGTTGCAAGAAATTCCTTCAAAATAAAGTTTGCTAGTAGAAGATCTTCTACAGAAATTATCTTCACTCATTCTTGTGAGGTAAGGAACCAGCAATTTGTTACAGAAAATTTGCTATAATTACAAAGTACTATAAAAAAAAGGGTGATGGTTGCTATTCTACCATTCCTTATATTCAAAACAAAAGCAGGCAAGCCTACTTGGTAGACAAGACAGTAAGATACGATGAGATCTTCAGCAGCCTCCCACCCCCCCAAAGGTAAGTAAGAGGTGTACCTGAAGAGCAGGGTAGAAGAAGATCCATAATAACTGAATCTGCTCCTTTAGTGTAAACATTTATTTCATCTGTGAGAGGATGCCTGACCACTACTGACATCCTCTTCCTGACGGAATCAAAGCCCAATGTATGTAATACTTCAAAGCTTAAAGTTCCCAGGTGAGGTAGCTCCACTGATACCTGGTCAGACAGCCTTCCAACCAGAGAACAGTTATATGCCCTTGCTGCATAGACAAGAGCAGCTTCATCTGGACTCTCTGCTTCATAACGGAGTTCTCCTTCTTCAGGTGCACTCCCCACAGCTGTCCTGCCTTGCTGGGAGCTGTAGCCATTGTTATTCATCTGTGCAGAGTATGCCAGCTTCTCTTCCAGTTTTAATAAAGTGCTATCCGTAGATGTAGATGAAAGCACACTTAAACCAAATCTGTGCATTGATTTGCTTGTAGCTAAACTAGATGAACTGCTGCTGTTAGAACCAGAGGTCAAGCGACTCGGAGTGAATCTACGTATGAAGTCTTCAATGGTTTTCACGGGAGATTTTAGTTCAAATCGGTCTCTAACCTTGAGAAGTAAAAGAACAAATCCAAAAACCGTCAATGAACAAACCCCAAAGAAAAGCTGTACAAGAATTCTGACATTGATATTCAGTCTAAGCATCTCCAACTAAAGAACAGAATTTCTTTGACAGTAAAGAGTAATGGTATTTGTATTTTGAGAAAGGAAAGTAAATGGACAAAACAACAATAGAACTTCAGAATTGTATCTGTGTATGTACATATGTTTATATGTAAACATATCTGTGTTTAATACATATGTTTGTATTAAAACCATTTTTTCTTCTTTCACCTCCTCAGATATGACCAATGGATAGTCTATCAATGTTGCACCACCACCATCAGTAGTGCATACCAAAAGCTACCATTAGTATGAAACATTGCCATCCTTTGTGCATATTCAGTGAAGGTAGTGAAAAAAAAAAAAGGCAATATTTTTCTACTGAGAAGGGTGGTATCTTGTAGAAGTAAAGTTTAATGAGAATGTGCCAATGCTGAAAATATTCTCAAAAGACACACGTTGAGATAAATTATTTCCCCGTCTCTTTCAGCATCAAAGCATTTTGCTTCAGTTTTATCATTCATCTCAGTTCACACAAATCTGTTCTATGGATACAATAGTATTAATAGTAATAGCAGATTCAAAGTAATATATATTATATTATTGTATAACAGTGTAGCATTCCTGGAACAGGACTGAGCATTCTCCAAGTGTTTCCTTGGCAGAAAACCACATCATTTTGCAGACTAGTTCACTTTTTATTCCAATCTGGAACAGAAGCAAATTGCAGAATTTTCTCCAGAATGGAAATTCCAGCTGCTGGCGAGCTTTGATATTACATTCCATTATAGTTTCATCTTACAGATCATCTTGGGATTGCGTTCTTGAAATTCTCATTCATCAGTGACACTGGTTAAGGCCAATTTAAGCAGTAATGATCATTATTTCTCATAATGAGTTTAAGATGAATCTTTTACATAATTTGAAAGTTTTAAGTGATGTTTTTCAAGTATATTTCTCTTTTTAAACTTTTAAAAAATGTCTCAGCCTTTTCTTAATTTAACCCATACATATGAAATATTTATTCACTGCCAGCTTATATCCCTTTCTGGAAAGTTTTGCACATTTACAAATTAGTTTCCATACATACTTACATATTTATGCTTATTAAATGAATAAGTTACAGTACAAGAAATCAGGAGAGTTTCAGAAGCATCTTGAAATTGTCGATGAAAGCATATTTTGCCATGGAGGCAAGTGAAATAGCTGACATACTCCAACTAATGCATTATTAAACTCACCCAGTCACATAGTGGTTCTACAAGTCATCTCACAACTCTTTCTAGTTGTTTCTCACTAGAATGGGAGGTTTTCATTTTCCTGGCTTGCAAGATAAATTAGTATCAAAGCAAAAGAAGCCTGAACTCTCTTTTCCTTTTTCTTTAACTTACCTTCTGTCGGGGCTGATTTGGTGCAGTAACCACAACTGTGTTACATATAGTCAAAGCTATGAAGAAGTCAAAAACGTCACATAGTTCTGGACTCAGATGGGATAATGGCTGTTCGTGGCTCCTCATGACCTCCAGATGCTTTGCACACTCATTCACCTTTTCTAACAGCCTTGGGTCAGGTGTGATGTCCTTCTCCTAGTAATAAATACCAGTGATTAATATCTGTGATTTTGCACATTTCCAAAGCAGCAACAAGCAATTAAAGCATCCAAAGCAGTGTCAATACCAAGAGTTTTGTGGCGGCCTTACACCACAGAGTGGAGGTGGAGAAAACTGTAACACACCCATTCTAGACACGAAACAGTTAACAATGAGCCTAGTAGTAGAAATGGGTATGTGAAATATTTATAGCAGCAATATTTATCTACTTTGGAGGTAGTGGATAGGAGAAGACTTACATACTAATTCTCCTCCCTCTTTCCTGTCTAATTCAAGACATTTATTATCTAATACTAAAGTATGGTACACTACAGAGACCAAAAGTGTGGAAAAAATAGGCAGCAATGAGATTTAAAGTTTGGTTTTACACCAGCACAAGAAAATTAAACCATCTTAGATTGTTTGTTAGGGAACAACGACCATCCACAAATTTGAAGTTAATTCATGTGGGTTTTTTACACTGAAACATTGAGCACTTTCAACTCTATTGCATCAGTATTTTCCACTTATTTAATATATTTCTTGTCAGAGCAAACTCCAGTATTTTGTAACACAGGAGGAGGCAAGGATACAGAAGATTAAAAGATAAACTGATCTAAGCCTCTTTTCTCAGTAGAATTTTATCTCTTGATGCTCAGCAGCTGATGAATATGAGCAACCACAGAATGCCATGTATAAAAACTGCAGCTTGGAATTTTATCAAAAGAGCTTACTCTTGACTGAAATCAAGAAGTTCCACCAGTGCAAATAGCATCTTTCTTTGTCTATATTTGTAAGTTGCCTTAAGGGTGAATTTCTGTCAACAGTGGAACAATGCAAAACCCCTAAACAGACACGACTTGGCTTCTCTCCTCTCTTATTGTCATTCAGCTCATGTAAAACTTACACAGAATTACAACAGTATAAAATGAACAAAATGAAGTTGTAAGAGCATAAACTCACCAACATTTTGAAATGCAAAGATTTTTATTTTTTAAAATACAAGACATGCAATCGACTGATAACCACTAAAACACACGAAACCTATGCTGTAGTGTATGGCAACAATGTCTAAGAATTGGAATGCATGGTGTTCACCCCAGTGAACTATCAAGTGATAGTTGATTCTTGATTCACTATCAAGTGATAGATAGAGGATTTTAAAATCCTCTGACAAAAGACAAAAGTAGAGGCATATGCAGAACAATTAGAATCCTTGACTTCAATGCTATTCTCATCTTCTTTAGATAAAAGGCATACATTTTCTTTCCAAAATCAAAGTATAACTAAAACAAACACTTCGGATTGTCTTTACCTTCAGCTTGCTCCCACAGAGAAGGCATTTAGATAATATCTATGCCAACACTTGATTGTTTTTGTACAAACAGCTGTGACTACAGAAGTAAAAACACCAAGATGAAGTTTATAAAGAGGCACACAATGTGCTACAGATTTCTTTACCTTTTCCTTTTCAGGACATGTTTCCATTAGAAGATACAGGACACTGTACATTCAGTTCTCATGACTTACCATTGGGCTACTGAATGCAGTGTGCTTTGAGAGTATGCTTGCTCTTTTTGCTTCAGCTCTGCTACCTGTGCGCCGGTGGGTTTTGGTGCTCTGGCTCCTGTGTATCACTTTGATGCTCTGATGGCTGCAGATACTGTCACGCTGGGACAGAGTTCCTCCTTTTGGTGCTGCCTCATCTTCCTCCGAATCAGGTTCTTGGTACATTGCTAAACGTTTGGCTATCAGTAAAAACAAAGAAGGACAAATGTTGCTTATGTTAAATGTGGCTTAGAAAGAAAGAGAGGGACATGGTGACTTTGTTCAAGTGATCTGGTTTTAATATTATGCTGTGCTTTCACAGTAATAATGAATGATTCCATTATCAGGAAATACAGTGTAATGTTAATTGAATGGTAGTATCTAATGGAGGATGCCGATAACATAATTAGAAATGTAACACAATGCACTGCCTCCCTTATCATCACACTCTCTCTGAAAGGCAGTTAGACTCTGCGGTAATTCAGTGCATCCCTGAAGACTATTCCACAGCTCTGCCTGATGAAATCAACCAAATAATTTGGTCTTCACTTGAAATCTGAGAAGGAAATAAACATTCCAGAAAATTTTCCTGTAGTTTCCAACACAAATTTCAAAGAAAGTATTTTCCAGAAAAAATGTCACATCTGCTGAGTACCAGTTAACTGACATCTGAAATATCCTCAGAACAACACATCTACAGAAAATTACTGCCTTCATTTTATCCATAGAGATGAGGTACAGACAGCATTAAAGCCTCGCTTAAGGTCAGGGCCATTTGCTGCAGAATGGAGACATGAACCCAGATTCCTGATTGCCAGCCTAATGTTAAAACCACCCTGGAGTCTGTCCCTTCCTCTCTGCATGATAGGCAGGACAATGCAGCATGCAGTATGAAAACCAGGGTACTCTCACCTGCTGCAACACTTGTTCCTATCAGCATTTGCTGCAGTGACCAATTCCTGGTTTACATAGAATGAAAGAGTTTTTCCAAATGATATATTTTAGACGAATGCTTCCTCAGTGAAGAATCCAACTAAAACAATTAATGCTAGATAATAATCCTGGCAGTTGGACATACAGAAATCAAAAATGAAACAGAAAGAAGAGGTGTGAAACAACCATGGAATCCTGCCCCGCTAATAACAGGCTCTGTTTAGCTCTAACTGATGTATAACATATTTTTTCATTTCAAAAGACCATGGGCATTTAGTAATCTGGGTGATTCATTAGGCAGGCAAATGCCACTCTAACAGGCTTCTATTTATACCACCTTCATTATGTATTCATTGTAAAGCTTTTCATTATACTCTCAAAATAATCCACACTATACAGATATACAGTACTAGTTACATACTTGTGGCTCAGTTTGTTTTGGTTCCGCAGTGTAACAAATTAGATTTTCCTCATGGCAAATGATAAATCACTAGAATGTAAGTTAATTATTCAGGCATTTAACAAACAAACAAAAAAATTCTTTCAAAATACTTCCTGAGAAAAATCTTACATTTTATAGGGTGAGTTTGGCATGGGATCACTTTTAATGTAGCTAGCTTTACAAAGAAAAACCCACCCTCACTATCCGCTGCAATTTCCAAACATGTTCTAGCTGTCAGAAAGCAGCTGGAGGAGTTGAAACCAGACTACACACTAGAGCTAGTGATAGGTCTATCACTACAGTATCGTATATCAGAGATTTTTTCAACTCCATCTGAAACATGTATAGGCTTTGTCTGAAACGTGGGAAACAGAAGAGTTTCCCAGTCCTGGCCGTGATTGCGCACCTGGTCACTGCTATAACCGAATGCCCAGGCATGCAATATCCTCCACTGCACTCTGGCTCCTGCTGCCAAAAAATTCAGACTGCGGATGTAGAGAGGGCCATAGTGCATGTAGAGACACAGAGAAGAGACTGCAAGATACACTGCAGATCACTTCTGCCCCACACCTTGAATACAACCCTGCAGCCCAGGTCCTAAGGCTGATGTAGACTGATGGTGGATGATTGAGGAGTTTCCCTCATTAGCATTCTTTGGTGGGATACACGTTCCTCTGTGTTATGTCGTGGGAAAGAGGTCGAGCAACAGCACATTCATTGCTGTGAAGGCAGCTGCTCCTTGAGCCACACAGCTGCCAAGAGAGTAGCACAGCACTGTTGCTCTATTCTTTCAGTGCCTACCTAGTCCTCTGATTTGTATGACACGACCTACAGGACAGCTCAAAGAACTAGGGAGGTCACTGGTCTCCTTGGCCCTGAAGTTCGTTTCACCTCCACAGGCTGCTTCCTGCAACTTCTTGCGCGTGCTTTGGGCCAGCGCAGTTCTAAGCTGTCCCATTGCTCTTGCCCACTAATTCCCACTTTCTTCTGCTCTGTAAGCCTCTATGCATTTTCCCAGTGGAAATGCAGATTCCTATACTGTGAATTTAATTCAACTGATTACAGGTTTGTCTGTATCAGAAGGGGTCTACACTAAGGGACCAAAGTGAACTGCAGCATGTACTAAGTACAGATCCAGGCCCTGGATCAAGATGAGAACCAGACTGCTCACTGTTATCCCCAGAGACACAGGTTCCTTTCAAGGGAAACCCAGGCATGGAAGGAAGGAAGGAAGGAAGGAAGGAAGGAAGGAAGGAAGGAAGGAAGGAAGGAAGCATGTGGACATCAGTGTGTTACTTTAGGATTCTTGATGCGTCAAGAATCAGAATGGAGCAGCACACTGAAGGCTTTTGTCCTTCTCTGCACTGGGGAGGTATAAAAGCGTGCATATCTGGGGAGGTATAATGGAGTGCATATCTGGGGAGGTATGATGCAGTGCACATCCTGGGATGAGGCCTGTGTGAGGGCAGTGCCCAGTCAGACTGGCAAGCTCTGCTTTCATTATCTTCTGCAGGCTCCTAGTTACATGCTGCAAACCCCGGGCTAAAAAAACATTGCTCAAGATGACACACCAGTAAGGTTTTCTGCACTTTACCAACATTTAAGATTTAAATCAATCATAAGAAACACATTTTTGTGCATCATTTTCACTAGGGCCCTCAGCAGCAAAACCAGTCTCAAGCAGAGTTGGCATGACATGTGGACACGGCCACTCTCAGAAAAAGCATAAGAAAAGCTTGGATTTGTCATAGGGATAATATTTTCACCATAGATACTGGCCATTTGAAGGGTAGACTGACAGAACTCTGTGCTGCTTCTTCTCATAACAGGTAATATTCCTTGACAGGGAAAGGACTGGCCACAATTACTTACTTCAGCTTTGCAAAATGTGCTACTCAGATGGTCCAACTCTCTTCCGAGCAGAGCTTTTTTTTAAAAGGATACATTTTCTTTAAGAATCATACCTAATTTAAGCTTCTGCTCTGAAAATATATCTTGAAATACAAGGCCTCAAAGATCCTGAATTGAATATAATTTTATTCCCTGTATAAAATCTCTATGGTTAAGCAGAGAATGCATTTCATGTACAATACACAGTTATGCCTGCATACTGTATCTCTGGATTCGTCATTGCTCTTTCTTCTTTCTTGCATTACATCTAAACATACTTTGTTTATTCAACATAGCAAAAGCTGTTTCCTAATGCAGCACTCAATTTATTTATTAGCATTATACTGATAGCGTGGTTCTTTTTGGTCAATATAATAATAGCTATTTCTTGCACTCCATACAGGTTTTCATTGTAGCACATTCATTTAATTGTTCCTGCCACTTGGAAAAAGGAGTAAAAAGAAAAGTAGGAACAAGACTAGAATCTCATTTAACCAAGTCAAATATAACTCTTTTGATGCAAATGGTGTTATTTCGGTTTATACCAAGGTAAGCTTGACAACAAAAAAAAAAGCCTAAGCCTTTAACGTTTTCTCAAGTGCAGTCTTACACATTATGCAGCAAGAACTAAGAAGTTTAAAGAAATAATGAAACCCGGTTCAATTGTTCAGCTATGGCTAACGTTCACATTGCTTCAGCTGTGCAGTGCGTGCTTCTCTGGGAACATGCTGTTCTCTCCACCCACTCAGCCCTCTCCAATTCAGAACCTTTTCCTGTGAACATCATAACCTGAAAGACATTGTTGTGGGATGCTTTTCAGTTTCAGCACTGAAAATTGATGGCCTTGATCTTTTTTTCAATCGAGTTTCTTGTTAAGGGCAAGACACAAACAACTYTGGTAACATAGCAATGCAATTCATGACAGTCAAATTTCACTATCCTGTAGTTCATTTTATATTTATGGCACAAAGAAGAAACAACAGTTAATACTTATTCCATTAACCCTCTTCTATCTTTCAGAAGACAGCAGGAAGCTAAAAATAAAACTCCTGTAGTAGCTGCTAAGTATTTGAAGATACATTCTTTCATTTTAAAACCTTTTCTTTCATTTCGTTTTGATTTTTCTTTTCTTTTTTTTTTTTCTGTTTTACCTTCTGTGAAGAGAGTCCATTTTTCAGGCTGACAGAGACACTACTGCCACACAGCCAGATGTTCTGCTAACTAGAAATGTGGGATCCGGAACCTGTAAAGAATTTCCCTTCAAGCAGAATAAAACTGCAGACCCCCTAAACCAGAATACTTCAGCTGTCAGTGTGTGGGCACTATTTCACCATGGAAAAATTCCATTTTGCCTCAAACCACTCAATAAGATTGCTACTGAACTGTAACAAAGTAAATCTAGATGTGAAGCACTTACTCGCACCATCACACCACCTTATTTCCTTATTATTTTAGAAGTGCAAGGTTATTTCACTTCAGAGTGCACTCTAGTGTTTACAAAAAGATTTAGTTGAGCAGGTAGCATGYTAGAAATTTGTACAAGTGTGCTAACATAATCTTAATTTACTTTCCCTTAAGGTCAAGTCTTGAGATCAGAAAACACCAAGATTTCCCTTTCTCCAACCTCTTAGCAACCCCAAGGACGTAATGACCTTAAGTCCTTCATTAAGAACTCTTTACTCCACTTAGAAATGGAGATAATTCCTTTTTTCTTGAGATTTTTGAGAGAAGTTGTCAGGGTAGATATATGCTTAGAGAAAAGTAGTACTTGTCTCTAAATATGAGTTATTCTGTCTTTTATAGGATTTAAAATGGGGTAAGCCCAATGTATTGAGTTCTACGTCTGCTCATACTGGTTACCTCCTTAGTTACCAATTAAAATTTTTCAAAAAGCAATAAGAAATGTAAAGAGAAACTACAAACAAGCTGCACAGAGTGCCTGAAGCACCCAGTTCTGCTAAAGGTTTCCAGCTTTCTGGGAAAGGCCTAAATGGACTATCCTGATTTCTGAAGATTGTCAAATGTTAAAGGAGGCAGATCATAAATCCGTTTGGAAGCAACAGCTGCATTTATGGAAAAGGTTTTTCGATTTCTATGCCTTAGAAAAAAATTTCTCTAATATGGCTGGACTCTGCAGTCTATGTTCTGGTGACTACACACAAAAAGAGTAAGAAAATTTCACCACAAAACAGCCGTCCAAAACTAAGAAAGATTTTTTTTAACATAATGGACTTTCCTATGAAAATTAGTTGCTAGCCAACCTTCATCAAGAAAAACTGGAAAGCAGAAAGTAACTACTTCTCTCTCAGTTTTAGTCATTAAGAAACTTTGTTAGACAACAGAAAATCACGGAGGTTTTTATCATCTGCCTTCACCTCCATAAACTTCTCTTATTCTTATGTTGTCTTGTATGTAGTTTTTTTCACAGTCATTGGAAGGAAAGGAGAGGAATTCAAAGAATGAAAAATTCAGACTTTTCAGATTTGTGTGGTTGTATTCGTGCTGATTCAATTCTTGTTATGTCAACAGTTTCATTAAATGGGTAGCTAAAACTAGAAAAACAGAGATCACATCACATAGGCAAGAGTGTGATTAATTCAGCATTTGGAAAACAACTAGGACAAATGTCAGGCCAAGACCATCTGTAGTTAAATCATGTAAGGACTTTTGGAAGCACCATCGGCTTTTGGGCACCTACTGGGATTAGCAGACAGACTTGGGGCATGGCCAGTTCTAAGAATTGTTAGAAGCTGTCTCCTAGCCTGAATGGAAGAGATGCAGTATGGCCATGCAATTTGGCCTATAGGGAAACAACACCTTTTTTTTGTTGTTGTTGCTAGCATTCTTTTGGGGTAGAAGGTAGTACTGATCAGAAGAATAATTCTGGGATTGAACCAGAATATACTGCCAATGGGTATTCTGTAAATATTCCCATTTATGAATGGGACAATCATTTTTCTATTTGGAGTGGTCCATGCCATACCCTGCTCCTGAATTAACACTCTGCAATTCAAAAAGAACCTTCAGAGGAGACAATAGAACAGATGTAAGAACTGAAGTCACGAAGACATGAGGTGGGAATTCTCTTCATCTGTATTGAGAGTTCTAAACCACAGAGAAATAGGCACATACTAGAAAACCATCAGGGATGTCTAAAACAAATCTGATGAATTACATCCCACAAATACTTAATTTTCTCCAGAAACTGTAAAGTTACCAGATGACTATCCTCCATGTAAATATCTACAATTAGGTAACTAGAATCCCATCCTTGTCAACATAGTCTCCACAGGACCCAAACGTGTAGTGCAAATTCCCATCGTTTGATCCAAATCAGTGCATAATCCACCACCAGAATACTGTAAGTGACCTCAACAGTGATGAATATTTGATAGTGCTTCCATCATGGAACTATTACTAAGCATGCTCACACCTTCCCCTACAGCTTTCACAAGCATTCCTGGATTCCTCTTTGGTGCTAAGCTCTTGCATAGCAGTACTCATAAGTAATACTTTGTACTACCTCCAGTTGGCCAAGAGATTCTGTCCCACACTAGTGCAATTTATTGCCCTCTATTATTCATGTTTTTGTCACCTCTTGTCTAGACTAAAACAATGCAATACTCCTGGGCGCAGTGCCATCTGCGTCATAAGAAACTTAGAGCTAATAGAGAATTCTGGAGGAAAATGTTTTCTCCAGAAAATTAATGAAAACTTGCTTCCTATACCTAAAAAAATATTAAGTCTCACTCAGCGGTTTCAGTTTTTACTTTTAGAAGCATGTAATTGCTTCAACCTCGCATAAAGTCTGCATAAATCTCTGTGATGAAAACCATGATTAACACGTCCATGTTTGATGCAAAACAGAACTCTTCCTCATAATCATAAAGCTCATCTTTCACAAGGGGAATTTATACAGCTCTGTGGTACAAATTTCCAAGGAAAATAAGGATACTCCCATCACTCAAGAAAAAGACATGCCACCTCAAATAAGCCAAACTTAACACAGCATAGCGTACGCCTTTTAAGTAGCTCTCAAACCCCCAAAATTGTGCATTGCATGTACAGGGGGAGGAGGAAGGGGAAAGACCAAGCTACATGTAAGGGAACTCACAKGCATTGCTTAATGCACTAGTGGAAAGAACTGAGATATGACAATGACAAATGCAGTATAATAACAATCCCTGTAGAACAGAAAAGAATGGGGTAATTTCTCATAACTGTGAATAAATTTTAGGGAGAAGAGTGTATAAATCAGCATAGAGAAAATTTATGAAGGCTATGCACAATCTGTTGGTTGAGTAATTAACAGATATGCAGTAGTTCTAGATTATGCAGAAAGAAATGCTTAAAAAGAAAATAAAACCTCAAAAGTTAGGAAATTTCAGACCTCAGTTTGCCAGTGTAGATATAACTATCCCCCTCTGTGCATGTGCATGGCTTAGGCCAAGAATATAGGGCCTCCAACCGACTTCAGAGGAAAGTTTGCCAGAACACCTTGCCATGGGAAAAAAAGTGGGCTACTTCTTAGCCTTGTCCTCAGATATGGCTGAATGGTGCTGATTTAGCTGAAATTTATCTCCTAGAATTTATGCCTGAGGCAAACATCTGGCATGGAAAATTTGAAYCAAAAAGTTAAAAGTTTTGTACAGCTATCCAAAACCGAAAACAGGATCTTAGCATAAGCAGGGTCAAGAAAATGGAATAAGAAGCACTGCTACCCAGCCACAGCGGAATAACAAACTTAGGTCAAATAGCTCAGAACAAGGATATTTCCATCCTGAGCTGTCTACTTTTACAGTAAAAACTGACCTTTACCTTCAGCTTTTGAATCAAGACCCATGTAGAATAATTTTGAATTAAGTTCTTCATCAAAAGTACTACTCAAAGTTTGATTCCAAGTAACAAGCTACTGTGCATGAGAAAAATACTCAGATAAGTGAAAAGACAAGATCATGTTTGAAACAGATAAGAAAAGGCAGATGCACTTTATTTAATTTTCTTGTATATATGTCAGCCTCATGTCATTCACTAAGTGAAAGATTTTAGAATTTTCTGATTCATGAAATCTCCAACAAAACCTTAGGTGCAAAGCAGGTTGCCATCACTTATAACATATGTGGGAAATTCAGATGCTCTGGTATAAGATACAGAAAAGTGGCTGACAAATCATTTACAAGTAAGCACACAGCAATGAAGTGTTGTTGATGCACACCCTAAAACCAGAAAGAGCTGTGATAGACGTTTTATCATATCTAAACAAGAAGGTCTCAGCAGCAGAAAAGATAACAGATGGTTATAAAATCAAACTGCAGAAAAGAGCTAACAAAATACTTGAATGAAGAATAGTTTTTATTGTGTTATTAATACTGATTATAGAGAACAAAATCAATAGAAATTATTCATATAAAGAATGATAAAGACCTATTTTTCCTAGAGGAGAAAAAACCCCCAATAAAATACTGTGTAAAAATTCTGTGTTAATTTAAAAATTGTATTTGCCAGAAATTTTWTACTGATTGGAGTTACAACCAAGCCCAAACACAGCCACAAGTGAAAAGAATAACTGAAAAAACCAATCAGTTTATGTATCTATTTGACACTTCTGTTTGTAGTGACATTCACTCTGTTTTCATTAACATTTATATTGTAATCTGAAATCATAAGAGGAAAACATGCACAAACTTAGATTTCTGTTAAATATACTACACTTGAAGAAAAAAAGATCTGAAAACTCAGCACTGAAACTCAGGGGCCTGCGTTCAGCCTACATATTATCAGATGATACCAAGCTCATAAAAATACCTTTTCTGCACTGTTTTAATTGGCAATACCATCATTCTTGCAAGGAACAGAGTACACTCTGGAATTAGTATAAAAAAGCAAATGATCAATGGCAGAGTAGAAGTAAAAAAGAATGAATAATCAGAATGTCACAAGCAGAATTAGGAGTCCAGCAACATACTCTTAGTTCTAATTCTTCTCTCTTTCTTACCTACTGTACAGAGGTAGAAGTCACAGCTTCTCCCTAAGTCCTTTCTGTAATGCTAATAAGACTACCCAAACACCTGGTTTTTCGAAAAAGAGTCTCAGTATTACTTTAAAGTAGGGGAAAAAAAAGAACAATCCAATACTTCAAAATATCTTTTTCCAATTTATGATCTTATCCTCTTTCTAAAGCTTGTTTTAGAGTTCCCAGTCTATTTTGATTATTTATCTTATTCTGTACCTTATTTGTAATCTGAAATTCTGTAGTGTTCTTTGAGAAAACTTTATAATCAAAGATCTTTATGTGTTGTCTAGAATAAGAAACTTATTTTTTCCAAACAGGAATGAAATATTGTAGCTATCAATATTTTCCTGCATACAGAGTATGATTTGAAGAGCTAAGATCTATTCTTTCAAAAATGATAACAACAATATGTTAGAGAAAAATAACACAAATTACAAACAAATCACAAAATAATTTTAAAAGGGTGAAGAAATAACACAGGGATGACAACTCTCACATTGCCTTGTGAGAAACAGTAATTTTTCAGCATTTTAAGAGCCTGATACTTGTGGATATTCTCTCAACTGCAGTGTTCATAGAGCAGTGAACATACCTTGACACAGACACCTTCCACACAGGAGCACTGAAAAGAATCTGACAAAGGTAACATAAAATATGCTATTCTATCGGATTATTATTCTTGTTAATATGAAACCCTGCAGCTTTGTTTGCATTTATTTCTCAGTACAAAAGGATAATCTCATTGCAGGTATTCAATCAGACACTAATCTGCCTGTATGCTCAAAATTGTTATTTTACACTGTATACTTCAAACACGCCAAGCAATCATGGTACCAGCAGCACTATTCAATGTGCTTACATTAGCCATGTGCTCAAGTGCTTTACTACTTTAGGAGCTAAAGCCAGAAGCTTTAAATGTCTTGACAACATACTGTAGATATTACAGAATACTCTGATAAGATTGTCATTGCTAGCTGAACATATCCATCAAATTACACTGATCTGAAAACAGCTGTTATGGAGTTTGCTGAGTGYGTATGTGCAATTTCTTTTGTTCTTCTTTTTGATTTAAGATTACAGCAACTTTTATGACTACTTCAGTTTGCCCAAAGTACAACTGTTAGATAGAAAACGTGACCATGAGCTCACCGTTATCATCATGGGAATACTCTGTTCCAGAAACAGTGCATCTTCGGAAAACCATCTTGTTTTCAGTAAGCGTCCCAGTCTTGTCTGAAAAGATAAACTGCACCTGACCTAAGTCTTCTGTGATATTTAAAGCTCGGCACTGCAGTTGAGAGTCTGTTTCTTCATCATATAAATCTTTATCTTGATGAATAAAGTATACTTGGCAGATTTTAACTATTTCAATGGATACATACAAAGAAATTGGAATCAGAACCTAGAATACACAAATGGAAAGAAAATAAGGAGAAAACAGAAGCAAGGACACAATGAATTATTAAAGTTAGTTAACTTGGTACTAGACTGGAACATAAAGAGGCTATGTATTTTAAGCATCTACTCTAAAGTCATTATCATGTTTAAAGTTAATTTACTGTGTTAGATGAAGAAAACCTATGTTGAATTTCAGAGCTGGAATGCATTATTATGTCTAGAAAACTGATTATCAAAACATGGACAGAAGCAAATCTTTTTTTGGCTAATAAGCTGAGCTTGAAACTAGCTGGGGAAGGAAAAGAAAAGAAAACCCCAACCCAAACCAGACCATACAGTCAGAATACAGTAGATGTGAAAGGACTGAATAACTTGTTCTGCATAAATAATAGACTGTTTACAAATTCACTGTGCAGGAATACGAGAAACAAAATGAGTAGTGTTAATCTCTCCACAGGAACAATTTCTTTGGCCTTGGCTTTTGTACTGCAAATTAGTTGCATGAAGACTACATTTTAAAATTGCTGAAGAAGGAATCATGAAAAGACTTTGAACTGTTTCTTGAGGATTCTCAAAACTTCATAAAATACCTAATTTGTACTCGAGTTTTTCTCTGCAGATATTTTTTCAGGACAGAAATTCCTGACTGTATGCATTGCTTATTTTGCTGAATTAGATATGAGGGAAAAATTATAGCATGTATGTAAGTGGCAAATGTGGTCATTTCAACAAAAACTACAGTGAAAGGTTGGTGTTTAAAGAATTGTGTGGTGAATTTTCTTAATCAATATCATAACTCAATCCCTCAGAGTAAAAGGTAAAATCCTTTCAATATCCTTTTTCATTCCCTTTTATAAACAAGTTGCTGCCTCCAGTAAAGCAACCTCCTCTAGTGTCCCACTAGGCAAACTTCCATATATCCCAGTGACATGAGGTTCTGTTACTTCTCTTAACTTACCACCTTCACCATTCAAGATATTTCTCCTCAGGACCAAAAAACTTTTGACAGTTTGTTACCTGGCTGACATACGGATTTGCTAAGAGCAGTATATTTGGAAAGCTGTAAGAAAGTATAAAATTATCTTCATACCAGAACACTGTTCCCAAAGTGGCATCCACAATCTCTGAGGTGTTGTTCCACAGTGGGTAGATAGGAAGCGTAACGCTTACTTTATGGTGCATGGGGGTGTTCCTCCCCAGGTGCAGGACCCTGCACTCGCCTTTTTGGAATTTCAGACAGTTCTCCTCTGAGCATCCTTCCAACCTGTCGAGATCCCTCTGAAGGGCTGCACAGCACTCTGGAGTATCACTCCTCCCAGTTTTGTGTCAGTGAACTTGCTGAGGAGCCATCTGCCCTTTCATACAAGTCATTGATAACTAAGTTAAACAACACTGCACCCCATATTGAGCCTTGGGGGACACCACTAGCAACAGGCCTCCAACTAGACCCTGYGCCACTGATTACAATCCTCTGGGATCTGCCATTCAGCCAGTTCTCAGTGTATTGCTTTTTAGTGCTTGATTAGCTTCTTACATGCCTTAGTGGCAAAAGGGCTACTACACATATTGCACATACGTAGCTTTATTACAGCAAACTACGCACAGAGGTGGCAGCATGTACAACTTGATTACCTGAAACACTATGATCACCGTCAGAAATAAATATACTGAGGCTAAAACAGGTGACAAATATTTGCCATCAGGCCCTGGAACATCAAAAATTGGTTTCTTCTTCTCACCATATTGCCATACCCATAGACCATGACCTGCAGAAGAATTAGAACAGAGAAAAAAGCAAGTTAACACCAAGGAAAAATGCTTAGGGTATGAATCTGTTCTTAGAGTTATGTGGGAAATTCGTATTTGTTTTCAAATATTCTGCATGACTTCTGAAAAATGCCCCAAACCCAAGTTTTTTTCTTGCCTTGGGATTTGGAGTTTGAGAAAGGGCTTTGGCTGCCCTTAAGGACAGAATGCAAGACTCATTTCACATAACTTTATCCAAATAAAGTGAGCTGGCTAGTCTAAGTTAGTAGTTTAGACTGTTTCTGTAATCACAAAAGAAAACTGCACTTCTTCAGAAAGTGGTTAATTTCAGTGCTATTCTATGTGTTAAAATGAAAGAACTCCACTGACTGTACTAGATATATCATCAGCCAGCTATCACTAAACTAGTTTCAGAAGAGACTTTAATTTCACTGTGTGAATCATATCCACCACATGTACAGAACTAACRAAATAACAGTATCAACAGAGTCAACAGCATGGAAGCCGAGGAATGAAGAACAGAAGACATTCTAAGCCTTGCTCACAGTGTTTTTTTTTAATTGATTGTGCTGATAGCAAAATAAAGATAAGATTGTTATTGTTTGGGGAAAATTACATTCTTGCTAAAGAGACAGAACATTGCCTTTTTAAGTACAGCACTAAGATTTACAGTCCTAAAACCCCTAAAATGGTATATCTGATGTTTTTAAGGTGAAAAAACAAGGAAGAATTCTTCCACAATAAGAAGCATTCAAACTATCTTCATTATATGTCGGAAATCAGAAAAAAGGACAAAGGTCKGCTTTAAAAGTAATCTTTTGTAAGCCACACTTGACAAGATCCTTTACATCTGGATACACAAACCCAGCATTGAAATATTGAAAAACAAAAACACATAAGTGAGCAGATTATTTTGTCCCTATACTACCAATATGAAATCACACTCATTATGTCTTTATTGATGTACATATTTTTATTCTTGAGAGCAAAARCAGAAAGCTCCACACTGAGAATGACCTACATTACGGTTTGTTTTATAAATACTCTTAGATTTTCAAAATAATTGTCATACCATCAGTTATACTTTATCGACAGAAGATGTGAAAATGGCCTAACTTGTACAGAACACCAGGCAGCTCTGGTTTACAAGGGCTCGAGCAAATTTCTTTCCAGCTGTCTGTGGCTGTCACCACCTCCAGCAGTTTGCTCTGGCCCTCTGCTGGTGGTTTCCAGCCTTGTAGCAGATGGGACAGGAGGAAAGGCACACCTGTCACTTACCGTGTGCCACCTCCTCCCGTTCACGTTCACGCCTCTGGGGAGTCCCAGCTACACAGAAGCCACTCAGAGGGCACACCCCGCTGCTGCTGCTCTCGGGACAACACCGCGGGGCAGTGGCAGAGGGGACAGCTGCAGGCAGTGGCTCCCTGCTATGAAACCTCACCATGACATTTCAGCCCTGAGAACTGGGCTCCCCAACACTGAGACACTACAAAAGCGTGTCATGGACTCAGTGGAARCAAATAAGCTGACTGATTCACAGCTGGAAATACTCATCTTTAAGCAGCATTTAACAATACCTGGAAAAAGGCACACAGAGATGTATTAAAATGGYATAAGATTGTTATTAAACTACACCACAGTTGTTAGGAAACATTCTGGTGTTTATGCCATATGACTCACACATAAACATTACAGAACACACAAATATTAAGGATATGGAATTCATATGCTATACATAAAAAATCATTTTGGGTGCCAAATGTAAAACTCAATTCTTTCTCACAAATGGACAGAAAAAAGGCCTGAAGAGAAATAACGTGAACTGCAGCATTTCCTTAAACTCTTTCCATAAGTCTAGAGAGTATTTTACTTGGATTTATGCAGACTTTTGCTTATTTCTTCTATGTTAAAGCTGCAGACTTAGGGACAGTGAGTCCACATTGTGCACTGTGCCCTGGATTTAATGAACAGTACTGGGAAATACCACTGTGTTGATTTTGTTTATTCCCTGATCATAAATTACTTTGCTGACTGATTAATGACATGCTACACTCTACCACCTGTAATTTTTGGGGAACTGCAGATAAACAGGGGGTTTTTTTGGACTTGACATTTTTGGATGCTAYCAAGGTTAGTATAATCTAAGTCTTTGGATCTCTGGTACTAATAGCACATACTTGTTTGAGATTAAGAAGGTATTTAGATCAGCTTGCGTATCAAGACATTTTGATTTTTGACAAAAATTAGTACAGGGCAGCTTTATGGATTTCACGTTTTGGGAGACATGCGATATGTTTTCAATAAASCTGAGTGCATGAATCCCAAAACAGTGTAACACTTCAGTTTCTATGAGTAATGAGCGCTTACCGATGGCAGAAAACAGACACATGATTAGAAGTATGAGGACACACCAAAGGACATCGGCATTCATCTGTCTTTCAAGCTTACTGCGCTTGTAACGTGGTCCATTATTATTTAACAAAGCTTTGGTCTCATGCCCTGCAGAAAGAATTGCACCAAATGTGTGATATGGAACTTTGTTATTACTTTAAGAAAACGATAAAAAGGTGGTATGCCTCATAAGACAGAAAACCAGCTCTTACCCGCGTAGATCACTATTCCTGCAACTTCTTCTGTATTTCTAATGGTACATCCACGTAATAGAAGATTCTCTTTGAAAAGTCCATCCTTTTTTCCACTTTTATGAATACTACAGAAAATTTAAAAACAGAACAAAACACAGCATGTCAAAACATTAAGCTTGATAAATTATACTTGTAATGTAACAAGCCCAGGAAACATCTTCAAAGTTTAAGAAGTTTTTTCAGTTTGATGGCAAAACATTTCCTTAGATCTTCCTCTTGGGAAGATTCTCTGTCAGACTTTGAAAACTGAGCTTAGTTACCCAAGGATCTCCGACATGCAGCAGCCCAGCTGGAGCAGTACCAGTTACTGTTGGATATACAAATGTCCTGGACAAATGCTCGCTAGAGACATGTGGGCCAAATCGACAGCATGTGTGCAGCCTAGCTAATGCTTGGAAAATGCATTGGACTTCCTGTGCATGTGTAAACTGACTGAGCAATCACAGTTAATCCAGTCCACCTAAAAGCAGCTGTGTAGTGGATATGATTAACCCACTATTCACATGTTCTTACTAAAGGAATCCTAGAAAGAGATATGGTGAAACTGGGAAAGGACTGTGCTTCAGACGCAGTGATATTAAGGAAGATGTGCCAGTGATAAGATGCATCAGTTCAGTGAAAAGAAAAGGAGAAATATTCCATGTGTTCATCAGTGAGAACAAGAGAAATTCCTTTCAGAACTGTCTTACCAACTATCTAAGAATGGCCTCCACCCTGAGGATTCTTGTTGACTAACACCAAAACACATGAAAAAATGGAATGAAGTCACATTTCCACTACAACCTATTATCTCCTGTATATGGACTGACTGAAATTTCATCTGATATAGAAATGCAGAAAGCAGCCTTATAAGAATTAACAGGGACATGCTAAACAATAGTAACAATTAAAAATGGTATTAGAATTTTTATTAGGTAAAAAAGACAAACCAAATAATAATTTCAAATAATTTTCAAATGAATAAAATTTCATTTAATCAAGTGAAGAACCCCAATGCCTCAGAGAAGATTAAAGAAAGTCTGAATTGTTTAAATGTTTTGTCCTCACTTTCAGACCACCAAAATCATCACACTTTCAAAGACTAAAAAATAGACTGCTATAAAAAAACTAGCAAAAGCTGGGAGTCCAAGAGAAATCCTGAAAAAGCACATGGTCTACACTAAAATTAACATTGTGCTGCTGCAACACCAAATTTTATGTCTACATGGATTTGAGCACTTGAAATCCTGTGTCTCCTGAAATCTGCAACCCGGCTTAAAATTGTGCTTTTTATATAAAGGTGGAGTTCTTTTTATTTGCTTTCTATTTTCTAAGCCTTCACATCTGGGTTATATATTCATGTTTTCCCTGTTAGACTCTTCTTTTTTTTCTAAATAAGAACCAAAATTTTAGCTTCAGTACATACTTCTAGGATCCCAAGCCTAAGAACTACATAAAATAKTCTGAGATCTGTAAGAAGAAAATGTTCACAATGGTGAATTCTCTATACTTGTCCCCAGTCTAGTAGGACTACTGCAAATTATTCTGTAATGCTGGCTATGCTATGTAACCTCAGTAGTCAATGCTTTTAGAGAGCAGAATATACCTGTGTATACATACATATACAGTCTTTTTTAGTTCAGTACAATATATTATACCCACCCTCTCCTCAAAAAAAAAAWAAATTAAAAGCATTGGTGTTGCAACAAGTATGCTTAACTTTTCTCTGCATGGATGGAGAAAAAGCATTGGGTTTGACTGCTGTGGTAGCTGCAGCAGTGGTAACATCTGACTAGAGACCAGAAATGAAGAAAGAAGTAGATAACATCGAATTTGCAACTCTGACACGAAAATCACAGGTGKTTTTTTCATCAGGCGACAACTTCCCCTGGTCAGCCTATCCTCCTTGCCAGTTCTCAGATACAAGAACTGAGGTTTTACTTCTGCTCTTTTCAGCAGACCTTCTTAACCCACTGCCTCATCTTTTGCCAAAGCTGCATCAAAAACTAGTGGCTGCCCAACATCCCTCTTGCAGAATTCCAATAGGTGTCAATTTGTCTGTGCTTAAACTATGGGGAATAATTTCTTAATGATTCCATACTYTCAAAATGACACTGCTACCAGGATTCTGTCATTCCTCTGATTTTTAAGGCTGAATTCTACATTAGCCTTTCTCATAAATCATGAGGATGTTTGAATTTCCAATAAAGTCTCCAAATGATAGTTATGATTCCTGTTAATAAATGGGCCTTTTTAGAGATAAACCTACTTAAAAGCAGTTCTTGCTCTGGCTTATAATTTTACAGCCTTCATTAATTTTTTACACTTCACAGTAGCAGTGGACTGCAGCAGGTATATTGCACATGGCAAACTTCATATACAACTACTTGCGTATTTGTTCTATACAATTATATATTTGTTCTTACTATCTTAGCTTACAAAACAACTCTAAAGCAATTGTGCAACATCTGAAGTCAACCTGTAGGTGTCAAAACCCCAACCTACCGGTCTCCCCCACAGGCTGAGCCTTCTTACCACATCTCATCCTTACATGCATTTGATACTGCTTTTTACTTTGCCCTATTCAAATGAGGTCAGACAACTCAACTACTGCTCACCAGGCCTTTAGAAAACATGGATGAAATAAAAATCTGGGAGAAAGAAGACAGCAGAGGCTGCAGGAAACTCACTGTTTCCTTCTTGTCTACAGTCACTCCCAGTGATTCAATAACAGAACATAAACATAAGGCAGTTGGGCACTGGTGATAAAAGGAAGAAAAAATTACAGACATAAAGGTCTGGATTAAAAACTAATGAAAACTAGAGTTAGATAAAACTGCTCACTTTGATAACAAACCTGACAATTCTAAACTTTGTGTCTGGGTTGAGAGATGGCTTAGTTCCCGTTTCTAGCCCTGCAGAGTTATAAACCTTAAGCTTGTTACAAAGCCTGAACAGTCTGTTTTTCCCCCTTTCTGGATTCAGGCTGGTGTAAGTACAGCTACAGAAGGGAAATTTTCTCTGTCATTATTTAAAACAGTGTCCAGCTGAAGCCACTCAGATGCCTGGAACACAAAGGCTAAGCTATGAGGAAATGCACTGGAAAGTGCAGGTGCAATGCTCTTCTTCTCTTCAATTTCTCACATGGATGTAGTATCTTAGCATCTAAAATGAAAATGCACCACGAATTAGGAGAAGTGGGCAGATCAGATGCAGTTAGCTACTACTACGCTACAGCACTCTGAAAGCATTTGTACAGAAACAAGCCTCTGGTTTAATACAGCAACGCAAAAATGACCCTGATGGTAGCTCACTTCAGCCTTCTATTGTGTTTTTCCTTGTTATGTGTTTACCAGCATTAAATAACAAGGTAGCCAAACAAAACTGTATTCAAAAGAGAGTGTTTTCTTTCACTTTTTGGTTTCTCAAGTGTCTTAAAAGCAAATGGTAGAGCTGGCATTACTGTCCAAGGCTTGACACTCCCCCAGAAAATATTCAATAATTTTAAGCATGGTCTCASTGAACATGATCAGTCAGAAACTTCCTGACTCTCAGTTGTGATGAAATTTAGTCTAGGTTGTTTTGGTTTGTTTTCTTTTCCAGGAGTGGAGATGTTACTATAGCACATTAAAGAGACATCACTGTATAGATTTATAATTGTTTTTTCTTAAAAAAATTGCAGCATGGTTTTATATTTGGGTTTGTTACCTTATATGAACTTTGAAATAGAAATACACATATGTATTCATTGCCTTTTTCTTCTTCCAATTCCATGCTATACTTAATTGGGTATGATCAGATAAAGTTTTATGCTCTTGTCCAATAATAAAATTATTATTTTCAAAAAGCTGAAAAGTCAGAATGCCAATTACTACTTCTCTTTTTCCCTTGCCCATATACACACAAAAAGGTACAAACAAGATTTTAAAGCAAAGATTGCTATTTTTGGAACCTGGCATTGGATTTTTGAATGTTTGCCATGCATACTGCACATAATCTGGCTAGACCCATACAGGCAGGGGGGATGGTAGGTTTTATTCTATTATTTTTACACACAATACTTTTTATAGGGGAAATAAAAGTGAAGGAATATGCTTGGRATACCCGGGGGTGCAGAAACTGCAAAGGACTATTAAAACAAGCAGCTGAGTAGAAGTGGTAGTCTGCCTGTGCATCTGCACACCCCGTATTTTCAATGCAGATTATGGCAATACAGCTGAAGAACTCGTATGCAGTAATGTGAATGCTACACTTTTTCAGATATAGGATAGGGACAGGACCATATCAATGCATTTTGCAGATTTTTGTGGGTTTTTTAATATCATGTCTCCTTTTACCCTGGCCTGCAGRTACTCCACTAGCTACCTATAGTGATCATGTTTCAGAAAAACTGTGGGGAACAGACTTTTTTACATGTTTATAGCACACACACAAAAATATTTCTGTTCCCTGAAAGATTTGTCAGCACAGACATTAAACCAAAGAGCACTTTGTATTTCAAACAGAAAAAAAAAAGTCTTAATCAAAACTGAAAACCTAGCAAGTGGTCAAAAATTCAAGCAAACTTTGGCAGTAATGCTTCAGCACAGCTTTTACATATGGATCTCTTGAAAGTCCATTATTTCATGGCATTCCTATTTAAATATTTTGGTATAATTTCTTTTCAGCTGAGCTATTATTGGCTGGGAGCTATCGGAACCATTCTTTCAAGCAGTAACTACTGGTGAGACTTTGAACAAGAATTAAGATCTGATTTTGACATGGCAATGACATGTTTCAATGCAGACGTGTTAATTACTATTCACCTTCTTAATGTATAATTTGAAAGAGACCCATGATTTCATTATACTAATGAAGGAAATCTGAAAAAGCCAGGGAAAAAGCCTTATTTTGTGATAAATTAGGAGACTGAGAATTTATTTGCTGAGGGGTTGGTTCCCACTCTACTTCAAATAG
This sequence comes from Amblyornis subalaris, assembly GCA_018881555.1. Lineage (NCBI taxonomy): Eukaryota > Metazoa > Chordata > Aves > Passeriformes > Ptilonorhynchidae > Amblyornis > Amblyornis subalaris. Next base: position 3,149,743 of record JACAXG010000033.1, read on the forward strand.
CTCATGGTCCTTTAGCTGTGAAACTCTTCCAACATAGCTAATGAGAGCTGGAAATCACCTGATGCTTTCTGCCAGATTAAAAATTTGTGTCTTCTTTTTCTGCTGTGTCAAAATACATTCACATCATTTGTGAAACTATAAAATATAAAGAAGATTAAATATAATCAATACTGAACAATAGGCATCAAAAAGATACTACCATGTTTTCTGCCACGTGAGTCAAATGTTTCTGTAACTTACATGCCACAGGCCTTTTTCACATGGAGCAAACAAGTAAGTGTATAATGGAAGACAAATTTATGCATATTTTCTACAATATCCTGCTGAATATTTTGGGGACTAAGATTCACCCATAAAGTGTGCTAGAAAAGCTGCCAAACTTTCCATTTCCATATCTGGAAATGGCATGTCTGCAGTAGAGCAGGCTCTCTATTAATGGAGACAGTCCCACACCCTCATGCAGTAATGTCTAATACTAAATTTTTTCTTTACATGAACTGTAGGGCTTTGTGCTGCTAAATAAAGGAACACATTTTCCCACACTACGACTTGATGTAGTTTGAAAGAAACTGTCCTGATTTACACCAGTTGACAGTACATCCTACACAATCTGTGACATCTGAGAGTAGTAACTGTGGTGGTAAATGGCACCACTATAAAAAACTCCCCAAGCTCCAGCAATTTACCTTGTGACATTTACACAATTTAATACTGCTTATCACTCCTAATCAATATGGGTGGTAAATCCTTGTATTTGAAACAGAATTAGTGTCAGCTTAAATCTCTTCATTAAAATTTAGGCAAAATTTATATATCCTGGGCTCTCACTCTCCACATGGTAACAGACTGTAGAAAAATAAGTCATGCAAGAGTGCATCTCCTAMGTCACCCTGATCAACATGCCTGTACACTACAGTCCAGGCTACACTAAAAGCAAAGCGCTTTGCACATCCTAAAACATTTGTTTCTGAGCAGGACTGATTGGCCAGAGATGAGCACCCTGACAATGCAGTTATGTTTGTTTAGAATTAAGTCGAGTGGGGGTAGGTGATAAGGTAATGTACAAGCACACCCATCGTGTGAGCCAATCATTTTATTTTGTCTGAATGAGAAGAAAGGAATAGTGCCGATGTGGTGGTGGCTTGGCTTGCAGCTGGGGATGCTGCGGAGGACGGGCCAGCCACATAAGGGACCGAGGAGCCAGTGGGGCCAGGGAGCCCACGTGTTGTATTAAGTAAAGGCTCTGAGGTCCAAGACCTCCCACTGGATTTGGTAAGGAGGAAGGTCTCTCCCGCCCAGGCCCTTTAGTGGTATGTTCCCCTATTCAGCTGGTTTATCCCTGTCAGTCTGTGTTCTGTATATGGTTATGTTCTGGAAGGTTCTTCCTCACTCCATGGTCCATTGGCCTTGTTCCCCTGCTCCTCCYCTYGTATACCCTTATTGGTTTGTGTATTGTTAYCCCGCCTTTCCTCCTCCCTCTTACCCTTGTGTCATTGGCCCTCAGTGTTTTCTCCGCCCCTGTTCGGTTTGTTATATAATCCTGTGTCACCCTTTGATTTGGGGTCTCCTTCCCTGACCTTCCAAGAATAAACACCCTCTGTGGAACATCATAAGGAGAGTCTGCCTCCAACTCTACCCCCGTCTTAAGGCGACGACTGCGCGACGACTGCACGACCATCTGCATGGGGGGGATTAGCAGGTGTTTTGTGTGGTGGCCTCACAGCCCCGCCTGGAGTTACCAGCCACAGGTGGTAGCCCGCACCCAGGATAGCAAGGCTCAAGGAGCCTTGGAACCTGCGGGGGACTCCAGGGAAGGCATGGCACTGTACCATTCCCACGGGTTGTTGCACACCGCACCGAGGTGCTGCCGGACAAGCGTGAGGCTTCAGGGAGGTTGCGGGCGTCGTACCATCTAGCYRAGCTGCGCACCACAACATGCCATAGCTGGAGAAATACCAGTTTTGCCTTCTGATTTTCCTCAATGACACATATGTTAAAAGAAACATCCAACAGACCCATCTTCATAAAAGCAGTGTACAACAGATTGTGTTTGTTTGTTGCCTCTCTTGGACTTGTTTTCTATTTCTTCCCATTTCCAGATGGGTTTTTTTGATCCATGAAGGAAAAGGAGAAGAGTGTCTGTAAACTGCAGTGCTTCATGCATTCATTTCTGGAGTGTAAGTTGATTGGAGGTAACAAATAAAGGAATGGAAATATGAGGTTCCCATCTCACCTTGAAGTGAGGATCTTCTAAAAGAGCCTTAAATATGCAGCCCTATTTAGATGTGATGATGATGCAACTTACAGAAGACAGCCCAAAACAAACCAGCATTTATTTTATTCCATATTAGAGAAAAGGAGTGTATATTGAAGGATATTGTATGAAATACTCACATGTAACCTCGAAACCTACTTAAGTCATTGTTCGGCTTCTCACATTCAATCACACTGGTGAACTTCAAGGGGTCAAATTCTGAGTCCTGGAAAATAAAAGTGTCCATTACTTAGAGCAAAGACTTGCAAATTATATCCAAATTCACTTTCTTTTCTAGCTTTTGTAATATATTGAAGTCCAGTTTTTTTCCAAAGGCAATCATAGCAAAGATGTAGACCACTCGCACTAAAAATCAAAGGGAGCTGGGAAGCAAAACTCCATAGAAGCCTTCCAAAATCTCCCTTACAAGGATGACTTCTGTCTCCGTGGAAGATATCAAATGAATTTGGTCTGGAGTGGAAAAATGAAGTTTACTTGGGAAATCTCAAAATATTCAATAGTATCATTATATCATTATACTTCATGTTCAGTGAAGCCACTAGAAATCTAGGACAATTTAAGTCAATATACTGCCAATTATGAAAAAGCTAATATGAGTTTTTGAAATATTAGCAAGATTTCTTAATTGCTTTATGCCAACAGAGATAGATTAATCTACTACAGTAAATTACACACATATAGCAGAATAACTTTTTCTTAATTATCACTTAAAAACCTTTTTGATTGTCTAGCTCATTACTCTGAAGCTGATAATTTTGCTGACTATTCAAGTTTACCTGTAGTTAGCACCTTGTTGTGTTTGAGGAAAAACATCATATCACAGCGTAATTACTTTATTTTGTTAAATAAAAATCAAGGTTCTCCCTTCTTGGCCAGATCAAACTACATATTGAAAGCAGAGATATCTGAACCTGCTGCTGTGGAGAAGGCTGTTTATCTCCATCGATGAGGACTACCTTTATAAAGCTGCTTTGCACACCATTTGAATAAAAGAACGAAGTGTGAATTATCATATTATTGAGCTTTCAACAGTGATAGCACTTCGTATGTTATGTTTTATAATGGTTTGCTGAGCTGCTGGAGACCCCAACCACTACTTTTTAGAGCAACCTTGTGAGAATAGTTGACTGAGAATCAGTAACCGAAGGACAGACACAATCTTATTGCCAGTTTCTCTGAAACACACAGGTGTCTCTGGTTTTTTTTGATGTTGACTCTACTCAGGTGAAAGAAACCAGATTTTAAGTAAGAGAGAAAACAAACTAGAGGATATGTCAGCATCAAAACCAACACCCTCCATTTTTCTACCAGTTACACCTGGAAGAAAGACAGACTTATACTATATAGGTCRCAATTCAAACCACCCACGCCTGACACTTCTGCAAACATTTTCTGTACTTTCAAGAAACAAGAGATGATAAAGAGAACCATGAAAATGGGCTGTCACTTAGAGACAGCTACAGCCCACTAGAGGAAAGAAAAATTTTTACATGCAGAATTCAGCTTGTAAACAAGGAGAAAAAAAAAGAAGAGTAAAAACAAAGGACAGCTCTGAGCAGAGATTGCTTTGCTGAGAATCAGACTCCCCATATTACGTCAAGGCTGGCAGTCAAGAACCTGAGCCTTAGCAAGAAATCCAGATAATCTTCTCAGAACTTAATACTATTGGTATTTAAGTTCATTAGATGTATCTCCTGGTCAGCTTTAAATTTCTCTAGGTGACTGAAGTTTGATGCTTAGAATACTCAGGCATCTAAGACACAATGAGGCTGTAGAATGGGGCAGACACTGTAAAGCCACATGTTCACAGCCCCTGTGACCCTTGTTCCTTAGCTGCTCACTTCAGACAGGCACAGACATCAGCAGACACAAGGAACAGACATAATGAAGCTTCCATTGACATCTGAAGTCTGTTACTACAGCTCCTAACTGTATGCACTGCCTGTGCCCCTGCCTCCAGCAGTMACAGGTTCACGTTACAGAGACACTACACTTGCAGCCAGTGCTACCTGGCAGTTGGCTTTACAGGAGGTTTTTGGAGAAGGTGACATTCTCCCAAGTCACACTAAAGCTTGCTGTGCTGGGAAACCCTGTATTCCCTACATAACAYCTGCTCTGCTGGCCCAGAAGACGATCCTTTCCTTCCTTGCCCCAGTATGTTCCTGGCAGGAGAACAAAAATAGAAAAATTAYATAGGAAAAATAATCTACAAACATTCACCACTGTGGCTTAAACTGCATTCATAAATTGGATGGAATGGGAAACATTTATTCTGTTTTTATTATAAAGTACTATTTATAACACATTTAATTTAGCACAAATTTTCATTCAGTGGTCTTAAAAAAAAGAAAAGAAATAAATCCTAGCATCTTTGATGAATGTCCATGAGGGAATCCTAGAGACACTTAATAATAAAACCCAATGTAATCAAATGCAGGTTTTGTATGGCTGCTGAACTCAACAGAGAGAGCATGGTTGGACACAGAGAGATCTGTGTCTCTCAACAGAGAGAGATAATGGTTGGACACATTATCTTCTAGAGCAGCTGGACAACTGAATTCCCTGTCTGCTAAGAAAACCTGCCAGCAAGGTTTATATTTCACAAATAAAAATAAAAAAAGTACTTAGAATCTAGAGGCTTCTATAATCTTCACAAAAAAAGAAAGATCTTGTCAAGATCAGAGAGGACTAAATGTACCYGATTTCCCCATCACTACCATAAAATACCATCTTTCTTCCTCCTTTSTTGAATTTTTTTCATTTATGACTCAGTTTTGGAACTAAAAGTCCTTTATCATTAAATCTAACTGTCTGGATATTTGTGTTCTGTTACAATTAACTTAAAATATGTGATTATGGTCTTTAACCAGATAATATCTGGGAGTGAAAATCCAATTAAAATAGTTTACATAAGGAAACAAAGCCGATGAATTCTGATTTATAGCAAAAGCCCTTTGGTTTATTAATAAATCAAATGGGTCCATCTATTCCCTGTGAAATGGATGGGCAGATATACACTGTATATTACAGCTGATGACACTGTTTTGATGTGAAAATACCTTTTGGTAAATGAAAGAACAAACATGTTAAACACAGCCTGTGTGTGACTGCTTTCAGTGGTTACAAAGAAGCACAAAGTTAACGTGAGAAGTCACAGTGATCAAAGTTTTGTTCCTTTTCATGCTGATACCTATACTTCGGCAGCAATTGAAACATAAACTATGATGATGTTCTCATGTATTAACAGCTAAGAGAAGCTGCAGTTAGACAGACAGAAGTTAAAGCCAAAATTGTTGCTTTTACAGTGCAGAGATTTGTTCTTTTTTCTTGGTAAAAGTTCATGAAAAAAAATTCTCCACTACTACCTTTAATTTTTCTCTTACACTGAATTTGTGCATCACTGTTAAGACAAAAGAAACAAGATCAAACTATAGTTAAACATTGAACTTCCCCAGACCTTTGTGCAGTAGTTATCTGATGTGCCTGATTTTGTATGTCTTACTTCCCACTTAGCGAACTGCTGGGCATTAAAGCTGTGCCAGTACCAAGAGGGATGAAAAGCTCCATGCCTAGACAGACTGCAAACTGAAACGAGGCTTTCCAGTGCCTAGTTTCCCTGAAATCTTGACTTCTGTGGTGTTCTCATCATCTCTCTGTGCACATCAACAAGGCCAGGTCATACAGAAAAARCAGTTGGAGGTATTTTTTTAATTTTCTGAAGGCATGTATCATAATTTTTATACGGTGCCTCAGCAGGTGTCCCAAATTTGTGCCTTGTGCACCAGTGATATGAACAACTGAATTTTTGGTTGATACAAACCAGGGACAGATTCACTGATTGCAAATAAGTTCCCCAGAGCATTTCACAAAACTGCTGTATGGCAAAGGCCAGAGCTAAATTCTGTTCATGTCAGTCGTATATTTCTGTTGAACAACCTGTTCTATTTTTGCCACAATGTACATTTTACTTGCCATGATTAATTCTAAGGCTAARCTCCTGTAAAACAAACTAAAGCAAAATTTCTTGCTTTCACTTAAGGCAGATGTCTTACTACTAGTTAGTGCTTAACCTAGAGCAGAGACTAATGCTCTGATAATTGACTATGCTTCAGGAGAGTATTAAATTATGCTTGAGATACACTGGAGGAGTGAAATCCACTTCTTGCTCAACTCTTCTGCCATGTTATGTCATATCAAAATGAAAACAACTGGAAAAGGAAAAAAAAAAAAGAAAAGAAGGGCTTTGATTCAATAAGAAACTGATTTTCATCAAATCATTGATTTTGCCAAGGTAACATTAGTCCAGTGCTTTCCTTGGAAAAAAAACTGCTGACTTCTTAGAAACTCATAGGTATTTCTGAAAGTTTGAAACTTGTCAAAAGGACACGCAGTGATAATTACATTCGGTATTTTATATACTCGGGTATTCCATGAAATGTATTTCATTTCTTCAGGAGTCCTGCTAGGAAAATGTTTAACATCCTATCCATAAATCCTATTTTTTCCACTTTCTTAAAACCTAGGGAAATTCATTCTTAGTCTAAATGGAGCAATGGAAAAGTTTATTTTCCTTACATAAGCAGACTTAGTCAAACTGCAAAAACCTGCTAAATATTGATTCCTTCAAAGCTGAATTTCAAATTAAAGTTAAATTGCAGACGCAAAGGGTTTTGTGACTAGCCTTTTAACAATGCACGAGCTATTAAACCTGATAAGGTGTTCCATTTAAAACAATATCTTAGGTCTGCAAAAATTGGGCTGTGTCTTATACCCTAAAAAGGCCAAGTGTTGATGGGAAGATGTTACAATGCCTTTACAGAGTGGGAAACCAACAGGTAGACAGATGAAGACACTATAGAGATTTGTCACAAAAAAAGCAAACTGAATTTAGCTGTCTCCAACAATCTCTACAGTGAAATGCCAACCTTTTCAATTCTGCTGGCAACCTCACGAAACTGTCATAGCTCAAGAAGCAAAGCATGCCAGATGAGTCAGTTTGACAATTACACAATGTTCAAACAACATATTTCCCTTCATTAAATGCCTGTTGTATGGGTGATTTAATAGCCTGCTAGTGATATTAATAATGCATAGTTATTAAAATGTTTTCCTTTATTCATCTGCCCTACTTTACTGCTGCAGAAACCTGACTTTGATGTTCAGCCCTTCCTTCCAATAGGACAGCAATGGGCACCCAGGATGCCCTTGGGTGACAGTGACAGTTACCCGCTTATCACATTGTGTTTACTGGCTATGCTGGGGATCTTATCCAGACTTCTCCCTGCAGTGCAGGGCTGATGAGGGCTCTGGGATTTGTTTTGGTGTGTGTGTCTGGAGGAAACAAAAAGGAAGAAATGGAGTCATGGGGACAACCCGAAGAAAATATTTAATAGACGAAAATCTGCCTCAGCCAGAAAAATAGCTTTTCCAGTTTAAAAGCTTTTAAGTGCMCTAAGAACTCATCCTCTTAATGCAGTGGTCCATCCTATTACTGCTTTATATAGAAGTACCCTGCATTTACCCTATAAAATTATTCTGACCTTTTAGTAATGTGCAACTGGAATTACATGTTGATGTTATGTATCCAAAGCATACAGACTGTTTATATACTAAAAGAGTGAAATGTTTTCATGTCTAAACTGCTTTAGTCTCTCTGGTACAATTTATCTGTGCCACTAATTCACAAGAAAAGGAAGAAACAGTTTGATCTATGCTATTTAGGAACTAAGAAGATCCAGCTGTACATCAGACTTTAACTGTTTTGTTTTTCACACTGTCAACTTCTACTATAATTGGATTTTTTTTTCAGTATTGTTTGTTTAAAAGTAACACATGTTCAGTAATCAGAAACACTGGAACAACTGAGTAAGTCAAATACTTKTTAGGGGGCTGATCTTCCTCTGGCTAACCTAAGTAAAAGTTTTCCTCTTTGTAGAAATATCTAGGCTGCAGGAAAGAAAATGTGTTCCTTGCAAGCCTGGGAAGATCTCAACAATTCTATGACAGCCAGCTGAAGAAACTGCTGTTAGTCACTCGTGGGAACAAAAGTACGAAAAAGAGATGTCAACAATGCTGACAATACACACACACAAGTTCTAATGTCCCTTAGGATGATGGCCACCCTTAGCAATGCACTGAAAATTACAGTGGTGTGAATAAATTCATTTGCAGACTACAGTAGTGCTGGAGAGTGCTAAGGGAAGAGTGTAAGTCAAGGCTGAAATACAGACCTAGATCTGGACAATTAAGAAAGTGATATTTACCTTTTCCAAAAGCCAGTCACTGAAATAAATGAATGGGTTCATAGTCTGCAAGAGCCAACCTCAGTATTAGCTCAGCACTTCAACTAAACCACAAACCAAGCCTCTCAAGGGCTCACAAAACTCTGTGTACAACCCATACGGCTCCTGCAGAGGCTTTTCGCTTCACGGTCACAGACAGATGTAACTCTCCCCACTCTCCAGTGCTTGCCCCTTTCTGGAAAGATTTTGAGCAGTCTTTCTGCTCCATTTCGTTAACTGCTGGAAGAAAACTTCGGTTGAGTAGTAGCAGAAGCATTGCACAGTCATTTTAAAGTAGTAGCACAACAGCTCAGGTCAGCTTCTGAATATACCTTGTCCAGCTCCTGCTCTAGTCCAGACTGCTGGACAGTCTGACTTCTTGTGGGATGAAATTCTGCCAGAAGAAACAGTGGTGGGAAGGACTAAGACCCTTCACCCAGAAGAAGGAAATGCCAACCACTGCTCTTACATCATTCCACAAATAAAACCCAAAACATCAGAGTTGTGACAGGAGAGAGAGTGGTTGGTAATGCAGGGGTTTTCTGTGAATGGTAAAACCTAACAGTAGCAGCTGTAGTGTCAGGATGCAGTTAAACACACTGAAGCTTGACGACTCCACCTCAACCTGAAGACAGGGAATCTGGATAAAAGCAGCTTTCTTTACCTTACAAAGTATCATGTTTAAGAAACGTCTCTGGGATGTGAGGGAAACCTGCAACATACAGCAATTACCTAAAGAACTGAGAGACTCCAGCCCCTGGCATCTGCAGGGGAGCATGGAGGGAAAGAAGCAGTCCTAATGAAAAGATACCTTTTATTCCAAATACTATACGGCAGCATKTATATCAGCACTATCACAGTTTTGTCAGCCTTTCCACGAGCATCTCCAGCATGAGGTGTTATAACCAAGTAAAAACTCCCCAAGCTGGACACTGGCATGCTGTCTTCACTTGGATTTGTATTTTGTATTAACATTCACCATCACACACCTGCTGTACTGCAAACATGGCATTCAGAGTGAACCTTCTCCGCTTAATCCGAGCTGTTTCTGTTCTTCCCTCTCAGCACTGTGGAGAGGGTGGAGGTGCAGCTGTGAAGATCAACAGTCTGACGCCAGCAGGCTGTGGTTGGCATGCACACTACAGCTGGGGAAGTTGGGATGGCTGCAGAACACTTTGGTTAGGTGCTTCCCCTTTGGTCTATTTTCACCTACTACCTATTGTACTGAACAAGCTCCTTTGCAATCAGCATGTTAAAGTAACCAGAAGCAAAGTGAAGAACACCTTCTCAAGGAATCCAAGACGGTTTTTTTTTCAGACACTAGCTGATTGCATGAATCTTATGAAAAGAAATTCACAATGGCCTTGCCAGTTCCAAAACTGGGAAATGAGCTGAGGGGAATGAAAATGTATTGTTGTAGCAGAGACTGAGGTTTGCTTCCCTTTTTAGCTCTCCAGACAGCCTCATACTTCAGGCRAGCACACTGGCTACAAAGATCCTGTGTAGCCTTGTCTTCAGTAGTCTGTGTGCTTTGTTCAGATAAGTATGGAAATAAAACATACATGAATATGACCTGTTGAATTATATCACAGAAGAACAGCAGAGTCTATTACTCTTGTGCAGGCTTTCCTCACCAGCTATTTTATCCTCTGGGTAGATGTCATCTACTTGCACTTCTGCTTCGATACGGCTTCTGCTTTGATTTGCCCTGTTAGACGSATAAGGAATTGGCTGGATGGCCATGTCCAAAGAGTTCTAGTCAACGGTTTGATGTCCAAATGGAAACCAATAATGAGTGGTGTCCCTCAAGAGTTTGTATTGGGGACCAGTACTATTCCATGTACTATCCATGATGGAGACAGTGGGATTGAATGCACTCTCAGATGTTTGCAGATGACACCAAGCTGTGTGGTGCTTTTGACACACTGGAGGGAAGTGATGCCATCCAGAGCGATCTGGACAGGCTTTGGAGGTGGGTCTGTACAAACCTCATGAAATTCAACCAGGCTATTTGCAAGGTCCTGCATGGGGATTAGGGCAATTCCCAGTATCAATACAGACTGGGCAATGAATGGATAGACAGCAGCCCTGGGGAGTAGCATTGGAGATAGCGATAGATGAAGAACTGGACATGAGCTGGAATTGTGTGCCGGCAACCCTGAAAGCCAGCTGTACCCTGCTTTTTGTTTCTTAGTAGCAGACATGACCCACCTCCATGCAGCTAATAGCAGGACAAAGTCATTTTTATCCCTTCCTGTTATACTGCAGCAGTCTGTAAGTCAGATCCCTGTGATCTCAGCCATACAGGCCACATTGCTATACAGGTATATGAGGCCATTTGGGGTATGGTTTTCAATCTGGTATTAAATCAAGTCAGACCAAAAATATAATAAGTAAACAAGCTTGGAAAGGTTAAGTGGAGGAAGGGAAAATGCTTAGGGCAACTTATATGCATTTTCGARCCATGTCGCATGTTAATCAAATTCTCTTTCTCTTGGAAGCCAAAAGGCTGTGTTCCCTGCTCTGATGTAAACCAGTCCATTACTGTACCATTAAGATGGCTGAATTAGGGTATTAGCACTGCTGTCTATAAATCTCCATGCACTACTGATGTTTTTAATTCAACACCGAATAGAAGCATAAGCATTATAGTGCTGTGTGGAGAACAGTTATCKTCTCCAGTCATGTACCTACAGGACAACCACAGCTCTCTCCCTCTCTCCTGAGCACATACATGGAATGTAAAGTATCTGGCCATCACAGAGTCATAGCAGAGCTTGAAAGTATGAACCTGAGTATAACCAATGAAGAGAAATGTTCATGATTTCATTGAAATAACAGTTTTGAGACATAGAGCCAGCCACTYCCCATTTAAGCAACATTTTAATGCAAATTTCTATTGACCTCCAAGGCTTATCAGCACTAAACTGTGTAAAAGACTTGGAGGGTAGCAGCAGGTGGAGAAAAGAGAAGTGGGATGAGAGTTCACATCCTTGATGCTGAAATAAATACAGGAGTTCCCTCATACTGTTCCTCTACTTTTYCTGGCAGAAAAGCAGACCCCTTTTCCACCTTAGTACTTTCAAAGGAGAGTGAGACCATACCAGTATAGCTGGGGTTACATGTGGTTTAATAYTTTGAACCTTTCTGCTCTGGAAAAGATCCTTCCATCCTTTCTTAACCASCAATACTGCCATCTGGGGTTGTGGTTTCAGAGACAACTGTAATATCACGTGTTTTCAGCTCAAAAATCCTGGCCCTAAAAAACATGAGTTCTCAGTGTTATATTACAAAATCCTATTTCCAAGAACATACATTCCAGGTATTTCCTGTTCTCAGGCCAACGAATGGGTAAGGAATAAACAGTTCTAGAAATAAACATTTGTTCAGTAAAACTGACTTAGGCTAGATCAGAAAAGTCAAGACAAAAAAAAAATTGGAAACTCTCTTCTTAACTTGCTTTAAATGTAAATGTTTACTTTTCTATAACAGGAAAGCAGTATAGCATTTTACTTTGTCTATGGACTTGAAATGCTCTCTTGTTTTCTAATACTTTTTCATTGAAACAGCAGAATTGAGAGATCCTGGGTTATTGATACAGAGAATGAAATGTCCTGCCTCTCTAGAGGTCTGATGCAGCACAAGCACTAGTATAATACATTTCATTACATGGATTTACCACTGTTCCACCAGTGCTGGAAGGATTACCGTAGAGATGAGAGGTCCTTCATGACCATGACTCTCAAACTTAGATTCATCGAGTCCCTTTAACCTATATTTAAACACAAAACCAAACAACTAATGCCAATGGTAAAAGTCAAGTACTCAGCACTCTTCAGAACTGAACTCTTCCTCTGCTCTCCCCCTCCCCCCTATTGCTTAGATTACTATATCAAAAATTTTCTCTTACAGTTATTCAAATTCTTTGTCTCTCTAATGAAGCTCTCTTGAAACTCAAACTTGTGGCCTGGACACCTGCACAATGGAAACTAGAAAGAGATGATAAAAATGCCCAAAGCTGACCAAGGAGGAAGTGAACCATCATTCTTGAGTTTTTTTTATTTCCCCATGGCTCCCAGTGCGAGACTGCTGACTAAATGCTATGGTAAAGTGTGGAGTGAAAAATTGTTCTCAGCCTTCCTTTAGGACTTTTAGCTCACACAKAGTCTGCCACAGCACTGACTTGGGTCATTCTCGGCACCAAGTCATTCTGCAAGCATCTGTTAACTATTTGTTTCTCTGTTAGAGAGACAGGAGTTGCTTCCTCTTTAACTAGACATGTCCACAGTTCCCACACAAGTCATCTCTGAACAAGATACTACCCAAAAAAAGATACAACAATATAGGTGTAGAGATTTTCATAACGATTCACCCCTCATCAAAGAAACCTACTGAATGTTCAAGGCATTACCTCCAACAAAAGTCCTTCACAGAGTATGACATGCTTGCATTTTGCACTGACAAACACAAGTCTTTTTATAAGACTTTTTCCCCTTAAATCTTCAGCTAAAACAGTAAAACTAAAAACCAGTAGGTTTCAATTTAATGTTCTGGTAGTGCATAGGTGAAAACCATTGTTTACTTTTGCTTGTTTGGTGTTTTTTTTGAACTTTCTTTTCCCTTAGGGAAATTAATTTTGGYGACACCTGTGGAATGAAGCACTAAACTTATGTTTTAACATGTGCATATCTGGAATGTTCAAGACGCTTTTCATCACCTTCTGAACCTTCTCAAAATACTGCAAAAAAGAAAGGCACAAGGGATAACCCCTCAAAGATGCTAGAGAGGCAGTCATTGTCCTTGTGGCCTGATTCTACCCTGTTAAAGTACTTACAGTCAAAACAACACCGAGTCAAACATCACTGAGTATGCTGATTAATTCACATCTACTTGATTATAATAGTGTACTATTCCCACTAATTGCAGGTGGATGATGGCCTGAGGGTACTAGTAAGACAAGAAGCAACAGGGAGGATATACCTATACCTGCTCTTGTCTTGTTTTAGAAGAACCATTCAGACTCTTTGAGACAAGAAGCTCATATCAACAGGTAAGTTGAAAACTAGTCTGCCTGGAAGTTGAGCTGGTTTAACTTCACCTGTTCTCTCAAACTGGGCTAGTTTAGACAATGCAGATTGCTGCAGAAGAAATCTTAGATCAGTTTAGCCTAAACCAACATTTGAAAATTGCTTTATTTTCTCTTTTAAAAAAAATTTTCTTTGAGTAAAAACTGAATGCAAAAGCAACAACTACACTGAGATACTAAGGCTGCCCTGTGGAGCTGTTTACATGCGATTAGCATGAGTCGCCCTTGCCGAAGTACCTCATACACAGAGCAGCCTGGAGYCACCAAGTCAGGCTTCCAGTGCAGCCCTTCTAGAAAACAATCTTCACTTCTCTTCTGGGCCATCTTCTGCTTGGGATTCACAGGAAAAGAAAGAAGTGGTATAAATGGCTTAATGCTTGGAACAAGATGCTGTGGGACTGTTTCACTAAGTTCAGCTGTACCCAATACATTTCCAGCACAGTGCAGGAACAGGTAGGGCTGGAATGAAAACTGGATCTGTCAATGTAGCCCAATTTCCAGGCTGGGACTGATGAGCAAATATGCCTGGAGTAAGCATAGGCTCTGCATTTATACATATTCCAGAGGGGTTCACAAACTGACTTGTGAGGAAATCAGGCTCATCAGTTATTTTGGTGCCAGTCTGCATGCAAATGAACCTCCCAAACAGGCAGACACCAAATTCAGATGTGCTTTTCAGATGAAGTAAATAAGCAGTCACAAAGTAATTTGCAAGGCTTATCTAAACCTGTTTAATCATGCTAGCATAAGCTTTCTTTGAACAAAGTTCTACTCTTAGGAGAAAATGAGAAGAAAAAAAATGCATCTGCTACCCCCACCAGCTCCCAGAGGGATACATGCACCTTCTCATAGGGGATGGCAGCTGCTACATTTCGCTTAGCTTTCAGCCGAACTGAAGCTTTCCACATAAACATCCAGGACAGGGGCAGTGGTTAATAAACCGTAAGCTGCTCCAGAATCCACAGTGAGCCTTTGTGGATTTTGTTAAAAGGCATACTGAGTAAAAACAGTGGAGCAAGGAAATGTAAATGTTTTTCATGAGTCTAGATTCATACTATCAAAATATCCTAAATCAAGTTTATGAAATCTGAAAGGGAGTTTTGAGCTCTCGCAGCCCGAGCTGTATCTGCTTATCCACTCTCTGAAGAACGGCTGACATGACGTCTCAGATGGATGGAAAACATTCCATAAGCAACTGTGGAGGGTGTGGTGGCACGGCAGCTTGCAGAGCAGCACAGAAAACACATTGATTCCTCCTGTCTACTGTGTCTCCTACTAGATCCAGTGCACCAGAAATGGCTGCTGTGATTTGGCAGCAGTGAGGATGGGTTTGAAATCAGAAGGAAATGATTAGAATACCTACAAAGAGCTGATTTGTTTTGGTTTTTTTCCCCCAAGAGATGTTTACTGGTCACAGCTAACACTGTTAGATCACTAACAGTGGGATTTAGCMCAGTGCTTTCCCCTAGCTGTACTTGCCAGTGTGCCATGCTGCACACATGGACCTGATCTTTATTTCGGGGTGAAGACAGTCCACTATCCTGTTCGTTTTAAAGACATAGCATGCAGTAGTATGTTTCTGGCTATTTTAAACATTTCTAACACATCCTGTTGCTGTAGTAGCAGAATAACAAGAACACAGTATTTAAAGTCTTGGAGAAAAAAAATGTCAAGGCCTTTGTAAAATCTCCTGTTTTCTTTTTTCTTTTCTTAACCCACTCACTAAGTGATTTTCTTTTTTCCTGACTAACTATTTTGACTGTACAACAACAAGGTGTAGATTCAAACTGGTGTCTTCAGACATGGAAGCCAGAGGAATCTCTCAGTGACTCTTCTCACAGCTTGTGCATCGATAAGGTGTAGAACCACTTACACAAACTACAGGTTTATGTCAGACAGATTGCATTCCTTAACAAACATCCAAAGCTAACAAGCAGTATGTTCCCAGTGTACTATAAATTACTCAGACAATTCAAAGCAGCACTAAAATAAGCAATATTTCTGGTCACTTGCACTATAAAGGAAAACAGTTTCCTGGAATTCACAAGTTGGGAGATACAATCCAAGCCCACAAATGCTGATCCTGGATTTTCTGAACATATGTTCAGAGTAAAATAATGCCTGCAACGCACTGGAGACAGGGATACAGAAAAGCTTCTATAATTTCTTATTGCTTCTTCAAGAGTCAGGTTAAAAAGGTATCAGAATGGTACTTTTCTGAACAGAGGTTTGGAAGGGGGAGACTGTAAGACCTTTTACTCTCTGAGACTATGGACCTTATATGCTGTTAATGCTGAAAAGAGACACGCAAAGATCCTCCAGAGGACACTGGCAGAATAACGGCCCTTCCAGAGGACAAATGTACCCAATGTACCCAGCGCTGGGCTTGCTGGCCTTTGGAGAGGGCTTTTGGAGAAAATGCTGTGGTTGCAAGAGGACTGCCCAGTGCACACGCCACTTTGGTGACCCCAAACTGGCAAYCAGGCTCTCTGTGAGAGCTCGGCACAGACCTGTGGGACTGTAAATGGTGTGGGTGCACAGAGGGCAGGAATGGAATCAGGAAAGCATAGCAGTAGTTTAAAACAACAGYTCCTACTGCCACCCCCACTCCATTCCCATGCCCAGCTGAGTGACAGGTATAGAAATAGCTATCCTTCATCGACCTGCTTCACAGGCATGTGCTCCAAAGTTATCAGTTAGCTCATATACAAAGCACAGACACGCCAAGCTTTGTAAAAGTTTCTTTTAAATACCTGAGATACTGCTACAGAGACATTATTCAAAGACAGCTATTGACAGCTGATACTTTGAGAAGAAGCTTCCAAAAAAATCAGTGTTTCTTGTCCTGTGATAAGCCACATGACAAGGCACGTCACTCTGTAAGGGAGGTGGGGAAAGTGTTTAGCAGTGTGGGAAAGAGAGGGTCAGGACTCCATAATCTATTTGTTTGTTTTCCTGCTTGAACAACAGGGCTGCAGAATGACACAGAACGGAACAGCTATAAACATAACTGAGAGTTGTTCTGCTGAGCACAGTGTTAATACAAAAATGTAAAAGCATTGTTGGCCAATGCATGAACAGGTTGGGATGCAGGTGCTGTGAGAGATTTGGGAATAAGCTTCTTTGAGGTTTGGCAAAAGGAGGATTAGCACTAGGTGCAAGAAAATGTTAGTCATCCAAAGTATTTTATGAGATCTAACAATAAGTTCTCTCCAGTTGTGACAACTTAAGACATATCCAGATAGGAGCTGACCTTCAGTCCAACAGACATCACCTTGCTACTCCACGCTACTTGGCTGTGGTCCTACTATCCATCTAACATTTCCAAGCAGCTCCCTCTATCCCACTGCTGAGTATCTCAGCAAGGCAATACCTTCAAGAACCAGAATTTCCTGTCCCTACCAGTATGGAATGTGAAAGCTAATGCTGCTGCATGAACTAACAGTATGCTTAGACAGGTTTTGGCCAGGACTTTAATAAGGATGGCAAATATTCTGCTGGATAACTTACGGGGTGCTGTTACAGAGAGGCTCTCTGATACTGCAGCTGCTGAAGACTTAGTACTTGCAAGTGTGCACTTTGCCTACAACTTAGTTGACGTAGGAACCCAGGCTTGAATATTTCCTGCTTTCTCAGCTATTTTAAGAGAGGGGAGGTAGTCACATGTGGTTTTCTTACAAGTTCTCTTTGAATACTTGACTCGAGGACCAGTCTGTTTTCATTGGAATGAATGAGCTTTCTGTCATTGACCTCAGTTTAACCCCTGACAATTTACTATGGACCTCACTGCTATTGTAGCTTGGTACCTTGTGATCTGAAATTTATTTTAAAAAAATATTTATCCACATTTTTCTGAGCACACTTCTGAGATAGAAAAGTTCCATAACGATCTTATAATACAGAGAACTAAGATATGGAAGGACGATGGAAACTTAAAGTGTGCTAGATGTCTACAAAGCTGACTGCAAGTATCTACATGCTAACTAACTTCCTYAGTAAAGCAGGGTATGCTGAGCAAGCCATGCCACATATACCCTGATGTGCCTGGCACATAAAGTGATCTATGCTTCCCTGGGCAGGAAGTGTTTCCTGAGCCTTCTTCCCCAACGGGGCCCAATTCAGTCTTTGATAACCTTCGACCTGTTTGAGGAGGAAATGGCACTGTCAGTCACATCCACAAAGCAGTGTAAAGGTTACAGGTCTTCCCAAACTGCACAAAACCCAGAGCTGAAGTCTTTAGCTGCCTGGTTTGGATCAGCAGTTTAAACCTCTTTGAGCATACCAAACATGAGATTGCTGGGGTACTCCCTCCTGGTTTTCCTGCTATGTGATGCATGCATGTGATCGCTGGTTTAAGACACAGAAGTGACTCCACCAAGGTTGGCTCAGGCACACATCTAGGTGCCACAGCTCACAGGAGAAGGGCAGTCTGTAGGGTTGGCCAGTATCCTGCCAGCCTGCCAGCTTCCAGGAATAGTGCTGAATCACTACTCTCCTGACAGAGAGCCGGGATTAGGGACTCCTTTGGGCGGCAAGGGTCTTGAAAGCCAGTCTTCTGATAATCTGCGCTTGGACACATCAATTCCTTTTGCCATGTTTACCAGCACCTACTGATGTGTGTCCAATGGTCTTAGATCACAGAAATCCAACCATCTGCTGTGGATGAGTGGAGAGCCTGGTGCCTTCCTGGGTCGTCCTTTGAGACAGAGCTGGAATGTGCCCTTGGCTTATAACTGTACCCACAAATGCAAAAACATGCCTGCGTTCAGTAACCTAAATGAAATCTATGTTTTTTGTCCTACATAATGTACCTGAAGTCACATAAGAAGTCTGGGTTGGCAGAAAACTATGATATATCATCAGAACACTTCCCTGAAGCTCTATCCACTGGGAGAGATTTCCTCCCAGCAGGAACAGGATGGGAGGTTTGAGAAGCAATTCAATTAACTTCTTTGAAACAATGAGAGGTTTTGAAACATTTGGCTTGTAGCTGATAAAGCTTCTTGCCATGGTGGCAGATGCCATGTCATGTCTAAATTCTATGTGGAAATCACTGATCATTAAACAAGTCTTTACCTCATGTTTTTACAAGCTATTCAGAGAAAAGCTCTACCTACCATAAAGAATTATTTGGAAAGCACACTGACTTTTATCCTGTTGGTTGGAGAGTAACTTCATTAATGCTGATCTACCTCAGTACAACCACAAGCTTCTGTAGTTACCTTTGATGACAGTGGTAAGGGCAGCAGCTTCCATTGTTTGCAAAATCCCTCAAATTAGAAGTACTACTAGGAGAAATGATGTAGCTGAGTTCTAAAAAATAATTAATTTTTTTCCTGACAAATACAGGAAACTGGAGTTAGCTGGCAAGAGGGATGGAAGAGGAGGGCATACAAATAAATACCATTTCAATAAGATCATTAAAGCAAGTAAAACTTCAGGTAATTTCCTCTAATTCTGCTGACAGTAACTGATCTGGATTGTGTTTTGTTTCAAAATAGTGCTGTTGGGGAGAGATAAGCACAATGAGAGAGCAGGAAAACAGTTTTTGAGCACAGATACCTCCAGAATGAATGCATGCTGTCCCTTTAAATCTAACAAGCTTTAATGCTCCAAGTGCTGGAGGGATATTCTGCAACACAGAGTTTCGGGCAAATTCCTAATTGAAACTGATCTGGTTTGCAGGCAGGAAAAGGATGTGTTTATATTTAAGTATCTTCTCCTTGGGCAATTAAAATGTGTTTTCAAGAATCAAGCTACAATAGAAGCCATTAAAATCCTTCAACATTTTCCAACCGCACACAATTGCCCCAAATAATTCCTATTCAGATTCAGGGAAAAATGATGGTAAAACTTCTGATACTATGATGAGGTCAGTTGTTGGCAAGTGCTAGCATTTTAATGACAACCATAACAGTAGTTCATTAGCACTACTAGATCAAGCAGATTTAGCTGGTGTGGAGTGTATTGGTAACCAGCTACTTGAAAGAAATTATCTTAAATGAGAGTTAGGAATGGAGACTTACCAGCTCTAAGAACCTCCTCACCACCTGTCTTTGTTTTAAGTTAGTTTCACCATCCAGGTTAGCTGTTTCTATGTGGCACAGCCCATCGGGATCACTTGAGGAGAGCAGCAATATGTCAGCAGGTATAATTTCATTACAGCGAAGCTGCACAAAGTCTCCGACTTTCACTTCTTTCCAATATCTGCTTATATATTTCTTCTCATTTCTGAAAAAAAGGACATTTACAAGACTTTTAAATAAAAAAATGCACAGACTGAGATGCTTCTGCTAAACCTGGTTTGATTTGTAACAGGAGTACAGTGCCTTTGGGAGGTCCTCAGGAACTGTCAAGTTACTCTCAGAAAAGTCAATGCAGAGTGCCATGAGGCCATTTCCCAATGACTCAGAACTAGGTCTGAGTTACCAAGACCCTCTTGTAAGACCCAGAGGACAACATGTTGATGTCAGACTTGACTAAGCAGGGTAAACAGGAGTTTCACACATTCTCCTTTCCCTCTCGCTATGCTGTGAGCCACCCATCTGACCCCATGAAGGGGAGGGGGCTGTTGTCCATACTGTGTGAAAAGGAGTCACTCTTAGGGCAAGGCAGGAAATGAAAACAGGTCTGGGCACAAGACACCTGCTTGGAATGGCTCCTGGAGGTTCTCCCTCATGTGCCACCTTCTGATGCATCCTCAGATACTTCCCCTTGTTCCCATTTTCCAACAGGGACAAACTCAGTATACGGCCGCATGTGATATACGGACAAAGGTCCCTAAGTAAGAGGAATTTCCACTGTTCATCACTAAACCTAGAATTACAAGGACATGTTGCATGGTAAAACACAGTCCTAGCTGCTCTACTGGGAAAGGACACTGTAATTTCTTTCAAGTGTTTCTACTCTATTTCCATTCTAGCCATAGTGCTACATAGCTAATTTCTGATTAGTTACCCTGAACCTTTCATTTTGGAGTACAAGCACTAAACCTCTTTAGTTTTCAAGGTCATGCTAGTTTGCTACTTTTTTATTTTTTAACTTTTCCATAAGAGCAAAAGGAAAAAGGAACAGGTGATTGCTTAATTAACTTTAGCTAAAATTTCAGATTTTAGTTTTATGGCAGGCACAGACTCAGTGCTTTCTTGGCATTTGTGGAAATTGCTTTATTCTTTTGTGATTTTGAAAGAAATCAATTTCAAAACAGCCACAATATTGACTTGGTAAAATACCTCCTGAAAATTGGAACCTGCTATTCTGACACTTTTCTAAGCCATCAGAAGGCTTTTTGCTGTGTGAGGACCAAGATGGTTGTCAGTGCTGGCACTGTCACTGGAGACAGTCTCCTGGGACAACACTTTAACTGGTGGAATGGAATTCTGATGAGGGGTGGGGAGAAGTGGTGGCAGCTGTTTCATGTTCTTTAAAGTATATTATTTTAAAATACATCACTTTCAGCAGTAATGTGAATGGATTGGTAACAAAGTGGAAATACGGAATTCCTGATAATGTTGTTACTTTGGAGTTACTGATAGTGATGCCTTCACTGGTGTTACAGGAATTAGTAACTTAAATGGCATTTATTCACATATTTAGCCAAAATCCTGAACAATAAAGGGTCAGGTAGCTTAACAAGGATGTATCAGATCAGTTTTACTCCCCAGAATTTCTTCATTGTCTTTTCATAACATCCAGTTTATAAGGGGAGGAATGAAAATTAAGGTTGTGATTTCTATTTTGATAAAACCTGAAAAGGATTAGTATGAGCCAAGTGTAAAACATGATAATCTAACAAAGGCAGGTAATACACCTACTARGTGCTGAAATTACTCATTTTCTTCACAATCAGGCTGAAACAAACATTTAAATTTCCCTGCTAATGAGTATGAATTGCTTTGAAGCCCAGTGTGCCATAATACAGTACAAATTACTGCACTGCAGATCTGAAGGGTTTGTTAGCTCTGCAGTCTGTAACTCTGAATCCCTTTACATGYGTCCGTTGTTCTTCATCCTTTTCAATTTAACTGTGAAACTGGGTGATGTACAAGTGCATGYACAACGAGCAGTACAAAAGCACGATCAGGATAAAAATAGCAAGCAGTCCCATACTAYGCTATAAGCACTACTATTTTTTATTTCATTTCTATTGTTTGAAAAGCATTGCTATTTTAGCATTTCCTCATCCCTCACATGCTTAGCAACTGCCACAACTATATACACTGTAGCAGGAAGGGTGGATGTCAAGCAACACAAGGCCAAATGGCTCTGCTGGAATAAATGAAGTTATTCAGCCTGGAGTAGAGAAGGCTGCAAGGAGACCTTATTGTGGCCTTTCAATATATAAAGGGGACTTGTAAAAAAGAGAATTTTTACCAGTGCCTATAGTCACAGGACAAGGTGTAATGGTTTTAAACTGAAAGAGGTTAGGTTTAGACGAAACATAAGGGAGGAATTTCTTATGGTAAAGCTGGTGGAACACTGGAACAGGTTGCCCAGTGAAGCTGTGGATGCTCCATCCCTGGAAGTGTTCAAAATGGGGCTTTGAGCAACCTGATATAGTAAAGRGTGTCCCAGCCCCCAGCAGGGTATTGGACTAAGCGATCTTTGAAGGTCCCTTCCAAGCCAAACCATACTATGATTCAATAAATCTATAAATGCAAGACCTCTCAGACATGCACCAGGGCTCCAGTGCACAGCCCCCTTCATCAGACACATGGGAACAATTTGGCCCAGTATTCCATTTGATCAGCTCTTTGCTAACAAGGGTCAATAGTGGATGGAAAATTACTGTCTTCATTGCAAATTAGTTCCTAATCCTCTGCAGAGAGGGTTGCTCTGTGTCCCCTAGCATAGCTCTGAACTGAGACTTGTCTCATTGCAGCCAGTGAGTGGTCACTGCAAGTGTTCTCTGCAGAGTACAGCACGATACTGTCTTCACATGAGGTGGTTCAGAGACTATCTGGACCATGAATACATCAATCCCCATACAACTTCCCTTTAACATGCTTAGCCTAGTCTTTCAAACGTGCAGGTTAGCTCACCTCAAGACAACCATCATATCCTGCAGCCAGTACAAACACACCAAGTGGCCCCGTTGATAGAGTTAAGATTTTTCCATTGATTCTGCAGAGACAGGACTTTGTTGTCCAAGTTTTACATCACCTACTATATGTTTATTCTTGCTGTTATAATGTGCCAGTAAAGTTATAWGATATACCCAGTTAGAAATGCGAGACTTTCTGTAAGAGGAGCCCAAAAGGACGGCAGTCCTCCACAGTCTCAGTAGAGGGCTGCTCTACGTCCTCAAGCCTGTCCTACAATTTCAATAATTCTCGTTAGGCTCTGGCCTTTGTGTAATGAGTTGGGCAGTGAAATGTACCTTGACCATACCAAGAACTCTTCCATTACTAAGGTGGAGTGGCAGTGTTCAAATCAGGGACACCTGTTGCCTGACAAAGGAGGGGAATGAGAAATTATCAGTCATCCCTAAGAGCCTTAGAACATTACTCACCTGAATCATAACCCCAGTGGAATAGGACTTTTGAATAATTTCAGTAATTATCGACTTGGTTTATATTCAGGATGGAAGTGGATTAATGACTAAGCAAATCATCTCGTGACCCTATAAGCAGTGGTCCTAAGTGAGRCCCTTTGAGTTCTCCTGGATCACAGCGGGCTGCACCAGCACCTCCCTCAGAGTGGGATGCCTCTTTGAGCTCACAAACTCTCAAGTTGCAGTACTCAGAGCACGAAAGCAGATGACTCATCCTGGGCCAATATCCCCCAGTCCTTGACACTCAAGCCTCTCCCTCTGAGAAACAGCAAGACATTTGATGTGAGTATTTCACATTCAATGTGAGTATTGACACTCAAGTGTAATTTTTAACAGGTACCTTTGTGCATATATATATACACACACACGCACACACACATCTTTGTGTCTGTGTGCGTGCATGTGTGAATTGATTTAAACACGCTACAGATAATTGAGTTACTATTTTGGTTAAGGTTAATCCTATTGAATCACTTTGTAAATGTTAGGTTAGTCACTTATTGAGCGCTGCTAAATTCTTCAGACATAAACTATTGCCCAGGTCTGAGGCTAAGACTGGACTCAGCCACACCTAGGCTCCATCAGGAGTTTAGAAAGCAAGGGAGTCTATTCTGAACCTTGTGACTCAACAGCAGGATTTCCCTATTAAATCCTTTAGATATTCCATTGACCAAGTCTGAGACTAAGTTTGAACTGAGTTGCACTCAGGTTCCATCAGAAGTTCAGAAAGCAGCAGGGTCCACTCCATAACTCCTGACTCAATGGGGAAATCTCCCTTACCCCTTGTACCCTTACCCTCTTGCATCCATGGCCCCTGTGTAAATCATGCAAAATTGATTATAATTCTACTTTCCTTRTATGCTTCATCTACGTAGTAATAGAGTGAACCTTGCCATCAAACTCTCTTAAGTCACGCTTTCACGAATTTATATTAAATCCTGCTTTTGCTAATACCTTTGATGGTGACTCTTAAAGTGGTCTAGACCACTGATTTGAGGCAGCTGGAGGCACTGTTTGCAAGGGACTTTTTAACAAAAGCTTTTAGTAAACATTATCAAACCTCCTGAAATATTTTGTTGAAAGGCTCAAAGAATTCTGGCAGGAACACAGGAATGGGAGGCAGCATCTCAGTGAGTCCAGTCCCCTCCAAYGGTTGCAGGAAACTGTGACATGGATATTTAGCCCAGAAGCTGACACCCCACAACTCTAGTTCTACTTGCCCCATTTATCACGAGCCTGAAGATACATTTTATTAACTACAATACACTTAAGGCTGATGCTACAAGAAACAATTGCTGCAAACCATGATGAACCACAGGAAGAGGTCATAGATATTACATCTTTCAAACCTGGAGAGTTAGATAGAAGTCCTACAAATCAATATGCTGCCATGAACTAATGCCATTCTGCAGAAGGAATAGATAGATATGGTTGTTACTCTCTAGTTAAACCACCATGATGAACTATTAATTTCAGACAGCTATGCCCAGCTACTTTAATGTGTTGTGTTGAGCTTACATATTAAAAATGTGCATCCTTCTGCACACAACCTAATCTTTATCAATACACTTGCATGCAAAGAATGTATCTGTGAGCTGTGGTTTAAACTCACAGTCACGTAAATCTTCATGTTTGTCTCTGCCACAATTGGAAGCAGAACTTGCCAGTGCTTTCACTTTTCTGAGCATATTGTTACAGGTAAACATTGACTGAAATCTAAAGATGAATAGCTGAAAAGTCAGCTGGTACAGCTGCATTGACATCAACATTTTTGTCAGCCAACAGCAAATGTGGCCCTGGCAGGAGTCAAACTGCTCTAGAGTTTAATGTTCTTTTGCAACAATAAAGTGTGATTATCCCAGCRTATCTGCTCTTGAACATACACAAGAAAGTCTGAAACATCCTTTCAAGTATGAACACAGAGAAAAATACTTTCTTTGCTATTAAAAATTTGTATTAGTCTACCTACTGCATATATTTGGCCTATGCTCTGTTTTGAAGCAGAACAGCCTGAAGAGGAGTGCCGAATTTGAGATTGACTTTGGTGAGCAGCAAAACTGCTACTCTGTTCAGCAAAAACAGAACAAACTAAAAAATATTGATGATTTTTTCTTTAAGTGTCAGTTTCTAATTTAGAAACACAGAAACTCATAAATTACATTTTCTTTTCCTATTAACTATGCTTTTTCTTCTTCTTGTCTCCTTTGCAACATGAGCTGATAAAGATCATGACCATAATTTTGCTTTCTGGATATGCAGGCACCGCTTTATGTATACAAAAGGCTCAAGATTTTCAGACTGCCTCCATTCAAAAATTACAAAAATAATTGTTGACTTCTGTTGAATGTATTTGAACCATTTTGGCATAATAAGGAATTATTAAAAATTACTTAAGATAACTTTTTAATATCTATATATAAGATAAAACAAATCTCACTTTTTCTTTCTAATTTTTTTTAAAGTTTGTGAAAATTATCATAAGCAATACTTGATAAAGAAATATGAAGGCCATGCAGCTGTAATCTGTTCCACTTGTTTAAGGTCTGCATACTAGAAACTTTATACACTAAATTGAGAGGATGGGGACTACTAGGTAATCATTTCTTACTTCCTGTACTTCTCCACTGACAAAAATTACAGTTAATGAGTGGGAATGGCTGATACAGATTTGCTCCATCAGATCCAGTGGCTGGGGCACCTGTGCTTCTATGTAGCACTGCCATAGCTTAGTCCCAGCACAGGATCCTACATTCATCTCAGCGGGACTTGTAAAATACATGTACCAGAAGATTGGAAGATGTTTTCTTCTACCTTTTGGGGTGTTCAGCCTGTTTGATCTGGCTTATAGAGCATACCCCTTCCTACATACATTGCAGCTGCAACCCAGAGGTTTTCAAGCCTCTCAAAACGTCCAGATAAAATGTCGTTTCCCAGTCCAAGCCCATCCGCTGACCTGCTTTTGAAGTAACAATCGTTGTTACTTCAAAAGAAATCTGACTCCTTTGCCTTCCCTGCCAGCTGAGGTTGGCCATTGAACCAGTAGGATTTTAAAGAAACAGCAAGAAATTAAGTCTGTGGAAGAGGAAAAGCCCTCCTCAAAAGACAGTCAAATAGTTGTTGTGCATGTATAAGGCATACTTTGTATCTGTTCTTGATGTCAGCCAGGTCCTTCCTTTTCATCTCAGGAGGTAGAAATAGATTGGGGTAGCACAAAAGAATAATTCAGGTGCATCTCTGCTCTCAGTGACTTGAAGTATGTTCCAATCATTTGCCTACAAGTGCTGTGATAAATCTTCTGGTTATGACCAAGCTACCTAAAACAACTTGAAGCTAATTAGCAGGGACCAAGCAGAGCAGCAACTTCTGAAGGACAACCTCAAACTAATGCAAACACAGAAGTGTCACATCAGGCCAAACTATCTKTAGGGAGGCTCCAGCATCTAGCTGCTTCTCCACAGGTCCTTCATGCTCATATAGTTTTCCCAAATTGTCTGTTCTTTCTCTCGCCTGGGCTACAGCCTTCACCTTCAATCCCCCACCTCTCCTCCCAACACTCCTGCAGATGTGGAGAGGGTTCACACTAATGGAGACCATAGCACTCTGTGAACACTTCAGTGGCAAGCAGAGATGTTGCATAACTCATCACAGGCTACAAAAGCAGAGATGGTGGACAGCACTGAAATACATGAACAAAACTGCTGTTTTATAACCAGTATTGATTATGGTTTGAAAACTACSGGTGTAGCAGATCTCAGAGTTTAAAAACAAGAGCTATCTGTGAGACCAAGGCATACACTGCACAAAGTCTGAACATGTCAAGTATCTATGGAAACATGTTGAGAACGATTTGGGTACAATCACAATGTTGTGGCAAAATGAAGGAAAAGCATGTAGCATAAGTTAATGCCAAAGGAGGTTACATAACGCCCAGAATATGTCTCCATTCCACCACAAATGATAACATCTGTTTCTATGAAAATAAATCATGAAGTGACTCTGAATCTGATATTAATCAGACAAAACATATTAGTAGAGTGTGTTTTTGAGAAACACTGARGAGAAAAAAATCACTCCATGACTGAAGTTTCTAAACAGACTCCATAATCTTCACATTATTTTAAGGGCATTATTTTCATGGACTTCAAATATCTTTTGTCTCTTTTTTGGAGGATTAGCATGTGCAAATGTATGTTACAGTTGCTAGAASCAAATCTGCGTGTATAGCAATGATGAAGTATAAAGGTGCCTTTTATTAAATTCATACTTTCTGAAAACTGCTAATTTTTCTGCTGCTAGTCAAACTTGCTATGAAAAAGTACCCAGGAAACCTCAGTGATTCAGGAAGTAGTAATTTAACTTCTCTTGGCAATGTTACCTCCATTATACCTGACGTTGAAAGAAACCTCACTATTGTTAACTATAATGAAACATTTACTACCCGGAATAAATGATTTTTCAGCCAAGAAACTTGTTGTTGCGATAACAGCATGAAACAGAAAAGCAGAACATGTAATGAAACTTTATACAAACTGAAGAAAGAAAAAGCTGTCTTCCAGAACTTGATCTTAAAACTAAGACTGTTCCAGAGAGACATCTAGTATTAGGGTTTTTGTCAGTGGCATGATTCTCAACCTCTTATGTTTGCTGCCAAAAATGCTAATAAAGTCCTATCACTCCTCCAGTAAACAGATATATTGGGAAAGAAGACTATCAGTTGCTTTATATATGGCAGGACAGACAGGTAATGGTTAGTGTTGAGGCTTTCTAAATGGGTATCACACAAAGAGGTGGAAGAAGTGGAAGAATGGCCTGGATGTGATCTGGCTCACAGCCAGCTAAGATTCTCATCCTGAATTCAGAGCCATCACAGATATTAACATTGAATATTTACATTATAGTGCTGCTYCAAGCCACTGCAAAAAGATTCAGCAGAGCTTGGTGCTCTGAAAGCATAGAAGAAGAAACAATCCCCTGCTGAAGGGAACTCACTGAAATAGTAGATACCTGACGACAAATCTCCTGCATCTGTGTCTGCTGCCCAAACAACTAAAGAAAAASCAGGAACTCCTCCTACGGAGAACTTAGGTGCCAAGTTTTGGTAAGACATGAGCTCTATGTAGAAGCCATCTAGGGTCCTTGCCCTCTAAACCAATAATTAATGGCATGAGGAGATTTAGGAATACTGTCTGAGTGCCTAAAATTCATATGCAAGCTAGATGAGTAAATCCAGTGGACTAAATCCTCCTTTGGATGCTCTCCCACTACATTCAAGGTAGTGCAATCAGATAACCATTCCAAGGGAGCTCTTCATATCTTAAAGGTACATCTTAAAAGGTAAATTAAATTAAGCATGGCTTTGCACAGTTACTGAGGAAAATCTCATTCGTTAACAGATTCAGACATTTCAAAGGAAATTTTATTCCTTCTCATTCCTCTTGTTCTACACATCTGCCTCATTTGATCTTAGGACAACCTGACCCAAGACATAAAAAATGCATTAATATATTCACTCTGTATACACAAAAAGCCATTTGTAAAGAGCTTCTATARGCAGGTACTTCCTAAGAAGTGCAACAGTTGGTATTTGAAAAAATTATTCCAGTTCTTTTAGATAAACATGTAAAAACTGAAAGAATTTTTATCAGGAAAGGTATTCACTGCTAATTACATCCACAGTCCTGATGGAGTTGTTCACTGATACTCAGTTGGGGATACTATTTTTCTGTATGTAACTGTGCCATACATCTCCTTTAAAACTCTAAAGGCCACATGTTAGCTAATCACTGCACAAAAGCACTCTAGAACTTAACACAGTTTGGCTATTTAATTCTTGTTCTAACAAGGACATTAATAATTCATCATTTTCACATTTAACAGGCAAAACCAATGTCTCAGACCAAATATAAGTATTCAACCTTCTCCAGGTCCTCCTAAAATTACTAAGTTTTAGATTTTCCTTCCAGTTCTGTCCTTCTCTGGGAAACATCCATCCATGACATCCATCTCATCTAGATGTTCTCATCTGGACAATCTAAAGTACAGATTGAGGACAGGAAAAATACTGACTACCAGTTGAGACTTCAGTGGGTCCCAAGATGCAATAGTCACAGTCAGAACAACTATGTTTTGCATATTGTTGCCTCTAAATTTCTTCTGGCTGCAATTCCAGAAATTAGCTTTAGCATATACACCAGCCTTTGCTACTCCAGTGCCACACAAAATTAAACTGCTTAAAGAACTGGTATTGATTTAAAAAAAAAGTAGAAAAAAAGTCTTGGCTATAATATTATTGGAATAATCTTGCAGAAGAAAAATTTGGATGCTACTATGTATTTGCAGAACAGTTTTTTCTGCTATGAGGTGAGACAGCAGAAAGGTGTAAGACTGTGTAATACATGGGTTACTGATTTTCAAGGATATTGGAAGCATGTATTGGTGCACTTGTTTCTCCGTTCATATGAATTATATTTAACTGAAGAGTTACTAAGGAATTCCTTTCCTCTGATGAGGACATGCATTCAATGCAGACTGAATAAACAGCAAAACCTCAAACTCAGGCACACTCAGGCACACTTCTGCTGACACCAAGATGGACAAAAAGAGTTTTAAAATGCTATCCTGGATAAAACTGTGGTCTATCTCCACATCCATTCAGTCAGATGACAGCACCAAACACCCCCAAACAGGTAGAGCAAAGGGGGCAGTTTAACCTGGCAGTCGTAGATGTCTACTGGTTAGCAAACAAAGCAAGCTGGGACACTAATGTGTGCTTCTAATGGTGATGGAGGAAAGGTTTGGCAGGATTTGTAGGCAAACATTGACCTTACCTTGCCAACTGCAAATGGAGAAGGCCCCAGAATGTTCAGAAGTCAGCCAAAATGTGTATCACAGTAGCATCTGGCAAGCTTTTGTTGATCAGATGCTGTATGCTGCTTTTAGAGCCCTGTCACTGGCATGACTGGCTTTCCTATGCCTTGAGACATTCCCAGCAGGGTGAGGTAAAACTTCATTTGTGAGCCACTGCTCTTGCCCCATCATACATATGTCCTCCTAACTGGCTATGGCTCAGCAGAAAGGAGGTTAGCAATTCTGGGGGAAGTGAGTTCTCAGAAGTCTCTTCCTAATCTGGAGGAACAGAACAGATAGCTAAGGACCTGAAATACGAACATAAACAWCTTTCTTTTAAAGCTTTTAAAAAATTATTTACTATTATTATCTCTTCTTTGTGGCTATTTTCCCATGCAGTTTCTTAAACACAAGAGTTTTAAGATTTCTCAGAAGAGACATCTCTATCATGCTAACWGAACCAAACACTGAAGAGTTGAAGGTTCCTGCAGTGCTCTCACTAGAGCTTGCACTGGTATACAGAGAGCTGCCTGACATTTTAAATTTAGCTCTATGAAGTCACTGTGTGAGAAGAAAGACACTGAGGTGCTGGAGTGTGTCCAGAGAGGGGCAACAGAGCTGGTGAAGGGTCTGGAGCACAAGTCCTATGAGGAGCAGCTGAGGGAGCTGGGGTTGTTTAGCCTGGAGAAAAGGAGGCTCAGGAGGGACCTTATTGCTCTCTTCAACTACCTGAAAGGAGGCTGTAGCCAGCTGGGGGTTGGGCTCTTCTCCCAAGCAATGAGAGACAGGACAAGAGGACACAGCCTCAAGTTTTGCCAGGGGAGGTTTAGGTTGGATGTTCAGAAAAATTGCTTCACTGAAAGGGTGGTTAGGCATTGGAACAGGCTGCTCAGGGAAGCGTGGAATCACCATCCCTGGAGATATTTAAGACATGCAAATGTCGCACTTGGGGACATGGTTTAGTGGTGGACTTGGCAGTGCTGGGAAAACAGTTGGACTCAACAATCTTAGAAGTCTTTTCCAACCTAAATGATTCTATGATAAATCCCTGCTCTGACACATGAACACTGTGACGCCCTGATCTGAAGCATAAACATCCATCTCCAGCATCAGTACATTCCCAAGAGGGAAGGAGCAGTAAAAGGCACTACAAGTCAGAAGAATCCTATTTTGTCCACGTAGCTGGCAGAGAATAGGCCTTAACTTGTATTTCGGGCTGATCTGAAAAGCACAGCTGAAGTTTTAAACGTAGTGACTTATCTTAGGCTGTATCTAGCCAATTCTGCTAGCAATTCTGTGTTTAGCTGCTCTCATAGGTTATACAGCCTGTCTTTACATTTTTGGATCACTGCTTGCCCCAACAAGACAAGAATACAAATGCAAGGGAAAGCAAACAGCCTCAGGCTGTATCTTAGTACTAAGACATGTTTAAATTACCATATTGTTCTCAAAACAAAATAAAAAAAATCTGAAAATCTCTAAAATTCTGGTATGAAATAATAACAAGGTGTTTCCCAAAAATGCTTTCTTAATGAAGATCATTAAAGCCCCATCTGAACTGGGACCTGGGAGCACTTCCCAATATTCCTGCCTGAGTACATAGACTGGGTTGAATCCTGCATTAGATTGAAATCTGGGTGTGTGTAAGCCTCGATTTGCTATGCTCTAGGTCCTCACGCAATTTGAATTCTTATATGAAAGCCTTATATAAGGCCATTTTACAGAAATTCACAGAATATAAAAATGTTCCTCACTTCCATCAGAGAAGAATTAGAAGACCAAACTCCATGCAAATCATATGCAGTGATATGAATCTTTGAAGGTTTGAGTCAAAACAAGTATGCCTGGAGATGCAAATTTTATATTCAAAATTCTTGGTTGAAGTAAATAATAGAAATCCATACTGAAGAAGTGAGAACCAGAAAATGCAAAATTCTACTATTTAAAGGAAACGTAGGATGTCTTTAGTAACATTTGAGTAGTTCAGATTCAACAACCAGACTGATACTGCAGGTATCTACATATAAAAAAATCAGAATAAAAATTAATTTAAAGCTTTTAATGTCAACTTGACTATGTTTTCACACTATCTGCTGCTTCCTCTGAATTAAAGATGTTGGCCTTCATCTCATTAATATTCCAAACTTACTGTAGCCAGTCAATGAGTAGTTGAATATGAAATACTAAGCTAGAATAATACTTTTCACAATAATTTTTTCACAGAGAGAAATGTAGTCCTTTCCTGTCCCTCTGATTTACAATCAAAATGACTATGACTTATGTATCTCATAATTCCAATGGCACTATGAGATACAGCCAGCTCACGCAGACAGTACATCTCAACCTGTTAATATAGTTCTTCAGAGACCTTGTAATTATGGCGTTCTGCAGGGAAGCACATCAAATTTGCTACTTGTCCATGACTACTGAACTATCATCAATAAAAAGGCTAATTTATAAAGAACAACACACCATCACAACTAATTTTGATAGCCTGTTTCCATCATTTTACCAGATAATACGTTTTCAAATTGAAGTATACATTACCATAATAATTCCTACAATAATTATCCACACTTCTAAAAAATCATTGTCAGTTATAACCGGAATATTTCGAAGAGCTTGTTAGTTGACAGATGTGTACATATTTGTACATATTTAAAGAAAAAGCTCATAAATAGAAACCACTCTTCACTGTTGCCCTGTTACAAAGAAATAGTGTCATTTGTGAACACTGTTTCTCGGAAACTCTTTTTAAATTAATTTTGAAGAATTTAAAATCTAAGCAGGCCAACTAATAGGCATGGACATTGTTCTTTGTTTCTTTTTACATGAAAGGTTACCTCATCAAGCTCAATCTTTCTTAGACATTACTAAATAAATTCTTAGCAAATATTGTTCCCACATTTAGAAAAAAGAATTTTCATGCATGATTTTCACTTATTGTTCACTGAACTCCGAAACCAGGCTACAAATCTTGGCCCAAATTCAGAAACCTTTCTAAACAGATGTCTAAACTCAGGCAGAAAAACACTCTTTCTGGCCAAACTCCAGGAAGACAACTTCTCTGTAGTTCGCATTCATACCTTCCTTGGGGGAAAAATGATAAAACATTGAAATTCAATATCCTAGGAGAAAAAAAATCAAGGTCTTTATTGCAGCCAGAAGAAGAAGGTGACTGGCTTTTGAAACACCCAGGAATTGAGCTTAGAGCAAGCAATTTCAGAGAGACTGTTTATCAAAAGGGTTTGAATCACAGAGGGGGAACAAGCAGCCTAAAAGAGCTCCTGAGATCTGAAACACCTCAGCAGGTGGCAGCCACCCTGTTCGTAGGCAGAAATAAACAGTATTCTGCAGCCTGGCATACACAGACCAAAACGTTTGTGTCACAACCTCTGCACAGAAGCCATCTTAAGGTGAGAGTATTAGTTTCAAAACTGAACTTCATTCTGATCTCACAATATGCTATTCCAAATTAAACCAGTCTAGTCCTGCAGATGAAAGTTGTTGACCTAATGAAAGAAATTTTCACCCAGAACCCTTCTCCACAAGTCTGTAATAAATTCAAAAGAAATTAAAATATTTGCATCTCAGCTTTTTAGAGCTGGCACATCACCATTTTCATCTCTATTACTCAAAGCTGTAACTAAGCATTATTTTTCACTTCTRTCCTCATCCTAAAAAAACACACCTTAAATGTGTGCCTTTCTTTATCTCCCTAAGGCAAACTCTTATCAAGACAGTAATTTCCAGTCTTATCTCCATCCTTTTTCCGTAATTGTTTTGCTACAATCACTTTCCTTCTTTATCCTGAGCAATTAATGGCTTTGAACACAATGGCTCCTCATTGCCACATCCAGTTGAATGCTAAATCGTCTCCAAAACACCTTCCTCCTCCTTATCTAGTCTTTGCTGTATCTCTGTAGACAGTGATCTTTCTTGTTAGCACCTCATGATTGATTATGTATCTTTTTTTAGGATTCTTCTAGTGGATAAAACACTTTTCCTGACATTAAGTGTATTGCATTTAGTTCCATATCTGTGAGGTTAACTAAGGAAAAGCCTTTGTAAGGAAGACATCCCAGCTTGTAAAATTCCTAAAACTGGAAGTCATGGTTGCAATCCCCCTGTGATGTGGGTCTTACTCATCAAAGGAAAATAATCTTTAATCTGCAGGCACTAATTTAGACCAAGCTGCTTTGTAAACGCACAGCACAAATTCTGAAAATGCCTTCTCRACTATCCTCAGCACAAGCCATTTCTTGTGTAAACATATGTCAAGAGTTACTTCTGCCACCAGGACAGAAATTCAGTCTAGACACGTTCCAACATACATCAGGTCACTCCATCAGCATGCTGCTGGCTTGTGTGCTGCCTACAGCTCGGTCTGTCTGCAGAGACAAAAGCCATATACCACTGCCACTTTCAGAAAGCCCTGACCTACATATAAGCTGTGACATTAGAGCAACAGTGTGCTATGACAAAGATGTATAAATTCTCCAGGGTTAAGATATTTTACTTTTTTTTTAATGTAATCCAAAGAAGTATGTTTCCTTGACATTTTTAGATTTATATTCATTTATTCTGCATAAAAATAAGCAGAATGTTTTATGAAGCACTGGAAAGAATCTTTAGTCATTTTTTGTTTAAGATGAGAAAAAAAATACTATTGGCCCAAAACCTTGTTTGAGAACTCTACATACAGAGCATCATTTTCCTTCATCTTTTCAAACAACAAGACACAGCAGAAACAGTGACACAATCTTAATCTGGGCAGCAATGCTGTAGGCAGCTCCAAATTCTTCCTGTGACTACGGAGCATGACTTAAAAAAATCCAACCTGATAAATTCTAAAAATAAAATGAAACCACTGAGTTTTGCAAGGGTCAAAGGGCTTGTCACATACATATTAATTTCTAACATACAGTTTATCACAACTTATTAATGACAGGAATATTGAATCTCTGGAGACTGCCAAATGAACCACTCAAAAGGGTGGCACTCTCTAGCCAACAGGTTTCTACAGACTGTGCTACTGCCCATATGCTGCTCCATTGCAGCTGGCAACCCACTGGAGAACACCAGACCATTGTTTGTAACATAGGGTTAGTCTGAGGCAGCACCAAATGGGAGTCCTGCAAGAAACTCCATTTAATACTTTGTGCAATGAAGCCACATTTGGGAAAGGTACCTGTGAAATCAAACCAGCAGTTACAATGCCTTTTCAATTCAGGCTAAAAGAGGGCTTCTAATCTTAAGCATTTGCTGGTCTATAAATTATTTTTGGCAAGAAATATGAAAAATTTCTTTCCTTTCTTACCATCTTTGTATCAGGAAGCAGATCCCTTCCAGGATGGATTGATATCCTTTTAGGAGAACTCTGATTTTACACATATGTCTCAGACACTGATGAAGAGACAGACAGCAGAAGAGTCTGCTAGACAGGAACAGAGAAATGAGAAGTATATGAGAATTGAGAAGAGGCATGTGAGATACACGCAGGAGAGGAAAGTGTGAGGTGTACTTGGAGGAAAGTGTAAAGAAGGTTAAAAGCAGAGACAGGGAACTAATGTCTACTTGAAAACATCGAGCAAGGCTTATTAAGGAAATCATTTAACTTAAGCAAGATTGCAGAAGTTCTGGTACAGGAAAAATTCAGTCCAGTTTGAAAGTGGGGAGAAACTAAGGCTGGTTAGTAATAAAAGATTGTTGTCTCTGTGACTCTCCTTTTCTGGGGACTTCTAAGTTTTATTGCTAAGCCTGCAAAACAGGGCAGTACTGTGCAGCTCTGTCCTGTGGATCTGCCATGTTAGTTTTTGAGATCCTACCAGTTTGAGGGCCACAAATGGTCTTTGGAGATGTAGACTGTGAAATATATTCACATGCTGAATATATGCTGAGGGCTGCACTTTTGAAGTGACTTTCAGCCAAGCAGACAGGAGACATTAAAGATAATCTCAATGGACTATTCATATTCAATTTAATACACAGAGCATAAGAGTTTTCAGAAAGGGGCTAAAATAAAATGTATTTTACTGTCAATGTTCAAAGATCCACCTCTGAGCAGTGAGACTTGCTCAGTTACTCCCAAGAAATACAGGAAGCTAAAGGAGATTTCTTTATTTGTGTCTTTCACTGCCAGCCTTAGTTCATTTGGTAAAGTATCTTGAGTTCTATACATTTAATAACATGTAAAACTAAAGAAAACAGGAATAATTGTGTATGCACAGTATGTACAATAAATCCTATAACACTTCGTTATCAATCACACTTTACTTCCACATCAGTTCAATTGGGAAACATTACAGAAACTTTATAGATCCATTTTTCCTGCTTTGATTTAGAATTAATTTGAATTTTTTTTAATCAATCCGGAAACTGAGGATGATGAGTCTAAAAAGTCTTACCGAAGGATAGRGGTAACATGATATAATCCATAGATTGGGATTTTGTGTTTAATGCAGCTTATCAATAGACTCTTTCTATTTCTTGTTAGAGTGAATTTTATGTACAGAAATACAGCAATCAAAACCAAGACAAGATGGTATCGTTCTATCTGGTCAACCCAGATACAGTAGTCTCTGTGTCTCCTTCAACCCTTAACAGAGAGGTAAGGAAAGCATGGCAGCATATGGGAAAGCAGAAATCCAAGGATTTAACCTTGTAGTGGAGCGAATGTTCTCTACTCAGTTTAACCACCTTAAACTTCAAAGCTGAGCTCAGCAGAGCTCTATCTGCTGACAGCTATCCCCAAAGTAACCCAGTATTTAGCTGGACTCGGGTGCTTGGCACTCAGGCTGGACTCAGTATTTCCCCAGCAGAGCATTAGAAGACGTTTCAAGCCACACAAGCCCAGACTGGACTTCAAAACCTGATTGTATCAAGTGATTATTTATTTGAGCTACCTGCACAGTAACAGCTTATAAATGAAAGGTCTTAAATATGGGTGTGGGACTCTGGCACTCCTGTGTTTATCACAGACTGTGAATCTGTCCAGCAAAGCACTAAAACTGAGAGAGGCTTAGCCAAATTCCAGCGTCTACCAGCTACAGAAGTGTCAAACTAGTGACAGACTGTGGTTAGAACTGACTGGTCAGCCTAAACCAAAACAAGTTGTGTTTGGCACAAGGCTAAAATCATCATCATCTGAAATCCAGAGAAAATGAACAAAGATGACACTTTGTTTTCTAAAACCAATAAATGTATGAAATAGTAGAAAACAATCAAAGTTGCCAGATCATCAAATACTGGAAAAAAGTACTTTAAAATAACTTAATCTCACTTTAAACAAATCCACAGAAGTAGGTAACTGGTTTGCATATTCTCCTCAGGTGGCAGATCTCCCTGTCCTAAAGAAACTGGGACATTTTAATGATGTTGCTGTCGTTTTGCTTTTAATGGAAACTTGTCTTAAGGCCTCAGGATAGACAGAATGTCTGTATTTCAATAGCAGATGGAATACCATCTCTAAGAACCGCTAAATCTATTATTCCTGGTCTAACAAAACCTATTGCACATAGATCAGAAAACACAAAAAGGTGTTCCTCTGAGGTTAATCAATCACTTTGAGAAAATCTGGGAAATTAGCCAAAGTTCAATAATAATGTCTACAATCTATAGAGGTGAATTCTCTGATTCCTTTACACTAAAAACCTGTGGCTCCTTTTTATACAAAGACATGCAATCCTTTCTTCAAACAGAATCATATGATTTTTGTTTCTAAAATAGCTTAGTGGAAAAATGAGAAAAGATATAATTGTCTGCAGGCTGTGACTATTTAACCATTAATGTGCCTCATTCAACTCTATGCCTGAAGTAGATGACTTAGCAAGGTTACCATGTATGTCTTTGTACGGACGAGTAACTCCCTGCAAATAAAACTACTGACTGTATTGTACTGATTATTATTTGATAGTGTTTGGCCAATTTCTAACTAAAAAAAAAAAAAATTTGTTGCAGTCTCTGAGAAACTGGGGTTTATCTAAAGTTGTGACCTATTATGGTGGTCAAAATGACATTATCAATTGAAGTGACATGATAAGAGATGGGAGTCTGTATTTTGTTACCAGTATAATAGGGGATACAGATATACTCGAGTTTTTCATTCTGGTTTTGGTTGGGTTTTATTTACTTTAAAAAAGATTTGGGTACTTTGAGTTTCAAAACTTGCAATGGTATTTGTAGGGTGATGGCATAATACATGAAGAAATAAACTAAGTGTCAGAATGAGTAACAATGTCAAAAGCATCACAGTCCTCTCAAACAATTACATGTCAAAACTCTCACTGATGACAATTGCAGATTTTTGGCTGGCCTCTGTGGCAATAAACAGCTGCAGGAAAACACCTACAAGGACGTAATTCTAAATGTGATTGCATTTCCAAAAGCTTGAAAGTACAAGAAGAAAAGAGAGCACATAAAACTCTCACTGTAAGTTCTGTCATCAATATAGTATTTCACAAAAGCTTTCTGAAAATGTTACTTTTAATAGCATCAGGTGTAAAGAGCAGTGCAATATGGCTTATAAATTACTGGAAGGGCTGTTGACACAGGTTAATAATAAACGACAGCATATGCAGTAGAGAGTCACAGAGGAGAGCTTGCTAACTTCAGTTTTAGTCATCATTAAAGCTAATGATCTGTAGGCAGTGTATGCATCATGGTAAACTAGACCCATCAAATACAGAGTACAGGACCTAGTGAGGTAAGTTATCTTCTACCTGCTTTATCACACAGGCATAGCCCCGGTAAATTAAACTGATGGTTTTATTAGCACTAGGCTGTATTGAATCAGGTTTTAAGACTGCTCTCTCATTTCAGCTCTCTCATTTCAGAGAGAGATTCTTAATTCAGTGCTTGCAGAAAGATGCAAGACACTCATATTAAGTATGACTTCTTATCACTTTAATCAGCTCTGAAGAACCCCCCTACTGAAAACCCTCTGAAAATTATGCCTATGAAGAAGAAATTAAATAAACTCCTAAATACAACGCATAAGCACGGACTTGTAGACCATGGGTGGAAGAGGGCTGTGATATCCGCTGGTCATGTCACAGGTCTAGATGACACGGAGATTAGGACGTGAGAACACACCAGAGCACRAGTCCCACTCACACTAGATGAGGGTGTGGATGGCAATGCTACCTTCAAATACAACAGTTGAAGGTCAGCACAATTTGTAGCTGAACACAGAGATTATTCCATCATAGCAGGGATTTCTACTCCTCTGACTGCTCTGGAGTTTGAAATATTGCCAGGGACCTCAGCAGTCCCTGGAATGAAAGAGATGAGAATCTGGGCAGAGTTCAGAGAACACAAACATGGAAAGATCTTTATTAGGAAATATAAAAATAACTATGTTGCACCGTGCATTCAAATGATCTGCAGAGGTGTGATAACCTTACAAATACTGGGAGCTGTTATGTGAAAGAGGGAAAGCATTTTAAGTGCGGTACAAAGGGGCACAGAGAGAGCAAAAGAATGAAAATCCATTCAGATGCCCATCTGCTGCATGTGAGCAGCAAATACACCTACTAGACTGGGGCTACTAGACTACGACTGCTACTGTTCCCAAGCAGCACAACATGTTCATGGAAACTGACTTTATTCACACTTGAGGAAGGGAAAGTCTGGATAGCCCTGTGGCTCATCCCGAGCACCAGCACAACAGAGGCAGTGGAACTTTATGTTTTCCCTATGCTGCTCTAGGAAGATAGGGCTTTGCCTGCTCTGAGTACAGCTGAGCCAAGTTGAATGGTTACCCTCTGCAGCTCACCACAGACTGCTCACCACTGCCTTCCTGTAAGACGTGACTGATCACCACTCCAATTGCTGGAACAACTGCTGGTATAGCTGCCTTTTAGGTCAGGTCAGTTAGAAAAAAAAAAAAGGATCCCACTATTAGAAGTGCTGAAGTTCATCTGGATCACTTTGACTGAACTATGCTGGGAAGAGAGCTTGCTTAAAAGCAGCTGAAGTGAGCAGCTGAGGCAGTGGAAGAGGGTCCTGGGGGCTACTAGATCTGCAGGGCTCAGCTGCAACTTGAACAGGATGTGTAACCGCAGTGCTGTCCCCTGCTTTATGTCAGAGAGGATGTTTCTGCTGGAGGAAAGCAATTCTTTCTTCGAGCCTGTTCAAGCCCTTTCGGCTGAGAAAGCATCACAGTTTCCAGTAATTGTGGTGGCCACTGCCCATTATGCTAGGACCACAAACTCTCCAATACCTCAATTACTACTGGCAAATATGGAATGCTCCTTATTGTTACTAGTCTGCATAGGATTAAAAAAAATCAAAAACAAACAATCAGCCTCAAATAAGAAACTCTACTATGCTTATGATCCTCTGCCTCATCTAGTATTTTACCTTAACTGAGTATGACATGAGGAAAACAAAAACAACCTCCCTGACCCCTTCATGGTCTCCAAGACTTATTTTTCTGGAGGTTTACTTGGCACATAGCTTAAACATGAGGTGTTAAACAAACTGCTGAGTGAAGAGCTCTGTCATGGACAAGCATCTCTGAAACTGTTAGTACAAACCCAACCCTGACCGGACTGCCTCCCAYTACAGCTACTGTCTCTGAGAGCTGTGACCTTTCAGTGATCCAGCTTTGTCCCTAATGCACTGCAACACACTCAGAATGCTGTTAGGAGGATAAATGAATTTAATGAGTAGTTCCATTCTGGGAGACTGCCCCTGCCAATATATTCTGGGTTGTGTGGTTCATTTCTTAAACTAAAATATTCCCTAGGAAAAAAACAAAAACGACAATTCTTGACTGCAGG
Organism: Amblyornis subalaris; assembly: GCA_018881555.1. Lineage (NCBI taxonomy): Eukaryota > Metazoa > Chordata > Aves > Passeriformes > Ptilonorhynchidae > Amblyornis > Amblyornis subalaris. Next base: position 3,190,568 of record JACAXG010000033.1, read on the forward strand.
GTGGATACAGAAAGGTGGTTTTCCTAAATAATAAATTAGGTCAGTCTTTAAATAAGTCATCTCCTTCTGCCTGGATAAATATTTACTCCTTCCAAACTAATATTAGGTTTATGTGTCTCCCAAAAACTTTGTTCTGTTCTGGTTTTCATTAGGAGTTCTGGAGTCAGCCACAACAGAAATCAACTAGATAGCTTCAGGGGATTAAAAAAAAGGAACAGCAAAATAACAAAAAAACCCACTTGGGCTTCTAGTTTTCAATAAAACCAGCCACTATTAATTCAACACACAGATAAGCTATTTCCCCAACAAAAATCACAAGTGGAACAAACTAATCCCAAAATTCTCCAMATGGAACTTGAACACTGGAAGGCAGAAGTTTGCATTTTTAAAAACAGCTGATAATTTACTACAAATTTAATATTAGAGAGGCCTTATCCTTCCAAAGCCCAGTGCTCCAAAAAGCTGTTGTGTCAAAGGCAGGGAGAGAAGCAATATTTTGGGGGCACAAGACCCTGTGGTATATACACAGGGCCCAGGGGGTGGGGGGAGAAAGGAGGTCAGCAAAAAATTAGGGTTAGAGAGTCCAGAGGACAGGTGTGAAACTATTAGAGAAGTACAACAGGGATTACCTTAGAATGAAAAATTAAAGAGAAGGCTATTTCCCAGCACACTGTGAATCTTAAAGATGCCTGATGGCAGACAAATTGTCATTTTCACAAGTTAGATGCTTTTTTGGTTTAACATAATTTTTCTTTCAAATTGCTGTTCCTTAATGATTTTAGTTCCTCATAGAATCACAGAATGATTTGGGTAAAGATCATCTAGTTCCAAACCCCCTGCCATGGGCGGGGATGTCACTCACTAGATCAGGTTGCTCAGGRCCCCATCCAACCTGGCCTTGAATGAACCTGGCCTTCATCCAGAATGCAGAACAGCTTCAAGTATTTTAGTGATCGTTTTGTGTTCATCAGAAACCTCTGGTATTATTTTGAGCTTTTAAAATGATCTAAATGTAAATCAAAGAAACATTTCTTTTTCACTAACTATGCTTGGTTTTCTTGGGGAACAAAACAAAGCCAAGTGAGTGGCTCAATTACTCCCATCAGAGCAAACCTGACAGGAAGAGAATGGGTGTTTAACCATGAGAGGGTAAATACTTGAACAAGACCAAAGCAAGTACAAAAGGGTCCATGAAAAAACTGGGGCTGAAAAGCATGGGATTTCTGAGGACCAGAGAAAGGTACAGGAGAGCACCCTTCTCATAGCAGTGGTCTGCATGAGCAGCACAGGCACTTGAAGGCAGAGTGTGGTGCCACATGAAGGAGGTTATTGGACAGGTAGCAGGGACAGGGTGTCATGAGCCAGTTCCACCTCAGCCACGCAGTAACACCTTCTCTGAAAATGAAGACCTTGACACTGTAGTGAACCCTAGGCAGCCCTGGGCTTCTACTCGCAGGCAAGTTTCTGTCCCCACTGAGCTCAGCAAGGCACTGACACCTATGTCTTTCCAGTACCTTATTTTCCAAAACCAGTAATTTCAGAATGGTCAGCTAAAAGAGCGCATAGCGTCTTATCATCAGGCACTGCTGAAGTTCACAGCTCCTCCCTCTAAAGAAGAAAGCCTAACAAAAACCTGAGGAATGTAAATTTGATCACTTACTCTTGAATTTTAGGACAAATAAGAGGATTTTCTGATCTCTATATATTCTTCCCTAAAACTGGGAACAGTAAGAGCAAATAGACCTGGTAACAGTAAGACTTACATGCAAGAAAAGCCAAGCAAGAGCAGCCTAAGACAGGTTAAGTTCTCAGTGGCTTTTATTAAAACAGTTTTGAATGTAGGGTCTCTTGTTCTGGACCAAGTACAAAGCTGTACTTGTTTATCCTTTCTGCTATAGAGTGTGTGCATAGCCGAAGCAGAACAATCAGCTTGAGGAAGCATTCCTAAAAAAAAAAAAAGTCTAATTTTTCTATTATTCAAAAGAGGGGAGAAAAACAAACATGTAATTTCAGTATACGCCCAAGAGCTTTTTCCAAAAACATTTGTATTTGTTATTAGATCGGTAAGTATGCTTTGCTGGCCACATCAAAGCTCTTTAATTTATCTGTGATCAATCAAGACTAAGCTTGTAAGAGAATACCTTTTATTTTCCCCATCAACTAAAAAGAGTAAGCAGGAAAAAAAATATCCTAGACATCAAACTAATCAAATTATACATGTTCTTGGTCTCTAGCAGCTCCTTAAGAGTGATTCTGGAGAACAAAGTAGTCTGCTTTAAAATTACTTACAATTAGAAATATTTGCCATTTATTTTCCTTTCAGGAAATCCCAGTGCTTTATCCCAAACTCACTGAAGTCACTGAGGTTTTTCACAGTGATTTCTGTGCGCTTTGGAGCAGATCTCTGCTGCATGCAGACTTCTGTCAAGCAAAAGGCTCTGAACTAACCCCTATGCTCCTATGCTAGGATGGGTGGGAATGTGCTCGGAATATCTTACACGATGTTTGACACTGCAGATTTCCCCCTGTATTAATAGATGATTTTCTATTAGGCAAAATATAGTAGTGAAAAACAGAATACTGTGCTAAAGTAACAAAGTAACGTGTAATCTGTGGTCTTACAATACAACAGATAGAATAATTTCATTTACTTTAACTGTCTGCATTACTTCTGATACTTACAATTTTACCTTGCAAAAAGAGGAAACTAATCCTGCATCCATTACAAATACTGGGACTTGTGCTATTTAGTCCAAGTAGGACAAGCCTCTAGATTCTTTTGGTACTATTCATAATTTGGGTTGTCAAGAATAGATTAACAGTTAAATGAAGAACTTCGCTTTGTAATCTGAATAGGTAATATACAACTATGTAGGAGGAAAATCTAACTACACCTTAACCTTGTAAATGATGGGGATAATACCAAGTTTTTATACCATGGGTCAATTTAATTATTTAAGAAAGGACAAGAAATTACCTGATCAAAATTTCTTAACAGATACTCAGTGCAAGGCTTTCTGAGGGAGGTGATGAGGCAAGGAAAGAACAAAATTCACTGGGTAAGACCTAAATCTAAACAAAGTTCAAACAGGAAACAATGTGCAAGTTTTTCGTTGTACCATCAGGATGATTTCAAAAGGAATGTGGTGGATTTGCATTCAGATGAAATTTTTATGACAAGATTTTCCGCATCAAACAGCAGACGATGCAGAAATCTTTTTAAAAAGTGGCATCCCATGTCATGAAGACAACATAATTATCAGACAATAATTATCTTGGTATCACTAACTGTAATCTGTTTTCCATGGTGCACTGCCTTTATATTTTTTAGACTTTGATCAGAACATAAGTTTTTGTACATGAAGTGCCCATCAATGCTAGCAACATGCTATACTCCAGCATGGAGGTCTTGAAACTACATGTAAATGACTTTATTTCTAGTGACAGATCAGAAATAGGAAGCTGCTAATTTGTAGGAGAATGTCTTTCAAAATTCAGCTTCCTCACACCATTTTCCCCTCTTAATTAGGAAAGCAGTAGTGAAATTAGGCATTTCTAGATTGTGATTCTTAGAATTACTGGGATGCCTCTGCAATCTGAAAGGTTAAAGCAGCTTTCTTTCAAAATACCTGCTGTGTTATTACTGGAAATAATGCTTTTCTACAGCAATTCGCACCCTAATCACTTCCCATCTGAGGAATGTCTGACTACCACTATTACTCCTCAAATGCTGTAATGAGATTGAAGCACAGTGTGAAAACAAAACTTTTACAGRTAGTTGGAATACATCCATTTTCTGTTTATTTGTTTGTTTGGCATCTTTTTTTTTTTTCCCCCAAGAGAAAGCAATTAAGTACTCTCTGGAGGAAAGAAGTTTTACTCATCACCCTTACCTGGTGAGTAAGGATCTCTCTATTTGAGACATGCCACACAGCCCTCCTTAAAGAAAACGTGCAAGTCAGCTCAGGTTGTACTTATAGAATAAATTTACAGCTTCTCACCCTGAAGAAACACCAAAACCCTCTTTTGTTCAACACTGCCCTCTCTGGAAATAAACAATGGCATGACAGCAGTAGGTGTGATAACAGAATGATTGASTACAGGTTTGGTTTTTTTCCATTAGAATGCACTAAATTAGATTCTATCCACTTGTTATATTTGTAACGCTCCAAAATCGYGCTAAAGTGTGCTGGGGCAGCAACTTAGCTGAGATGAATCAAAATAGCTGAACTGGATAGGATCAAATAAGCAGACTGTCTTCTGGTCTTTGCAGTGTTCAGTCCCAAAACTGGAAGCAGTTCCAGTCCCAAACAAAAGACAGCAGGAAATTTACCATTTTACTTTGTATAAGTGATAGCAGAGGTTTTTGTGATTTCTTATTCTTTATGTGCAAGCATTTTTCTAGTGAAGTACAGATCCAGCACTTTAAGCCTATTGACAATAAGCTTGTTTTTATCTTTCACGGAACCTATGCGTAATGCCTCCCGCATCTCCTGGGATTTGTACATGCAGGTGGAAAATTACTGCTGGGTGCATTTCAGGAGATGTCCAAAAGCACACAGGCAGCCTGTCAGAGCTGGGAAAAGGAACAGACTCTAACACTGCTGAGCCCCCACATTCAAGTACTTCAATACCTGAACTGCTGTAGTCCAAAGCCCTTTTATAGGCTTGATAGGAAAGAATTCCTTAATTTTCAAAGTTTAGATGTTGTGCATGTGCTTTTCTGGAAGCATATTCTGTTCTGAAAAATAAAACTGCTCCCTCTTTTCCCATCTTATTTAAAAACTTGTTCTCCTTTCCACTCTCCTCCCTCTCCTGTGAAAAGCAAGACGGAAGGCTTGGAAAGAGGCAAAAAGATATGTCACTACGACAAAAGAGTCCAGAGAAAGTCACACTTGATGTAAATTTTTAATTTTTGCATTTCTTCACAGAAGAATATATCTCTACCACCTCTTTCGCAATCTCTCTATGCATTCTACATAAAGCAGAACACTTGTATTGGTCAAAATGGCCTCTTTACAAAATTATTACAAAGGTACAGAAGACATCAGGGGCAATGGGAAGACTCTTCAAAGTATGTGACATTTTCAGCTATTTCCCCATTTTATGGAGGATATAATTCTGCAGCGATGTCAATGCTATTGAAAATGAAAACACATTTTAAATGCTTGTATATCTGATAGGGGAATGCTTCCTGTAGCATCATCAAAGCCTTTACCAGAAAGACTTTAGCACTGACTATTTATAAATTTCGATTTCTTAATCATGGATGACCATGAATAGCATTTTGGTATCCCATTTTTTATAAGAAAACCTGAGTTACTGCTCAGGAAATGTAAGGTGGTTTCCCAAGTAATTTTTTTAAAATGATATTACAAAAGGTGAACCTAACATTTTTCCTTTGGCAGTAGATCTGAGTGGACTCAGACACACTCACAGCTTTCGAAAGCCTGCGCTTCTTGGGTGGGAGTGGTGGTGCAAGTCCATGGGCAGAAAGGCTCCATCCACTGGTAACATGAGGTTGACATTGGAGGGCTCCCCCAGCACCATGCTGATGCAGGGCTGGGGATGGCCCAGGTCTGGACTTGCTGCTCAGTATGCTAGCTTCAATCACATTTGATAGGAAAAGTAAAGTCTCTCCAGTGAGAAATGAAGCACAACAATTGCTAGAAAAACAGCAGGTGCACTAACAAAATTACAGGAGTTTTGACAAAATTTGGCCTATAATGGAGCACAGGATTTGGTGCTAAAAAGCAGCTTAGTGATACTCACAGCACGATGAGAAGAGCTCCTTCAGAGAGAGAACATACCAGTTTGTATAAAGCAGTAATTAGGCCTAAAACTTGATAACATTTAGGTTAAAACTCGTAACAAACTTTGATATTTACAACAAACAGGGGATGGGTCTGTTAGTATAATTCAATTTTCTAATCATCATTATAAAGGTAAAATACTGTCCTGTTAAGACCTCCTTTATGCACATCCATATCTACCCTCCTGGTGAAACAAGGTTTTCATTCTACCTTATTCGAGCAGTCCAGATGTGAGGGATCTCATGTGCCCTACTTGCTTAGATGTCTCCACAGAAGATGGCAAGAGTGGGGAGGACATCTCTGGTGTGTGATTCTTCTTAGCAGAAGATGGATAGGACCAACAGCTCTCAGGAGATGCCCATCTTTTTGCACAGGATAGTGTGCAGGACTAAGAGTTTAGTGGGACTGGATGCCTAATATCCAAATAGCTTTAAGACTTGCAACAGAAATCTCATGTTGATYTAGATGGTTTCAGAGAACACCAAGAAACTTCAACAGTATGAACAAAGTCTGGCTGGTGGACACAGAGGCTAATTTATGCCTTAATTTCACCCTTTCCAAGAATCCCATCTTTACCTCTGAGCAGATATTCATGTACAAGCCCTTTATTTTGCTGCATAGAATTAGAGAATGGTTTAGACTGGAAGGGATCTTCAAAGACTACCTAGTCCAACCTTTCAGCCATAGGCAGGGATGCCTTCAACTGAACCAGGTTGCTCAAAGCTCCATCCAGCCTGACCTTGAACACTTCCAGGGATGGGGCATCTACAGCTTCTCTGGGCAACCTGCTCCAGTGCCTCACCACCCTCAAAGTAAAGAATCTCTTCTTAATGTGCAATCTAAATCTTTGAGTTTAAAACTGTTGCACAGTCCAGTCCTAGGGAAGTGAACACTGGATTTGGCTTAATATTTCCCTCACTTATCAGCACTCCTTCGAACAACTTTTCCAAAAACACTCCCCCTCAGTTTTAGTCTGATGACATAAGTGACYCTCATGCCCAGGTGTTTGCAGAACTCCTCATTATCTAGAGTTAAAACCTGTGAAACTATTGCATGAGAATGTTTTCTCCCCTTCTGAAGTATTTCCAGAATAAACCTACTAGACACAGTTTCAGTATTACCCTTATTGCTTTGAAGTCTTTTTATTTGCCCTTTGGAACAAATATTTCAAAGGATTATTTGTAGCTAAGGAACATGACGGAGAACTTGAAATATTCCCTCCTTCTGCCTATAATTTGTTACTGTACATAGGTTTTTATTCTGAATTGCATCTTTACTTCCAAAGTGTTCCATCTCTACCAGCTGGCAACTGCTTTCCTGCAGTAACATTTCTTCAGTAAAGAGGCATTTTGGAAGTGGTTATTTCTGCATGTGGCACCTCCAAACGTTTTGCTTTGTCTTAACTAAATGCCCACCTTTTTTTCTGGGGTGCGTGACAATGCCCCTTTAAAATCCTTTTTATTTCAGAGTTTCCCAAGGATTGTGGAAGAAGTACAGTAATGATAATCCATTTACCACAGTACTGTTGGGACTAATCAGGCCCTTACAGATKGTAGATATAGATTTCCTTTTAACTGAAACTGTAGTTTTCCCATAACCTTTTTGCTACTCCATTTAAAGAGGTTGTGAAATCAGATCACTAATAACCCAAAAATGCAAGAAAAAAAATTTTAAAATTAAGCTTTTCCTCATAAGATAGCTGATTTGAATATCCTTGAAATGAGAAAATCAAAACACTGAACTCCCATTCAGTTTCAAGGGGAATCAAATCACAATGAAGACCTCTTTTAAAAGTCCTGACTCAAACTGCAAAAACTCTATGAGATAAATCATGGTTTTCCCATTTTGAGGACTATGACTTTGACACACAGAGAAAGGGTTATGCAACTTGCTCAAGATCCTTTTGAAGACCCTAGTGGAGATCTGTTGACTCCCTACAAGTGTCTTAAGATTCAACACTGTCCTCTTTCCCAAAACAATTGCCAAAGCCTTTCAGCAATTCAGCAAGACACTAGAACAAATAAAAAAAGAAAAAAAGGGGCAGGAGGGAACACAATTATTGCACAGATAGGTTACATAAAAGTGTTCTGGATGAACGAGGAGGAAATAGTAAGCACATCACATTCACTGATGCCCTTAAAGCCTTGACTTGGGGAGGGTAGCTTGCCTTGGGACTTCTTATTTTCTCATACAGGTGATGTTCCCATCTTGCTGCAAGGAGAGTTCATGTGCTTGTGAAGTGAAATTGTGAAGTCTGTCATGATATAGAAAAGTGTCCATCAAAAAAGAAATCAAGGGTTAGATGTAAATCAAAACCACAGAGCCCTAGTTTACTCCCAGGGCTCATTTCAAGACCCAGTTATAAAGCACTAAGCATTAATTTTTCTGACATTAGAGGCTGGAACCACATTTGTATTTTTCCTTATTTTTTAACTTATCTTAACATTGGTCTTATCTTAAGTGGCCTTCTAACAATCAAATTTTGCATTTTTTTTTTCAACTTCCATGTAGCCGACCTCTACAATATTAACTAAAAAGCCATTGCTTTTTGGATCTTGCAGATACAACGTTTTGTCCACAGCAGCTGGGAAGAAGCACTCTGTTTGTGTGCTTCATGCAAGCAGAAAATAAACTCAAGAAAGCTGATGCAAAAAATAACTTGTTTTGGCAAGTTCAAGTATATTGTGTGTGTGTATCTACACCGTGTTGGTAGCAAAGCTAATTTCGACTTCATSCTAAATATTGTAGAAGAATAACCAAGACAAAATACAGAACCCCCAAATACCAGTGCTTGCCAAGTGGTGGAAAAACAAAACCAAAAAAAAACCATTGGTAGTAGACAAATATTTACTTCCCAGCATCTAAAATTGTTATGGGCATTAGAGAGCATTTAGGAAAATGCCTTTTTAAAAAACCACTGAAGTGTTATTTTAATAACTTGAAACAGGAGACAGAGTCAGTGCTACTGATGCATGAAGTCTGACTCTGTTCTTCCTTCTCCTAGCAGGTTGAATTAAGGACTGCTTGTATCACTCTTGCAGATTCATCTCTGTGTCAACCATGAGCCCTCTCTGTGCCAAGACAGTTCAAAACACAACTTCAGAAGTAAAGCACCTCTCCTGGAAATGTAAAACCAGGATCAAAAGTTTGAGCTGGCCAGAGCACAATCCCAGGATATGACAAAAATATTGGATTTCCAATTTCTTGGCCGTYGTGTATGGCCTGTTTTCAGTACCATGAAAACACTGGTTATTTCGGCCATCAGTTTCAGGACTCCATGAAGGCCTGCAGAAAACGACCTACCTCTGCTATTCTGTCATGGCTCCTCACTCAGTGGCTGTTTGCTCTCTATTGCTCTGAGGTTTCTTGATACAGCACAGCTATGCAAAATAGATAGCTGTCCCAGCACATAAACTGCTAACTTGCTATGTGTGAAGCCACACTTTCTCTTGACAAGACAGCAAAACTGTCACCCTGGCCATTTTCTCCTGTACTTGCCCTGTTGTAAAGCACCCGACTAAAATTTACAAAATGTCCTCTGCTCTTCCTTATAGAGATACATCTATGACTCCACTCATATCCATTTAAAGACTTATTAAACGCCCAATCATATTTTTAATACCTTCTCAATCCAAGAACTGTTGATTTGATGGTGCTATATACAGCTGTAAACATTATAGTCCCAATATTTCTTCTTGATTAGAATGAGTATGTAAGCCAGGCTCAGAGAGTCTTCCGAGGTGCAAAATAATGTTGAAACTCAAGTTGGAGACTTTTGAACCAAGTGCTGTACAGCCAGCTTTCCTCTCAAAGCAGTATGACTGTAACAAGGCTACGTGCTTCACGCAGGCTGGCTGACAATCCTTCCTGAGCAGCTCAGAGACACTCGTTGGAGTCATTCTGTGCTGGGCTTTGCCCACACCAACACAGCAGCCTGCCACAGCRCCCATGCAGACCTCCTTGCAAGGTGGAATAAATGTGCCTTTGGGTTCCCCACACAAATCACCAAGGACTGCYCTCACAACAGAAACAGACGCAGACACACGGCAAGTATGAAAGCCAGTAATGTTTAAGGCCATGGGAGCTGATCCCATAAATCATACGGCACGTGTCATATTAACCAAAGGAAGGTCTGACTTGCAAAAAGTGTCTTATTTCTGAAAGCCAAGTGAAAACTCATGGTTCAAATAGAGTTCTCCTGCAGACTTCTTGCAGGGTAAACATTACTCTGGAACGTGAACTGCCTATGCTGCTGTGACACAAACAGGCTACTTTTTTTAAGCTTCATAAAACTCCCAAGAATGCTGTGCTCCCTTCCTAAGAATTTAACAGCAGCCTTTTCACTTAAATTAAGTTCTCAGTAAAAATGGATTCAGATGGCAGAAATACGGTCAAAGGATAACAACTTGCAGTAGCACTTGCTTACATCTGCTTCACTTGAATATCTTAAGCTTATATCCATCTTGCTTCATTTGCTTTTCAACCCTGTATCATAAATCTCCTGATAATTTGATCTGTGCTGACACAGTAAATCGCACATACTATCTACATGTGTCTTAAAAAAAAAAAGAGTGTTTTGACAGGATTCTATTTCTTACAATTTACTTTCCGATCCAAAGTTACTAAGGAAAGATTGCTGCATTAACTGCCAGTAGTGAGAATCATGGTTTACTATCCATTTGGTCACTGTCAAGCTGAAATAACCCCCCAAAATTAAGCACAGTCTTGTAATTTGTATATGCATTTACCGAACTTTTTTTTTAGTTGGTCTTATCAGTCTGAGCACAATAAATTAGAGGAGGGTTTAGAGTCCTAAACTCCCACCAGCTGTGCTCCATCCACACACAAAAAAGTGTTAGTCATGTGAACTTGGCTGTGTTTGAGCTGACAAACCCTGCTAAGAGACAGGACAGCAGTAATGGCCCAAATTGCTTCCAGAGCAGTAAGCACCTCTGCATGGGGCTCTGAAGCTGTTTAGATACACCAGCTGGGACAGCCATTCTTCGTGCTGAATGTGTGCTGCATAAACGCACCTTTTCCAGCTGAGAGCTTTAAGAGATGGCATTCATGTAACCAACTGCATAGGAAGTCACACTTAAAAAAACCCCAAAACACTGAACAACTCTTTTTCTGGGTTTTGCCTCTTATTTGAGTTAGACTTGGGCAGAGATGAAAAGACTAAGTTTTCTGAGTACCTAGGGCATATTGCATACCACCTTAGAGCTCCCACTAAACACGTACAGGTGAGTAGCACCATAATAAAAGTTACAGAAAACACTGACTGGGAACCTCTCCTTCACTGTGCTTTCATATTGTGTATGCTCTCAGTAGAATGAACTGCTCTGGAATCTAACTGGAGCTAATGAGTTACACAAGCAGGTCACAAAGGAGTTAGACATCAATGAGGACACATCCCAAAGAAGTCTTGGGGATCTGGATGTATATTCAGTAATTGGAAGAGTAAGAACCGTGCTCCCAAATGATCAGCAATCAGATTTGCATCTGATTTGAATACTGCTCAACTTGCGGGGATGATGCATCACAGGTCTTAACCACTTCTGTCTGTACATTTGGTTGTGTTTCTATACTTTCTGCCAGTGGTAAAGAGTATGTCTTGTAGTTTTCTTGCTTAAAATTTTTTGGTAGGGTACAGCACTGTCAACTCTGGCATGCTTTCTGTAAATGCAGATAGTGATTAAAAACCAAAACCAAACCAAAAAAACCCCAAACTTGAAAATATTTCTAGAAGTTGCCCGATAGGACAGCTGAAGGGAATGTTATTATGACTAAGAGGCTGGATTCCATGCACAAAACAGCTATTTCTAGTGATAAAGCATAAAGGTTAAACAACTGAGGACAAGACTGCCAGATGTAAAATGGAAAGTTTCCAATTTAGGAGCAGCAGAGGAAGAACATGAATTAATATGGAAGGACGAAATTAGCATTATAAAAATCCTCCAAGCCAAACCAAATGCCATTGAAAATAAACTCAGGAACTCTCCCTCTCTTCTGCTCCCTGMATTCCAAGGAGGATTGAATTTAGAATAACCATAGGGAATTTTAGAGAAATCTTACACTTAAATGCAGAGAATAGGCTTTAAAAGTTAGAGACTGTATATGCTTAAAAAAAAATTTACTGCCTTTATCATTCTAGATTCTTCTTCAGTACTTCTGTTTAAAAGGAAATAAATGTCTTGTATCTAAGTTTTCTCATTAGTTTTGTCTTTAGTGAAATTGGTAAAGATCAGGCTGATTCTTTAACAGTTTTGAAACTGTATTTGAAACTGGGATAATTTCTACCTTTTTATTAACTGGAAGAAAAAACAAATACACACACACACAAAGCAAATAGAATTAAAAACCACTTAAACAACCAAACACTTTGCAAATACACAAAATCCACTACTTGCTCGGTTTCCAGCCTAGACTACATTTTGGTGCTAGCTATGTTAGCTCTACRTACAGAGATACACTCTCAGTCTGGGGATCCTGTACTGCAATATTCTTTGCAGATGGCTCTTACACGCATTTTTGTGGCAGAGCTGGCAGATGTCAGTCCACTGTGGTATTCCTCAAACTGAAGATATATAATGGTTTGTTCAGTCCATGACAAAGATTATGACAGACTTCAAACTGGACTCTTGGAAAACGGGTGTAGCAGATTAAACATCAGCACTACTAGACTGATGGTTGGCTCAGCTGTGGTACACCTTTTCTGTTGAACCTGAATTTTAGAAAGCTCCCCAGGATCTGACAGCAAGAGGAGCTTCCACACACAGCCAGGATCCTGACACAAAAAGCAGACAGACACTGCAGGGAACTGCACTGAAAATAARCGATATACATATATATATATATGTAAGAAAAACCTGGTAGGATTCAGTGCATTTAAGCCTAAATGATCAGGAAGAGCACAGCGTCAAATGCTGCAATTAGATGAACAGATTTCAGGACTCTGAAGATGGCAAACAGTGGCATGACATCTTACGATSCTGCACCTATTATATGGCTACATGGTATATGTGCACGAGCCTATGCTCCCATATGGACAGGCACTAAAATCCCAGGAGAGAAACTGGTAACCACGGGTAATACTCAAAATTAGCAGAATAATTTCACCATTGATCCCTCTGATTCAATCCCTGATCACCTAGCAATATTGCCTGCAGRTTTGAACATCTGAGTCTACTGGGCAAAAATCAGAAGCTCATAGCTCTGATATTTGTCAGACACCTGACAGTGAAGCCCCACTTTCACTCTTGTAACATCCATGATTATGTCAAACACACAACTGCCCTCTGCATTTTAGAGACACAGCTTGCAAAGTGGTTTTAGTCGACCTAATATTTAGGTACATCCAGGCAAACAGAATAAAGCAGAACTAGGAACCTCCTACCTTATGTTTCAACACCCATCCCCAAAAGCTGCATCTGAAGTTAAAGAGCAAATAAGATCCCAAAAATGCTAAGATTCCTCACATTATGAGGACAGTCCGAATAATATTACAAATTCCTTTAGGTAATATCCTTTTSAGGTCAGAGAGAACCTAATTAGCACTTGAGAGGGCTTCTTGCAAGGGAGCTACAATCATTGGCTCACTACTGTTTACAGTCAAAGCAACTAATGGCATTTGTAGAACAGTCAAGATGCAAATCAGTGGCTCTATCAGGAGATAGGTACCCCTGTCCAAACTTCTCTGATAAAACAGGAACCTCTGATAGTGAAGGAAGGAAGATCAACATGCTCCCAAACATGCAGGTAAAGCCAATATATGTCTTTATTCTGGTATATGGTGTAAGATCAAGCTTCAGCTTTACAGCTCTGCAGTTATACAGCAGAGGGAAGTACAGCAAGGAGAAGCTGACAATGAGAACATAGCAATCCTAAAAAGGGAGAAGAAAATACAGAAACTATCCAAACCTCCAAATGTAAGTGTAGGCCCATGCACTACAAAACAATGCACTACAACTGCAAGATTAGACTTAGGTGGACTATATTTGACTTATAATCTACTTTTGCCCAAAACAGATTACATCTTTCTAATGTAGTTAATGAACTTTCTGCATCTCTAAGGGTTTGGCTGTTAAATCTGCCTGCTAAAATTCGTTCACTGACAACTTTTCTGAGGCATCTTATTCCATGTCTAGATATTGAGAACATACTCACAGATGTATTAAGTATGTCCCAATATTTTGGGAGACTTCACAACAACTTTCCCAATGACTTGTTAGTGAACACACTAAATCAGCTAACATAGCCAAAACAGGCATATTCAGGTTGCTACTGGAAGGCAGGAAGGTGAACAGACAGGGGGTGARCATATAAGTATATGGCTGTGAGACCTTGAAAAAGCTCAGGAAGCATAAGATAATAATCAAAGATAAAAGACCTCTGCTTACAAATGCTGTCACTTTATAGTGACTTTCTCTTTTTATTCAAAAAGTCAAAACTAAAACCTCCATCGAAAATACAGAAATACCAAATATTCTGCAAGAGTGTTCACACCCTCAGTGTTAATGTAGCAGCACAGATATATAAGAACTGAAGTTAGCTGACAGTCAAAGAGTTAAACTCTTCCTTGAAGTAGGGCAGTATTTCCAGACAACCAGAAGATAAAAACAAAACAAGTGACCTCCATGCTTGTTAAAACAAATCTCCAGCAGAGTCTGGGTTTATGAAATGACTGGGCATGATGCAAATATTGGCCACTGAACTGAAGAGGGTGGCCTACTTGTCACTCTAGAGAAATTGTGGTCAGACAAGAATAAAATTGTAACGAAATAGCAGTGGAGATGGAAAATGTTTCCCACCCTTGAAAACGCATGCCTTGCCAGTTCAACACTGTCCTTTAACCAATGTGGCCTGAAGGATGTGGGGTGACCGTAGCAGAGATGTTCACCTGCAACAGTTCTGAAACAGTGTAAAACATTGCTCCTGTTGGGGCAAAGAACTAGATGGTAGTTTGGCAGCTCCTAAGGGTTACACATCCCCAGCAGCCCACAGGACAGAACACCCTATTAGCTGGGTGGCTAGCAGCTTTCTGTGGACAGGCTGTGTATCTATAACCTCGAAAGAATAAAAAAGAGAAAGATGGTCCTCTCAGCTCACATCTCACAGGCACTGTAAGCTCTTACTTTGAGCCCCTCTCATTCCCACTTCCTGGACACACAGCAAAGATCAAACCAATTCACTCAGAAACATGCAGGTCATCTCAAACTAAATCTGAAGTTTGCTTTACCTAATCTTTCAGAATCAAAGACACATTTGGAAATGCACATTTCCTCAGCTGATCTCAATATTAGGGCTACTAAAGCTTCTCCTTTGCACCTCTTCTCCCCCACACACCACCACTAGCACCTACTTAGGAGAAGCTATAAGCTAGCATCTTTCACAAGTGTGCATTGTGGCTGAATTTTGGGTGCAAGTCAACTTTTGTGCTTGATATGCAACAGAGGAAGCTGCTGCCCATAACTACACAAATTTACAAATTGAGAGGTGAGTGTCCTGGCTTTTCACAGGCTCCTCACTTTACGCCATTCACTGAAACGCATCCTCCCTGGCCCAGTGCATGGAGACTCTGTCTTGCTTCCACATTCTGGTGAGACGAAGTGAGGCAGTGCTGCTGCCTACAMATCATGTTTCTGCTGTGGATCTCTTCTGGGTACAAACATGACTGGCCGCTACCACAGCTGCATTAGTGACAACTCCCAGGTGAAAACACTAAGGCTGAAGGTAAGCCATGGAAACTGGTTCACTCCACAACCATATGAAGTGAAACAAATTGTTCTGCTTTTCATGAACTTAATTGCTCTCCATGTACGCAATTGCTAAAGCCAAGCCTGCACAGCATAAATCCTGCAAGCTGGGTGTAATCCTGAAGCTGCGCATTTGGCTTTCCAGCTGCGTTGACCTTACTGTATCTATACACAAAAGCTCCACATACCCAAAAGGCCTGCTGTTGCAGGGGAAGAGGAGAGGCATCTCTTAGATTGTTTGTGCACAGAGTGACTACTCTGCAAACTGGAAGCATGCTGGATTACACGGCAAGGGGAGATGTGGCACTTGGACATCTCCTGGTGCTATGTCAAGGTAAGCAACCTGCCCATCCATAAGGGTTGTGTAAGCCTGGAGTAGGTATCTGTAGAAGTTCTGCCCAGTGGCAGGGACCCTTCTTTCTCTAATAAGTACTTCTGGAGGACTGGTCTGCTTGTGGGAGGAATGGTCTCCTAGCTAGCAAGAACTTCCATAAACATTATTTTTGCACAGTTGTTACGGGTTTCAATTCTGGTTTTCAGTTCTGCTGATTAAATGACACATGGAAGGTGGAATCTGGAATCACAGTATTAGGCAGAGTTGAACAATACATGCAACTCTCTTCTCTTGTGTATTTTCYTTGGAAATGCACTCTGACAGACTCAAATAGAGCTGTTATTCTTTCAGCCACCTCTAGCAATAATCATGGTCTCAAGATATTAGAGACACACAACAGCAAGCAGATCTGCAMGCAAGGTGGCCACCTATAATGCTGGGCTGTGGTCTGCTTAGCACGAGATCATGGTGTCTCTCCRGAGTGCGACGCGTAACAGCAGAAATTGATTTGGGGACATTACTACGTCTTTCAGCGGAGATTAACAGCATCTTCTTTGGCAGCCAGCCAGAGGCATGTGAAACAGCCTACAACAGCTCTCATGACATCCCATACAAATGAAAGAGCTTAGTAGTAAGAGGCAAGCATTTTTCTTTTCCAATAGAGAAGCTCAGGCACTTAGAAAATTTGCCCTACACCGAATAGCAAATAAACTGCATACATACAGTTGGAGAGAGAGATGGGTTCTCCTGTGCATTCCAGCTGGCTACATCTCAGAGGACTAGCACAGACATCCCTTGCTACTTGGATAAGATCTACTACAGAATAAAACTGCTCCCTATCAGTCTAACAGAGGAGCCTCTACTACATCTCTCACTGAGTTTACTCACTGTCATCCTGGCTCAAACTGAAGGACAAAGACACAGTAAGATAAACAGAAATGCATCTTTCTGAAACTCAAGGAAGGACGCTGATTTCACCAACAGACTCAGACTGCTACTTCCTGCTTTCAGCTTTCTGTGCACCAAACTCACAGAGGAAACTGAGTAATCCCAGGTAGTTTCCTTTTGAATCACTTCTAGTGGCATTTGCATTCTGGAAGGAATGAGATAAGCTGGTTTCTTCTGGTAAGAAATGTCTTACCTGCCAGCATATTTTGGAAGCTACTCTAGACTATGGTAGTAGTGGGAGATATTCACAACCTAATTCCTCAGAGACTGGTGTTGCCAGCAAAATATGGCACCTAAGAAGTGGTTGCAGGGCAAGTCATCATCTGGCTATTTTAGAGGCCATGAGTGGGATCTACTGTGCCTTTGGGAGGATTTGGTAACACTTCTGTATCTTTTTTCTCCAAGGCTGGAATTGCTTTCACAGGTGGGTTAACAGAAGGAAGAAGGGAGCATATTTTGGAAATTATAGGAAATGTTGTCCACATCAAACTCTCTTCTCTCTTCCTCTTCAGTTTTTTGGAAAGAAATTAACATTTAATGTAAAACAGCCTGCTTTGATAGCTGTCTGAATGCCCTATTAAATATTTTCCACACCTCAGGGGTGACAAGTATGCCATCATAAACTGCAATTTGTCATAGATTTTCTAATTCACAGGTTGACACAAGAAGCAGTTATCACTCCCTGATCAGTATGCAGAGGCCATTACACTCTTTAGCAATACTCTTCAATGGATACAGCAAGAGTTAGTAGATTTAAAAAGCAAAGTCCTTTGGTTTTGAACATATGGCTCCTAGAAAAATGTTAGCAGAGATTATTTCATCAGCACAGCACTGAGACAGTAATAAAATGTAATTCCCTGATGGACAAGTGCCATTATTTGTTGTGATTGTAGTTATCGCTATTCATCTTTTATTTACATATCATGTAAACATATACCATACTTTGTAACAGCACACTGAAAACAAAGCTCCTGCTTAGAATAGTTTTAACACTTCTTCCCCAGTGACAAATTTAGTTCTATCAAATATTTAACAGCAGCAACGTCTGCAACATGGAATTATTTGGAGCAGACATTTACCTGCACGATCCACAACTCCAACCAGAGCCAGTGAGCACTGGAGGACAGTAACTGCAAAGAAAAAAGTCACCCTTCCATCCTCTAAGTCCAAGATAATAACACAGATTTCACTGTTAAGACTGCAAGTTTGTAATCTCCAGTCTCTGGCTGATAGAAATAAGGAAGAGGAACAAAGAGAGGAGACTAAGGTGATCACAGGTTTGCAAAACCAATTTTCTGCAGGCTGGGCTCTAATGTCTTTGTAACTTCCCTCCATTTAAATCAGCTAAGAGTTTGCTGGCTGTCATCCAGCATTCCTAGCTTAAGCACCTGTACAGAATTGAAATTCTAGGTGACCTGTGAAACCGTCCTCCTAAAGTAAGTGCCTCATTTCCTCTGTATTGCCAAATGAGAGAGGTGCCCTTAAAGGCCTCCAGAGAGAGGCCCTATTAGCTCCTCTTGGCTAAGAAATCTTCCTCAAGACCCTGACTGCTCTTACAGACAAACCTGCAAAGTCCATCACAGAGCAACACAAGTCTGCAATTCTCCTGTGTGTTTCATTCCTTGACATATGCTGCCAATTCAAACTAAACAGCTTCTTTCAATTTATTCAAAGAATCAGGTCTTTTCCCTTTCCAACATCTGACTCTAGAAAGCAAAAATCTTCTGAGGTACTTTTCACTCTCCACAACATCCAGAATTTCTAAATGAAAGCTGTCTTCTTTCTGTCAAAACAAGCTACATCTCTCTTCAACGTTTTACTTTGGGTTGCATCATCCTTTGCTCTTCTGTTGTGTCTCATAAGTGTTGCCAACTCTGACCCATGGAGTCATTGATTCCACAGTGGCTGTATGAGAATGGGTCATCTGAGTCCACTGGGCAGGCAGGAGGAAGGCGGCCAGTTGTCAAGCAGTCAGCATAGCAGGAGAACAGTATTTTCCCCCAGATCAGTTATTGACATRATCTGCCTGTGTAGGCTGTGCCAGAGCACCAGGCAGTGGACACTGCTGGTGTGCTGTAGAACCTCCTTCTGATGAGCTGCCCTAGGCTCTGCCTACCCCTGCATTCTCTCTGTCCTGTAGATTTTGCATCGTTGACTGCTGCTTCTTTCTAACAGGGGACAGGTACTTCAGCAGCCAGAAAAGTGTGTATGGATTATACATAAAAAGGATACATAATGGAACACATAGTATCCAACTTGAATCTTTACTTCCTCACTGAAACAAAGGGCTTTGCTCTGCTACTGTGAAGCAGAAGTCCCTGTCTCCATTTGCTAACTGTTCTAATTCAATGTTATTTTGCTGTAGTCTGTTTGAACACTATAGTGCATGTTTGAGGTGGCTCCCTTGCTGCTGTGGGGAAGGCTGTCAGGAAAGGGAGCCCATCACAGCACAAAGTCCTGGCACTGGGATACATCCCGTCTTGCAGAAGGCCTCTTTCCAAGCTGCAAAGTACTGACCAGCAAGAGAAGAGTCACTGCTCCCTGACAGTCCTAGCAGAGCACAGGGCTGCAGCTACGTTCAGTAACCTGCCCCACCTACAGCAGCATKTCTTTCAAGGATAGAAGTCTGCATCAAAGTCTGTCCCTGCCACAAGGAAGTGGCAAATAGGGGGAGGGAGAGACAGAGAGAGTCTGGCTTGCTCAGAAGGTAGTAAAACTGATAAGAGATCAGCATTAAATGGATGTGAGGAGAAAGCTGTCATTTATTACGTCCTTATGTGACACACTTCAACATTCTTCCAGAAACAAAGAGACTAAGGAAACAAAGTAAAAGTCAGGATCAATCCTTTGTGTTCCTCCTGGCATGACACCTTTCTGAAAAAACAGCTTTTCTGAACTCACGCCCAGCAACTTCAATGACCTTGATACAAATCTCTGAATCTTGGTACCCCGTCACTCGAGTTAGCAAGAATCTTAGCTCTTATCTGCAAAAGTAGCAAGTTTCTAGTCCCATCTTGCTCACTGGAGCTGGAGGGTGTTCAAAAAGGTGACTTGGTGAAGTTTAAAAAAAGCTACAAAAGAAGAAAAAGTGGGCAGATTAAAAACATGTAAGCAAATTATTTTAACCGCATGTTTTGGTTGTATTTTTTAATAATGGGAGGGAAGCTTTCCCTAGGGACTGCTGGAAGGTGAAAATAGGTGAGCTACTACTGGGGACCAGGCTTTTGCAGTGGGCTGTAAGCACGCACTGTTCAGCCAGAAAGCTGTGCCTGAATAGGTGACAGACCTCTCACACTTCCATGTTCGCCACCCCACAGGGATCTGGCCAACATGCGCCTTTGATGCCAATGCAAAGGAAAACCACTCCCAAATTAATCTCCGCAAGTGCCACTCAGCAGCAATCTAAACACTCCAGTAAAAGGAACAACTCCAACTTTTACTCTGCAACAACACAAGCATTACAAAGGGCAGTGCACTTAGCTGGGACTCACAAAAGACCACTAGTGATATTAACATCAAAGGTACACCAGAATAATTATCCCAGTACTGGTATTTGTTAATATTTTGAACATCGGCTGCAACAGGCACTTATTTCTTTTCAACTTAGGAGACACAAGAGTTTATTTCTAAACTGATTTTGTTTGGAAAAGGCTAGATTAGCAATCCTTATTAGCACTATTTTACTTTCTGCATAAATAGTCCCTTACAAGACCTCCTGCTATCCATCCTCCTCAACACCAGAAGTGTTCGGAGTTAAAGACAACTACAGGCAGGCAAGGCACTAGGCACAGGCATAGGTTAGCAATGCCTACGTGTGTGATTTTACTAGGTTGTTTTCAGCTTAGTTTACAGAAATAAGGCCATTTCACTTGTGTTTTCATGCATGCATATCTACTGGCAGAGGAATATCCCTGGGTGAGATTTCTTACACGGTATCAGTTTGTGAAATAACAAGCTGAGCCTGCTGATGTTGAAAATGCAGCCTTTTACGAGTTCTTTTCCAGCGTATTTTTTTTTCACATGCCTTCTTTGCAATAGGAGAGTTGCTGTCTCGGTGCTTACATCAGCCCAGAAGACCCCTCCCAGACAGTCTGTGGAATCAGAGCGTAAGCTTCTTGGCACATGTTTCATTTCTGTTAGAGTTAGAAGTCTAACAGAATCAGAAACGAAACTAAAATCTGCTTTCTCTGAAAATATATTCTTCTCTCGTTCCCCAGAAAACCTTAGCCTTAGACTACTAAGAGATGACTGGCACTCAGAGAAAAGCAAAACAAAAATTTTGTAAAGCTGGGTTCTGAGCACATAAATGTTGATGAAAAAGTAATTTCAGTCTGATTTACAAACACCAAGGCAGTGCTCTAAATGTACTGCCCAGATCATTAAGAAAACTAATTCTGAAGGGCATAAATGACCTAATGCTCCATCACAAGCATTGGGAAATAACAAAGTCACAGAGAATGATGACACTTGAGACAATAAATAAAAAACATTCACTTAAAAGTAAATGTTGAATGGAAAGACTGGCTCATTCTTTAGAAAAGCAAACAAAGTTTGGACTCGCTAATTTCATGTCATGAAACCTGACAGACCTAACTGAAATTCAGAAGCCTCTGGCCTCTAGCCTTCCTTCACTCATTGAAGATTTAATAGCAGATTGAGTTCTCATATTACTATAACGAAATTAATGCCTGAAACTATACACAAGTGTAATTTACTGCTTACATTAGGAAGTGTTTGCATAAAGGCTTGCAAATCAAACACTGCTTATGTTCACTTTGCAATGCACCATTCTCCCTTTACAGTATAAAACACTAACAAGTCCAGAGCACATGTGTAGACCTACACAAAACGTTGCTTACTCATGAACCAGTGATTTACTGTGGGACCCCACCGGTCAAAGGATTCACTTTCACCTGTAGGTACAGGACTGCATGAACTCCCGCAGTTCTGAGTAAAGAGTTGGGGGACACCAGTTCCACGGGCAACTGGAAGTTTCTTTGCACTTGAAGTGGAAAGGAAAGCCCTCCACGATGGATCTGCAACTGCCCTCTGTGCACACCTTCACTTGCCTGAGTCCTTGTGCCCGGCGGGACCCCAGTGCTGGCTGCCACCASGGCGCTGCCATCCCCTGCGCTCACCCGCCCTGCCTCACCTGCTGTACACCAGGCACTCCATGTGGTTGATCTCCTTGTCGGAGCGGTAGCGGCTGTAATCCTCCCAGAGGTCCTTGATGCCGGTGACCGCCAGGATGAAGAGCACGGGGGCCAAGGCCAGCTCCGGCTGGAAGGCATTGACGGCTGGCACGAAGTTGAGGAGGGCGATGAACACAAAGTAGACGTTGGCCAGGCGGTGGAATTGCTCAAAGAGGTTCTTGGGCAGAAAGGACAATGCCGTGTACTTGGTGGTCTTGAGGCGGTTGCAGGCCAGGACCGTCCTCTTGGACTTCTCCGGCTCGGCCTCAGGTAACAGCAGGCTGGAGCGCACCAGCCGCGTCTTACTCTCCTTCTTCTTCCTCCGCCTCCTCTTCCTCTGCCTCTCCTTCCCCTCCGGCAGCACCTGGGGCGCTCCCTCTCCTCCCGCCGTGCCCTGGGACATCGCTGCCGCCCCGCTGTCCTCGCCCGGGCAGCGCGGGCAGCTCCCACCGCCAGGCACGGCCCTAAGTTATCATCCTCCGCCGCCCGCCACGGCTCTCCTTTCCTCTTCCCCTCCGGGGGCGGGCGGGGGGAGGAGGGCTCTCTCGAACCCGCTCCTAGCCGCTCTGACGGGACCTCTCGCGCTTTCTCCTCCTCCTCCTGGCCGGGGAGGGGACGTGGGCCGGCGGCGAGCCCAGCCCTCCTCCCGCGGGCCTCGCCCCGTCCCGGGCGCGGGGGATGTGGGGGCCGCCGTCCCGGGGCCCCGCGCGGGCAGGAGGGGGGCGAGCGGGAAGCGGGGAGCGGCGCTTCCGCGCACAGCCTGCCCCCAGCGCCGCGCCGGGGTCCGGACCCGGGACGGGACACTTCATCGGCGGCTTTGGACTTTCAGTTACGTGTGGGAAGGAGAAGGAGGTTTGAACGAGGAAAGAAAAAATTCTCACTGAAGCGTCGGCGCTGCACGCCGGCCTTTATCCACGGTGCCCCAGGCGCAGCTGGTGGGAGTTTTTACCAGCTAACTCACGGCCAAATACTCCTCTTTCTGCCTGAAACCGCGTGCCACGTCTATACCCATCCCTGTGCTTAGCCTGGGAGATAGAGGGCAACATCTGCCGGCTTCTCACGTCTGCCTGGTGCGYCAGCTCCGTTGGTTGCGGCCATGGTGCTTGGGACAACCCCAAAGGTGGCAACCAAAAAGGGGAGGTTTCCGATGGAAAGCATTAGGCACTGCCAGCCCCACACACGTCCAGGCGGTGGTGTGCTGTAACGCACGTTCGCCTCTATGTGGATTTTTCTATTCCCTTGTGGTAAGGTAGGTCTTTCCAGCAAGGGATGGAAAATGCCAGCCTCTTGCTCTGAGATGTGTGCTCCGCAGTTTCTGGAGAAAGATACAGTTACAGGTCATGACCGATAGAGTAGAAATACAAAAGAGAGGATAATCTAGATTGAAAGATCTAGCCTAAAGTCACAAGTAAATAAATGTAGTAAATAAATTCAGATATTTAAAGAACAAATAATATGAGAATAATTAAATTATTGCTACTGAGTGTGACATGAGTCTTTGCAGCACCACTGTAGGTTGGGATTTAAGATTAGACCCTTTGGATATGGGATTTCTCGGGCAGCATGAAAGGCTGCCACTGGTCACTCCAGGCTGTCTCTCAACTGTGGCGCAGATGAATTTTGTGGTGTGACCCTTRCTCCTGATCTTGTGATATCCCAAGGTGGCTCATCTTGAGTACAAAAGCAAACCCTTGATGCCTGTCAGCATGTTTCTCTTATCACAGAAAATAGGCATAAAGTATAAACATCTAGTCTTAATATAAGGTCAGGACAGGACAGGGGCATCTTCTGGGGGAAGTACCTAGTCCCACACTTCAGATGCTGCCATGACAAATTCCCTGAAGACCAAGAAGTGAAAGACATTACCTAAGCCTCACAGCCTGTCATTAGTGTGGTGCTATGTTTTCATCCTTCCTTCCTTCTCCCATTTGCAGTATGTTTGTAGTTGCTTTATAAAGTGTCCAGTTAATTATGGACTCTTTTCAGGCCCTGAGGCACTAGGTGAGTGCTAGTTCAGCACATGGCATGATGCTGGCACTGTGTGAAGCACAAACCCTTTGCCAATCCTGCTGTCAACTCTTCTGATGCTACTTCAGGCTTAGCAGGGATTTCCTGGGTTCCTCAATTCTTTAAATATGGAAACAATGAAGTTTTACCTAGTGCAAGGGGAAAAGGGAGAATTGGCCTGATGTTTTTGCTAAGTTTGTGTTTGTTTTTTGCTTGGTTTTCTTTTTTTTTTTTGGGTTTTTTTTTGTTTTTTTTKGGGGGGGGGTTGTTTGTTTGTTTTCTTATATTTGAGGTTAACTTCAAGGGTAAGCTGGAATGAACAAAAATACTTTTCCTGTGCTTTGGAAATGCTGAAATGGGAGGAGGAGGACGCATTATCATTCTTCAATATTCCCAGAAACTGAGCTTCACCCATCCACGGGCTCCTTGCAGGTAGCAGCGGATACTCCAAAGAGTGAATTGCTGGACTTTCTGCCACTTGCCTGCTTCCTTTTTCGAGCCACTGTTTAATAGGGTTCCAATTGACCCCCAGCCTGCAGGAGCTGAAGCACTGTTCAGGCTTCATCTTTTCTCTAGACAGTCCTCCAGCTTGTTTACACAGTGGTTGGTGGTCAGAGAAGAAGCAACGGTAATCTTTGTTCCTTTCTCTTGTCAAAGCACATCACCTCTTAGAACAAACTGTTCATATCTTTATCAATGCCAGGTGACTGATGAATGGCTTGAGTATAGCACATCTGAGTGGAAAGATGGTGCAGACACCAGTGTTGTGGAGTAATGTGAGCCTGTGCTGGGAGGGGAAGTGAGCCAGTTGCTCAGTCACTGAGAAACAGGTGAGCCCACCAAAAAAAAATGATGTGTAGATCAGATTTAGCACTGCACATTCAGCAAACGGTAACTGAAAGTAAATTAAGGATTAGATATGTAGTAACATTAAACTTTCAATCACAGTGCTCAAGGCAAGGTAACAAAAGACAATTCTCACATAACCCTGAAGCTACTTGTTTGAGGAAAACACCCGTGCAAGTTTGGAGAGCCTTGGGATTCAACCTGGGATGAATTGTGCTTACACCTAGTGGTATTGGCCAAACCTGTGACATCAAATATCCCAAAATTGTCGGTTACAATCTCACAATTAAAAGAAATGGTCTATAAGTTAGGGGGCTATACTTTAAAACCTATTTTACTGGCATAGTTCTACAGTGCTCAGGGTTCACGTTAACAAGCTTTCTTCTGCAATGGAGTAACAGGAGAGAAACTTAGAGGTAATAAACAGAAGCTGAAAGTTTTTATGTAACCCCCAGCTCACACAGCTGAGTTTTACAAACAGATATAGCAGCAGAAAGATAACAAACAATTGGGTGGGCTCCTCTGAAGAATTCTGCATTTGTTTGCTAAATCGTTTATTTAAAAGTAGTTTAAAGCCTTTGTATTTGAGTATGGCAGAGTTAAGTGCCACCCTTGGAAAGCTTCACTGTAAAAAAAAGTAGAAAGTAGGCCACACCTTACTGGTCAAGAGCTGAAAAGCTCTTGTCATATAATTGACTGGGACTTTCTCTGTTGTTAGAAAACTGCTCTTTAATTAATGCAGGCAAGCTAAAGTATTGCAAGGCAGTGACATGACGAAAGGATGTGGCACCCCCCTGCTTTCTGTGCAGTCACACGAAGAATCCAAAATTCTGGATATTTATACTAAAACCTGATGACATGTAGTCTGTGATAAATAAAAACAAGGGTTAACCTTATTTTAAAAAGCCTGTAAAAACTAGTATTTGTCAGGCTTTTCTAGCCAAAAATTTTGTCAATGTAGACACTCCCAAGAATTTAGTCCTTCCTTTCCGTTTCTAAGTAAAACTGTGCACAAACGGTTTGAGAAAGCATGACTATTTGTATCTAAACTCATATCTGACCTCTCCCTGCCCACACAGTCCAAGTATGGGAGGTTGGAAATAAGAGGCAGGCAGGCAGTGAATTCAGCTTTCAACTGGTACAAAATACACATGCACAAGTCTGACTCTATCTTTTGACTACAAAAGGAAAAGTATGTTGCTTTTGTTGTCAACTGCAGTACACCTGCATCTCCTTCATGTGAAGTCTTCTGGAGGAAAGGGTGTGAAAGGAAATTGGCTTTAAATCATTCTGGATGATGCATGGGTCCTACGAAGTATCCCTCTCAAGAAACATGAGCGAACTGTTTTGAAAAGCCTGAGGAGCCAAGAGCCAAAGACTGGATTTGCTGGATAACCTGAACTAAAATGTAGACCTTTTACTATTTTTCAGGGTCATTGGAGCAAAGCACTAAAACCAGGCAATGTCTGAGGATTGCTCTGTGGTCCAATTGCTGTCTGCCACCCACTGATGTCTTCTTCATGTCCAGAGCTCTTCCTTTGTCATCACATGTCTGTTTCTGACTGTCCTCCATCTCACTGCATTTTTCTGGGTATCTGCTCTCTGATTTTCTTGCCATTAACCTGAATCCAGCCCCTGATGCSCAATACCTCTTGAATTTCAAGCTCTCTCCAGAGCCTTTCCCAGTGCCTGACTCTTTTCTTTAAGTGTGCACATTTTCTTCAGGTCAAAGACTGAAACTGAAAAGGAGAGATGTTCTAAGCATCACTTATGCTGATAATATGCCTAGTGAGCTCATCTTTGATAGCTTGGGCTACTGAAAGCTGAGCCTTAAGGTATGATATTGCCTTTAAGGCTAGAAGGAACTAYGCGATTTTCTGGCTCAAGATACTGTACTAACTTGGCCTTTTCGATGCCACATATGCTACAGCTTGAAATCATTATTGAATTGTTATATGAACAGGCTGGTTGCTTAGAGATCAGATATCCAGTTTTATTCCTCTTCTCAAAGTTATCAGCTCTGATTACATTTGAAGTATTTTCTATGGTTTGGGGTTTTGTCAGTATGTGAGAATCGTAACATCAACCAAAAAATGCCTTTAGCCTGATGGTTGAGTGGAACAGTTTGAAATTGGAATCCACCTGAATGCTGAGGATGAAAACACCATACACGAAGAGAAAAGATCCCAAATATATTACTGATATAATAACTCCTGATTTGACTTGTCGTGGTTTTTGAAAGCTTGGAGTTATCATTATTCCATTTTAACAATTAACTTCTTCCTATCACAAGAAGGTGAAGCAAATCCAATTTTAACATAGTCTAATTTACTAGGCCACTTTTGTAATATTTCTATGATCCTAAAATAAAGATTTCCCATGTTGGATATTGCCAGAAACATCTGTCAAATTGCTCCTGATTCTCTTTTGTTCCGGAGGACTTATTTTAAAATTAACATGATTAATATTATGGAATCACCCAGAGACCTTAGTCAGAATCTAGGACTTTAAGAACTATAAAAATAACTGTAAAGACATGGTACCACACATCAGACAAAATCTGTTCTGCCCTTTGCAGATGAGACATATCCCATCTGGCTCCCTGTAAAGGGGACAGGCATACATGTTTTGAACTAGCAGAAAGAAGGCAAGAAGCTTTCAGTGTGAACAGGCTGCTGAAAATGCCAGAATTTGATGAGGCGAGACAGCAGCCAAAATGGCATTATTCCTCATTTCCTTCCAGTGTGCAGGAGATGCGTAGATACACGCAGACACCCCACATGCACATGCACACACAGAAGCATATATATATGTATATATATATGTATATGTATATATAGATAACACAAGCAGTCTCGTAGAATCACAGAATGCTGTGGGTTGGAAGGGACCTTAAAGATCATCTAGTTCCAATCCCACCACCATGGCCAGGGATGCCACTCACTAGAACAGGTTGCTTAGGGCCCCTTCCAAATTGGTCTTGAACATCCTTCCAGGGATGGGGCATCCACAGCTTCTCTGGGCAACCTGTCCCAGCACAGGAACTCCCAGCTAGAGTTCCTTCCGAGCATCTAATCTCTTGTCTTTCAGTTTAAAACCATTTCCCCATGTTCTTTCAACATCTGCACAAGTAAAAAGCTACCCTCCCTCTTTTTTATAAGCCCACTTTAAGTACTGGAAGGATCCAATGAAGCGTCTCTGGGGCATTCTCTTCTCCAGACTGAACAACCCCAATTGTCTCATCCTGACTTTTTAGAAGCGGTCCTCCAGCCCTCTGATCATCTTCATGCCTCTCCTCTGGTCCTGTTCTAACAGGTCCATGTCTTTCTTGTGCTGAGGACTCACTCCAGAGCTGGACACAGTCCTCCAGGTGGAGTCTCAGAAGAGTGGAGTAGAGGGGCAGAATCACCTCCCTTGACCTGCTGGCCGCACCTCCTTTGGTTCAGCCCAGAATGTGGTTGACTTTCTGGGCTGCAAGTGCACATTGACAGGTCATGTCAGGTTTTTCCTCCACCAGAATCCCCAAGTCGTTCTCCGCAGGACTGCTTTCAATGAGTTCTCCCACTCTGTACTCATCCCTGGGATTGCTCTGACCCTGATGCAGTACCTTTCACTCAGTCTTGTTGAACCTGATGAGGTTCTTGTGGGCCCACTTCTCAAGGTTTTCCAGGTCCCTCAGGATGGCATCCCTTCCTTCAGTCGTGTCAACTGCACTGCTCAGCTTTATGTCATCTTGGTGAGGATGCACTCAATCTCACTGTCCGTGTAATTGATGAAGGTATTGAAGAACACTAGTCCCAAGACAAAACCCTGGGGGACACCACTGATCACTGACCTCCACCCGGACATAGAGCCATTGACCACAGCTCTCTGTCTACATCCAGAGAGATCCCACTCCTCCATTTCTCAACAGGCAGAGAGGGGAGATTTGTGTCCCAAGCTGAGCAAGAGCCATGTGAGGAGAGGCATGTTCAGTGTTGCAGCACTAAGGGAAGTGGATCTTGTGCAGGGCCTGAGCAGCCCTGCTGGACCTTTTCAGTGTAATGATAAGACATTATTGAGGAACAGCTTCTGCCTTTTGGAAGTGAGAGCAATGCTACTTAGCAAGTCTCTCACATTCTGCATGCATTTCACTGAAATGTTTTTCCCATCTACCATGCCCCAAGGGCACCTGCATCTTGTACCCTGCCATGTGTGTGTTGCAGGATCTCCTGCTGCACCACACCCAGTTGTTCAGCCTCCTGGGGGATTCATAGAGGCTGTGTCTGGCATGTAAGGGACTGGAGTGGGCAGGAAGCTACAGCACTATGGAATACATACCTTTGATTGGTGTCTAGTGTGGAAAGAAGCCTATCCAGAGAGTAGAAGGGTGCCATGTTCTTTCCTCCACCACCTGAACAGCCATGTCCACTCTATGACCCTGTTTGCATGCAGACCCCTGGCAAATGAGCCAACTGGCCTCCTGTTAAGCCTCAGGAATGGCAGATTTGCAAACCTGTACTACTGTATAATAAACTAGATAAAAAAACTAGTCAAGGTGTAGGACAGCTGTAAATTAAGGAAATAAAGCATTATGGTAGCTGTAGCTAGCTTATAGGCATGGTACTCATGAAAATACTGCTTTGCAAATGCTTAATGACTAGTAATATTTGAGCTGTAAGGAATAGCCATATAGAGCCACTGATCAGCATTTAGAGCTTTCAAATCTGGAAATTTCCTCTAGTAATCTTAAATAACTGAAAAAGTGCTGCCACAGTTGCTGGAGAAAGACTGACACTCCTAGGTTGCCATGAACATCCCCAAGTGGGTCAGTAGGTAAATGGGTCAGGTGAAGCCTATGCTCAAGAAAGCACATCCTTTTCCACTGACTGTAGAAGTCATAAGTGATTAGCGCAGAGGAAGGTGTTTCCTTGGTGGTATCCAAAGCTGGGCGAAGTAAACTTCCCCTTTAATATCTTTCCCAGTCCAGAGCAGAACAACCAGTCCTCCACAGTAAAAGACAAGGCTGAACTGGATGGGGCACTCACAGTACAAGATGTGTGCAGGAGAAACCCCAGCCGTGTCAGGATCCTGTGGCCACTTAGCTGTGCCTGGCACACCTGCCAAAAATTATAATAAACAGTGGCAAGTTTTCCCCTCATGCAGTGGGAAATCAGAGAGCTCTTTACATACTTAATCTCCCCACTCTCAGAAATACTTTTTTTTTGATGTCCAAGGCATTTACTGGGGAAAATCCATAAGCATTGCGTCAGTCCATCCACTAACGTACTCATACACAGGGACACTGCAGAAGAGGAAATGCAGGAAGACCTATGTAATTAACTGCAGGAGTAAAAACAGACAGACGCTATTTATAGAAACTGCAGTTTGTAAGGACATGAGAGTTAATATACTTACTGTGGCGCTCCCAACTCTTGCTGTTTTCATCGTGAGTCTCACAGTATTTGTTGCTGTTCTTAAAACTGAATATCCCTSCGTAATGGGATCTTGCAACGATCTCAGCTTCCTAAGGGAAAAAACCAAGGCTGGACAAAACTTGAATGTGGGAACCCCAGAAGCAGAAAATAAAGAGCAGAATATAAAAAGACTGAAGTTAATGCTTTTGGAAACACTGTGATTCTTAACGCAGTTCTATGATTTTTTTAAATCCTGGTAGTTTTTAACACCAAGCACTTGGAAGTGATTCTATTCATAYAGGAGCTGCTGTAGGATTTCCTGTATGCATGGAGTCAAAACCTATTTCACATCTCTCTAAAAAGAAAATACTGTCTCAGGATATTGTTCCTGAATGCCAAATTGTGTGTCTCTTCAAATTAAGAGATTTTTAATGACCCGTCCTGCTTRTATTTTGCTATATCTAGGTTTCTTAAAAACTTCACCCAAAAAAGCTAATTAGAGATGCTTGAATGAGTTTTTGCAATGGTTTGTCTGAGGGGAGCTAGCTATGCCTTTACTGGGGAATTAACAAAGGGAAGCTGGGATTCTTCTGCTATTTGGTTGTTTGTCAAGATGCTTGAAGAGGAAGGTGTACAAACCAATGTTTTCTTGCTGGCTAGTCACTACAGTCAGATTAGCTTTTGGATTTTGTGACTCTGCACGGCAAAAGAAGACTTCCATTCAGCTCAGTTGGCGGATGTACAGAGAAGTGGCTGCAGGCTCTTACTCCTTCTGGGAAGGCGATTGCTGCTTTCAGTCTTCTGCAGGTCTAGGGCAGCACTGATTGATTGTCTCTTGCCTAGAGCTGGCTCAGAATGGCCAGGCTTAGTACAAAATGGTGTAAATGGGCTGTAAACAACGAGATTTGAAAAGAAAAGGAAGAAAAAACCTCAACAGCATGAGMGTGAAAGGGTGATTTCCTGCCTTTGGGGAACTCATCTGTAAGTAGAACTGACTGGAAAAAAATCTGGTTCATTGAGCCTGACTGCTTTGTCGGAAATCTAGTAGCCTGGAGAGCTTTTGCTGAAATTAAGGCAGCATTTTCAGTGGTACCTGCTGGGTTTGTCAGGAGACTTGTGATACTGCTTAGGGGGGGGTTGCCCAATCTGCTTTTCCACTTGTCCCGTCGGCAAGGGATGCCCTAATGTCTGGGATCCCTGACTCTGCAGCACTCATCCTGGTAGCAGGGACCCTTCTAGCTGCTCTGGCAGCTTGCAGGCTTCTTAATGTGTCTGCTAGTATCAACAGAGAGACTGGCAAATACAGTATTTTAGTAACTCGCATCCTGAAAAATATTTCGAGTAAAGCAGTGCTTTGGGACCAATTCAGACTGTCTACAAAATAATATAGGCCAAAGTAGAAAATTCCTTGTAATAGAGCAACACAAGCTTCTGACTAGTTCTGCTTTTAATCTCGTGCCCGAAATCATGGCTGAATGCCAAAATCCATCATAGCATTGCTTGCTATTCCCTTACAATCCTAAGCACAGGCTGCTAAAAGACCACATACTTTAAGAACACTGTGATATATGTCAAATTTATTGTCTCTGTTTATATTATATGCCATTGACCATAAGAATAAGTCATACTTTTGGCCTACTAAAGCTAATGAACTTCAGTGGAGACTTGCTTTTAACAATTGTGTCTAACCGAGTGTTTCTGCAATTCCAAATGGATCTGATCTAACTTCTGCTGAAGTGGGTTGAGASATCTCACGAATTCCCTTTAATTTCCCAACAGATTAAAAATTCAGAGACACTCATTATTTGTTTTTGTTTTTTGGTGTGTTCCTTTTTTTCCCTGGTGTAATCCTCCATGTATAGTAATTCATCTTACTTTTCTGTGCTGTCTCTCTCATGTAGCAAGCAATAGTTGGTCAAGGCTGTATGAGAGTAGAGTGTGTATAAGCATCGGTTACAGCTAGGTATCTGTGGGGAACGTATATCAGAGAAACAGCTGAAAGATGACTTCTAATTCAGCATTCACTGATGCAGTAATTATTAAGACTGTATAAGGCTTGTATATAAGACTGTATATTAAAATGGGAAGAGAGGCTWTTTGTAGTCCACTGGCTTTTGCTGTGTTTGGAAAAACAGAAAATTAGTGCTAGACCTCTTCTGATCTAGAAGTAACCCTCAGTGGTGGAAAAAAATGGATATTTCTTCCTCCCTGTTGTCCAGAAGCTGAAACTTCCAACCAGTTCCCCATGAACAGTACTTCCATGGTGCTGTGCTGGCTTGTTGACTTGGGAAAATGTTGCTTCTGCTTTGTCAGCAGTGTCAGTGATCCATGTTTCTTTCCCTACTCTGCTTACTTTTCTCTGCTGGCCTTAAATTAAACAGGTTTTTATTGTCTGTGTTTTTATATTGTCAGGTAACACTACTAATTCCTACATGAATAAGTCTATGTGTACACATGCTGGACCTATCTCTGCAGAGCCTACAGAGATGTAGAAATCTGTGTGTAGTGATGATATTGTAATCTGAGAGATTTCTGTAGGCCACTGCTTGCCTCTATTAAATCAATGACATTCATTAAGCAACAGCTCTGATTTCATACAGCAATGCAAGCTCCTGTATGCCTTGCTTGCAAGAAAAACACTGGACTTGAGATAACTAATGTTTTAAATAAATAAGATGTGGGAAACCAGAAGGAATGCCAGTGAAAGGGTGGTGTATTAGAAAAATTTTTCTAATAGTAGTATTTAGAAAAAATCTGAAAAGCAGTCAGCATAATAAATTTAAAGGGTGGAGAACTGCCATGGCAACACAATGTTTTGATCAAAATAAAGCAATTTTTACATGCAATGAAACACTAGCCCGGGATTTTTAAAGACCCATCCATTCAACAACCACAGGCTGCCTTTCAAATTTACAGGCTGATATATCTTCATATTAAGAAAGGATATAGTTTATAATTCTCTTTCAACAAAACACTAGATAGCTAACACACTAGCGAAGAACAGACTTTTTTTTTTTTTTAAATCTCCAAGTTTGTATGGCTGGACTTAGAACTCCAGCCAGTAAACCCCGGTGAGTACTGTTTATTCTGTTTATTCTTAATATGATGATTTTCTTTCCACTATTACTCACACTCTGCTTGGTTACAAAAAAAAGCCTCTCTGCTCTTCCTCTCTCTGACCCTCCTTGCCTGCTCCTCTAACTCCCTTTTTCCTAACACAGACCTTGGCCAGATCAGCATGACAAACTGTTGCAAGGCATGTGCATCAATCAGGGGAGTGCTGATGTGTGATCTGCAGCCAGCATAGCTGTGCCAGCAGAACCCTCTAGTATGGATTAAGACATATCAGCAAAAGTGCTCTTTTACAGGATGACGTTTTTTTTTACTCAAAAGGGCTGCAACAAGCTCTATCAGCAGAAGTGGAGTTTTCCCAGTCTAATGTGCAACTGGAGTATGAACGCTTTGCCCAAATGTAGCCTATCAACACCAAGCTACCTCATACAGCACTCAGCATAAATTTGGCTTTCTGCACTGCAGAGGTTAATAAGAATATCTCCTAAACTCAAACCATGGCCTTGGCTCTCTGCCCTCTTCCTCACTCACTCTCCTGCTT
Source organism: Amblyornis subalaris (assembly GCA_018881555.1). Classification (NCBI taxonomy): domain Eukaryota; kingdom Metazoa; phylum Chordata; class Aves; order Passeriformes; family Ptilonorhynchidae; genus Amblyornis; species Amblyornis subalaris. Next base: position 3,224,472 of record JACAXG010000033.1, read on the forward strand.
TGGCCTGTATCATTCCTCTCAAACTTATCCAAGTTTCTGAATTTCACTTCACCACCCTTTGTTCTGTGTATTCTGATCTTTGTTGTCATATTCTCCACACACTTTTTAGTGCCTCCTGCCTTCCCTTAGAAAATTATTTTTCTATATGAGCATTTTTGTACCAGACTGCTAATGCAAGGCATATAAAAGTGAATCTGTTTTTTCCCCTAAGCTTCTCTAATGTAYGGAAGATAAATAGTACATTTGGATCTTTTTTTATTTGTCATTTAGTATTTGGAGTGCTGGAACTTATTTTCATGCAATCAGTTCTAAATGCCTGCTTTAGTTTTTATATGAAAACTGATATTCTCAAATAATAACACAATCTGAGTATCTGGGGGTTTAGGGATTATTAGTTTTTGTCACCTGTCATTTACAGAACGAACTAATTCAAATCCTCCAGCACTTATTTGTTCTCTGCCTAAAACCAGTGAAAATGACCTCATCCCTTTTCAGCTTCCTAAGTTCTGGCTATGTCAATGAGGGGAGAGGGTAGCAAGAGGAAGCACCCAGACTCAAGCTGCGGTTCCACTGCTGGTGCCTATTTGTACTGAAATGATCAACAATTTAGACAATGCCACTGGAGCTAAAGAGTCACCCCTCAGCTTCAGTGCTAAGAAACCATTCACCACAGAGGAGCTAATTTGGGAAGAAAAGGATGTCTCACCCTATCAAAGGGACAGAGGAGCTTCTGGTTTTGCTGTGCATGCAGAGGGAGCCTGAAGGGTTACACTTGTGCTGGAATACTGAGGAATTAAAATCCGAGTGAGTATCTAAGAACCCAGAAAGTAAAGGGTGCTTCAGGAAGGGAGTTCAGCTATTGTCATGACACAGTGGTCACTGACTGCCAGGGCTGAAATCCTACCTTTTAGCACCTGTGCATGAAGCCTTGGGGTTTTTCTGGGAAAACTGGGAACTTCCATGAGAATATATTATGTAAATATCATGTGACTTGGTTTGACTGATGCAATCTTTGGTGCAAAACTCTGTATTCCTTGACTCCTCCATGTTTAAAAACAAAGCAGAAGTAAACCTTGGGCATATAGTCACCTGGAGTGCATAATTATTAGCTCAGTTTTTGGTCTCCAATGTTGTTTTGCTTTGTGCCACCTGCCAGTCTTTCAGGCAATGTCTGGCCAATGGTTTGGAGCATAATATGTACCAGGTATTTGGGAGGGGATTATGAAGGAGACAGCTTAGCTCTTCAAAAGTGAACACTGCTGTCCTAATAGCCTGCAGAGATTGGACCCTGGCATATTTTGTACAAGTAGTCTCTGAGGCTGAATTTTTGTCCTTTCACACTTCTGTTTAACCCATGAGCTTTATCTCTTTCATTTATATTGTCTTCTCCACCTAACTAATTTTCTTTGTCCCCACAGTGAACAAAGAAACTAATTTTTCTTACCTGCAGACAACTTTCACTCTAATTCCCACATCCATGCAACACACAGCAGAATTAGGTAGTGCACTAACTCCTGGCAGATACCTGCCTCTCAAAGAATAAAGTTCAGGGAGCACTTGCTGATGTTTTGTTGGACAAACCAGTCCTTGAATCTCTTTGCAGATAGAATATTCTTTGCAATTTATTGACCATCATACGAGAAAGCCACTGCTCTGCTTCATTTTCACATCCTCAGCAAACTGGGGTACAGCTGGTAGCTCATCTCTCTGCTCCAGATGTTTCTCTCCACTTTCTTCTCACTATATAAAATCCTCATCTTTTTTTTTTTCCACCCTCCCCTTGTGGTTTTAATCACCTTACAGAAAACTTTAGGTGGGATTCATTGGTTGYCCTGCAAATTAAGGAGTCCAAAAGACCCCAGGAGAAGGTCAAAATAAAGCTTTGAGCTGGTATTTAATTAGACTTTAATCAACAAACAGATTTTAAAGCAAATATTAGTACAGGCTTACTAATAAAGGGAAGTGTTTGTGTAATGTCACTCCCACTCATTTTCACCTTGAGGTATTTTAGGGATTGATGACCTGGAAAAGTGAACAAGTGGTGAGTACTGTACAGACTGTGGGCAGGAGGAAAACTGTTTGTCTAAATCCAGTGTTGTGACAACTTTGTGATAGAGACATCAGGCCCTGGTGTCCTTGGAGTGTAGGTGGGCAAGTGAGTCACTTATTGCTATCCTGACATGTCATAAGTAGGTGGCTGTTCTCCATTGTCAGAGGATGGTCCTTCAATTTTTATTCGGTGAGAGACATCACCATTTAAAAATGGGTTTATTTTGGCTCACACTTGAATACCTGATGTCATTTTTCATTCTGAGCAATGAGATGCTTAAAAACAATATACTTTAGACCTGTCTACTGTCATTTACCAGTTCCATAGCCTTGAACCACTTTGTCTGCTTTAAAAAAATGCAAGGTATCTGAATGCAGATTATATGGCTGGAAGCAAAATTGCAGCAAAAAACTACTTTGGAAAAGTGCTATGCTGTAACTGTCTTTTATAGCTGGTTATGCTTCCTATGACAGGCCATGCATAGGAAAATGTGTAGGAAAAATTAGTAAATAGCACAATGGTTAATGTGCTTATCTTATTCCAGACATCATTTSCTCAGAAGACTAGAAAAATGTGCAGATGAAAGAAATCTGGTATTGCTGCTATCTAAATGGAAGTTTAACACTGGGTTCCCTGAAATGGTTTTGGTTAATTGTGAAAATCTGTCAGAATTATTGGCACATTATAGAAAGAAACATCAGAGTTTATAGTTGCCCCCAGTGAACTGCTGCAGAGCCTGTAGTCTTTTTGCTAAGGAGCAAATGACTAAATGATTTCCACAGGTCCCTTCCAACCCCAAACATTCTGTGATTCTGTGAAATACTGCCCACTAGCAAACGTGTGGCTGAGGGGGCTGTTCCAGGGCTGTTCCAGAAGGGTTCGTTAACTGAAGGTCTTCTGTTACCTTTATTAAAAATGAAATATTCATCCACACTAACAGATATTTTTGCTACATACCCAAATTCTTAATTTTGTGACAGGCTGGACAAAACTGCTGAAAATTTAGGACAAAGTCCTAGAAATGTCTGAACCATTAGCATCCAAACCAGCCAGCCACAGTATGACAGTTTGAAGGACCTGTAGTCAAGCTACAATACTTGTTCAAAACTGTCATTCATCTTTCTGAGAGTCCTCCTTCCTGACTCTCCTCTGCTCTTAGGAAGCTGGGTGCAGACCCCAAAAGCAGCACCAATTCTGCAGCCCTGGCAAGTTTCAGATTCAGTAGCTGGTTATCTGGCTTTGGGTTAATTTTTTTTGCTTTTCTTGGGGAAGGAAGAGCTTGCATTAAATTTACTTTTTTCTCCCTATTGTGTTCAATAAAGAACTTTCCTTGGATATGCCCAGTTGCAGACCCGTTTCTGTATTTCAGCCAGCACAGCTTGGGCTAGGAGGCTAGCCTTTTCTTGATCCCTAGATATGCTTCTCCACTGCACTGGCATCCTGGTCCTCAAGGGCTGCAGGCATTGCCACTACCTCTGAACGCATTCAGCCTTCCCTGGGCAGTCTTTTTTTTCTTCCATTTCTTCCTCCCAGCTCCCTTGTTTTACTTACCACGTATCACAGTCACTTCACTCACCCTCAGCAATTCAACCCAAGCCATGAGGCAGTTTGCTTCTCGCTGAAGGCTGCAAGCATCTGGCTTCCTTTTCTTTCTCATGGTTCCTCGTTCTCTTGTGCTCAAGACTTCACTTTGTTCCTCCTTTTCAGAAGAAAAAGCCCCTCACAACTTGTACTTACACACCTATTCTTCCTAAAACAGCTAGTTCAGCTTACAGCCCTAAAAACCATAGTTAAGTGGTTCTGTCTTTGAAAGGTATGGGCAAATTTGAGTTTGGTACAAGTAGTCACAACACCATTAATGCTAATAGATTTATGCCGGGGAAAAATTAGTCTAAATTGTCTGTCTTCCATTTAAAATAACTATCCAGAATAGATGTGCACTCTGTCCAGCCACACAGTTCATTCATCCTCATTGCCTGTGTCTCATGCGGCAGACTGTTCTTTTTAAAGATTTCAGTAATAAAAAATGTTTCCATTTCTACTAATACTCCATTGTTTGCAAGTTTGGACAATTTAGCATGCTTTTGGTAGGCTTTTAAGGATTAGCTCTTGCATTCTGCATGCTTATTTTAGTACAAAAAAGAGTGCTTATGCATATTTGCTAAGTTCTAGTTGAATTTGCTGCTAGATATAAATCCCTACAAATACACATTACTTTGAAAACCAATAATGTAGAGAATAGTAATGTATAGTGAATATTTAAAGTCTCACTCCAGTTTTCTCTCAAAAACTGAGTGAACAATAAATGACATTTGGAATAGCATTAGCAAATGACATTAAACTTAGGATTGAAGTGCAGCTTCCTCATTTCTAGGATCCAATGTGGGAAATCTGGTAGTAAATTTGCCTCGTTTTCTGAGACTTCTTTTTAAACATTTCCTTCACTTGAAAAAATGCAGGTGATTTTTAAAAATCAGTTTCATGACCAAGTGARTTACATGCAGGCAGAATTAAGAAAAAGAAATCCTTGCTCAATTTATAGGCTGCCCCAGTTTCAAGATCAAGCTTTGCAAGCAATCTTCCTGTCTCAAGRACAGCAGGATATTGCATGGCCTTGATGAAAAAAGGGAGTATTCTGGATCATGGTTGAATAATTCTGGTCAAGGAAGTTTCCAAGAAGGCTGCTTTTAACCTGGGATGGCTCTGTAGGTCAAATGGGAACTCTGCCTTTCGCCCTCTGAACCTAATCCTACCCACACACCATAGCGGACAAGGTTTTGTAGAACAATTGTAGAACAATTTATAAGCATTTTGTTCCTTGTTTTCATTATGGATCTCTCTGAGGATGGATGTCCTTACTCTGTCACTAGTGACAGGGTCTATCAGGGCTGGGTCATCTTCCTCTGCCACCCAGGTCTTGACTTCATCTGGTTTCCTAATTAGCTCGTTAGGTGTTACCTGGCATGGGGACCACCTCTCCCTGTGGATGAGTGTGACAGCATATTGCAYAAAGGGTCCTTAATCTTCTTCAGTACCTCAAGTTTGTATTTCAGTACCACCAACCTAAAAGTTTAAGATAAAAACATGGTTACTGCTGGAGCACACGGGCACTCATGGTCGTATATGGCACTCATCTGCAGTATTTGCACTGCTCCTTCCTTCCCCAACCTCTTGTCCCTGTTCCTTTGCTGTAGGTCACCTGCCCCAAAAACTGAGATGGCTGAGCAGTGCATGTGAGCTTCAGCACGAAGTCTGGTCATGTAACTAAGCCCCCCACCCAGCAGCTGCCTTTATCTTGATACACCAAGGAAGCTCTTGGTGCTTTCTTCCGCTAACCAGCCTAAGTGGAGGGATGGGTGACAAGGACTGGGGGCAAGATGGGGTGGGAGCACCCCAGAGAACTACATCTGTCTGCTACGTAAGCTCTATGAAATAGCTTTCAGCTGTGTTTGTATCACATCTAGTCTGGAGGCAGCACGTGGAGCAGCAGAGCTTCAGAGCTTCAGGCAGCTACAGGAGCAAATCCACTTCTGGCGCATGCAGACCAGTCATTTGTCACCTGTAAACGTAAGGAGAAAAGAGACAGCAGAGAAGAGAACCCATGAGAAGTCCAGAGAGAATCACAACTTGCACAGTTGTCCAGAGAAACCACCACAGGTACTTCAGGCAAAATGGTTATGATTTTTTTTCCTATTTTACACCTCTTGGGTGCACATGGACCATTGGTTTCAAAGTAGTACTAGTAGTACTACTGGTAGTACATTGCTAGTAGTAATGGACATGCTGATGTAGCGAACAGCCATGTGAGAACAGAGAAATGTACAGCAGCGGTGGTCGAAAGATAGGGAAAAAGCATTCAGAAAGCTACTTTTATAGAGAAATGCCACCAAGAGATGTATATATGAACATAGTCCATTGACAAGAGTGGACAAATTCTCCCAATAGAGCACTCAGGATCTGCTTTGATAATGCAGGAATATAGCTGGTTTTCTGTAAGATGTTATCTGCAATGTGGAAGCATACAAAGGAGAATAATGCATCTAAAATTCAAAGCTGTGCATGTAAGAGGCAGTGTAGCATGAATGGCCTCATTTGGAGCAGATTTCCATTAATGCGGTTTGGGAGGAAAAGTTGTCAGACTTGTGTTGAATTCCTTTAGATTGGTATAAACAACAGAATGTTGACCACATCGGTTTTAAGATAGGTCTGAAGGACATTATTAGAATTCTCCCCTTATTAAAATATTTTATGTCCACACTTGAAACAGTAGAAGGAAATTTGCCCTTCGAGGAACAAACCATTGCACTTGGGAAGCCCTCAAGCTCTCATAGTCTCGCAGGGGATGACTAGGGTTGATGCCTTATCCAGGACTACCTAAAAGAGGGAGGCTTGACAAAGATCAAAAGGTTAAAAAGTGGTGGTGTTTATTTGAAGGCCTTCAGGTACATCCAGAGCAGTCAGAGCTCATTTGGTGGGGGACCTACACCCCAGGTGGACCCCCTGAGATCCGCTCCCCAAGATAGACCACCCAAGACGGACGACTGGTCACGAGTTCTCCATACTTTTATAAGTTTGGTCTATTAGCATATTAGGGCCAGCTCTTCCAATTAGAGCCTCAGGTAATGAAGTAATTCACCCCAGGTTTGCCCCCCTTCATCAATGGCTGATTACAGATCTTGGGCCGGAAGCAGTAAGGTGTCCTTGAAGCCCAGGCCTCAAGATGGATTGTTTTGTCTAAAGGCAGTAGCTAACACTTTTATATGAGCTTTAGAGTTATACACGAAGAATTGCAGGGTTACGAGTATATGAGAAATATAAAAGCCAAAATCCTAAGGCATCAGGGTGAAGAAATCAGCATTTGTCTTGTTTTCTACCGTGCCTGTAATTTCTCCTGCCTGCACCTCCATTTCTATCAGAAACCTCTACCAAAGTGAGTGGACAATGACAAAAGCTATTTTGTTATCATTAAAGTCCATATAGCTTTGCCAGCTAGGCAATAGTCTGCAATTTAGAATGACAAGCTGATCAGAGTGCCTTGATATTTACAGTACAGGAGCTATTTTCCTTTAATTACAAAATTGCTAATTAACAAATGGCTATGTTAAATGCCAGATGCTTCTTGTTATCTTCCAGTTCACTTCAGTTAATACCTTGACTAGCACATCTTGACTGAAGCACCCTTTCTCCTGTGCCCTTTCTTTTTCCAGCTTAAGTATTTCCTTACAGTGGTTGTCTGTTCATAATCCAGACCAATGCAAAACAAATAAACCAGAATGGAGGCACAGAGGGCTTCAATATTCGAGGAAAATTAGTTACATCCAAGGGACTTTTTGCATGGAAAAATTCACTACCCTTCTCTTCATAGCCATCATCTACTGGGAGGCAGGCACTCGCTTCAGTACATTCACAGTCTTATCAAACTGTAGGTTTTTAAACTTTGGAGCATGGTTATAGTGAGCATGTGGACAGAGGTTCAAAGCAGGAGGGGAGGTCAGCTGCTGTGTTCTTCTTGCCCTTCCGTGCTTCTTGGCTGGTGGAAGGATTGTAAACATAGACTACATGGATAATTTCTGGAAAACAAACAAACAAACACAAAAAATCACCCCTAGAGCAAGCAAACAAACAAAAAAAGCCACAAGAGAAAGTATCAATTCCAAGTCAGTGCAAGCTAATTATAGAAACTGTGGCAAGCTGTCAGAAGCTGCAGAGTGAGCATGCATGGCTTTGGGGAGAAGGACCTGGGGTGGGTGTTTCTGTCCTGCAGCTATATCTCCCTGGATCACAGTCCACAACTGAATGCTGTTGTGATTGAAGCCAGGAATAAAAATCTCTTTCCTCCCCAGTTTTTACATTATGTGAATCTCAGTGGCAACCCAGACCTAACCTCATGAGGCCCTGGGGAGGTCAGGCTGACGAGGTCAGATAATGATGAGAATTTATGTTTGCTATAATTGTGATTTATTTCCCATGTGAAATTCACTTGTCTCAATAAAGATGCATGGCTATTGTTGAGCCTACATAAACTGTTTCATACTCATCAATAAAATGGTTTGGGGGGCATGTGGTGGATGTAGCTTCTCTGGAACTAGTACATTATTTAATTGCTGCTAATGTACGCTATGAGGTTGTGTCTAATTCAATTTGCAAAAACATAAAGTGCCATTTAAGGGAAACTCATATGTGGTTAGATACATGTGTAACCCAGCTGCCTCTGTAATTCCTTTCAATGTCATTAGTTTGATATGCTGAATTGTTATTTACAGACTCTAGTTCCATGTAAAAGAGAATAAACCTCCAAGAATCAACCACAGTAAGTGCTTTTAGTAGTTTGCTGGGTTTTTTTCTGTGCAGTAGCGCTGAGGAGTGCTGATGTCTCTTCATATCTTGTCTTCAGCCTTGTAACTTCATTAATGTCATTACACAGAAGTATCACACAATGACAAATAATGAAAAAACCAAACCCAAGAATACCCAGAGAAATTACTGAGATTGGGTTTATTCACTTAGTTATCACTATAGTTCAATGTATCAGAATCAGTAACAGTGAAGTCAAGGGAATTTAGGTCTCAMTGTATCACAAGTGTAACAGTAAAGTAGTGTTCTGGTCTCATAGCTTGGCCTCTGACAGTCCTTTTTTAATTATTTTGTGTAACTTGATGCATCCAAGTTGCTGCAAGATCAAGGAGACAACAGAACCCAGCCCAACCTTTTCTGCAGTCAGTCAATTTGATATAGAGAATAAGGGTGCCATTTTTACATTCCTAAGCTGCAGAGTTAACCTCAGTTTTAAAAACTGTCTCTGGTATTTTGCTTTCTGTATTTTATTTCCCTGGAGGCAATATAGCTTTAACCCTCCCAGACTGACTGCATCCCATTCAGCTGGATTAATCTTAAATCTGATTATTATTAATGAACTTGAACTTGGAGAGTGGTTTAGTCACAAAATGGGCTCAGGCAGCAGCAAACTCACCCTCTTGTAAAGCAAACAAGTCAGACGAACAGTGAAAATATGCTGAGGACATACTTGGGTTAGTTATAACCACTGATGTATTGAAATTATAGAAAAGCTCCTCAGAAATTCTGAGGCAATTTCTCCCCTTGCATCCAATGGTGTGTACTATCACTGGAAAAGGTTGTGTTAAAATGCACTTGTAGAACAAAACAGTTGGTTCTGAGGGAATGATACCCACACAAGACGCAATGCCAGAAATTTTTACTTTGGACTAGTTCTAGCTTTTTCCTACAGTCTGGATGCCCATTAGAAGCCATAGCGGTATGACAAGAAAAGCATGGTTAGTGGGGGTGGCCAGGAGATCAGCACCAAAAGCACACTTGGGATCTGCACTACCAATGTAGGTGCACCCCTGAGGCTCTGTGAGCCATGAGATGCCCAGAAATTAAATCTTTGCATGGGAAGCTCAGCTGTGGCATTGGAGTTTCCAAGGAATTAAGAGCAGGACAGATCCATTGGTTTGAAGTCAAAATGTAAATAACAGGCATGAAAAGCAGCCAAAGAATGTGCAAGAGAATAGAAGATGGTAACAAAACAAGTCGTAGGTAAGGTATTCAGAAATCATGAAAAATGTAGGGGGAAAGCCAAAGGCAAAGGAAATACTTTCCTGAACATCTAATCATATTATTGTCCTCGGAAAGGCATGCTCATTTAGAAAAATCCTGTAAAAAAATCCAAACCGTTGAATGGGAAAGGCTCCACCTACTCTTAAAAATATTAGAGCATCTTTTTTTTTTCATAGGATATCTGAGTGCAGAACTTTTGAACATAGATTCTGTTGAACATCTTTTGTCTGGTTTGCCCCTCGTTAAGTGGTAAGTGCTGGGGAAAGAAATGAGCCTTATCTGGTTTGCTACCCGCCTAACCATTATCAGCTGGCATCAGATAAAGAAATGAGCCTGAAAGAGTGAAGGATAGATGCAGATGTTGGAATTCAGCTAGGTCAAAGAAGTCACACGGCTGGATGAAACGAGTGAGGAATTTTCTTAACGCTTGTTTTCAAATGAGCAGCTCTAGCAGCAGGAGAAGCAGCAAAGCGTGCTTTGCCAGAGGACTTGCATCTCATGGCTGGTTTCTTAGGTGCTAATAAAGTAGAAGCAGTGATCTGAGGTTTTTTCTCTCAGGTGGGCTATTCGTAATATTTATTGTGTGCAGTTTCCTGTGATTGATGGTTTGAGCTAACACCGGGGGCCTCTTCTTGATTAGTGTGTTTTTAACAATCTCTCCCTTTACTTGTTAGGCTACTCCCTTAAAAACTGGTTGGGTCTTAGTATCACTGTGGTTTTGATCTTCATATCAAGTTTTATTGAAATAACTAAATGGTTTGAGAATTAGTGTGTAGGGGGTGGTGTGGTGGAGGTAAGGAACAAGGAGATACACAGGACCAAACACTCTGATACAACAAGATTGCAAAGGTTTTTTTTTTCCTTTAGACCATGCTGAAAAAAAAGATAGGAACAAGCTCTGAAGGAACATTATTTCTAGATTCTTGGCATTTTTCATTTTAATTCAGTTACTAGAGATTGAATAAAAAATTAAGAGTACCACCTAAAAAATGTGCGGCTGCTGCATGTCATCAAATTTGAATGTTTTGCATTAAGTATTTTTTCTGGATTTTGATAAAGAAGGTGAGTTTAACTGCCTCCTCCTTTGCATTCCTTATAGAATCTGAAAGTGCATCTTTAATGATATGTTTTGAACAAGAGGAGGAGGCTGCTGCCATGGTACTGGGAACTGAAGAAGAAAATACCTGCTTGACTGAGCTGCCCTTTTGAGCCAGAGTAGTGTGAGACAAACTCACTGAATCAAAGCCTGAGCTCCAGATGCCTTGTACAGTTGGAGATGGCTTCCTGCCAACGAGTTTCCAAAGCAAACAAGGAAGAGCAAATTTGCGTAGCATGAAATGCAGCAACACAGGGAGGCAGTGAACAGGGTGGTTCCCTTCAGCATGGAAGGGAATGTTAAGTGCTTTAATACAATGGTTTTTTAGCCAGAACATAGCCTGAAAGAATGAATATAATTTTCAACTCTGATTTTAAGCTCTCTGAGCTTAACCAAGTCAGTCAATGATATTTTGGTTGGGGGTGATGTAATACTGTGTTTGTGCCTTGCTTTAAGGCACATCTCCATGGCTTAGAGTGGTTTCTTATATCATAGAATGAGAGAATCATAGAACGGTTTGGGTTGGAAGGGACCTTAAAGATCATCTAGTTCCAACAATGGAACAGGGACACCTTCCTCTAGACCAGGCTGCTCAAAGCCCCATCTGACCTGGCCTTGAACATTTCCAGGGATAGGGCATCCACAACATCTCCGGACAACCTGTTCCAGGTCCTCACCACCCTCATAATAAAGAATTTTTTCCTAATATCTGATCTAAAGTTACTCTTTTTCAGTTTAAAAACCTTCCCCCTTGTCCTGTCACTATGTGCTCTTGTAAAAGGACTCTCATCAATAACCAATCTAGCACTKAAGTAGATTGCAAGTAAACTCTAGGTCAAACTAACTGGAGCCAAGCAGACTCAAATGCATTTAGCAATAAGCCTTGATTGGCAAGATCTGCAGATCCATGCAGTTGGCCATATTGGCTAATAACATAACTTCTAATCTGTGGGTGAGTGTACAGAGGTTGCGTGTAGAAAAACCCTGTATATATCCATTGGTGTAAGATGCTTTCCATGTCTACTATAGTGAAAGAATAATAGTGTTGAAAATAAGCATGATCTAAGAGAAGATTTTTGTGTTGTTCGGCCTGCTTGCCCTGTATGCTTATCAACCTCAGGAGTGATCTTTTATGAATGCTGAAAAAAGTTTCTGCCTTGTCACCRTCTTTGATGATACAGTTGGACTTACTGACCTTAAAAGTCTTTTCCAGCATTACAGTTCTACGATTCTATGGTGTGAGAGCTGACTGACCTCTTCTGTCTGCCACAGAAGCACCTGGCTCTGGTTCACAGTTTAGAAACCTCAGTCCTTGTTGTTTGTGAATTTAATGCTGAGGGCTCTGGTTACAAAGAAAAATAAATGAATATATCAGCTCTACAGCAGTCCGTCTGGGAATTTTATAAATGGGATTGCATCTTCAGGAATAACTGTGGAGGATTGCAGATTGAAAACAATGGCTTCAGTTTGTTACAACAGAGGTCTGGGTAGCAGGAGACTTAGTACAGGATAACAATTTGATATCTGAGACTGTGATTCATTCAGAGACCATAGCTCCCTTCTGTACCCTCCTCCGCCTGGTTATCCGTCGAGCTAAGAAAAATAAACCGCAGAAATTTAATGAGAAACAAATGTTGTTGCTGAGTTGGTCTGCAGTGGGAAGCCAAACTGTAGAAATGATTTCATTACTGTTTCAGTCACTTGTTTTTTAAAGAAAGTTAAATAATTCTGAGTTCTCTGCTAGTCCTGAAGTTTGGGAACATTGTCATAGGACTGACTGGTGTCCTACATGCAGGCCTGGTGGAGAAAACATGAAATTGAAGGCAACAGCACAGTCTCTGGGATCAGAGCGAGATACTTCCAGTGGCAGACAAAAGCAAGTAGTGGAAAAGATGTTTGTTACTTACGGCACATAGCAGCACCGCTTCTGCAAACTGCATATGTGTGGCTCTGGTAATTGTTTACTGTGACTGCACGGGAAAAGGGGAATCCAGAAAAGTGCCAAAGCAGTATGGTTTGTCTCCCTGTGTTGGATAGGTGTGCTCCCTACAGAACCGTGCCACAGTCTTGGATGTTGAAGCCGCTACCACATGAAATGAGGTGCCTCAAAGTCAGGCAATAAGATGCACCTTCTCAGGGGTTTTTGCTGCTCTCTTGAATCCCTACAAGGATTCGAGTGTCAGCTGCTGRGTAGAAAAGCCAATGCCATTTCAGAGGCACCTGGAGGGGGCTTACTGAGCTGCCCAATGTGGCTCTAAAGAAAAGGGTCAGAATAGTTTAAATTATGTTGAGCCCCGGTGTTCAGTTCATGCTATTTTTATTATCTTAAAAAGTACCAAAACAGCAAATCCACTCCAAATTAATGTTTTGATTTTTTTTTTCTTTTGTTGTGACAAGACTTGCCATAGAGATTCTAATCATACGCATGATAAAAACAATGCCCRCTAGTTTCTGGAAGCATACACATATGTACATGCATTACCAAAACTTATATATCTAAATCTTTAGTGCTATTTGAGAAAAACTTTTTTTGGGAAACAAAAGGCTAGTACATCAATTTGCCATTCTGCTCATGTGGGCATTGGTTTTTTACTTCGTTAAAAATCAAAGAATGACACAGTGTTATCTTTGAACTACAGATTTCACTCATATTTTTATTCTCACTCTTCTCTTAATGCTGCATAGTACATAAAGTTTTAACTTGTGCACATTGGTGCCACCTGATCCCAAAATGTCTGTATGATTTTTTATACAGCTCTGTCTGCTTAGCAATTGCTTTTTTATGTGCAGCATTTTAGAGTTGGTTGGTTTAGAATTCAGGGTGAACCCATTTTAGACAGGGTATATCTTTCTTTCTATCTATCTATCTATCTATCTACCTATCTAATTTGTATGTGTGTATGTGTGCATGTACAACTATATTTGAAACAGTGCCATTAATTTCCAAGAGTGGAAAAACCCCCCGAACACTGCAAGTATGGATTCAGTATATTTCTTCCAATACAATGATGTGAAGATGAAGGGACCTGTTATAGTAAAAAACCCCAAGCCACATCACTTTTTAGGAGCCCAGTAGGTTAAAGTATATTTCTGAATAATTTGTTACTTAAACAGCCCTGACAGTTCAGTGTGAATTGGGGATTTCATAGCAACTCCCAGCTGAAATGACTGGTGTTTGCTTGGCTGAGCATCTTTGTCAGCTTTGAAAATTTTAAATCTGGTTGTATCCCTCATGGCCTTTTGGGTTCTCCAAGGAACAAACCCAACTGTCCTTGCAAGGCATCCCTGCTCAGGGGAAGGCAGACAGGTGATTGCACCTGGTGATCAAAGATGCCAAAGTCATCAGGGAGCTCTGCAGATACTACTTTGGAAGCTCATTCACAGATATAGCCTGGAGCAGATTGCAAGCCAGAGCCATCTGTGTAATCTCAGGGATGTAAGCAAAGCTGAAGCCAACTAAATGAGAACATCAAGCTTTTCTAATACATCACAGCCTTAACCACAATATGGAAGTTTGTGCAAGTCTGTCTTTGCCAGATTGTCAACCTCAAGTGACAGCTGTCCAAGCAAAGGCTTGCAGCACTGTCTGATGTGCTGCAAAGAATCCCATACTTTTTCATCTGCCTTCATCAGCCAACAAAAAGGCAGAAGCCCAAAAACCAGATTTCTTTAAAAATGYAATAAAATCCCAACAGATCCGGAACCTCAATGTCCACACACAGAGTAATGGCAGGCAGAATGAGGAGGGGGGGAGGAAAAAAAGGGAACTGATGCTATCGTTCTCCCCAGCTCCATGTTCAGCTGCTGCAGGTAGCAGGCCTGACTTGGCTGTCACTCGTCACTCAGCAGCAGCAGACTGCATTGGGCTGAAGCCTTCCCAACCATTCTTGTTCAGTGCTGTAGTGGCACTGCCCCTGGGAGGAGATGGTCCTAGGCGAGCTATCTCAGAAGCAGCACTGACACCCTTGTTTTGCTCTGCTCTACTCTGTGTACTGCCTTACACAGGGCACACAAAACCTAAACTGAGCAGTCTTTCCCCAAAACCAGTAAGACACTTTCTAGAGGGATCACCATCATTCTGGTCTCTCTCCCAAGACAGGGCTAGCACATTAAGATCTTGGTCTTGGAGAAGGCTGTTCACAAGTATGTAAGAAAGAGTTTTGCTGAAAGAGTTTTGCTGAAAGTGGTGAGCATCCATGTTTCACTGACAGAAGGCGCTGAGCAGAAAGAGGCTTGCGCTTGACCTCTGTGTTGTATGCTAGCTGAGAAAGCCAAGGGCAGAACCCAGATCCCTCCCTTCAAGACCTAAACCTGTGCTTCACCCCCTGAAGACCCTGCTGTCTCTGATGAAGCTATGGTCCACTCTGGGCAGTGAGGAACTGGTTATACTGGAAAACACATGCATTTTTCAGGTTTTTCTGCACCTGAAAAAATAGCATGTGGTCTCCACTGTGGCTTCCTAAACCAGTTCTGTAGCGTAAATACTGCAGCTGATACTACAGGTATTTTTACTCCATGACCCTCTGTGTTTCTTCAGCCTCTTTGGATTTTGGGTGGTGAAGTTGCTGATAGTAGGAGCGTTACACAACCCAGAAATGTCTAAAAAATCAGTTCAAGCCTGTAGTGTGAGCATCTGGGGTAGGCAGAAATGTGAAGGCATGCCTGACAGCAAGTGTACACTGTATAGTGCCACACGGAGAGGAGCAGCCAAGATTACCCCAAGTGATGTCTCTCTGACATAGCACAGCTCCATGCAAAAACCTTACTCACTTCACACTGGCTGTGTTGTGCCTAAGGATCTCTGTGCTGAACTTCACCCAGCGTAAGTGTGCAGAGAGCTGCCAGCGGTCCCCGGCATGCCCGCAGCGCCATCCACATCCACCCATACCTGCAGCTAAGTGACATCAATTTGTCTTAGACAAACTGTGTCTGGTTCTGGAAGTGCAGGCCTAAGTCCAGACACTGCTTACACTTTGTTTGCTCTGTGGTGAGGACAAAGGCAGCCCTTGGAGCATGTCTAGTCTTTCTCAGGAAGAGAGGAAATTCACACTGCAATTCACTGGGAAAAAGCATCTCTGCTGGTGCAGGAAAGTAGGATGCAACCCTGTAAGTCTTCATTCTTTGGGAAATGAAGCACCAGTGATGTTGTCATAGACAGTACAGGAAGGCTGTAGTTTGCCCAGTCACCTGGGGTTATTTCTGCACTCAACCTCACTTTCAAATCATTGTTATCTCCAGAGCTCTGGGGTCCCCTAATCTTTAGTACAATTTGGTTGCAAAGCACCAAATCCTTTCTTCCTTCAAATGTTTATCAGCTGCAACCTCTTATGAATAAATAGCTCCTTCACAGAAGGGTTTCAGTAGAGAAGATATTTTACACTCTTATTTTGATCAGCACATGGCCCATCAGGAAGACTGATTAAAACCTTCGATGTTTCCTCAGGTTGCTCTCTGAGAAAACTTGATGCTGAGAAAATCAGACCATATTTCTTCTCTGTTTATAGTGATAGCACTGACTTTTCATGGAGGAACTGTTAATTTGAGGAGAACTTTGTTTTATGGGACGGTAGGTCAGGATGTCATACAACACTCTTCCTCTGCAGCCCCAGGACAACAACTGGGTAGGTGGAAATATCTCTGCCTGACAGCCTTCCAGCTCCCAAATGGTTAGATGGCAAAGTGTGATTCCTTTTAAGCCTTTGAGAGGTTTGAAGACAATTTTTGGGCTTTTCCTTCTGCCCATACTAAATGTAAACAGCTGGACAACAAGCAGTGTCCTTCTGAAGAAGGAGCTGCAGAAGCAGTTGGGCGCCAGGGTTAGGATGGCTCAGGGTGGATTTGAATGTCCTGTACCCTGAGTCGAGGTGTCTGTGTGCCCTGCTGGCAGTTAGCAGAACACTGAGACAAGAGTTTCCTGCTCCACTGGGGAAGTGCCTGAGATGCTTGCTGGCATGTGCAGCCATGAGGTGATGCCAGGGTGGCTGGCCTGTTCAAAGTGCTCCAGCTGAAATGCTGGCAGCAGCCAGCTGGCCTTGCATCCCATGTCCTCAGCTTGGCCTCTTTTGTTTACACCTGGTTTGGTCTGATAGCATTTCTCAAGGACAACAAAGTCCCCTGGGTGTGCCAGTCCACTCTTCAGGCTGTTGGGGTCTAACTGCTGGGGTTAGGTAGAGGCAGCTTTGGCAGGAGCAGGCAGACGGAGCTTGTTCTTTGCTAAGGGGATGTTTTGAGGTTGAGCTGCAGCTGGACAGTCCTCCAGCACATGGGCAGAAAATGTAGAGTTGACAGAATGTTGCCAGGCCCATGTCCCGGTGAGCAGGGTGGAGATGACCACCTCTGACAGGTGACCTCCACCTGTTTCACAGGGGACTGGGTGCATGAGGAGACCACAGCAGTCTGGCTGTGTGCCCATTGGCTTCCTTGAAGCGGGTCATGAAGTAGCTACAGACAGTGTGATTTTTGAGATCTGCATGGGTACAAAGTGCAGTGCTGCTGCATGCTGTTTTAATGTCCACTCTTCTTGTTCCCTCTGCGATTTACTACCCTCTAAGAAGGATGGTTGGACCTGTCSTACAACCTCGTGCATCAGAGACAGTGTAAGGGAACCTCACCCAGCATGACAACGGAGATGCTCCCAGCTTTGGTCATACTCTGGACCTCCTAAAACAGGGCGTCTTCTAAATCAGTGGGTAGAGATAAACACATTTGGGAGTGGGGAATCATCCCACCAGTCTTAGATGTTGATTGCAGAGGAATCCTTCTCCAGCTATGCCTTGTCTCACCTTGTTGGCCGCAGACAGATGGCAGCTGACTGTTTTAGAGAAGGTAGAAACTTCTGAAAGGATAAATTTAGATGAAGCCAATTCCCTCCTGAGACCATAAGCTTGCATAGCTGTTGTCTGGTCCTTATGTTTTAGTAATGTCCTGTTCCTCTCTCTGAAGGCTAAAGAGCACATATTCCTACTCTTTTTCAGTGATTGCTCAAAGACTTCCCTCAGTCTGAGCTACTGCTTGAAAAATCACCTGGCTGAGGGCAAGAAGGGGAAGTGTAAGGATGGCTGAAAGGAGAGGGAAAGAGCTGGAACTTCCAAGAGTGGCACGGGAAAGTAGAACAAGAGTCATTGTCCACAGAAATATTTATTTATCCTAAGTTACTATGCAAACACAAGACACAGCTGTTGGCTTTAATTGCAGAGACTGTGAATGGTAGCGGTCTCCATCTGTAACCTGTGAAGGGATTATTTTACAAGCTTTTATAGTCTTGTTAAGGATTTTTAAAATTTATTCCAAGGAAACTGTTCAAAAGGCAGGCTTTAGTCACAAACACTTTTTAAATTTTAAGCTGAACAGAATCAATGCAAATATCCTACTAAGAAAAAATTCAAGTGAGTCCCCAAAGTATTAATATACAAGTGCAAATGAAATCAGTAGTAAGTATGAGGTAGATTTTATCTGTGTCTAAACGTTGTATTTGCAGTAAATAACAGATTGGATACAATTATTTACAGTTCCATGAACAGTTTCAGTAGAAATGAAACAAAACCCCAATAAAATAATCACATGGTAGAGTGATTCAGTGTGAGCTGCTTATTGTCAGGTGTTTTAGCTAGGATTTTAGGGCCTGAGCATTTGCAATAATAAGCTCCATTAGAGCTTCTACTTTTAATATTTTTTTTAAAAGCAAGAAAGGAATTGTTCTGGCCTACCAGGCACCTGATATGGATTGTTTATATACGGCCATTGATGTTTTATTTAAAAACACATGTGAAAAGCCTCTGTGTATTAAAATAAAAATTGAAGAGGAACTAGCAGGGAGTTGCTTTTTGGGGAAGCCAGATCTAGGAGCTTTGCTCAGAGATGCTCTTGTTCTTTTTTTACACTGGGCTGGTGCAGCCCCACTGCTTAACTGGTGCCTTTAGCTCTCTTGGCATACTCCAGTTTGTCTGTGCCCTGTGCTTTGCCATGGTGCACCTTAGTGCATGGAAACAGCCTGAGACCTCCATTTATCACGAGTGGGGAGCAGAGAGTGCTAGGAGTGAATGTGGTGGCTGAGCAGTTTCTCACACGGATGTATCAACAGRTAGTGTTTAAGTAGCACTCGCAACCCTCCCTGCCTCTCACTGCTGCACCTCTGCAGGAATGAGGAGCTGCCCTGAGTTTCTGCCCCACCATTTTCCACACTTCGCTGATTTTTTTGATTTCCAGATAAAGCCTCTCWTTCCTTATAAAATCTCTTTGCTGAAATTAAGAGCAGTGCTGCAATAAAAAGGCAAGAAATAGAGAATCTTATATAGAGAAACTGGGGCTCAATGCAGAGCACAGCAGAAAAGCAAATTTTCCACCAAATGTTTTCTTGGTACTGGCCAAGCTCTTGCAAACCCCGACACAATAAGCATATGCCAGCCGGCTTATGGTTTGTTTTGTGAACAGGAGTAGGGCTCAGAGTCTGCACATATTCATGTATCTGAGCAACTCCTTGCATCTGTGGAGGGTTGATGGAAATGTCTACAATTGTAAACTGCCTTTAATGTGTAGGAACTGGACCTTTTTATGGTCAGATTGCCTTTGTTATCTGCTGGGAAAATCTTCCTACATTAGTTTTTCCCTGTTCTCTCAGGAAAGGCTGCATGACTGCTCAAGCAATCTCTGCTGGCTTTCCGGCAGCTCTCCTTCCCTCTGCTTTCATGTGCTAATGTGCTATGGGGAATCGTGACAGGGGCCAAGGAGTAAAGTTGCTCTTCTTCACGTTTCACATCTGAATTAAAATGAACCTGCAGATCCTCACATGACACAGGTACCAGCCCTCTGTGGCAGGGGCAGGGTGGACAAGCAGAAGGAAGTATGCTTCTTTTCTTACTGAACACCCTCCAGACCAAAGCCTGTCTCTCACCATCACTGAACCTCTCTATCCCTGCCATCCTCAGCTGTCCTTGCAGCATGGATTCGCTTGCCTTACCCAGAGGTCTGTGGATGTATAAATGCAGCTTGGCTGCAGACTGGGCCGGTGTCTACAGCATGGCAAAGGTTATGGGGATGGGGAGAGAGGTACTCAGTGCATTATTGGCAAGAGTTTATTGGTGGGACTGGTGTCAACTACATGTAAAACAGGTAGTCTGCAACCAGGGCAGAGCTGGGCTCTACTATGGTTTTTACATGAGCAAACACAGACATTGAAAGTACCTTGCAAGGCTTATGGTGATAGAAAATGCCTTTGAGGTGTGATTTGGCAGTCCACAGAGTCTGACAACCCATAACCTCAAGTGCCTGTTGCCTGTAAAACGTCCCTGTGGTGACTGGGCATAAGGGGCACTGCTCAGACCCCGCTTCTGACCTGGGGTCTGGAATGGCTCCTGCCTGGCCGTATGCATCCAGCAGAGTAAAGAGTTAGGTGAGACCCAGCCCAGCCTGAGGAGGGGGCCTACAGGGACAACTCRCCTTCCTGGAGAGGCATCAGTGCAGATGGGAGAGATGTTGTTGCTGCTCTTTCCTCTTTCACACCTCTTGCTTCTTACTTTGCAAATGGATTTTTCGCTTTTACTTCTCAAAACGACTCTTGCATCCACCCTCTATTGCAGGCAACTGGAAACCAGGCATTTTGTTTGCCATGGGCTGAGCTAGGCTCTCCTGTAGTGCTAACCAGGCTATTCAAGTCTGTATGTAAGTCAGCTTCTATAGCTGGGTCCACCCCAGATATTCATATTGAGTTGTTGCATTCACTCCAGGTGGTTGGATTAAATTAGTGGATAATTTAACAGGAGTGCTAAATCCTTATGATAACAAGTAATGTGCAGCTTTATCTTGTAATACTTTTCAAGAAAGTTTAGAGCTCCTAAAATTAGTTACTTCCTCACCACTGTAATTAAATTCCTGTTCTCCATAGTTCTTACAGGGCAGAATAGTCAGGAATTTTTTTCCAGGTTTATCTCTGGCTTTGTATATTTTAGCAAGTTAATTATAAGGGGTAGACTTACCAGAAAACGTGTTGGCTGGGTTATACTGTGTCCTGAGCATCTGGGGATGAACCAGCAAGCACAGAGTCCTGGGAATGGGAGAAGCAGTGTACTACCCGTGGTGACAGATAAAATATCTGGAAATGGATCTTCATTTTTCTGAGGTGAAAGAAAAAAAAACAACCCTACTTTGAAACACCCTTCTAGTATGACGATGACAGGGAAAAATTCTGATACAGCCTCCTTTTCCTTCTCTGCCAGGACCTTCATTTAGATGGCTGCCCCTGGGATATCTGTCTATTCTAATGATCAGGCACTTACAGACTAAGTAGTGCAAATTTTTACATTTCAGACTTCTAATGCATCCAGAAATGTAATAGAAAATTATTATTTTTAATGATCTATCTCAGGTGGAAGTGAAGAAAACCTGAAATTAATTCTTAAACTCTAATTCTGTGTCTTAGCTTAGACCAGATGAACCATACATCTCTGACCATATTATATAAAATCTTAGGTCTCCTGGGACAACCTCATCAAGTTGTCATAGCCTGTCAGTTCTCATGTGCTGAAGAAATACTTTAAACTGAGTGTTCCACTGATATTTGTGGCAGGTGTATGTCTACACATTGAACTCTGTGTGAGTGTGTGGGTGATGCCACATATTGATTCATAAATGGTAATGTAACTGTTCTCCAGTTATCTGTTTTACACCTGCTAATCTTCTTCTGCTCCTTTCTTGTGCAGAATCAGTGAAACTCATTTTTTCCTGTACTTTTTTCGTGGCTGTAACTGTGGAAGTTTACTTTTATATATGTGATTGTTCCTTACATCTATAGGAGAGCATAGCGAGACTGTGTGAGATCAGCTACATGTCTATTTGTTCAAAACCCTTAATTTTAAGAGAACCACGTAATCCTAGATATTTACCTTTGCACTAGGTCATATCCTACTATTTACCCAAGCAATGGCTTTAAAGCAACACTGCCCTCATGGCAGTGATATAAGCAACTTGATCAGTTTGATCTAGAAATTGAAGATGTTTTGTGCAGGGAGGTGTTGTGTGCAAAGCCTTTTTTTTTTTTTCCTAGAGATGATGGTTATTCTCTCATTGTCCACCGATACACTAACAACATAGGACTGAAACAATCTGGATCCATGCTGTCTCTAAAAATACAGAGGAGGCATTAGCAGTGGTGTGGGTGTTTCATAATACTCTCATATTTACTTCCAGCATTAGGTGTGGTCACTGCTTGGAAATCTGCATATCATTATGCTCTACTATGACATGATGCCAAAGCACCAACATTTCCAGGAATTTAAGAGAACAACTAAATCCTGGGAAGAGGCTTACTTACCTCATGCATGCTTGCCTTGGTTAGAGAATTATATGGGTTATTTGCCTCACGCAGTGGAAACCAAATCTTCATTCTGCAACTGTCTGCTTCAGTGGGAATCTTGGTTGGGTAAGGACYTCTGAGTCTTTCCAGTCAGAAGGAAGGTACTGCTTTTATAGGATCAGAGAGGCATGCGAGGCACGCGGTTCTGTGTGCAGCAATTAAATATCCCTCTCATTGTGCAAGAGACGAATCATCAGTTCAGATTAGTTCTCTTTTAGATGTTTTTTCTTTTGTCATTAGAGTAATTTAACCTTATCCCTTCCTGAGAATCCTAATTTGCTCTGCACCAGGGGAGTGGATATGTGTGTACTTGCTGAACATGTGTCATATGCCATCCTGCCACGGAGCATTAGTGAGCAATGCTTTTACATAGACTGCAGGGCCTATTTTCCTATCAAAAAGGAAAAACATGTGTATGTAGGAGGAGGGAAAAGATATATGAATTACAAAAAAATTGTATCTCTGAAATGTGACTTTACAGCTGTCAGAGTACATGTAATGTTTGCAGCCTATTATTGCCACATACAAAGTGGTTCCGCAGCCCGAGGAAGAACAGATTTGAGCTGCAAAAAAGGCACCCACATGTGTATTCATGCCCTTCCTACACCAACACTGTATTTCAGAGAGCAGAGAAATTTCAGAGGATGGGTAGAAAAGGATGAACACAGCTTCCCAGCAAGTTGCAGAAACAAGGTGAATGGTACCAGTGAAATTAACCAGGCCCAAACTAACTCAGACTCAGAAAAATCATGTTCAGATTTATCACTGTATTTTGAAGGCCTTCTAAAGCAGACCAGACACTGGTCCATTGGTCTTGTGGATCCTGACAATCACAGTCTGGCTTTCCCTTGTCAGACATTCACGTGAGGGTGAGCTTGGAAAGAAGAGGAAGTATCAATTTCAAGAGGAAGTATCAATTTCAAGTCAAATAACTTCTTTTTGCCCAGCAGCTCTTCTGTCTAAATAAGGTGGTCTTTACTAAATGTCTTGAAAAATTTTGGGATATTCTCATCATCTGTTCACCTTTACATATAAGGTTCTAGTGAACTTATGTTTCCTGTTTTCTATTTTAAGTCACCATATATGAGTCTTGAATTTTAGATTTCAGACTCACAGTTCCCATTGTGAATGTTTATTAAGAACTAAAGGTCATTTTATCAGTGACCTAGAGTGGAAAATAATCTTTCCGTTTTTAGAGCACTTCTAGTTTTCCCATTTTGAGGCGGAATGATCTTGTTACAGTTGGAATTGGAATTCCTATGGTAAGCCATAGGAAGTCACTCAAACCAGTGGACACCTGCACAGGAGAAAAAAGAAGCCCTCGGGAGCCTAACTGCTCTAATTCAGGAAGTTCTGACAGTTCTTGCATATGCTGACAGTTCTTGGCCACTTGAGGGTGAAGGAATAAATTGCTATAGAAAATTGTTGACAATTTAAGCTAATGAATAAATTTAGGGTCATGATCCCTTCAATGGAACTACTTGAGAAATGAATTTTTCTGAATGCATAATTTTCTCAGCTTCACTGAAGAAGCAAGATAAAAATTGGATTGCCATCTATTCCCAGAAGAGAAGAGAAACAGAGGCTACATGAAACCACAATCATTGGGGTCAAAGAGACCTAGGAAAGCTTCACCCAAGTCTCTCAGTAAGTTTCTGTTGAAAGAAAACATGAAACAGAAGATAGGCAATGACAGTATCAGCCTTAAAATATAGTTTATTCCAAGCACTAACAGTTATTTTTAGTAGTGAATATGACCCAAACTCCATCATATCTACACATGAAAGATCCTCTCATGAGTCAAATTATGCTTCAACCTTCAGCATGCACATCTGTCAGGGAGAGACAGTGACACTCAACTTCCGGTCTTGAAGCTGACCCATCTGCTTTGCAATTGGGCATTTGGCAACTTGAGCTGGATTCGCAGTGCATGTGTTCCCATCTATCCCAGGTTGTCCCGCTTAGACATAATGAAACCCTACTGTAAAGCAGAAGTTTTCCGTTTGTGGTCAAGGTATCTCTGTGAACCTGTGAACTTAGAYGATCTACCAAAACAGATTAAGCCAGTCTACTGTCAGTACACTTGCATTCAATTTACAAGACTCATAAACCTCCAAGCTGAAAACCTTTTCTCTGTGGTGACCAGTGACAGGACCTGAGAAAATGGCCTGAAGTTGTGTCAGGGGAGGTTTAGGATGGATAATAGAAAAAGGTTTTTCACCCAGAGGGTGGTTGGGCACTGGAACAGGCTCCTCAGGGAAGTGGTCACAGCACTGGCCTGACAAATTCAAGAAGCATTCAGATAACACTCTCAGGCACATGGTGTGACTCTTGGGGATGGTGCTGTGCAGAGCCAGGAGTTGGACTTGATGATCCTTGTGGTTCACTTCCAACTCAGCATATGCTGTGATTCTGTGATTCATTTAAGYGTCCACAAATCAAACTTGAAAGCTTTCATTATAAAGAAATTGTCATATTTATTCCCTTGTATTCCCTCAGCCATTTTTAGTAGCCACCTCAGCCACTCCACCTGCTCCTTATTTTCTTTAGCCTAGAATGGCATGAGCTCAAACTCAGACTGCAGTGCACAGATTACACATCAGGATCACAGCAAGAGGCAGAAGTGGACAGAAAAATATTTCTCAGTGCAAAAATAAATGACACATCTACTTGGAGGGAGAGAATCCTGGTAGATCAAATAAATCTTTTCCCCAAACACTCTTGAAATCTGTCAAAATAGGATGCATACAATAAGGGTAAAATCAAACACTTTTCTTTTTTTCCTGTTGTGGCTGCCTGGGTTTCTGCAGTTCAAAGTTAGCCTCCAAACTACAGAAAGTTGCTTTTGGTTCTCCAGAGGCGTAGTTGCTGGTGCTCTCCACATTCCCTTACACTACCTAGTTGAAAACCATAGATCTGTGGTCTTCTAATGAAGCCTCTAGGTATTTCATTGGAGCCTACAATGCTTTTATTACAAAAAAATCCTTTCAAACTGATTACCACAATTGTTCTTTTATCTTGCGGAGTGTAGATTTGCTTGTTTTTTTTCTGGGAGAGGATATTTCCATCTGCTGATGATAATTGCCAGACATTACTGGAGAGCTGCAGTATCTGCCTTCACTGACTTCTGGAGTGGGGATGCCTTCTGTTTTATTATGTGTGTACATACACATATACGTGGTACGCATATGTCATATCCTTCAGTGTGAAGATGTGGTTTGATGACGTGTTAAAGCTCAAACATATCTAGTACTTGGTGAAAAATGCCTTGAACCTTTAATACGAAATGTCAGGTGTTTATAAACTCCTTCTGCCTGTTTCAAATGTGTTCAACGCAGTTTGGTGGACTAACTTTCTGTCAGTAAACTTTATATTAGATCAGTATTGCCTGCACCAATCCAACCATCCACAGTTATTGTAACTATTCTTTCTAACTCCTGCTCATTGCCATCCAGGATCATTCCCTCCAGTTGCTGCAAGTTTTGGGCCCTGTGCTTCCACTTTCATTTTGCCATTTGCCTCCACTGGGCTTTCATCAGCTATGGCTCTCTGCACTGAGTCCTCTTTGGCAGCTGACGTCCGCAATGTGCCTTTCCTTGGTTGATTTTCTTTGAATAAGACCTCCTGTCTTGTGTTAGAATTCCGCACCACTGAAACACTTTGGATTTTCCAAAATACCTACTGCAGCAGTACCTTGTTGCCAATGCAAACCAACCCACACCGTGTATACAACACTCTTATCTTCCTGATCCAGCCTTACCCAATGGAGTCCTGATGAGACAGAGGGAGAGGTTTTAGTCCAGGTGGGGGTTTGTCTAGGAAGGCTGTTTTGCAGCAAGATGCCACTTTCTGAACTGTATTTGCTGAGGTGCTTCAGTAGGGACAATGAGAGAATGGCACAGAGGCAAGGCCAGCTGTCCTTAGAGGACCTACAAGAAGACTGGGGTTATCAGTGGCCAGTCTGGCATCAGGGCTGGGAAACCCAGACTTTACTACAGCAAGTCTGACTGCAGCCTGGAAAGTGAGGAGCAGGTGTCTGCTGAGTTCAGGAACAGAGCCAGTCCCCCTGATCCCCACGAAGGGGGAAATCCACAGACAAGGAACAGAGTCCTGAGGGAGAGAAAGATAAYGGTTGCGTGTCTCCTTAGTTCTCAGGTGTCCACGGAAAGGTTCAGAAACACGACAGAGCCACCAGCTCAGTAAGAGGCTAATTTCCGATGTTTTCTCCTCCATCTTTTGAACACTTTGTTTCAAAAACAGTGTCGCACTGATACCTCTTCAACTTCTCCTGTCTACACAGCTTCTGATCTCTTACCAGAGCCAGGAGTTCACAAAAATGCTCTTCTGATCCCAAATATGTACACTTGTACCTCGTTACCTGTCTGGAGGGTTTTCCCAGGCCCATTACAGCAGCTGACCCCCACCATTTCCTGGGAAAGTCTGCCTGGCCCTCTAGCATCAGGTTTCTGTGGAAACCAGCTGCTCTCTGGTTTCAGAGGTGTTCCTTTGGCTGGTGTTGTGAGAGGTACATGGCAGCCACTAAAACACTTGAATGCATGTGTGTACATAAAACGCAAAACCGTGATGATGGTTCGACTGGAAAAAGGCTTTGATGAAATAAAACTACCCTGGGCCTTTACTTAACTCTTCCTGATCCTCACCAATCATTCATCCAGCTTCAGCTTATGTATGACAGCTCACACCATTGCCCTGCAACTCAGCATGGAGCTGCACTGGACCCTGTGCTGGCCCTGGGATAGAATGATTTCACTGCTAAGGTCTCCTCTTGCCTGGCTGTCCAGAGACTTGAGTCAATCTGGAGCCAATCTGCAGTCCAGAGACTCGAGTCAGCTCTGCCTCTGCCTGGAATGTGACTGCCCCAAAACATCGGGAGCTATCTGGTGTATRTCGTCCTTGCCTGTCTCCCTTGTGAATCAGGGGCACAGTGCAGTGAGAACTTTGCAGAAGGACAGCTGCCCACAGAGCTAGCCCAGGCAGCTGAGAGATGCTAGTGGTAATCGTCCTAAAATAGTGCAGGGTGGGAATACAGCTGGGGTGTGGATGGT
The DNA here is from genome assembly GCA_018881555.1 of Amblyornis subalaris. NCBI lineage: Eukaryota > Metazoa > Chordata > Aves > Passeriformes > Ptilonorhynchidae > Amblyornis > Amblyornis subalaris. Next base: position 3,251,609 of record JACAXG010000033.1, read on the forward strand.
GGCTGCTTTCATTTTCTTGCTTGAGGAGAATAGAAACCTGTGGTTGAAAGCAGCCAGCAAGGCCCAGGTGTGCCCCTCATCCTGGAGACTGGCTGCTCTGGGGTCRCCCAGCACTGAGTTTACTATGGGAGGCAGGAGCTTCCTGGTTGTCCATGGGGAGCATGTTCTGGGTGAATGCTGTGCAGAGTTTGGAGCAGCAGTTTCTGCTCTTGCAGTTGTATGCCGTACTTGTGAAGTGCGATGAGCATTGGGAGATACTTCAGGTGGTGGAGGCATAACAGYGTGCATAAGAAACTTCTGTCTCTTCAGCACCTGGCATCCCTTGTACTTTTAATAATCCTTTCCAGCCATATATTCCAGGCCAAGTCAGTAACGCAGCACTAAGTCTGCCACAGGCCCTCGCTTGGAGTCGTGGAGGTGAGATGATTCAAGAAGTGCTGTAAGGATTTCTAGTCCTACTGCTAAACTGCCTCCATCCCTTCTCTGCCACGGCTCTCTGTTCCCTGTGTTTTCCAGGTGGAAAGCTCTTTCTTTTTTTCCCCCATGGTTACACTTTCTTTTCGTTAAATCCTTGTAATCTCTGTATTTAAAAAATGTTGAGATGATTATTTCTGAGGATGGGATATCAAGGATTGCAGAAAGCCTGGAACAAAAGAAGGTGCATTTGAACATTTCAAGAAAAGCAGAATATGCAGAAAGACTGTTATTGCTTCCTTCTTGTTTCTGCACAGTTCAGAGTTACAACCAGCACCCCCAATAAGTGTCTGATGCAGCAGCTATTACCAGGACTTCCCCAGATCTCAGTGGTGTATGCTGGTACAGACATAGCGGGCTCCACTTGTCTAAGTCCCACCAGCTGTCTTCTCTTCCTGTTGTCATAAATACTGTTCTGAATTATTGCTTAGGTGAAGGGGAACCAGATGAGACAGTGGGGATTAAATTGCCGTCTGACCTCCATTGTGTCAAATGCAAACAGGAGGTTTGCTTTCCATCACTTGCCTTCCTTTCTCTGGATGGCACTGCTCATTTCTTGAGATCTGCTTGTTCTCTGTAAAAGAGAGTTTTTCCTTCAGATAGGGTTATAATACTAAATGGGGCAATGATTTACAGCTGAATCATAAGATAAGGATGTTTAATGGGTCATGCCCTGTAGCTAAGGTAGAAAGCAAATATAAGACCCAACTGAAAATGAGATAATCAAGAAACAAAGTATGGTCATAGCTGGCATAGTTTGTTCATCAGGTTAAAAAACCTGGTCTATAAACTTACCAAACAGTCCTGAGAAGTTTCATGAAAATGAAAATTATAGAATTATGGAGGAAGAATTCAAAACACACAAAATGCGATAAACAGGATTTTCCCGYACGGAAGTTAGAGCTAACGAGTTTGAATTTGGACAATTTGTATTTCAGAATGACATCTAACTCTGCATCAGAATCCCACTGCCTGTCTTGTGAGGTCAACAGAAACTTATTTTTTGAACCTGTATCCCTTGGGGTCTGTGTGAAATCTCCAGTCTAACATGGCAGAACTGTCCCTCGTGGTCTGGAGGGTTTGTGCCACAGCACGATACATTTCAAACACACCTCAGCTGAATCCCATTGGTTCAGAAGTCCTCTCAGTAATATTTCTATTAAGAGGAAACAACTACATTGTTGTTGTAGTTGTTTCTGTAGCTCAATTTCTTACCCTTCAACTCTGAATCAACAGGGGATAGTTAACCAGGTGACTTTTGTGAGGATGGGGTGAAGGAGGAGGAGATATCTGTGAAAATATTCAAAGCTACTCTGATGGGGATGTGATGCATTAGGGCAAAAGAGCCAGAGAAACACCAGATTGTAAGGATGAGAATGGTTTAATAGGCATATCAGCAGCTTTTCTGCAATAGCGTGACATTTTATGAAAATGAAAAAACCTCAAACCCCTTATGACTCCCTTACCACCACCCTGACAGCAATAAACCAGACCTCACCGATGAAGTGCTTGAAGTGTTCCTCTCCTACATATAGTCCAAAACCACAACAGGATGTGTCCATTTATGGAAATCCAATATTACACATGTAAAAAAAGACTAAGTAGAAGAAAGATGGACAGAGAACAATAGTTCAGATTATTCAGTAGAGTAATCCAGGTTGCCAAGACAAAGGAGATATTTTTAACATTTTGCTCTTATACCCTGTCCTTTCTACTCATTCTTATCCTGGATATAACTAGTAGTTGTCTAGAGATCTATTGGGATGTAGTCACATCATTATTTTGCTGTAAAATACCCCTGGGATATGGAATGGGTGTGCAAAAATTGCTTAATTTGTAGGGAAGACTTCTTTTAACAGTTCTTTGGAAATTGAGGTACACCCCACCTAACTGCAGCTATAAGGTACTTTTAACCATGATAGCAAGGTTGCATTGGTATCGTCATGTTGCTTTTTTAATCACTTTTCTCGCTTTCACCCCTTGCAGAGGAAAACCTGGGGACTAGATGTTCTTATTTCCATTCCTAAAATTATCTGCAGTAAAGTCTCTTTGGATCCTGTGTGGWTGATTCAATGGTAAATCAGTTTTTCTGGACTTTATTTGTTTTCCTCCTGCAGGACCAAGCCCACTGTTACTGCCTTTGCCCTTTTGCCGCTCTGTGTACCCTGCATGGATATAGGTGTGTGTGTTTTATTCATAGCCTGGGGTTATCTTTCTGCCAGTACCATTCCTCCCTTTTGTTTTTTTCCTCCTGCCCTCAAGTCAGTGTACAATATCAAGTGCATCTGTTGTTTATTGATTTATGCAGTGCTCTGAGACTACACTCAAGAAGCCTTTTACAAGCAGAGAAGACTTCATTTATAACTAAAATACTGGGACCTCTCGGCTGGAACGAAACAGCCRGGTAACAGTGCCAGTAACACAACTCAGCAACTCTCACAGAGAAACTGAAGAATACCATATCTAATTGAAGCAACGAGGGATTGTTAACTACTGTGGGAAGAATGTTAATTGCTTATGCTGGAAACCGGCCAAGACACGAGGGTTAACATTTCTTCTCTTACAAAACACATGCTGGGACCTTTAAATGGCTACTGCTAATTATAATTACCCCAAATAACACTGCCTAAACCGCCTTTTACTATCACATCACAGTATCAACTTTATTATTATTATTATTAATGCATCCTAATAAAGCTGTACCCAAACTGCTTCAAATCAGTGGACTGAGCATGAAAAAAGTTCAAAATAAATATAACTCCTAGTTTCAGATGAGTTTTATTTGTAGCAAAATTAAAGAATGTCAGAAAAGTAGAAAAATAGTGCAAATGGGTAGGTGGATTTGGCTGGTGAATTTAATTTAGCTCTATTGTCCCGAGTCTGTAAAGAAAGAAAACAGATTGAAATCTCTCCTCTACTGTCTTGTACAGTGGCTGGAAAGATTCCTATAAATATTGGGGGACAAGGTAGCATAAATTGTGTCGGTTTCAATTTTGCCCATCAATTCCATCCTACTGACATTTGAAGAAATATATCTGCGTTTGTCCCGGGGAGACTCACAGTCAAAGAAAACTTTGCACTTTGACATTTGAGCTTCACGAATGTGTTTAAACTTACATGACCAAAATGGTTGCAGTTTCAGTAACTACCAATCAGGTTCAACTCAGGAAAATTTGACTCATAACGTCTAAGCTTGGATGATAATCACTAATGGCACACAGCAGATGCCTTTAAATGTGTTTTCTCTTTCTACGTCTCCATTAATCATCATTTAATGGTGTATTGCATATCTTTAGATTTAAGTAAAAAAAATACAGCTCTTTAGGTCTAAAATCTCTATTGGTTATTTTAAATAACAGCCTATGCAGGAAATAGCTGGCCAGAAGCATGAGAAATGCAGACAGACGTGTTCAAGTCTGTACCATCACCATATTCAAATCCACAGCTCCCACGACTTTCAGCCAATGGTTCAGTGGTCAATACCTTTGGCAGCAGGCTCCAGAGCTGGCAAGACCGGGCTTCTGTCAGACCCAGGGATGGAAGGGCAAATCCCACTATCCCGTTGTGTTATGGAGCCCTCATTGCCCCTTGCATGTTGCAGTTCCAGCTTTTAAAGTTTTTCCAACATCCAGGAAGGGAGCACCCCCAAGTAACACCATTTTGGCCAGGGGCAGTGCTTCAGAGCCTGTCAGCAGATCTCTGGCCATTGGCACAGAGCAGAGAGACAATAGATGTCAATAGGTAGTGACTCTGCTCTGGGTATGATCTCCTAAGCTTGGATTTCATGTTTAAGCTGTTTTGGGGCTTCTGAGAAAAACATGTTCAAGATGAAGGCAGTATGCATACTGGCTGTAATGGGACCTCTCCCGTGCCTGCAGTTTAGTGACTGTAACTACTTGTAAAAATGAAGTTCCAAGTTTTAATTTTACAAGGATGTCAGTAAAGGCTTCTGCTAAACCAGCAGGCAGGAGGGAGGTCTGGGTGTGGACAGCCCTTTTAGTACCTCACTGCAGCATCTTTAACAAGTTGATTTCCACCCAGGCTTGTCCCTGTCCATGGAAGCATAACAGAGATTCACACTCTCACACTTGGAAGCAATGCCCAGAAAGAGTTCCCAGCTTGTTTTCCCGAGGACATCGTCACAGGAGATCTGGTGCTCTAATAGCAAAATTTCTAATTAATTAGATTATCTCTCCCTATCTGTGTTGCCTCTCTCATGTCTTTAACTGACCACGACTATAAGAGTACTAGAAATACTGAAACACGACATCCTGCTATCTGGGGAAAATTTAGCCCCCACCCCACCCTCTTGCTCTGTTGTTCTCAACATACCAGAAATCCATGTGTACCAGTAGCATCTTCCCTCTCAACAGGTCTAAGTCTATGATATTATCATAGGTTCTCGCTATTCTCACTATTCAGACTTCTTAAGTTATGGTTTTGTGTGGGTTATGTGTGTGGTTTTATAAATTATTTCTTCATTTCTGCAGAGCTAAGAGAGCTCTGGGATGAATAATAGTCCTGTATTTGCAGAATTTATATTACCAGTAGTTAGAAGGATGGATGTTTCAGTCTGCTGAAGATTTTAAAATCTGATTTGCTTCTGAAGAAGAATAAACTCAAATGTTGTAAGGCTTCACAAAGGACTTAAAAAAATACTTTAGATAAATACAGAGTTCAACAGAGTGCAGTGTTTTATGTCAGTGCTTACTTGTTTTTCTATATTGAAATATATAATAAAAGGTGACTATAATTGGAGAGGAAATTCATTTGTGCAGTTAATGAGGCATTTTTATTTATGAATATAATAAACAAATAGAATAAAATGTTGCATAGTCTGAGAATGTATGGTCCCATCAAAGTTTCTGTATCCAAGTTCTCCTGGGGAAGATGTTTAAGCCAATAGAGCTGAGCTTGACATAGAATTCCCTGAGGTGCCACAAACATGCAAACCCTATCTTTTCAGGCTGGGTTGCAGGCTGTGCAGAGAGCCTGCACGGGAATGCTGCAGGCTGGTGGGCACAGGGGGGCAACAGCAGTGCCTGGCTGAATGTGACAGAGGGAGGGTGCTCTTGGTGTCCATGGAGGTTGTTGTCACACCTACTGCAAAACACCCAAATTCTGTGGTACTGTGGCCATGTGAAAAACACACTGGAGAAGCCACATGGCTGATGTTTCAAAATGCATGTATTGGATCCTGGAAAAGGCAGAGGTTTTGGACGAATACAGATGCTTGGCCACCTATTTGTTCTGCTTCATGAGAGTAAATTACTTTTGGAAGGACCTGTGAAGTTTGGTGCTCTGTATGATATGGGGATCTCCAGGGAAGAGCTGAAGTTCCTCTCGTGCTGACTCACACCACCCTGGCTGATGGAGCTTGTTCCTTGACTAACATGATGATGCCTTATCGGGACTACCTAAAAGAGAGAGGCTTGACAAATATTAAAAGGTTAAAAGCAGTGGTGTTTATTTGAAGGCCTTCAGGTACATCCAGGGCAGTCAAAGCTCGCTCAGGGGGGGAGGGGTGGCCTACACCCCAAGAGGACCCCCTGAGGTCCTCTCCCCAAGATAGAYCACCCAAGATGGACAGCTGGTCAGGAGTTCTCCATACTTTTATAAGTTTGGTCCATTAGCCTATAGGGGCTAGCTCTTCCAATTACAGCCCCAGGTAATGAAGTAATTCCCCTCAGGTGTTTGCCCCTTCATCAACAGTTGTTTACATATCTTGGGCCTGAAGCAGTAAGGTGTCCTTGAAGTCCAGGCCTCAAGATGGATTGTTTTGTCTAAAGGCAGTAGCTAACACTTTTATATGGGCTTTAGAGTTACACACTAAGAATTGCAGGGTTACAAGTATATGAGAAATATAAAAGCCAAAATCCTAAGGCATCAATGATAGTAATTTAATACTGTTTTTCAGTTGGATTTGTTGAGTTTTAGGAACTTACACTAAAAGTGTCTTTAAAAACATTCTCCAAAACTACATCTACTGTGACACTTGGGATTAGAGTCCTTTAATGGCTGCTTTCTGAGAAGAGTAGATTAGGAAACCTCATCTGGGTGCACGAAGTTCCTAGGAAGAAGGTTATGCTTTTAGTAAACATTAGCCATTTCATGCTAAATTAATGCTGAGAGAGTAATTCCTCACTGTTCAGTATACATTTTATGTTATCTAAATAACTATCTAGAAAATATCAGAAATAATATTTCCCATAATACAACATTAGAAGGTGATGGGCAATCCTGAGACACCTACTGCAACTAGAAAAATGAATAAGAAACAAAATTAAGACAACCTATACAGTACAAGTCACACAATACAAAGAGTACAATGTCTGTGTGTATAAACTAAGATATTTAATTACTGGCTGAGTGGATTACACTCAGCTACAAAAATGATGCGTACTTGTGGAAATAAATCCTGGATTAGTTCTGTGCAATAACAGCTACAGAAATAAGGGGATGAAAATGTGTCATTTGAGGTGGCTTTTAGTTATTCTAAACGAATCATTAACCTGACACCTTCCACCAATAAAAAATGTAAACTTTCAGAGGACTCTCATTTTTAAAAAGCTGTTTACAGCATTAAAGTCATTTCGGTCTCAGGGTGGGGTGTGGGGGTAATGTCATCATTATGAAGTGCTGGACAGAGGGCACTTACTCAAGAAGTGTGCAGAGCCAGGAGGCAGCATCACAAATACCCTTCCTCGCAGAGGGATGTCACTTCAAGCTAAGGAATACCAATAACCAAATTAATATAACGCAACAATTCCAAACCCACAAGATTGCAGGGATTTATCTCCTCTTCCCCACCCTATTTTTATATTTCAAGTTTTGCAGGCAGAATCATTACATATCCAGCTAATTTCTGGCATGGAGGTATTTAGTGTAGTGGGATAAATGATTTGTCTGTGTAGAGAGGTTTGTGTCTTGCAAGGACCTAACTATCTTCTGAGCAAAGGCTGTCATAGAGGCAATTTCTTTACTGTAAAGGAAAGTACATTTTGACCAGATAGCTTTGTTACTGCGTAACTGTGAGGGGAGGCCTTGTAGGTCTATTTGACATGTGTAGTGAAACTCAGCCTCATGAGTGAGGGCAGAAGGTATGAAACTTTGAAGTACTGCTGGCTTTGACTGACTGCATCTGGGTACATGCTCCCTGTGCCTCAGCATCATTGTGATTTTTCAGCAGGAAAGACAGCTTTGGCCACTTCTTCCTGTGCTGTCACCTTTTCTTGTAAAGGAAACACAGCTGAAGCTGCATTCATTCAGCCCTGAGACTACAGTGTTACTACATATATTGTAAACCTTCATCCATACCTTGTCCAGAGGGTTTCTGCTTTCACTTTTCCTCTGTGGCAGAGTGATTTCCATGCTTTTACTGTTGCCTCCTTAGATCTTAAGGTTTTTAGTTATGGACTGTATTTGTTCAATGCTTTCATCTGGGAATCACTTGAAAAACTTCTTTTTTGCACGCCTGTTTTCAGCTGTTACTTATTCACATTTCCATTTTGCTGCTCCAAATAACTTTGGAGATTAATACCTACTTTGTAGCATAACTTCAGTATCTGCTATTAAAGAATTGGAAAACAAAGACTACAGACCTCTTCAAAACAAGTAGGTCCATGGAGCATTCAGCCAGTCTCTTAACATAGCCAAATCAGCTGTAAATGCCTTTTGCTTGTAACGCCACTGTTTTCGAATGATGTTGGCACCTGGGGCTAGCTGGCCATCCGGTGTCCCATGAGAGCCCAGACTTCTCCTGTCCTACCAAAGCCAAGGGGAGTTAGCAAGGTCATGCATTGCAAAGAATCTGCATAGAACACTGACACAAACTTGGGTTTGGTGGTGCCCCTGACGGGGAGCAGAAGTTGCCTGGGTAGTGCAGCAAATACTCACATTTCACTGCTGACCTGAGACCCAGGAGCGGTGAGGGGATGCGCTTTTCCCCTTGCCATCACCATGGCTTGTCCCACGGGTCAGGGTGGGGACCAGGGAAATGACAATACTGGGTGCAGATGCTCAAAAAAATGGGAGGTGGTCAAAAGGCTCTCTGCTTGTTTCCCTTTCTGTTAAGCAGAAGACAACCACTAAGAGAAATGAGCTGGGGAAGGAGTCCTGCTCCACCAACTCCCTTTGGTGAATTCTCATCTATCTTTGTCTCATGAATAAGTTGATGTTGTAAGGAAACCCATATGTCTGTGTCCTTAGTTTCTTGCCCACACAGAAATCTTATTTCAAATTCTGCTACTGTTGTGTTTATATAGCAATAATATGGATCATGGTGATATTTTTACAATGGAGGGTAAGGTAGAGCACGCCAATTAGCTCATGCTATGTTTGGGTTTGTTTGGAGTATGCAAATATCTCTTGGGCAAAAATTCTGCAAAGTTCCTTGGCACAGAAATTCTGGTGCTCTCAGTGAAACATAGGTTCCAGGTAGAGGGGGTCTTGCTCTCTTCTGGCTAGAAAGGGCTGATACAAATATTCAGATCTCTAGGACCATGTGGTTTCTGCACAGCTATGTCAAGAATGACTTCTGTTTTCCATAGCAGTTTTATTCTACAGTAGCTTTATTCTAGCTAGTGTCTGACTCCAATAAGGGACAGCAATTTTTGCCTAAATTGCTACATCACTAATTGCTAARTTGGTTACATGGATTGGATTACAACTACGTATGCAAGACTTTTTCTTTTTTTCACAGATCTAGCAGGAAGTCTGCTCACTTACACTTTAGAGATATCGACAGCGTCTTTTTCATTAAATCATAGATTCAAGGTCAGAAGGCACCAGTACAATAATCTAGACTGGCTTTTTATATGACAAAGTCGAAGAAACTCAGATACTCTTTTCTTATGAGGCCCCAAGCATCTGTTGTATCCACAAGATACTGAAAAAAAATTAAGGATCACACATGATAAAGAGACCACCAGAGCACTTGTTCATTTGCTCCATAAGTAATTCTCCTAATGCTTAAAAATGTTCTTATTTACAGCTTGAGTTTATCTAGAGCCTGGATATCAGCATGTTTTTAACTCCTGGAGCATGGAGTAGTAGTCTGCAGGAAATCTTTTTTCTATATGGGTTCTTGTAGATCACGTTCAACACCTTTTGATCTCTTAAATAACATTAATAAATATAGCTCTTTGAACATCTCACTAAGTTTTATAGGCAACAAATTACTTTTGTGGCCCTCTTCTGAGCCTTTTCCCATTTTTCATCATCATACTCTCAATGCCTATCTATCAAGCCTAGACACACTGGCTACATCTAGAATAGTAAATTAAACAGGAGACTGATTGAGTGCTTGAACTTGACTGCCCCGGTGTCAAATTGTTAGCACAGGCCCTTGTGTGGTTTTGCCCTGGATCAATGAGACAGATCCACTCATCCCAGAGAATGTCTGAGCGCAGTTTTGGATTAGCAGAAGCCAGCAGCTGTTCCCAATCCGCAGCTCATCTCCAGTCACCGTGGTTTTAGAAATTTAGAAATTAGGACAGTTTACAGGCACAGATATGACCCATTTCATCACAGCCTTCGTCAGTGCTAGCAGGTAGCACAGGGTGCTTGTAATTTACTGGCAGACACACAGGCAGTASTCTGGGATGGCCTTACAAGGCTGTATTTTGAGAGGGGAACACTACCTTTTTGTTTCTTATTGTTATCTATTGTTCAYGCCCTCAGATCTACACTCGTCTCCACTCTGCTGCCCTTGGAGCTTGTAGTGATTTCATTATCTACTGCATTCCCAAAATGTTGCCATTGTCCAAGGATCCTGGATAAAAAAAATCCAGGATACTGGATTTTTTTTTCTTTTCTCTCTCTCTCTCTTTTTTTTTTTTTTTTTTTTTTTTTTTACAATAGGAGGGTAGCAGGGATAAAATTTGTATTTCCAAATGCATATTTTTGAATTTGACAATGTATGCTATTTATCTGAGTACTCTTAACAAGTGTGGGCAAACTTTCACACATAAACATTCTGCTCTCATCATGATATATCACTTCATCATTTTTACTAGAAATTATTTTATAATTCCTTCCAGAAAGCAGTACTAATGAAAAGATAATGAATAGCATTGTGCCAAGAATATCTGGGAACTCCTAAGAATTCTAAAAGTTCAGTAGTGGAATGTTCTGCCCTTTGCCATTAATGTTTGGGATGTATCAGATACCTTATTGGTAACCCATTCCTTTGGCTACACTGATTTCACATAGCCTCATTGTTTTAGACTGGGGTGCTGTACACTTCCTCCACAAAGGCCTCAAAAAAGTCTTTTTAGTCAATCTAGCAGTGGGAAGGAGAAAAAATAAAACCTTTCCCAGAGGGCAGTAAGGGCAATGGAGATAAGCAGGATTCAGCAAGCTCTGGATTTCAGCCCTCTGGAGACTTTCTCCATCTCTGGGAGAAAAGTATGTGAATTGAAAATCTTCCTACGTTTGTAAAGAGACATTTTAGTGATAATGCAAACATGTTTGGCTTTCTCCCAGTTGCAGAAAAATTGAATTCCTAGCCTGAAGGAGAGCTACTCTTTYCTCTGGCAATTTCAAGATCTAAGATACATTTTCATCATTCATCATCACATGGAAGGTGCTTGTGTGTCAGCTTCACACTGTCACATAACTGGTTAGTCAATGCATATTTCACATCATCTTCTGATAGTTTTCAAGCGAGAAGTTAGGATATTCTGGGGTTCTTAAAGGTCACCTCAATGACGAATTAACTCAGCAGTGGGTTTCTGCATCTTTGCTAATGGCAGACCACAGAATGATCTGTGGCATCAAGACAAAGAGGGATATATTTGGAAGCAAAGTCAGCGGTTTAAATTCAACTATTTTTACTTTACATTTGGATTACTACAAGCTTTTGATCACCTCAGAGGTGGCAATTTTTTAAGATGCACTAATTTGATTGATTACAAACTTATCACTGTACCATAAGATATCAGTGCAATGTCCCAGTCCATATCTAATCTGGATTGTTGCCTACTTCAGAGGATAGTCATGTCTTTATCAAGATTTTGGTGAGGTTTAAAATAAATACATTTTTGCAATAGCATTAATGCTATGGTTGTGCCACTCAGTTGTTTCTCAGACATTGGATCATGGCCAGTTGGGGTGCATACAGAGGAGACGGGCAAGACAGCAAAGTGTTGAAAAGAGGATGGTTAAGTGACAGTCGTGCAGCACCTCCAGTGTAGGAGTTCATAGATCCCTAAATTTCTTTCRCTGATGGTAAAATCCCCATTCCTCCAGGACGGGGAGACACTGCGCCTAGTTCAGTGAGGAGGGATGTTCTGCTGAGCTGCAGCACATAGAGGGACATTGTAGGAAAAAACAAGGAGCCATCCGAAGTACGATGTGATGTCAGACTGAGAGATCATGAGCTCAGCTGGGTTTGAGAAGTCTTGTCTGAGATACCAAATATATCTTTCTGCTTAGCAAACTATTTCTTCCGGAGGTCCCAAAAAGAAAGAATGAAACCGTGTCTGCGAATAAGATTAGAAACGCCAGAAAGCACCTAAAATTTTGACAGTCCTTCATCCGATCTTACGTCCAGGTTTCCTTATTTCACCATGCAGGACTTTTGGACTTTTCTGTCCTTTTCCTCATTCCACTTCTTTCCYCTCTTCTCCTCTGCCTCCACTCCCTCCCCAGCTGGGCACGTTTTTGATACCAGAGGTTGCTGCATTTTTTTTTTTTCTTTCTTTCTTCTCCCTTCCCCATCCTTTCTGGTYTGTTCCTCTTCCCTTCTCCCTGAAAGGCTGCAGAAAGGCACCACAGCAGAGGTCGTGTGGCTTAAAGATGCAACAGCCCAAGTGAAAGAGGCTTGAAATTTAAGCTCTGAAATTTGTGAGAATCCTTTGCACATCATGCCTTTTGCACCTCTGGTAAACGATGGGTGTTTTGTACCGCTACATGGCTTGGCTGTGTCCCAAGGACAGAACAAGGAACCAAGTTAGAGTGCTTAAAGAGATCATTTTCAGGCTGCTGGAGTGTTCCCGAAGAAGGAATTCAACCAGGCCAGGTGTTAAAGTTACTTTTAGGTGACTGGGGAATCAGGCAAATGCTGGAAAATTTGCAGAAGAAATTGTGATTGTTAGGTGTGCAGAGCTTTTCCAATCTGGAAGTTTTATCTAAACTAACTAGTCATAGAATCATAGAATGGTTTGGGTTGGAATGGACCTTAAAGATCACCTAGTTTCAGCTCCCCTACCATGAGCTGGGACAACTTCCACTAGACAGGTTTCTCTTCTACTTTTGTGGCCGTATGGGTGTGTGGTCTCCTGGTGCTGCTTATCAAGAGTGAGGTAACTCAGGATTTAGTGTGTGTGTCTTCCAGCATGCGGGGGGGAGGGGACCCAAAACCGTGTCTGAGAGCTTCTAAAACATGCCTGTGTCTTCGCTGTATGCAAAGGCGCAACCCCCTTCCCCTGAATCAGGGGAAGCTGTGCTCACACCACTTCAGCAACTGATGGCTCTTTCTTGATATTACTGGGGCTTTTTTCCCATTCGGAGGAAACTGGATTGTCAGAGCGCAGGATGTTTTACGGCGCCTGCTGCCCCAGCAGCGACCCGCCCCACTGGGTGGCTTGGATCGCACTCCTGAGCGGCTGCAGCTCCGCGGTGCCAGCGCTGCTCCCGCCGAGGCAACTCCTGCGGGATGCTGTGGTGGGAGGAGGAGTCATTTCCACAATTAAACAGCACCACCTGCAGGCCCCGCGGCTCCGCACGCCCGCGGGCCCCGCGTGTGGCTGGTGCTGCTCCGCCGGCTCTCCCGATGGTGTTCCGGGTGGATGTGCCGCCGTGGTTACAGCTKCTTGGGGCAAACATCAACAAGGGCTTTTTCCGCTTCCTTTGCTCACTAGCCCAGGGAGAACAGGACCATCCGGCTGTGCTGTCACAGTATGAAGGACATCTGCCTCTTCCAGGGAAACCACCACAAAGAAAGATGCTAAAAGTTGGGGCTGTTCACCCTGGAGAAGAGAAGGCTTGGGGGAGATCCTTTAGCAGCCTTTCAGGACTCAGTAAAGGAGGCTTGTAAAAAAGAGGGAGAGGGACATTTTATATGGGCAGATAGTGACAGAACAAGAAGGAACAGTTTAAAGCTAAAATAGGAGAGATTTAGATTAGGTGTTAGGAAGAAATTCTTTACTGTGAGGGTGGTGAGACACTGGAACAGGTTGCCCAGAGAAGTCGTGGATGCCCCATCCCCGGAAGTGTTCACGGACAGGCTGGATGGGGCTTTGACCAACCTGGTCCATTGGAAGGTGTCCTTGTCCATGCAGGAGGGTTGGAACTAGATGATCTTTAAGGTCCCTTCCAACCCAAGCCGTTCCATGTGTCTAGTGGGAAATGGAATTCACCCTGACTGTAAATGTGTTTGCTCTTAGACTCACTTCTCCCAATAAATGAAAAATAAAGAAAAATACAAAAAACCACCCCTACTCCTGCTCCTGGACTTCCCAGGTGAGAGACAGACCCAACAAAAAAGAGAGAAGGTGAGTGAGACACAAATTGATGTTCTAATATTGAAAACTTCCCCTTTAAGTCACAACCTTTTTTTTTGAGTTGTAAGCCCCCTGCTGCTGGCACATTAAAATGTCTTCTGAATCCCTGACTGCTCTTAAATCATCTGCACTGTGTTGTGAACATTTTTCTGCTGATACTTTTTTTTTTGCTAATAATATCTCTGCTGTGTTATAGGAATCCTGCTAAAAGAACCAGGACTGATTTTTTTCTTTCCCTTTTCTAATGCTGAGGGTCTATGTCTTTATTTTCAAGAAAGCATTTTCCTGAAAGCCACCTGGGGAATTTTTTTCTGCTGCCCAGCTGCATCTTTCTAACAAACAAGCAAAATGAAGGCAAGCTTAGTACATCCTCCAGGTACAATAATATCAATAGTTCCTCAGAAAATAAACCCCACAAACCCAACAAATCCAAACATTTTAAAGAAGTTGAGTACTTTAGAATGGATGAGATGAGCATCTGTGAAAGAGGACAAACACCTATGGCTCAAGGCGGAAGATGGTTTGCACTTTGCCACCGCTGTGCTATTGTACCTTGGCTTGTCGCCAGAGCAGTGACCAATTTCTCACACGTTTTGGGGGGGTGTTTTGTCCCAAGCACAGCTGAAGTTCACTGTCGTTGCTGTGAGCCTTCTCTGGATGTTCACAACAGGCTGGCAGCAGAGGTGGCAGTGTGATCTTTGTCTCTTATAGACTGGCCCAGGGGCCACCATCCTTCAGCCTGCCCTCCTGCCCACTCCAGGCACCCAGGACTCGCACAGGGAACCCAAGCTTACAATATTGCTGCTGCCTGCAGCAGATGTTCTGTGCCTGTCTCTACACTGTCATTATCCCTGTGACACCACCCTGCTATCAAGGTCACAACAGTCTGGATCTTCCCTACAAGGACCTTAACTACGCTTCCTTCAAGGGATGTACGAGTGGTGTGACATATAGTGGCTTTCTTGTTGCCAGGAGAGAAAACTGAACATTAACTGCTGTCGTGGGAGTGCTCTGTGGCTTCGGGCACTCCCAGGATTTCCCAGCTCAGCTATGTGCAACTGCAGCCCTTTTCTTCAGATCAATATCTAAGTCACAAAATCATCCTTCTCTAGTGTGCTGGGAGTTGTATACTCTGAGGATGCATTACCATCCAAGTCTGTGACTTTGTACAGTCAGGGACAGCAGAAGTATTATGTATGTAATGAAAATATCTAGGGCAAGTTCTGTCTCTGACCTTCTTGCATGAAAACTAAATGAAGGATTTGTAGCAAAAACTGAAAAAGAATTTAATCACAATATTAACATCCCAGTTTGGCTGAAGAGTGAAGGAAGTATTAAAGCATTGTACAGGGCTCTTATGTGGAACAGAGGTTGCAGCTATGGACACCAAGGTTCAAGAAAATGACACTCCAACAGAAACAGGATGTTGGAAATGTTGTCACGCTGCTAAGGGGAGGTTTACAAGGACAGACTAGGTTCTTCTAGTCTCTGTGATGTGCCTTCACCATAGAACAAGGAGGAGAGAGGACCAAAACCCCTAATCACTCCTACAATGAGTTCTGAAAGGAGTTTCATGACAGGTACCTGAGAGAGCAGGAGTTAATTTGATACTTGGTCTTTTCCATGTGTTCAGTCATTGTGTAATGTGTAATTACACATTGGCCAATGTGTAATGCAGTCAATGCTTTTCAGTAGGGGTTGGATTAAGTGCTGCATAACTAAATTGCTGGTGTCCAGGCGTAAATGCCACTGATCCTTCTTGCCATGGGAAGTTTGTCACAAGTGTATGAATGCCAAAACGTGGCAAAGCTTGCCCACAACACAGTGGCCATGTCCTCTTCCAGGGATGGCTGTTTGCTTCCCTGCCTGGTGGAAGCACAGTTCTGCTTCTGAGAGCCCTGTGGGGCTGCAGGCAGCCCTCACCCTCAGCTGCCTGCGATTTGTGACCGTGAGTGTGATGGCAGGTGTAGATCAGCATGCTGTGTACAGTCACCTGGTAGCAATCTCCTCCACAGGTTTTTACAGCTTAAATGTACTAGGTAAGAGGGAATAACTGGGATTTACTCTGCTGGATGTAGTGCAATTACACTAGGGATTCAARTGTTTAGTTACTACCCAGCAGCTCCTGCAGAAATTGCAGTTCTCCCCTGGGCAGCTGTCTACCCTTATTGGGAGGCAATTCTTCCAGCCCCAGATTCCCCATGACATCAAACTCTCCAGCCTCTGTTGTTTGAAACCTGGATGGATGAATTGGAAACTATCCTTTTGAAGACCATCACCAGCCTGGTGGGGCTGGAGAGGGTCACTGCAGCAACCTCTGCTGGCAAGGCTGTTTCCCTGGGGAAACAGCTGCAGCTCTGCTAGATGTTGCAGCTCAGGCCAAGTGCAGCATTACTTGCTGGTACCCTGTCCCTGGCATTTGTGCTGTTAATAGGAAGACATAGCCGAAGCATGGTGACCTATTTCCTCCTTCTCCTGTCTGGGACTCCTGGATTCACCATGCTGGGCTAAAAACTTCCAACTCATTTCCCAGGGCACTGCATGCCTGTAAGGGCTGCACTGGGATTTACAAGATGTGTTCTCACTGTGCAGTCTGGGTACAAAACTAAGTCATTTCTGTTTCCTTATTTTCATTTATCAGAAATGAAGATTTACCTTCTGCTCACAGTACTGAGCACCACTTGAACTCTGCAGCAGATTCTTTCAGCCCATAATGAATATGTTTTTTTCTAGAAGGAGCGAGACATCCAAGACTTGGACACTTCTACCCATACACTAGACTATGCAGACACAAGCAAACTCAGGTCCAGAATGTGACGGCAATGGTAAAGTCAAGCTCCCAGAAGGTTTTATTGGCTTGGATGTAGTTCCACTTTAACCTGGCTTTCCATCTTCTGGAGCAGAGCTGGCTCAGGTCCAAACAGTTTGCAGACCACACAGAGTCTCGGTCCCTTTGTACCATCTGTGTCTATATACAGCCACACAACAGAAACCTTTGTAAATGGGGAGCCTACTGCTTGGGTCACCGACCTCCCTGTAATGAATGTATGTTATGGAAAGGTCTCACACTGGAAAGAAACCTCACTAGTGAATCTACTCAACACTTCTGATCCAAGTCAACAAAGTATGCTTTGGTTATCAAAAATTTGCATAACACTCATTCTGTTTATCGGTTTGGATCCTCCATGGCATGCTCTAAATAGCTAAGAGAGAAAGGTTTACTCATCAAAAAGGAATGTTTTGTTGCTTGAGACTTCTTCAAGTGCTGTGGGAAAAGATTGTTGCCTGTTTTGAAGTAAAAAATATCATGAACAGAATGTGGTAGAAATGGAAACAGTTCTGGGTTGCAGGAGGGGTTAAACTAAGATGAGATAATAGTGCAATATGTTGTTGTTGAAAACCAGCAAACTTTGCTTTTAATTCTAGCTTGCCAAATAATTAGAAGAGCAATGGAGCAGAGATTTTTGTAAAATGGACCTCAATTTATGCTGAATATTCAAAAGGCAAAGCTGTGAAATTTAAGCACCTCCAAAATGTGTGGTTGGCTTCTGCCCTCAGAAATGCCTAATCGCAAATTCTTTTTCTTTTGGAGTTTATGGGCTGTGATGGTGCTTTAGACCTTGCCAAATATAATATTGCAGGAGTGTAGAATTACATGTTCTATGACTTGAAAGGCCAAGAAGGCGGAAAATATTGGCATTTATTTCCTGTTGCACCTGAAGGAATACAAGCCTCTGCATTCATGAAGCTGGAACAGGAACAGGGAGGGACTCAAGCCCCTAAACCAAATAGAAGTTCTGGAAACAAAAATTAAGAGGAGGCACCATCTCAGTACTGTGCTTGTTTTTGCTACTTTTCAGAATTTCGTATTAACTATAAGTTGCTATTTCTTATTAACTATGACAGAAAAAAGAGGATTAGGATACCTGAAACAGGGTCAATTTGCTTTATGTCAGTCTCTCCTCCCTTAGCAGCTGCCCAGCTGTGGAATGGTCTAAACCTGATTCTAGCCTTAGATCTGCACACTCAGTGGACTTTTTGACTTCCTGGCTTGAGGTTCCTGCTAGCCCCAATGAACAACTTCTTCCGGATGTCACTCCTTGGGAACGAAGTACCGAGGAGTTAGAAACAGCAGCACTTGCTCAGTGGATGCAGGAGTCTTTACTGGGTCTTGCCTTTAACTCTTGTTCTGGGCTGTGAAAAGTCAGCACAAATATAATGGTAATAAAACAAATTATTCGTACAGAGGGATTTAGCAGGTGTGCAGGCAGGTACTGGAAAATTCAGCATGTGAGCTGAACAGTCTGTGAATAAATGTCGTCCATATTCTTCACTATATTTGGCATATTTAGATGGTGCCAGAATATCAGGTAGTCTTTTTTTTACAGAATTAGGACAAATAGACCTGAATATCTACTGGAGATTAGCTAAAGTTCATCATGTAGCTAAATGCACTACAGGAAAGTTCAGTAGGATTTTGATGACAGGGTGATAGAAAAACCATATGGAAAAAGAAAAGGGACTGAGTTATGGACAAAAACCAAAGAAGCCAGACAGCAGCAGCAGAAGGCAGGATTTCTTGGCAAGCTACAGGGGCAGATATCAAGGCATCAAAGACAAGTATAAGATATCAAAGGTACAAAAGGCAATAGTGATAAATCCATTGTTGTAAGACATGTATGTATTGGAGAAGGGAGCATATCAATTCGGCTCCTGCCACCTGTTTCTTTGTGAGTCACGAAAGTAGTGCATTAATTAAAGTCTAGGTTCGCAGAGGTATTTAAATTTGTAACTACTATTTGGCCAACGGTGATTTTAGTAGGTTTAAGGCTCTTTGCAGGTGGCTGAAACCCAGCTACTTCTGAGGACACAGCCACAAGTCACGCTATGTAATCCACATGCATTGAGCAAGCACGAAAGCTGGACACCATATATAAGTGAGAAGAAAGAAGTGACACTTTTTTGTATCTATGAGTCTGAAACCCCACTGAAAACATGCAGTTTTAAGCACTCTGTGAGAGAGGTAAAATTCAGGTGTCATTGTCCGAGGCGTAGTTTGCAAAGAGGTCATGGAGCCACCAGTCCTGTTTGACAGCTTTGCTCCCACACCTCGCTGGTGCCCGTGTTGCTGTACACTGTCTTCTTGGCCTGCAGGGCCGAGACTGAAGGATTGGAAGGGGAGGTGCATTCTTGCTGTCATTGTGAACACTATGTTGTCTCTGGTGTGATGAAGGACAGCTTTTCCTTGCCTTCAAGGACTCAGGTGCAAATTTTCACACTTTCATCCAAAGAGCAAAATGGAAGTATTGGACTAGAAATTTTCCTGTATGAGAGGCTTAAGGCATGAGCAGGACACAAAGAGTTGCACCGTTTTGGGGAAGGAAGCTGGAACTAATGGACAGCTGCTGCTGTGTCTTTCTAGCTGTTCCCCAAAGAAATATGGTAGATGAGGATGAAAGACACAAAGTGGATAAAGATACCAGAATCTGAGCGATATCATCTGGAAGATGGCAAAATAGCAACTGCTTCTGAAAGGTGACTTCGAAATTGGGCAAGACTGAGTGTATGAAACAAAAAAAAAACCCGTGTGGCTATCAGGATAGACAGTTTGAATTCAGAATGGATAGTTTGAATCCCAGCCAGGGAAGGTTGCCTTTCTTTAGCTGCCACTGGTGACAAACAGCAGCCTCACAGGAAGAGTAAGATTGGATGAGAGGGCTGCAACTGACTTTCTCACAAGTCCTGTAAATACTAAATGCAAAGAAGGACCAAGCAGGACTTTGAAAACAAACTTTTGGCGGAAGAAATTTTAGATTTGGGAGATGTGAGGCTTCTCTGGAAGAGGAGCTGGTGTAGACTGGAAACACTCCAATTTATCCAGAGGGGAAATAACCTTCTGCTAGCAGGATTAGAGGGAAAGGCTTTAAAGAGGGGGAAGATACATCCTCAAAAGACAAATGAGAAGAGAATAATAGAACACCAGAGCTGATGTTACAGAAGTAGAGGAATGTTGGTCTTGTAAAGAATCTGTTTAGGGTCTCAGCTGTATCTGTCTTCCAGAGATGCCTGAAGGGATGCAGAATCTTATAAGCATATTACTTCACAGAGCCAAGCCTTTTAGGTCCAACCAATGGTTCAGATGTTTCCTAGGTTGGTACTGATAAGTTTTTTCACCCAGTAAGTGTAGTTTAGAAATCATTCCTATAAACGTCTTGTAACACAGATTAATTGGCTGACTTGCTTCCTGTTCCCAGCAAAGAATTCAGGGACTTGGAAGTTATGGATGCACATTTCACGCCAAGGTTAAGACACTCCCTGGTCAGATCTCTAGGGCACTGTTAGGTTCATCTTGAGAGCATGGACTTTTGCAGCATGGACCTTAGACAGGTCTTGGAAAATTTTGTTTTCAGAAAATTTTCTGCAAATCTGCACTTCTCAAACAAAGTGTTCTTTTCTACCAACATTTTTTAAGGTGCAGACATCTGCCTTACACAAGAGATGCTGCAAAATATCTCACAAAGAGCTGGATGACAGTAATTCAAATCAGATTGAGATGAGTCCCAGCTAGATCTCCAGTTCCCCTTAATTTCTCAGGGGGTTCCTCCTGCAGTGCTGCACCCACTGCTTGTGGATGGTCTTTGGAAAAGAACMTTACTCATTCAATGTGAGGCATTTCCTGTCCCTTTTTGTGATCCAAGAGACAATCCTGATATCCTCCAARACATCAGGTATGCTGGAGATGTTGTTTGAAGCCCAGATCTCTCTCATTTGCCCCATCAGATGAGGTCAATTTTCTTCATGTGGGATCTTTCACGGTTAGCTCTGTTCCATAATGAGGACCTGTGTGGAATGACAGATTCTAAGGCAGGTATACCAAACTGAGCTTGTTCTGGCAATGCTGTTGATGTTGGCAAGCAGAGGAGAAAACATGAAAATATTTGGGCAGTGCAGGCATGCTGCTCTGAGGCTGTTTCTCCAGTGCTTGTGGCACATTTAGCACAATTTGAAAAACAGAGCACCAAAGAAATGTGAAACAAAATTCGTTGCACACTGAAGTCATGAATAATTAATGCAGCTGGATGACAATAGTAATTCTGATTCATGGAGGAGTTTGATATTTGCTTGTTTCCCATTTGTAATCAAAACTAAAAATCCTGCAATTCTCCATACAGCATTACAAGGAGATTGGGTTCTGGATGGATTGCATGGCAAGCTGCTTGGGAAACATTGACCCTGATGATCCTGCTGCTAGGAGCTGCAAGACCTCATATTCTGAGGACAGTCAACTTTCTTTTTGCCTGGCTACTTGTACCTTAAAGCCGCCCCACAAGAACAGTCCATCTAGCTCAATGTTCTGCCTTTTCTCGCGATCCACAGCAGATGCCTAGGAAAATAAGAACACCACAAACATATCCTCAGTAATTTGCTGGTTTCCAATGATCTAAGAATTAGGAAGTCTTTGAGCCAGAAGAGGCATTTTTACTCCAAGTAGTCCTCAGTGAATTTTTCTCGGGGCATTTAGCATTTGTGGCATTGTGGGGCATGAATTTCTGTAGCTGGGGTGATCAACAATTGCCTCTGCTCATTTTGAACCTGATACTGCCAGAAATTCAGGAATAGCAGCTGTGCTGATAGGAGAGGAGAAGACCTTTTGGTATCTGACATTCATGCTGCACGGGCTGCCTCAGAATCRGGTGTGTGTCTTCTCCTGTTTACATAGTTCAGGATGTGTATGGTTTGTTTCTGAACGTGAAAAGGAGAGCGTTTTAATTTGAATCTACAAGCCATCGTTTGAAGAAAATTTAGAACGTGTGTTGTTTCTGCTGCTTTTACAGTCTTATGGTTCAAGCAACAAAAGTAAAAGCATACTAAGGTGAAACACAAGAAAGGGAGAAAAAAGGAGAGCAAATAAAGGAAAAGAGAAAGAAAAAGAGAAGAGAAGGGTAGGGAAGACAAGAAACCCAGCCTACAGCAGTCTAAATCAAAAGTATTGAAACAACAATTTACATAAACGTCCTGTTGCCAGTATACATAGAGCATTGAAGAGTGATCTTAACCTTTCAATTGATTTCCTATTTTTTTTCAATCAGGTCACTAGTCAGTTCCAATGCCACTAGAAGCTACCCCAAAAATTTCATTTCCCTGAATATAAACTTGTGCCCTGTAGTTATTGCACAGACAAGATGCCACAGGGAAACACTGGGGAAGGTGGGTGAAATCCTGGCTCCTCTGGAAGCATGGGGGGTGGTCCAGGCTGTGCTAGTGCAGGGTGGGGAGGTCAAGAGACCATTTCTTCTCTGCCTCGGTTAACAGGAGTTCACTGTTGTTCTCTTGAGGCATTCCAAAGTCATGATCTGCCCCTTCCAAAATAATGGGAGTGGCTTAGTAAGGTTTTATAAAAGACTTTTGGTTTGTTTTTTCTCATGAGCAAGGGTTTTCTGGACTTCGGGAGTTGATCGCTTCACATTTTTGAGCTTTAATCTGCAGTCCCAAAGCCTAGAAGAAGACATCCTGCCAAAACAGCACCCACAAGCTTCCACCTCCCTCTGGCAGATCACACGTTAAGATAAGCAGAGACTATTAGAAGGTTTATGATAAGGCTGAATTTTATCTCTGCTGTGTGCTCTGTGTGTGCTGTGGGAGCAGATATACATTCCCTCGAGCACATGGTCCACGAGGGATGTTGGTTGTCCTCTGGTTCACTGAACCCAGTGTCCTGCAGCCAGCACTGTGCCATAGGCAGTGGGAAGGGGAGGCTSCAATGCACACAGAGATCAGACATATGGATGTCTCTTCCATGCAACATGCAGAATCTGGCTTTTGGGCAGAGGGCATGCATGACTTCAGAACAATTACCCTTCACCAACAGATCTCCACAAATGAGATGTTGCAGCAATTTCTAATCCCCATTGTGCTTTTTTGAGAAATATCAGGAAGCAATTTTAACCACATGGAAAATGAGCATCTTACTGCAAAGTCCCATTACAAATCAGTAATCTTCATCAGAAACTGCAGGGACATGCCAAAACCCTTCTCAAGAACACAAACAGAAAATTAGAACTGATGCTCTACCATGTTTTGTCTTACCTCTTTCCAGCTTGTCCATTTTCCCACAATGGCTGGGTGCAGAATAATAAAAAGTTTGATTGCAGGAAAAGCTTAGTGGAAGAGAGGTTATTGAACTGCTTGTTAGTTGTTCTTTTTTTGTTGCTGAAGTGGATGTAAAAGTTAATCTGCAGCAAAAGGTCTCACAGCAGGAGCGTATTTGTGAAAATCACTCGTACCATTTAATTACTGAAATTCTTGTTGCAGCATAATATTTTTCTGCTCTAAGCGAAGGACGAAAAACAGTTCCTACATTCACCACACTCATACATATTTGGGAATGGGCTAGGTTTTGTTGTTGTTTAAAATTAAAACTAAAGTCAACTCACTGCTGCAAAATAGAATAAATGCAATTAAAAAATAAGAAAGTAATGCAGAAAAACGTATTCCAGATAGTGAAACTGAGGGCTTGCTGAYAACTCTTACAAGGAAAAGCATGCCAAAAAAGTCAGTTCATTACTTTACTTCTGAGCTGACAGCAAAATCTTGGTTAAAAGACAATTTCCTATTTAAGCAAGGAAAGGAATAAATTGATTCCATTGACTAAAATATACTTTCTTTAACAGAAAAGAAAAATTGTGTCAGATATTATCTCTAAGTACACTGCACACAATGCCCATGCAGGCCGAGCAATAACCACAGCTGAAAAAGAGACATCTCTTTTGCAATGAGTTATTTTTCTGGGCGCCGATTGCTGTCTTTTTGAAGAGGCTAGATGGTTACACACACTGATTTAGGAGAGTTCATTAATGTACTGCTCTCATCTTTTCCTCTTGTTGCCTTCTCCCCCATCATCATTCTCTTTAAACTGAATGATGCTCAAATGAACGCACCCTCTGCGTGCTGTGGTACTCATCTGTAATTTGAGTACATAGCCAAGGGGAATATCCTGGTGGGCTGAAAAGCCCTGCCGTGCTATCCTTTTGATGAATGTTTCAGTAGTGTTGGCTGAGGATACAGATATGAAAGCATAACTCATTACTACTTGTGAAGCTGGGGAGAACATATTTTCAAGGACAGTTTTAGAGCTCCAAAATGTGGGGATTTGCTTTTGCTTTGTCTTGGTTTTGGACATGAAAACCAATGATGTAACTGCTTTTGTGTGAAACAGAAAAAAAAGATGGAAAATAAGGCTTAGCTACAATAGCTCTGCCATGTAGGCTGACAGGGAGCTGGAAACCAGGGAGGCAAGTGCCCAGGCAGGTCACCCAGACAGGGAAGTCTGGTTCCTTGTCCTGGCAAGATGGACAGGAGACAGAGGGACAAGCAAATCATCTGCCAGGACTGCACTGTGCCTTTCTGCTTGGCAAGAAATGTGCTAGCTTAGTCCTTGGTGGACTTCCTTAAACTATCTTGTTGAAATGCTTCGGGTGTTTAGAAGCCTCAGTTATTCCCTGCTCATGGATGGGAATCTAGGTTTCCTTCAGCTAAGTGAGATCAGCCCTGAGCTGCTTTTCATATGGAGCTGGAATAATGCAGCTGAGGAGGCACATGCTAGAAATACATTAATGACATCATATAAAATAAATCAGAGGTGGAAAAGATGGTTTGCTGTATGTATTAGAAAAATCACTGGGAGTGCATCTGAGATTTCAAAATAAAGTAATCTGAAAGAAAGCCATTAATATATGATTTAATAGTGGCCTCTCACCTAAGAAACTATAAATAGAAATACTGAAAGGGGAATGGCAACGGGAGGTGGTGGAGCTGGCAGAAATTCAACGATCAGCAGTGCTGTGGAAAGGCAAAGATTTTTCAGAAAATCTCTCAGGTGATGCCTGTGGGCTTCGTGAAAGACAGTAGGATTTAGAAAACTTCAATGAGATTAGAAGGAGATGCTCAGCCACTTTCCTAAAGAAAAGAGGGTGCTCAAGGTTAAGAATACACCTGCAACATTTTGCTCATCTGAGGTTTTAATACTCTCCCCTGTGTTGTTCCCTCTCAAAAGCCTATAAATGTTAGAGATCAAGAGAGTGTTCACCAGTTGCTTTAGATGGATTAACTCAGGCTAAACTTCAAGGCTGATCCTTCATGATGACACAAGGATCTTTAGAGACCCTGGCATGCTTACACTGTAGCAAACCAGCAATGACTATACTTTTTTTTTGTTATCCCCTTTTAATGTAGCAAAACAAAGCCCTGCCTCTTCTCCCCATCTCTTTCCTGCCAGGAGGATCCTCAAATGACCTTCTAAAAGAGGGGTGGTTAATTCCCAGGGGTCATTTAACCCCCTGTTGAATCCTTGGCTTAGCTTTGTGTCTATATGTTGTCTATAATTCAGTACTTTAATAAAACAATCAAAATTAATCATTGGTTACTACAGTGAAATCTTCATTAGTACGATTTCTGTGATAAACTCAGAGCAGGGATACTTTAAGTGGAGAATGATCCTGCTTCCATGCAAATCAGTGGCAAATCCAGAGCAGTTGCTAGTCTAGTTTATGGAAACAGGATTCTACTTCTTTTAGGAGCAAGTGGAACACTGTTATCAGGGTACCTCCTGCAGGCAGGAAAACCTGTTTCACTGGCTTCAAATGTCAAATCTCAACCAAGAACATTGGTGAATTTCCATTTTTTAGTGATTTTAAATGTCTGTTGGCAGAAGGAGTGAATGAGGAAATATTTGTCCCAACTCCCTGTGTTATGCATCCTCAGTGGTTTTACTGCTTAGATGTTAGGTAGACAAAAACAGCTTGCTACATCTCACTCATCTCTTGAGATGAGGCTGCGGAAAGTTCCTGTTTTCAAAAGGAGAAACTGCCTAAATAAGAAATGAGCTCCAGAGGTTCATACACAGCACAGCACTGCAAATCCAGCCTTTTTTTGAAACCTGTGTTAACTTATGCTCCTTCCTCTTCTTCTGCTATGTGTGGTGCTTCTGCTGAAAGTCCTTCCAGGGAGGAGCAGCACAGTGACCAGTATTAGCTGATATTTTGAATTGAATTTATGTAAACTGAATGAGCAAAGGTGAGATGAATTAAGATTACACACTCTCCGTCTCTAAAAGCTGTATTCCATGTGGAGTTTGGTTTGGAAATGCATTTTTCATATGTCTTATTGAAMGAAATGTTCTATTAATTTCTGTTGTTAGGTGGAGAGGTTTGCATTAGCCCATGATCACCAAGGAAAAAGACAGCTATAGCACATTAGAAAGGTATGCATAGTATTAATCAGAAATATGGATTACAGAAATAATTAATTTCTTGGTTCTTCTCACATTATGATTAATATTTTTTATTCCTTGTTGGTACACAATTTTTAGCTTGGAAATCATGTCTTTGTGGGAGAATATGTCTACATTTTTAGGAAAACCAACCTCTATTGCTGAAGTAAAAAACCGTCAGTTTTCCCCATTTTAATAATAATATTGAGAAAAGAAACAACTCTGAAAGCAGCACACTGTAGCAACTTACAGGTGTACTTAAAGGCTTATTTTTGTTTAAAGATAAAATAAGTTATAAAGTAACTTTGACAGAGCCTCTTTTTCCAAAAATCTTATTTTTCCAGAAGAGCTGATCAGCCCCTTCATCTCTGTAAACAAAAAGAGGTCTCTTGGAAGCCTTTTTAGGCTTTTGAAATTCATTAGGCAGTTACCTAATAGCAGTACTGACGTTCTATGAGCCAGTGCTGAGGCACACAATTTGAAAGGCATGAAAGGAGAAAAAAATAAAAGCAAGYGTAAATTACATTAAAATTTATGAAGCAAAGTTCTGGGGAGGAGGTAGTAGATTCACACTGACTGGAGCTCCAAGGCACAGCCCTTATGGATTCTTCCCTGTTGCAGGTTTACAGGCCACAGGGAAGGGAGGTGGTGACCAACCATCTGACCGGACCCTGTTAGGGTTCCTAGTGATCACTTGAGTCTCTCATGCTCAGTGGCAGAGCCCATGGGATGGGTCAGTTATCCTGGCCTGTAGCCTGTGGCTGTGCACAGAAACTGGAGGCTGCATGACCTGTTTTAGCATGTGCTCCTGATGTTCTCCTCTCCAAAACCTCATGGGGAGGTGCCTCTGTGGACAGATGCAGACTGAGGGCACACTCTTGTGGGTTTATGTCAGGTGATATGGTGGTGAGGGACCTGTAGCTATGGCTCTCGAAGGCAGAAAATTTATGCCACAGTCATGGAATCACAAGCAGGGCTTTCAGCCCTTCACTTGGCCTCCTCCAAAATCAAGGGAGAGCAGCACACCCCCCTGGAAGGAGTCACAGGTCTGGAGAACGGTGCCAGGAACAGGCCGGGTAAAACCCTCTCTGACAACACCTGCTTTGCTGAGAGTGCCTGATGTGTCTGTCTGGGATTTAGCCCTTTAAGAACAAATACCCAGTACCTGGAACAAGGTCTGCCCTGGAGCTGATTTAATTGAATATTTTTCGACCTTTTTCTAAAGATTTGAGAACAACATGGAAGCTGGCAAACACCATCCCTCTATGGGGTGGCAGGCGAGGAGGGAAAATGAGGTAGCAAACATTCTGGAAGTTGGTACTGTACCTCCAGACACTCATGATGAACTGAGCAATGCAACAAGCTGGCATGAAATTCATGGGTTGCTACTTGGCAAGGAAAGGTGAAAAGTTCTGCACCTCCACAGGCAAAATCAACTCGCTGCCAAAAGAGAAGACCAGAGAAGATGTGGATGCCCCATCACTGGAGTTGTTCAAGATCAGGTTGGCTGGATCTTTGAGCAACATCATCTAGTGGAAGGTGTCCCTGCCCATGGGAGGGGATTGGAAGAACAAGATGATCTTTGAAGTCTTTTCCAACCCAAACCATTCTATAGTTCTGTGAAAAAGCACAACTTGCTACAAGAAAGAAAATGAGAGAGGGTTAAACATCATCAGAAGAGACTTTTTTTTTTTTTTTTGAGTATTATAACAGTCAGGAGAAATAGGATGTTTTTTTAGGGAGACATATTGTCCATCAAAGGATGCCTTAAAACTCAAATTAAATAAAAGTCTGTAAGGAGTGGTATGGGATCTCAGCATGAGATTAGGACAATGTTAGCATTAACACATTAGATAAAAGCAACTAAGTCATCAACTTCCATGTCTTTTTTGTATGGTCTGCAGAAAGATATAGGTTAGTCAGGACATCTAATTTGTACCTATAATCCTCTATTTACTATCCAATGCACTGAGACTGTGCTCCTTTCTTGGTCACTTGTATTGTGTTTAAATTTAGGCACCAGAGTGCCCCCAACAATAGCATAAAAGCAAGAGAAATTTTCAGAGGGGATTTTGTGCTCCAGGCTTGCTACTGCTTCTGCCCTGGATGGAGTGGCTGTATCAGGAAATACTGCAGCGTTAGCCTATTTCTTCAATCTCGAGTGATAAGCAGAAGAAGAAACATAAAAGAGTGATGTGCAGGAAAGGGAATGAAAGATTCCCGCAGCTGGAAAGGGCTCTGGTGCTGGGAAGCAAAGTGCACATGGAGCCAGGCTGACCTGCTGCATCCCTCAAAAAAGGGAATCCAAAATAATCTCTGAATTTTCAGAAGAATCAGATTAAATTTAACTGAAGCCACCAAAAAATATTTCCAGTGCAGCATGTTTGCAGCCTCAGAGAACCCAATCACCTGTAAACCTTGATGCTTAATTGCTTTCTCTCAGATGAAATTAAATTCAGTTTCGCTTAATTTTCTACGAAAGGGAGAAATGATGATCTGCTCGTAGAAAAGCCTTACCTGTATTTAGACATCAAAGCATTTTCTACCAAGGGGATCCCCCTCAGTTCCATCAGCTCTCCATCCACGAGTGAATAGAGCCTCATGAACACAGGCCTGGTGGTAGATGAAGAAATCAACAGTTTGCTTTGATGGGGCTCCTTCCTTGCTTGGCAGGAAGAAAATGCTGTAGTGTAAATCAGGTTCTCCCAACCTCTTCCCTGACAAAATCTTGGTGAGGACAAAGCATGATTTCCTGTTTCAGAGACCACATTTTTTTTTCATGAACCTTTCTCATGACCAAGTCAGGACACAGTGGGAATGCATTTTAAATATAATGAGGACAGACTGTGGATGGAGCTTCAGGTGTGTTCAGCTCAGCTCACCCCTGTGCATGGCTGTCTCTCCTCTGTGTCAGCAGTTTCTCTCCACCGTGTACACTGGCTGCTAACATCAGTGATCTCCACCTCAGCCCTGTTAGCACTCACCATAGGAACAAGTATTTTATTAAAGATTTCCTTCCTGGATAGCCTTTCTTTAGGTGCTTTTGCTATTGATCCAGTCAAACAAGTGGGATTAAATGAGTGAAGGGACACGCAGTGCTTCAGTTTTTAAGACACTTTATTTTTGTAACTTCAAATATTAATTTTATGAATAATCTGCTGAATTTGATGTGAGAGCTCTTTCTCCTTTCTTTGACCTGAAAATTCAATTTAAAATGAGAAAGGAGGGGGAAATGTACTAATTTTTCTTTGTACACCTTATAAAATCCTTTGAAAAAAGTGTCTGCCGCAGGAGACTGTGTGTTGTGGCAGAGTGAAGTACGTGCAGCAGCATGTTTTACATTGGTGATCTGGGGTGGCCACCTGGTAAAGGTAAACTTTGGCTGAAGATGATTCCAACCAGGCACCTGACCTACCCAAAGCAAAGCACTGTGACTATGGGGTGTCATGGGCAGTGTGGTGAGCCACAACACTGTGTCTCAGGATGGAAGCTCCTGCCCTCAGCATCTCCATTTGAACATAGCAGATCTGCTTGTCTCCTGGCAGAGCCAAGACGGCTTGGGACTTAACCCATGTCCCAGAGCCAGCCCTCCTTATGTGACTATTGACTGTGATTATTTCTGTTGCAAAACACTATGGGACTTCTTACAGCCTGGATGATGTATTACCAAAGACTGCTTGCTCTTGACAAGGCTCAGATTTGACCAATGTTTCCTTAAAAACATGGTGTGACGTCCCTGACAAATGACCACAGGCTGGATAACCAAGAAAGCTAGGATCAGATGATTCCTAACCTAAAAAGTGCTATAGATTATGTCAGCATTGACATTCACCATAATATATATGATTCCCTGCTATTTTTTGGTGGGGGGCAAAGGCAAAGGAGAGTGACAAATAGGGGCATCCATTCCTTCAGAAGAGATCTTAAAGTGCAGACTGTTTCTGCTGTTTGTTATTTCTGAATGATGAGAAAATGTGCAGTAATCTCCCGCTTGTAATAAGAACTTAATTCCATTTTCCATTTTAATTTCTACTATTTTCTGCTATTTAATTCTGCTCCTACTAGTCAGGTCAGTCTAACAATGTGTAACGCAACAGTAGCTCACTAATTTGCAGTAATGATTAGAAACTCTTTTGAAAATAATTAGATTTGCAAACTAACAAGTAGATAAGCAAATGGGAATGTGCAATCAGTCAAAAGGTGTGTTCAGCTCATTTATGTTGTCGTCCCTGATTTGCTGTTTATGACAATGCTGTGTTTCCAARCTGCTGTACCAAGGCAATTCCTCATGCTATGCTCACTAGCCCATGCGCTATAGCTAGGAGAAATGATGCTATTAATAGGAGACTGCAGTACCTTCCATTAAATCTTAGATGAGAGGTGGAGAGGCTGCCAACTTCTGTTGCAGATTATAAAGTGTGCAGTCTAGCAAGTGCATATTAGCTAGATGCAAGTGCAAATATATTGCCATCTATGCCAGGCCCATTAAAATGTCCAGACATTTACTTTTTTGCCATTTCTGCTGCCATAATGGAGAAATAAACACGAGTCATTTGGTGAAGCCATAGCAATGGTAAGGACTTTTATCTACGCTTTCACCATAATCTGTGGTAATAATTGTCACTAAAGAAACTTAATTGTAGATTTCCATCTTTGAGCAAAGTGGTATCTTAAATAGGCTTCAGCTATTGTTAAAAATGAAGGCAGAGCATGACCAAAATGGACTGTCCATACACGGGGACATCTCCCCTCATGCAGAGAGACAGGCAGCACTGAGAAGTGCCTAAGTGATGACAAGGCCTGCCAGACACAGCTGCTCAGGAGGTCACACCTCCACCACCTCCACCACCAGCCACAGGTGCTCTCCTGCCATGTTGGGTGCACAAGCTGTCTTCGTCTGGGGGCACTGGTTTCCTGGAGTCAGCTTTTCCAGCACAGGATTTGTATGGCTGTGGAGGTATTGCACCAAGCGGGACTTGGACAGCAGCACCTGCAGGACTGGTCTTTATCATAGCTGCTTCTGGAAGTGTCCAAGGACTCAGTGGCACCCTGCCAACTCACCTTGCCATCATCTCCTTAGGGGTAGCCCATGGTAGCCATGTTTTCCTGATGCCCAAAGTTGAGAGAGTACATGGGACAAAAGATCTGCAATAGCACCAGAATAAATAAGTTATCATAACAAATAACTTATTTATTTCTGGCTTTTTTTTTTTTTGAGCAGCTTTGATGTTCTAGGTGCTGCACAAACTCATAGAAGACACAAAGCTTCTTTTGCAAATAGCTTCTATTTTCATGCAAAAATGTTTGATTCAGGTAATCTGTAAAACACAGGTGCTTATTATTGATATTTATTTTTTTTTGACCTGACTGAAATATTAGCTCTGTCATTCAGAATACAGCCACAGTATTACTTTATGGGTTAATCCTCTATCAGGGTTGAAATTATTTGTTGTTTTTAAATTCATCCCTTAGCAACTTGGCATGTTCTACTCCTGAAAGAACGAAGCTGACCTCCCAGGGCATCGTGCCAAAAAAACTTTGCTCGTGTTTAAAGAAAATGCAAATAAATTATTGTTAGCTTTCTTCTAGGGTTGGAAGATGGAAACTGACTGCCTAACAATGGAGCATATAGAGATTTAGGACCATACTTCACAGCCATCTTCCGCTCTAATTCTCAGTGTCACTTCCCTACTGTCACACTGCTCATCTCTGTGTGCTATTCCCTGCCATGCAAATCTGTCACAGAAGCAAGAGGTGCTGGGCAATCTGCTCTGGTTTTGAACTTCTTTCTTATTTGAGCAGGGGTTAGATTAGATGACTTCCGGAAGGCCATTCCAACCTAAATTATTCTATGATCTTGTGATTAATGACCTCCTCTCTGCCTGGAAACAGTAAGTCTGTAATTGCACATGCAGAAATCTAAGCTACTGCACTCAGCAGTTCGCTGGATTTTGCAGTGCACCTGTTGACTGCATTTATTTTTCACTGAGATCTTGCAGTTGAAAAGTTCACAACAGTGCAGCTCTCCAGAGTCCCTCCATTGGGAAGTAGATAGGTCTCATTAATGGGAAGACATGAGTTTTGGAAACTTCTAGCTGTTCACACCATAAAATATGGCATGACTGCTCTTCCCTTAGGACCAGCCAACAGGGGATCTCTCTGCTACAGGCACTGCTGACAGGTTCAGTTATTGCTGTAGGATGACCCTCACCTGAGTTCTTGGTGAAAGGGTGTGCTGAAGAGCCCACTCAGAGGAACCTCCCAGCTCCTCATCACTCTTGTAGTGAGGATAGGAGTGAAACCAAGTCAACAGAGATAAAAAACTTTCTTATTGTTTTTCTCTCTCTCTTTTTTTTTTTTTTTAATTGAGTTTGCTTCACGGAACTGCTGATTGCAACGTGGTTTTAACACATTAACAAAACCTGTGAGACTTTGGGCTTGATCACTTTACAGAGGAAGTGGAGGAAGCCTTTAAACCTTTGCCCACACATGAAAGAATAAAAAAAAATGTTGGGTACTCACAGCTCTGCAATTTTAAATAAGGTTAGTATTTTGCTAGCTACTTATGCCTAATCCTTGCATATGAGAAAGGTTAATGGGATCATTGCAAGATCAAATGTTTATATGGCAGTGGATTAACCTTTATTTCTAACTCATTTTCTGGCAAATGTAAACTCCAATCAGTATGGATACCTCCTAGCTACACTATGGCAATATGGACAACAGTTCAAGCCTTCATTAACTGAATGTTAAATTACAGTGATACTCATGTAATTTTCAAGCATTTCAATCCTTCTRTATTACCCATTACAACACAAGCAAAAGTGGCACATTCAAACTTCAAAAAACTTGAGTGAGAAATAAGAACTACCATTTAAACCCACTCTATGAAGCTGACCTTGATATATTTTTATTCTGCTTTGTGGTAAGAATTGTGTAACTCCCTGGGGAGGGAGAGATTTTCAACTCAAAAATACAATTCAGATGTGGCATCTTTATTTCTCATCTAGACCGATCTTTTTCTTCAAACTGTTTCCAAAATGTATGCTACAAGGACAATCACTGATGGGGATTTTTCTACCTTTTCCCTGCTTCTGAAGGATCTTCTGAAGGAGTCTTGCCTGATGCTGAAASATAAAGTGGAGGCTTTGTGCTTTATTACTGCTAAAATGTAACTCTAGAGTGGAATCAGCCACACAGAGAAACATCATCTAACATCTGAATAGTATTCAGCCGGGATGGGAATCCTCTGGTGCTACATTGGCCTTTGCAGGGGCACACATCCAGAGAACTCAGATGCAGTCAGCCCTCATCTACGCTTTGCTAAACTTCAATTACTGCTCTCACTTCCTGCAGTCACTGGGATCCAAGAAGCCTGTATCTGCTGATAAAGGCTTGAGGCTCATCTTAGCTATGTCAGGTTTGTGAGGTTGCAGTCTTTTCATTCCTTGTACATGTTCAAAAGCATTATGGATTATTCTTTTACAGCAGGAGTCCCAAAGTCAATGATTTTCTATAGGTTTGTCTTAGTCTGGAATGTCAGCCCGTTGCTTTTCTTTATATTTTCACTGTCATGTACACTCGCTGTAAAGCTGGGGAGGAGAAGAAGAAGAGGGCAGGCTCACATGAGAAATAGTTAAATAATGATGTTTCCAAGGGCTTTTTTCCACAGTGCCTCCACCCAGGATCCATTTTGTGCAGCTGTGCTCGAAGTATCACCCCAGCAGACAGACGTGGAGACCAGTTGCTGAAGATAAGGTGGAACTAAACKGGAAGGATCTGCTTATTGTCTATTTGAAAGGAATTTCTGGTGAGGCTAAATTGAAATGTACAAGTCACAAACRAGCTTACAAACAACTTTGCAATTAATTGCTAAATAAATTTATTCTCAGATCAGGGTGGATTTATTGGTTAGTGTCTCTTTACAGACTYTGGATTATCAGTGTTACGATTTTAACTATTTCATATTGCAGTAAAAATATATTTCTTTCCATGTGGAGCATGAAGGAGAAAACAAGAACAAAACCAAATACCAGAATAGGGATTTATTCACTTCTGAAAAAATTGCATGAGAAAGAAGAAAATGGAGTAACAGTATTGAAAAAAGATGCATATGAACATCAGGAACACAGTGTGTATTAACTCTATCAATGTCTTTGGCTAAAGAGTAGAAAAATATGTACAACACTCAATATTTTAAAGTTTTTATGCAACTTCAATCAGATACTACATTCTACAACTTCCAAATTTATTCAAGAAGTCTTATTTGAACTACATCTCTTAATTTCCAAGTGTTAGGACAGATMTTTAGCAGATGAAGACTGCTACAGCATGAAGCACCTAGGTAGCATACCCAGGAGGGTAGAGTGAAGAAACTACATGCGTATTTATATAGTTCATAATTTTCAGCTCTGCATCTGATGTTAGGGCAAATCTTTAGCTTTGGGTTGTACTAGCTTAAAATATTGGAATTTCTCTAGCAGAAAAGTTTTTATTAGTGAAGATACCAAAACCAGTTCCTGAGGGACCTTAAAGAAAGCCTTGCCCTTGTGTTTCCCTAATGTGCTCTGCCTTCTCAAGAGACTTATGACTTAGAATCTTTTTTGGCTGTAGACTAGTGAAAACCTTGAAAAGGTTGAGTTTTCACAGCAGAAAGCTCACTGAGGTTTTTTCATGCTGTTTAGGGGTAACACATGCCTCGTTACCCCATAATAACCCAGGAAATATTGCAAATTATCTAAAGAACATATTTTCAGTCCTTCAAGCGGAGGCTGGAAAGAAAGGTCATATTCCTTAGCYACTAAAATTGGTTTTTTCCACTGTTTTGATCCCTGCAAAACTATTGTCTTCTATATTGTCTTCATCGTTATGTGAGTTCCATCACACAAAAAAAGAGCTGGTTAAGGATATGGTGATATAGTTCTGTGGCTTGAACTAGCCTTGAACACAACTTAGGCCTAAGCTATGGATTGTGTCAAGGGTGCTGCTAGTCATTTTAAATATGGGAAGCTCTAAGGCACTTGAGGTGGCTGAGAAGATGGACTTGCTGTGTGTCCAACTGCCTCATGAGTAAGGCTGTACAGGTAAGCATGTGTCACTGCTAGCAGGGGCAGGTCATCACCTGCTGTGCCCCAGCCAACATCTGGTGATGGGTGAGGTCACATCATTGTGAGGGGAAATAAGGGACTGCTCTGGGCCTCAGCAGGCGACTGAGAGGGCAGTGCTGTGGGAGCATACAGCAATGGGGAAGGACACCAAAGGAGTAAAATAGGACCTGACTACAGGTAGTGTGCACTTAAAAGAGGAAGCCTATACTGGACATGGGAGAGTCCTTCAATAAATGTTCTTCCATGCACCGGTCTAACTCAGGTGTGGCTCAGGCAGCTACTCTTTATCCATTTTCATATCGCCCCGCTACATAATTATCTTTAGACTGTTGTATTTGTATCATTTGGTAAAGATAAACTTCCGAATCATCATATTTGAGAGACACAAGTCTATATTACTATTATAGTTACTTTTAAGGATTCAAGAATAATCAGAGAGATAGCAGGTCTGACTATTCCCTGTCATCTACTGAGTAAAGTTTACAATCATTCATTTAATATAGGTCCACATTAGGAATGCTACACAGAAAAATTTCTTGAATGGTCTCCAAAGGATAGTCATGGGCATTTAACCACAGAACAAAGTCTTGGTCAGCAAGATATTCCCTCACCTTGATTTAAAAACTTATGTCAAATATCACTTCAGATTTCATTAACTTTTGTAGATATTAAATTACTGTGTAGATAAGGAGATTTGCAATGGGAAAGCAATCTGTTTTAGCTGACTTTCTGATGTTGGAACATATGATTATAGAACTCCTCCTTTCTTAACATGACCACAAAAGAAAGCTGGAAAGAGCAGAAGATACCAATACGGTAAGGAGAAATAGTCCTAGCAGATCTCTCTTCTCCTCTTTCCTTACCTACCAGACCCTCTCACTACTTATGAYGGTGTCAAGAACAGAGATGTACTGGATTTTCCTATCTGTCCAGTACGGGTCAAATCTGGTTTAATCTGTCTTCTTTTGTAATTCTTGTCACTCTTTTATTTGGAAGAAGGAGTTTGTAACATTTGCTACCATCTTGCAAGAGAGATCAGAGGATTTATAACTATTAAGATACCAGCTGAGAATTTCTTCAGATATTTCCCTGCTCTTTTTATTATCTAGATCCTAAGCTTGACCTTTTTGTAGGAACATATCTGAAAAAGAGATTTCTCTAGGACTTCTTTCAGAAAGTTCTTTTTTATTTTCTTTTATATTTAATTTTTGTTTTATTTTTGCAAAACTATAAACTATGTTTTCCTTCTCCAAGATCTGCTGCTGACATTTTTGATGGACTTCTGGCCAGATCTAGAAAGCATAAATATATAAGAAGGTATAAACCCACAGAATATTTGTGAGTAAGAATGGCCGCCTCAGAGCTGCTGAAACTCATTGGACACGTCTCTTTCACTTCAAAGCCAAAGTCCCCCAGGTCTGAGTATCTCAGGTTTGAATGTGCTCCCCTAGCAAGCGTTCGTCTCTTCTTCCTGAACCCTTCTAGGCAGAGCAAAAGTTCTGAGTGAGACCTTGCATGGTACCATGCAGGCACTCATGAAATCTG
The DNA here is from genome assembly GCA_018881555.1 of Amblyornis subalaris. Classification (NCBI taxonomy): domain Eukaryota; kingdom Metazoa; phylum Chordata; class Aves; order Passeriformes; family Ptilonorhynchidae; genus Amblyornis; species Amblyornis subalaris. Next base: position 3,288,508 of record JACAXG010000033.1, read on the forward strand.
GTTCTCCATGGAAGCCCAGGCCATACTTTGCTTTTAAAAAGTAGGCAGAGTAAGAACAGTCATTGCTTACCTTGCATGGGAGATATTACCATTTCCTATTACATCCCTTGCCCATTCCCAGGTTACAGGAGTCAAATTCCTGACAGAATGCCCCAGCCAGGCTGGCTATAGTGTTTGATAACCATGACCATTTCCAGTTTGTAGGTAGACCCTTACAGAGACGCTCACGCCTGCAGAGAGTTCTGATACATGAGACTTTAAAGTGGGATTTTATTAGAATTACAGTGGAGCTTAGTGTTTAACCCATAAGAATGAGACCTTTGAACATAAATTCCTCAGGTAACTGAAAATAGTCTGTGTTTGGGCATCTGGTGTAAGGAGAGGCCATATAAAATGAAAAGACATTCCAGATTCATATATCCTGATTTCCTTCACTCTCTACAATTGTGCTGGTGCATTTTCCTRCCAAGGTAGTCATCAATACAAAAGTATTATGTTGGAGGTCACACACACAGTTTCATATGGTGATGTGTATAATCCTTTTATCATGGCATTTTACTAGGAAAATTAAAAAATGTGAGATGGCCGATGAAATAAGCTGAATCTATTCTTAGACAGAGAGATCTGTTGAATAAGTTTGTGTTGTTTCACTGTTGATGTGATATACCAGGATACAGTACAGATACTGACTGAAATAGTAATACCAGTTACTCATTTTAAGTGCTTGTTATTACAGAAGGATCAAGACTGCAAGGTAGTATGCAGGTTTGGGGAACTTCCTTAGAAGGATAAAACATAACATTTTCTGGGGAAAGACAGGAATAAGGAAGCTATTTCTTCCATAATAAGAGCCAAGTATAAGGAATGGGGGAATTCAATGTTTACATGGTTTCAGCAACAGTAGGTAATTTGTGGAATTGTGGGAGCAGTTAAAAGATGAGCTAGGGGAGGTGAACTGGTTCACACCCCTGCTCAAAGCAGGGTAAGTTATGGGATCAGACAAAACTTCTCAGGGATTTGTCCAAGGAGGGATACTGTACAACCACTCTGGACAACCTGCCCCGTTGTCAGACTGTCCTCAGGGGGAAAAAACTTTTCCTTATATCAAGTTTGAAACTCTCATTCCACGTATGCACATTTGTATGTCGTTCTCCCATCCTGTACCACTGTGAGGAGTCCAGTTCTATCTCCTTATAGGCACTGAGGGGCTGAAAGTGATCTCTTCTTCAGGCTGAAGCAGCCCAGCTCCCCCTGCCTCTACTCATATGCCAAGGACTCCAGCCCTGACTGCCTTGCGACCTTCTAAAAGCTCGCTCCAGTTTGTCCATGTGTTTCCTGCATTGCAGGGCCTCAAACTCAGTGCCATATCTATGGTGGTGAGTGCCATACAGAGGGGGATGATTCTTTTCCTTGTCTGTGTGCCATGCCCCTATTCATACACACAGGAGCCCTTGGCTGCCTTTCCTACTGGGCACACCACATGTTCATGTTCAGCTTGCTGCTTGCCACCATCCCAGGGCCTTTCCCACAGAGCTGCTTCCCAACCTTTCCACCTTTTTCTGGAGAAAAAGCTTAGATGATGCCCTTATACTGGGCCCCTACCTTGCAGATGTTTATCTTTTCCACTGGGTTGGGTGGAATACAAACTGTCATCCTAACATGCATTCTTCATAAAAGGTTAATTTAGTACCCTTGACTTTACTGGGATGAGTCATGAGTCACAAGTTACTCATGTGCATAAATGTTTTCAAGATCACGCCTAGAGCATGTACCTGGGTTTGGAGGACTTTTGATTGACAAATTTATTCTGTTCTCTTTTCTTTAAATATTCATTTGTTAACTTAAAAATCCTCTTATTCATACATTACTCATTAAAATATGAATAAAGTTAGTTATAAAAGGTCTAACCTATAAAAAACCCACCTGCTTATTTCTCAATTCTTTTGCAAGCTCTTAGGAAAATTGTTATCCCATTATATTTGAGGGATGCTAATGATTAACAAGGTTCATTATGAGTGGTGTATACTGATATTTTAGCACTTCGAAGATGAAAAATCTTGGCTTTTCATCAAAATGATTAAACTGTTATCTCTGTCCACTTCAAAATCCTTTAAATAAAAGATCGTTTATTAGTAATAAAGGATTAAGCTGCCTAGGAATGATGCAAGGACATCTTAGTTTTCTTTGCTTAATAAAGCGAAGTGTGAGTTCTCAGATTTCTGTTTTTCAATTTGTTTTTTTTTCCCTTGAATTTCTCTCAAGGTCTCTGTATAATTCATTTCAGCTGGTAGCTAATTCACCTCATTTATTGCACCTTCACAAGTACATCCTCCCACCAAACACTGCAAAAACTTAATATGCTGTGTCATCTTTGTGAAAAATTTTCCAAGTTTGATGATTTCTTGATTTATTGAAGCAAAATTTGCTGACAGAGAATGGTTCCAGGTTTGAGATGAATTTACCCAGGGAATCTTTTGCATTAGTAAAGAAAAGTGATGGAACCTGGGTTTTTTTTGCCAGGTAGCTGCCTTTGACTGGAGATATATTTTACCTCTGAGAATGAAGTCCAAGTATAGGATGAGCCTCATTCTTGTTTGATAGCAAAAAARGAGGACCATTTCCTTCCTCTTCTCCCTTCTTCCTGTTCTCAAAGCGTTTAATTTGTTATCTTGATTACGAGCCTGAGAGGTAGATACCTCAGTACAGGCATGTTTCTTCTCCAGCTGTGTTGAGCTAAATCCAGTGAGATAGGGCACACATGGCTGCAGCAGCACCAGAAAACAGGCTTTGCCTCCCTGTGGGAAGGAAAAGCCTTGGGGTTTACGACTCAAGGACAGTAACAGTGCTACGTATGGCTTTGAGGCTCCCGCCTTCTCCTTAGACTCCCTCGTCTGCTTGGTGCTGTGGAAGGAAAGCTGAAATGTATGTGGAATTTCACATGGACTTTGCTGCTATTTGAGGTCTTCCTGTTTGAATCAAAAGCATGGTCATTAAAATTTCATGATGCACTTCCAAGAAAAATATTCCCTGTTTAGTAAAATAATTAAAAGCCTGCATGGTCTCTGCAGTAAGTGGCTAAGGAGGAATGAATGGAAGTGCTGTAGAGGAAGTGTGCTTGCTTTAATCAGCATTACATCAACCAAGTGGGATCCATGCAGAAGAACTGCTAAAAATCTATCATTCAGTACTGCTGCACCATTTCCAGACCCATGGGGAGTGCTCCATGATAACTTCACTTTTCAGACACACTGTGGTTGGGTCAGACCAGAGTAAATCTAAGCCATATTCCACCCCAGAGTGATTAAATCATTCTAAATAAATAAAAACTTCCCACAATACGGTATAATATATCAGAAAACCACCCCTCTGTCAGCCTTCAAGGTATTTCTGTCAGCCTCTGTGCTATTTTAAGSTCCTATATAGGTGGCAAATGCTCCTCTTGGCACTGAATTTCAGTGACAYAAATGCAGCATTTCAGCAGCAAACAATGGTGAAAGGGAGGGCAAGGGAGCTATGGCACTCACTCCTCTGTACTGAGAAAGGGAATATTTTTGGATTTTTTTGTCCATCCACCCCTACAGCCCTCTCTGCTCCTTCAAATGCATACAGGCTACTCTGAGTATCAAATTGTATGTGGTGGGCACTAAAATGACACTGATGGCTTCTAGGAGACTCAAGGCAGCAGCAGGTGTCACCATGAGCAGCAACTTAGAAGTGTCTAAAAATGCATGGAAGTGGGAGAGGTCTGTCATTCAACCCGAAGGCTCCCAGTAGCTCCTGCATGTAATGGTGAGGCTATCTAGATTATACCTTGCCAAACTGCAATATTCAGCTGCCTGTTTCCTAACTTTCCATATTGCTGTATTCAAATTAATGACACACGATATGTTCCAGAGCTTTGCACCTAACTGCAGTGGTTCACTGCAAAAGCTTCTTCCCTGCTGAAGCTGCTTCCAAACATCCTATGGCTGCTACTGTGACAGCATATAGAACAATGAATTTCTTGTGCAAAAACTTTATAGCATGGATCTCTAGAAGGGAAATACAGAAGGAGCCAAATTCCCAACACACCTTGTTGGAAAAATAATTGCTTCTGGAAGCTGCTCTAAGATGCATTTAATTTACTTGCAGAAAATCTACACCGTCTTTCTGCAGGATGAAAAACATTCTGCTCTTTTTATAAGCATGCCTTGCTTGGTCTACAAATTGGACATGAACATTCAAAGATCTTTGCATTTGATCCAGCAATTGCTCTTAAGCAATCTAATGATTTAATTTTGGTTCCACATTTTAGGAGTCCCATTCAAGTAATCTCCATAAAGTAAAACAAATCCTTAATTGCAGCAATGTGCAACCCTGTCAGCACTGGGCCCAGGAAGGTGATATTTCAGATGCCAGCTAATGCATTGGGAAAGGTTTCGGTGTGTGTTTCCTTGTGTGATGGCATCTTCCTATCTGTTATTTTGGGTGACAAGGCGTGTTCTCTTCTGCACTTTCCTCAGTACACTTTGGAAGGTTTACATTTCCTGAGGGTCTTTTTCCTAGCCATGTTCTCCTGTCACAACCTACAATTTTTGTTTTGAGCTTAGTAGCAAAATGCAGAGYAATTGGACTGCAGCAGCATATGATGAAGATTTTAGGTCGGCTTCACCTCTCTGTCACCAAGACCTCCGCATGACCCCACTTCCACAATCTGCCTTCTGTGCTTCTACTGGCTCTCGTGGGCTGTTAATCACATATTGTTTCCCTGACTCTAATTAGGGGGAGTCTAAAAAGAGTTATTTATTCCAGTCATTTCCGGAAACAGTGGGCATAATATGCCCTGTGCAATAACAGAAATATTACTCTTAAAGAAAGGTCCACAGACAGATTTAGGGAGGGGATTTTCCTTACAGATTTTATAGCAAGGTTTATGATACTTGTTGCAAGGATCTTTTTTTGCAGTTTGACAGAATGGGGTGGACATTTTCCAGGAAGAACATTGGTGTAATATATGGAGCACTTATTTATTATTAGGTATCAAGAATTTTAAATTAGGCAACAATTTTCCATGCTGCCCCTGGCTATGTTCCACTACTGGCGTAAGTCATGATAGCAAAATGGCACCTTTCTTAGCTATAGAGGAGAGTTAGTTGCTTGCTTGCATAAGAGAAAAATTCAACAGCTTTKAATGGAAAATTCTTTGTCCTTTCTTTCAATAGCGCCACTTTTAATGGCTTTGCARCTCTCCAAATAAATGAAGCTGTAAGTCTCATTTCTAAACTAAAGAATACACGTGCATTTTTCAAAACTTAGGTCTGAAGCAGGAATTTTATGGTTTCACAGAAAGTCCCCGTTGATCTTGGTAGTCTAGTACCTGTGACCCAGCGTACCTGCTTCTCTGCCTCCTCTGAGGCATCTCAGGGTCAGGCTGTGTGTCTTTATTGCACCCGGGAAGAATGATGCTACTCTGAGCTGCAGAGCTGTGCGGGCATTAGCCATGCTCACCCAGAAGGTGAGCAACTAGAAAGAGATGGACTTTAGATGGTAACTAGGTGTATGATTCTATGTATATTATGCTAGAGAACTGATAAATAGTCAGAGATTTTACAAATCAGTCAATTTTCTGAAGCATGAACAGGTATCTTTCTTCACCCAGTTCGTCTGAACAATTTCCTTTACCTGGCACCCTTTACTGGCCGTAGTAGAACTCCTTCTCTTACAGTGAATTCACAAAATTTGGTCTTTCTGGAGAAACTGTTACTGTAGCCTGTTCTTTGAGGAAACAAAAATTTTAAATTCAATGGTTTCAAAACCCACAAACATTTGCTGGAGTTATATCTCACTTCTAGCCATTCTCCTTATCTCACTGCTTGTTTCTCCTGACAACCTTCTTGTTCTCTTGCAGTGAACACTTTTTTATGTAGATCAAAATACGGTATTCATAAATTACTCCAGAATAGCTCCATTTCAGTATGTGTTTTTCTGTATAATGCAGCCAAAAGCTTTAAGATGTACTCAAGACTGTCATTCATGGCAGGAGCCTGGCTTAATATTCATCCAGTGCACTCTAGCCACAAGGTATTATTTCAGTCAGTGTTCTTAATCGGCGCAAAGGCTGAAATAGATTAACAGATCTAAACTCATTAAAGACATCAGTACCAACCTTAAGAATATTTAYGAATTCTTAAGATCATCTTCTTAACTCCAGATTAAATATTTGTTATTTTCAAGTGCTTTCTAAAATTATCTTCATCAATAGGTATTTGGTTTTCTTTTGGTATTGCCCATTTTCTCTTGCCATCAAAGGTAATCATGGAGAGCAAGAAATATGTTCACTAATCATGGCTATTATTCCTTTTTATTGCTAATCATACTTTTTTTACCTTTTTTAAGAAGTATCCCAGAGTAGAGTCAATGAGGCATTATCATGTTGTCCCCATTTCAGTGTGTGGGGAAAGAATAAAGCGAACAGTGTGCAAAGACATCACAGGCTGATTGATTTTGTGTAAATAATTTAGTGAATATTTGTGGAAATGGAGTTGATCAGCAAAAATCAGCCTAATTTGCCAGATCCTATCACTGCAAAATAGGGCTATATTTACTGGGAAAAATTTTTCACAAAATTTCTCACTGCCTAAATTGTGTTTCTCACACTGACTTAAAATAGGTTTACATTTGAAGATGACTGTGCTAGAATCAAATTGCCTCAGGTTCTTTACAGAAAATACAAAAGGCCATGTAATTTTTATGTCAAATTTATCACCTTTTGGCTCTCCTGCCCCATCGATATGGCACATCAAAAACACTTATCACTGAAGGGTTTCAGTGGCAAAACATTTTATAATTTCTAATGACGCCAAAATAAAAAGTGCATGGAGACTGATAATTCTTTCTTGCCCTGACCTTTCAGACTTTCATATTTCTCTTAATTCCTTACCAGAAAATCAGTAAACCCCCAGAGTGTTTTCAAAACATGACTGGTGCTGAAATGTCTTTTTTTAGATCAAATATAAGTCAGATTCATAGATTTAATACAGTGTTTTCTCTCTTTCAATACCCAGTTTAGCCTCGGAATCTTCCCATTGAACACTTTTCAAATTAAGACCTCTATACAAAAGTTTTGCYGTACCTGACATGAGCACTTTTTAAGAAATGTCCTATGTGTTTACTAAGACACCTGTGTAAAAGGTTTGTAGGTGAGACAGACACAATGTTGTATCTATGTTAAGATATAAAAATGAAAATTCAGAAGTCTGTGGGTTTTCTTTCTAGAGCTTACCTTGGGAGACACATTAGTGGTACCTCTAAAATACGATAATTTTTTTAACAGGAAATGTTACAGGAAGCTAAAAAAATCTCCCTTTTTTTTGTGTTAGCTGTATATCCCTCCTCTTTGTGKTTTTTTTTAATATGCATGACAAATGCCAACCTCCTCTTTCTCCCTGTCCCACAAAAACATCCCCCTGCTTCAGAAATCCATTTATGCTTGGACAAGAAGGGTAGTTCAAAGCACAGGAGAAAATGAGTTAGGTGATCTGAAACTTTCAGAGTATAAAAAGGTATATCCAGAGTATACATGTATTTTTTAAAAGTTTCTTTAGGCGTTATGGAGAAGAATAAATATTTTGCTTTGTTTTCCTTCAGAATATAGATCATATCAAATGCTGCCATTCTCTACAGACACAAACAATAATCCAGTATGTGCAAGTAAAGTAAGTGTATGGTTAGAGTCAAACAGCTCACTGATCTGAACATTAAAAATATCTATGTGCACATTARCTTGATAACTGATTAGGGGATAACACTGGCACACAACTCCCTCAGTTCCAAGTCCTGTATAGCCATAGCTTCATCTCATTGACTCAGACTACATTATTACATGGATGCATCACTAGCATTCGAGTCAATTATTGATCCACATAATTTCTGTCATTTGTTACTCATTCTTAAACTGGGTCGTTGAAGTGCTGTGACTACAGAATATTATGGTTCTAGACTGACCTGTGGTTGCTCTTGTAAATTACTGGTCTGATTTTTTGAAGTTGACTTTTTTTCTTTTTTCTTCTTATTTTTTCTTTTTTTTTGGTGGTGCATTCAATTTTTGACCTTATTTTATTTCAAATGATCAGGTTTATGTAATTTTGTCATCATGGCAACATTGTAGGTGATTAGAAAGATGTAGTGTTTCTAAAGGACCACGAAAAAAAACACCATTAAAAAAGAACCACTTTCTCTTTGATCAGCAACCCGTAGAAACCTGCTGGCTTCTTTCAGACATTATAGCTCTTTTAATTAACTTAGTACTGGCTTTGCTATTATACAGAACTAAACCACTGTAAGACTGTTAAGGCGATAATAAACATCTCATTTCAATCCACTAAAGAGAGAAAAAAGTAATTTACAACAAGATCTCTCTCCTTAGTTTACCCTTTTGTGTCAAACATTTGGAGAACATTTGGGAACTGACACAGTTTTTCTTAGGACAGAAAGGAGTCCCTCTGGAGGAAGCAGGCTCACTTAGTGAATGAGATGAGAAATATCCATTCTTTGCTGCCTAAAATATGTCTAAGAAGCTGGGATCAGTATCAGGTCTCAAAATTTTCTACATTTCTGTTTCCTTCTTCTAGAGAATGCAACCTGCAGTTTTAGAATTATAGCAACGTTCTAATTTTTTTATTAATTTCTTACATTTTTCAGCTGAAACCTCAATGCACTGATGACTTTAAATCTATGGATTTTCAAAAAGGAGGAAAACTTGACTAAACTAAATTTCTTCTGACTTAAAAAATGGTATTACCTCTATCTCTGGTATGGAGGAAAAAAAGAGATCTCATTATTTAAACAAGTTTCATGGTTACCTTTTGGCAAAGAAGGGAGGAATTTAGAGAGGACTTATGAAAGAGCATTGGAAATAATCCAGAAATCTAGAAAGCCTGCTTCCCCTAGCAAGGGATTTAAGAAGTTCAATGTATTTATTTTTTAAATAGTTGTTTGAGACATGATTTGATCAAGTGTGGCAAGTATCTCCATGAAGAGACAGTTGCTGGTGCTGTAGAGATTGTTCATCCACTGATGATCAGCAAGAGGCTGAAACTAAACAAGTTCCAAATGGAAAAAAATTGGAATTTCTGGCCATCACTGTACCAAAACTCAAACGGAGAGGATAGAATCCAGGTTGCTTAATACCTGTAAAACCCGAATAGATACATTTCTCAAAATTATTCTCTGTGTCAGATTTTGCAGACATAATGCAGGCAAGTGGACTATTTGAAGAGCCTTTTGTGTTCTGACAATGTCTCCTACCAAAGGACTGACCCAAATTAAATTTTTCATCACAGATGATTTAAATTTAAATTTATTAAGTATTTAAATTTAAACTGTGCACTCCAAATGAACTTGATAAGCAATGATCTTTAAAATGCATTAGATGTTTTTTCCTTTTGTAGCTTAATTTTGATTTTTCAGTGGCTAAATTAAGCTTAATATTCTATCTTTAAACACGGATTTGTAATGAGGAAGTCCTACAGGGTGCACCTAGACCTAGCTGCAGGTCTGCATATTCAGCAGTGTCTATCCCAAATCCTAATTTCCATTCATCCCAATCAAGGACCATTTCATTTCACACCACTTCACTTTGTCTGGCTAGTCTGGTCCTAGGAGCTTGGAAACACTCTGAAAGTTCAGAGTGCAGGACATAGCCACTGCAATTAGGGAGCAGAAAATTCTCTGCAAGTGCACAAGCACACTTACACAGTATCTGCTGTGTGAAGCTGAGGGCTTCCTGAAAAGGATGTGTTTTCCACTGAGGGACAAAGATCCTTTGGGGATTGATACTGCTGATTGCTGACTACAGAGACATCTCTTTGGCAGGCACTAGGCAGTGCCCCTTTGTGGAAGCATCATGAGGGATAAGAAGGCATCTTAGGGCATGGGACTTATTACACAGCTCCTTGAAAGCCTGAACCCCGTCAAGGTTTTCTGGAAACCCTTCTCTTAATTATGAGTCATGCTAATGCACTCAGGAACAACAGCAATCCTGTACGATTTGTGACTGTTCTAGCTAACTAGAACAGTTTCAATATTGGACTGAATCAATCCAAAGAGGACTGAAAAGACTTGCTACAAGATGTGCCATGTAAATTTCAACAGTGGATAAATTAGAGGTAATTGTGAGCTGTTTCTGGATATTCTGTGAACAGGAAAAATAGCTAAACTAACCAAGAGCACCATTCCTTGCAAAATAACATTTTCAGTCTTAGTCATGAAACATTGTACAGAGACAAATTGTCTGCTTTTAAACCTGGTCCCTAATGCAAGCAGTTTTCCAGGAATGGGGCAGGGTGTTGCTTTACCCTCACCCCTCTGTCACTGGCTCCAGTAGTCTCATTGCAGAAATATTGTGCTTTCCTATGCTGTTTCCTACGCTGTGTTAATAGCTGTCACTGTTGCTAACCTTAAAGTACTGCTGTACTTGGCACTTTCATCTCTTCAATCTTGCTTGCCAATAGCCCCAAACTGCTTGCTGAAGTGGAGGAAGAATTGAATTAATTCAAGCTCCATGATGAGACATACCTGGATTCTTCTACTAAATTTATTTGGAGTTCTTACTCTTGCTGCTTGCTGCTGTTTCAAGAAAGGTTGAAATTCTCACGCTGATGGTGATTAAGGGCTGTTGTCTGAACAAATGTTTTGCTGTTAAGAACTTAAAAGGAAAATAGCTGTTTTCAAAATGTGATGTGGGTGCCATGATTATTTCACTCCAGCAGCTTCATTCCATTGAAGCAGTGATGAAATTACCAAAACATTGGCTCAGAGTTCGTGCTTGTATATGTTCTCTAACAAAATGTAAGAATTCAATGCACAAGAGAGTAAAATAATATGATTAACGGTGTCTTTCTGTGTCTTTAGCTATTTACAACTATGAGAAAAACAGAGCAAAAATAGATTAAATTCTATGTCTTGTAGGAGTTTGATATTGCACTGGACACCTGTTAATATCTTCAGTTCTGTGACTCTGGACTAATACACTGGTTTTCAAATCCAGGTGCCAACCTGTGATTCCAAACTATTATTGAATGACTTGGCTGTCTTCCTCCTTTTTACTTCAATAGATCATTTGATCCAAACAAACAAGTTACAAACCCAAAAGTTTTTAGCTGATAAATTTGTTAGGAGGCAAAAGTTTTACATGACCTATTTCTTCATAGGCAACATGATTTGCACAATTCTCCAGAATGCTTCATTGACTCCAATCCAGTTCATAGTCCATTGGGTATGAAATAAAACCAGAAGAAAATTGGCATTTACTGTCACCTTTTCACTTCAAGGGCCAATGGGGTATCCCAAATATCCCTGAAGAAACAGTAATGCATTAAAAGGCCATTCATCACAGGCATGAAATCACTGAAGGTGTTGCATGGAAGACTTTAATACCATAGCGATTGTCTCTGAAGTAGGAATTTTGTGCTCTTGATCATAAAAAAGAGCACTGGAATAACTCTGGATTTTATCCGAGGAAAGCAAGAACAGAAAGGAGCAGTAGGTTGCCTCTGCTGCAACACAATGTTTGGTCTTGGTGGCCTAGCCGTGAGGTTTCATGGGAGAGGATTCCAGAGTTGGGACTGTTTTGGCATCCTGGGAATGACAGGAATATTCCCTTGCTGTTCACACAGATTAAAGGGGAAGAGGAAGAAAAGAAGCTTTTACTGAGAAGATGCAGCCAACAACAGGGAGGCCATTTCTACTCCATACACCTTGTTAGTTAGAGGTTTACATCCAGCTTGCTTCTGGCAACTACAAAATACATAATAAAATTAATAACAGTTCATTGCCTCCAGCTGCTCACAAGAAACAGATGCAGTTGTGAACCTATTTASTCAGCATTTCTTCCTTCCTAGTTATACCTCATCTTGAGCAGGGAATATTTGAATAATGAATTGTGTATTTGACTATGAAGTAGGACTGATATAAATACAATTATTCTCCTCCACTGCTGCATTTTACTAAGAAGCAGTTTTACAGTTAAGCACAGGAGATTTAGGAGAAGCACATTGTGAGGAATGTGCAGTCTTGGCTTTATTCCGTTGGGCCGTTTACTCTCAGTTGCATCCAGTGTGAGATAAACGTGGACAGTGCGGAGAGTTCTTTGCCCTGATATGAAATGGCTGCACTTACCTTCCATCTTGGGCATACTCTTGGATTTTGTTACCTGCCTAAATCTGTCCTTTTCCTTTACAGATGAGACACAATAGCATACCCATACCTGTGACCCCTCTGCCAAGGCATCTCTCTAGAAATTCTTATTTGAAATGTTGCAGATCTCCTTTTCTGAAATGTGTTGTGACCCTGGCATACATCCACTGCAGAAACATTTCAAGGAAAATCACATGAGTTTCTAAGCCTATTAAAAACATGATTTACATGTCCTATATCATGCAGGGTAAAAAAATTCCCCTTGCTGAAAAGTATCTAATTCTGTCTGAAAGTAGGAGCCAGCAAAAAAGGAATTTTTCCATTGACCATTGACCTTCATATAAGGATAGCCAAATCAGCTTGGTAAATTAAACCTTGGATAAACACTTTGCAAGACTTTAGAACTCGCATATAACACGAATGACAGAAAATTGAGAGATTATTTGGATAATCAATTACATCTTACATAAAAAACAGACTGGAAACATTCATAATTTAGAAGAAACTCATAAGTCCCAAAAGAAAGAAAAGAGAAGCTATTTTAGGTACATTTCTACTTCAAATTAAACAGTTGTATAATGGCTAGAGATATGCCTGCAGCTTACATCACAAAAAAAAAAAAATTAAATGAAATAATAATAGCAAAAAATGACAGTAATACATTGAGACAGCCTTATTTAAAGAACCAGGGGACTGGAAACAAATGGTTACAGCTAGAGATATAAATAGTCCAGGTAAAAGATAATGATAATAATGAAATATGAAACACCAGGATGGGAAAGAATTATAAGTGGCACCACCAAAGGCTTTTATTCTGCAGCTCCCATCTCCTGACTGGTCAAAGAGGTGCCTGAGAAGGTCGGCGTCATGGTGCTCTCACAAAGGAATCCCCTGAAGATGAGCACTGGCTAGCTCATCCCCTGCCCTGCCGCCTGCTGCTATCCTTCTCCTTCAGGAAGGACCTCAGGGAGTCCTTCTTGGCCACCTTCTTTCATGGAGATGTTGGGAATTTTTAATCAGATTTGATTTGTTTGAAATTGACCAAAATGTTCAGACAACATTGGAGTGGCAGGAGAGACACAGGCACTCAGGCAGTGATCAATACACCTAGTTACCTTGGGAATGCAGGTAAAAAAGTAATGCTCCAATGAAGAATTTCATGAAAAAGCTGATTTTTGTTCATGTGCCCTTCTTTRAGCTTCTCAGTCTTAGGTAAGTTTCAACAAGGAAGGAGAAGCAAAGAGTTTCTCTTGTTCAAAGCCTGGTGAATTGAATGGATCCAGTCTCCTGCTTGCTGATGAAGGTGTTGAGTGTGGCTGTCTTTACATTATATCTCAGTAATGGCTGCATGTTTATACAAAAAGAAGGCACTACTTTGCTTTTTTTTCCTTTTCCTCGCCCCCTTTTGTTTTTTTTTTAGATTTCCTCCTGTGTTTTGCAACCCAGTTTCCCCAGGAAACAGAAGTTACGGAGATCTGTGTGTCCATGCACATTTCCCTTATTTGAGAGAGGGATCTGAGTCTCAAACATATCTATGTTTCAATGAGTTGATTAGTGGACTGGACCATCTCTCTCATGAGGAGAGGCTGAGAGAGTTGGTCCTATTCAGTCTTGAGAAGGGATGACTGAGAGGGAACCTCATCAATGTATATAAAAATCTAAACAGGGATCCAGGCTCTTCTCAGTGGTGCTGAGCAACAGGACAAGAGGCAACAGGCAGAACCTGATGCACAGGAAGTTCCACCTGAACATAAGGAAGAACTTTACTGTGTGGATGACTGAGCACTGCCACAGATTGCTCAGAGACGTTGTGGAGTCTCCCTCACGGGAGATATTCAAGAACTGTCTGGATGCAATTCTGTGCCATGTGCTCTAGGATGACCCTTGTTGAGCAGGAGGTTGGACCAGAAGACCCACTGTGGTCCCTTCCAATCTGACCTGTTCTCCGATTCTGTGAGTTTTATAAACAATCCATAGCCAGGAAAGTAAGAGTTGTGAGGCTGCAGAGCTTCACGGATTCATCTTACTGTGACTCATATGTTTCATTCTTTCATTACTTTGCCTTTTTCTTAAGATCCTCAAGCTGACTTCTGAGAAAGACACTTTTTCAAAATTTTTTGACATCTGCGTTTCAGGGGTTGGTAACACGACACATTTTTGAGAATCTTACAGTTTAGAGAAAGACAATGTTTTCCACTCTGGAATAATGATTGCAGCAATGTGGAGAGATTGTTGTGTCAAGCCAGTGTTATACTAGTCACAGTCATATTTGGGAAGATTGAGAGATAAAATGACTTGCTAATAAGAAAACACAGATTTGGTACTATGAAATAAAGTTTGAAAAATATAGCAAAGTTATTGAGTTCATGCATCATATAAGAAACTTTCTGTGCTACCCCAACATTGTCATGGCTTTGCAGATCAGCCCAAACTGGCCTCTGCACACTGACCTGGGCTTGTTAGGTGCTGGGAAGCTCCCAGAACTGTGTCTTTTCTGCTCCCAGCTGAGACTGAGAAGTCAGGCTAGAATAGAGTTTCTCTTTGAGTTTTTTTTCTTTTCTCATGACCAATCATAATCCTGAGTTCATGTTATCCCCTTTTCTGATTCCAATTTCCATTTCAAACTAGAAGTAGCAGAGACCTGGCTTTAGGTATCAGTCTGTTCTGTTCTGTTTACTTGGCCTTTAAAGCAATCCATAGATAGATCAACCTATTTTGTCATGAGATATGAAACATACAAGATTTATTACACTTTTCTCACTATAGTCATGACTCTATATATGACAGTAAATCTAAAGGATGACAGATATGAGTGTGGGTTGTTTGGATGGCACAGCATTCCCATATGCTTTGTGTAATGGTATAACAGAGGTTTACCACCCTGCAGCTGAAGTTGTTTTAGATCTTTCCTTAGAATGTAAATACTCAAACATTTAGGGGCTACAGATACCTTTATACTGTGAGCTTTAGCAGGTGCAGACCTCTGATCCTCTGCATAATAGAATGAAATCTGCTTGAGCATTATTTCTGCTCTTCACTGTGGTTTGGACAAGGCAGTATGGCCAGGCTGTTATTTAATTGGATTTTAAACATATCATTTAGCCACAGTAGATGACATTTTCTCTGAAAACTCACTAGAGCAGTTTAAACTGTAAAACCTATGAAAAGCATAGATTTTGCAAATTATATCCCTTATACAACCTTATAAGGGATATCTATAAATGCAGCTCATTACTAAATCCCTTCAGGAAATATAAACAATGGCCACTGAGTATGTTTGGACAGGATTGGTACTTTGGGTGAAATGGCTTTCTGGGACAGGATATGCTGTGGCATGTTATTAGCTGTTGACTCCCTGGGTTGATTACGACAGCTTTCATATTGCTGCTGAGCTCTTCTGAAGGAGGAGATTTTAGGTGCATGCATAAATATTAGGATGTCACAGTATAATTCATTTAAATAATCAGTCAGCTAGCTCATAGCTGACTGATGATATGTTTGAATTAGAGAGAAACAGATTCAGGGTAACTCCTGGCTTGTTAGCTGGAGTGCTCACCAGTCAACATGACTGAGTGTCGCATTATCAAAAGGGTGGGATACACTTCACGTGTCTGCTGGAGCAGGTCTCTCTGGGCATATAAGCACTAGGAGACTAAAGCATGTATCCCATTTAGGCTTCAGTTTCAAGAAGGTATTGAGACTGACGCTCAGCCCCGCCACAACAATGTCTCAAGCCATGCAAAACTTCCATGTCCCTCATCTTTCAAGTACCTAAACACTTGAGTCGTTTTTTATGTAAATGACACTCTTTAATGTAGGAATCTGTATTTAGATCACTGTGGATGCTAAAAACTTTGTTGCTGACCTTTAGCACCTAAATCAAAAAGTACAGGAAGTACAAGGCATTGAATTCAAGCATTTCATTGAAAGTAAAGGAAAGGGTGGGCTGAAATGAGTGGACCCACAGGAATTTGGAGTAACAGAATTTCAAGAAGTGTACAATTAATTACTGAGCTATCTGAATGATGAGTAATTATATCATTATAAATATCCACTGGCCAACGCATTGGCTTGGAGAAGTGTTGCTGCATGATGAAATATGCAAGCAGATCGAAACCCCGCTGCTTGCAGAGACACCATGCAGAGGTAGATGGGGACAGAATACGGTTTTCTTTGTCATGATGGAGCAGTTTCAAGCCCTCYAGCAGCCTATCATTAGGCTGGTGGAAACAAAAGCTTGAGACATGCCTGACTCATACTGTGCTGAAACAGGCACAGCACTAACTGGGTGCCCGGTCCTTTGTCCCCTCCTCATAGCACCTATTCTACCATGATGCCTGACCCCAAGCATCTCTGAAGCAGCCCTCTGGGTAAGCACAGCTGTTTGTTAGTGCTCAGGTGGAGCTAACAGACCCAAGTCAGCAGTTACTTGCTAAAAATGACAATTTCAGCCCTCTTTTGAAGGAAGGCAGCCAGGTAAACTGTTACCATGAAATGTGCTATATCTGCACTTAGCACGGTGCACTACAGCAACTATTTTGATTTAGCTTTCACAGCCCTGAAAACACAGGCAGTGCCTGGCAGTGCAACAGCCATGCAAATTTCATGAGTAGGGAAACGGCAGATTCCTGCACTTCACACTGACACGGGCTTAGTGCAGGCTCTCACTTGAAAAACGGCCTGAGAGAGAGGGGTCAGAAATCCAGATGCAGCACAACAAAGAAGCTGCAAGACTAAGTAGACTGGAAACCGGCATTTTCTGAAGGATATGAAACGAAAAGATCCTCTTACGCCTTTTGCGGTGACACATGGCATGTAGTTACAGACAGTCCGTAGAGTGCTCTGTGGTGTATTTTGCCTAGTAGTTTAGCTGGGGGTGCTCCAGGGGATGTTCCGGGGGATGCCTGCAGGTCCCTGAGATCAATGGTTTGGGTCCACATGCATGAGCCCTCATCTTCTATCTGGATGCGGCTCTATACAGTAGCAGATCTGGCTTTCTCCAGCTGATTCTGGAATTAATGATGGTGTGGCAGAGGAATTTACTTGGTCAAACACATTAAAAAATAAAACAGCCTATGAGAACATGGTAATATATAGTATAGCATACCTGTAAATATGCACCATGACCAAGGAGTATATTAATGGAATTATCTTGTTATGGCAGTATTTTTTCCTTCTTTACTGATTGGTATTTAAATTTGTGGGAAGTTTGAAAGGACCTTTATCTAAGTGCTCATGATAACCTTCCTAAAAGCTTCGGATGATGTAAGAAAAGAGAAACTGACTATTGCCAGGGCAGAATTATTCCATCTATGTTACAGCTGAGCAGGTGAGGAGAGGATTGATTAGGCAGCCTGCTGAAGGCCAGACACCAATGCTATGCCTGTGAGTTTTTGTAACAGAGGTCTTATGAATTCCTATCCAATGCAGCCATATCCTAGACAGTCAGCAATCATGTACAAATATATACAGCAATTCCAAATATCACCCACGGCAGAGTGCATGCACAGGAATAGCAACACTATGGAGCGTGTGGAGATATCGACGAGAAAACCAAATTTAGAAAAAAGAGAACCCTTTGCTTTTTGTTTGCTCAGGTTTTATTTGTTTTCTAATTTTTCTTAGTTTGTGTTTTCCCTGGAGTATTGTCTTCTCATCTTTTATCTCTGCAATAGAACGTTTAATTTTCAGTAGTCCTCAGCATGCAGTTCCATCAATAAGTGTTGGAACTCAATTACTGAAAAGTGTCCAATATCAACCCGTCGACCCTGTTTGTGCATGAGAAATTTCAGATGCCTGATCTTTCAGGACACAAGTAGTTATTATGAAAAGTAAATACTGCTCGTAATTTATCCTTAACTTTTTGCAGTGTCTGTGCCCAGTTACAACTTCTGAAAAAATATTGGCACCTATATATTAAAGTATAATGATCTTGGGGAAATTTAGACAGGGGGCTGATACAATTCTTAAGAGCTAAAGTACTGAATAGAATCAGCAGCTTTTAGCTCTGCTTTTCCATTGCTGTGTGTGTCATAGAAACACCATTTAGCATTTCTCTTCTGTTACGTCTCATTTATCTCCCAGCATTTTTAGCGATGCAAGTCTTGTTGAGACATGTGAGACAAGTATTGTTGTATGAAATATGTGCAGAAAGTATGGTTGTAAATGATGTTCATTTTCCTCTATTAGGCTGCCTTTAGTTCTGTCAATAAGCCTCAGTTATAAAGAAAGATAGCATGGTTTCCAGAATATACAAAAATCTGCATCCAGCTTACACCCTCCTGTGCTGTTCAAGCAGCAAAGTGTTGTCAATAGGGACTGCTACCTATGCAAATGGATTGAACTCCTTAGAAGCATCAGAAATTATATTCCAAAAAACTGTAGGATTATGTGCTTCCTTCTATTTATGCTGTCTCTGGGGCCTTTGTGCAGTTATAATAATAAGGAACTTGAGTCCCAGTATGCCTCGTAAAGAAGCATAATGAAGCTGGCTGTTTAAAAGCTTGTCTGGCCTTTAATTAGCTCCTCCGCAGAGCCAAGCACACCCTGCACTGTGCAGGAAGAAACAGTCCTGTACCTGTTTGGATACAGCTTCCCACCCCTCTGGCTGCTGGTCTGGGGGCTGCTACACATTCCCCTGTACATCGTCTGTGACGTAGTTGAGTTCCCCAGGGAAACACAGGAGGACTGCACTGTAGGTGGCACCAAGAAGGACAGCAAAGCCCCCCTCAGGAGCATGGTCAGGGTCTTCTCCCATCTCCTCCGATTCAGCAGCTGAACACTGGGCACATCTTTTACTTAGAGAGTTTCAGGGAACAATTTCTAAAGGTCTTTGGACTGAAAAAACCAAAAACCTGTAGAGGTCTCTCTTCACTTGGTCAGAGGAGATTTATTTCCACTCCACCAAGGCTCTTGCCTAGAGCATGCGCTCTGCAAGTCCTCTCCAGGAAAAAACTGATAAAGTGGTAAAGTTTTCAGAAATTATCATTTCACAGGTTGAGTTAATTAATACAGAATCCTTACTATTCAATTTATTCTGCCATTTTTGGAGTGATGAATTCACAACATACAGCAGTAATCATCAGGCAGTTACATCTAAACCATGTAATAGATGGATGTTCTAATGGGAATTGACAACGGACACATACCAAAAATGTTACTTACCATGGCCTGAAATTGAGGGAATTATGTGACAAAATTAAATACTTGCATGCTTTCAGGCAGCAGCTCTGATTTTAGTAAGGAACCAAGCAATACAATTACTGCACAAAAGTTTCCTGTATGTTAATCAGGGTTTTATACCTACAATATACCACTTCAAACTATGTCACCAGATATGCACGTAAACACATTCATCTTGATGGATGTCACAACTTGCTTAACACAACCAGCAACACAATTTCCTGCAGCAGCGGTATCTTCGAGGAGGAAAAAATCCCAGAACAACTAACCAGCTTTCTTATTCTTTTACCAGTCAGCCATTTAAAAATACCTCTTTGTAAAATTTAGTTTAGCATACAGGAGTCATTTGCCAGGGTTTTTCTTCCATCATATAGATTTTGAAGGCAATTTTATCACCTTAATTTGGTAGCTCTGACTTTTACCTTTTTTACCTTGTAAAGACAAATTTGTCATAATCTACCAAAAAAACTCTGCAGCAATTCTGTGCTCTGTTGTTTTACAAGTATATTTTGTAAGTAAAAATGGCAAGTTTCTTCAAAAGGGATTCCTGTAGGTGGACTCTGCAGTAACTGAGGTGAGAAAGTGGAGGAATTTAATAGATATCAGCCTGTTTTTCTTTCCAAACTGCCAGGTTAGCAAGGATCAGGTGGTGGTATAATGCCTTACACATACTCAAAATATCTTTCCAGCAGGGGGATGTAGAATTCCAGGTTTTCATGTGTTGCAAGACTGGTGGGATGATTATATTTTTATGTCACGAATACCAGAATGGATCTATTTCAACAGAGAAAAAATAAGAGCAAAAAAACCAAGCAAGCTGGTCTGAAGAATTCCCAAATCTGAGCAAATGTTAAATTGCTTCTTTTTTTTTGTTATCTGAATAAATGACGACCAAGAAGGCATTTTAAACACCTGCCAGATCACTGCCTGGGAAATGACTGGGCCAAATATTCCTGGATCTGGTCAGAAGAAATTATGGATGAAAAGTGAGATGGCATATTGATGATTTAAAAGCTATTTGGCCAGTATGTGGTTTGCTTAAGACAATACAAACTGGATTTCACATTGCTCTGGAGCATGTTTTTCCCTGGTAAAATCAAGTTAAAATAAAGTAATATTTAATAAAATAAATAAAAGTTGACTAGGCATCCTAGAATCTTCAGGCCAACAAATAGAATTTCCCTTGCTAAAGTACTTCAATGCTAGGGAAAAACCTGAGCCCAGGAGCTCAGTCCAAAGAAGTTTCTTTGGATTTTGAAAGACAGATTAAACATTAGTACCTTCCCCTAAATCTCATCTACGCATTGACAGCCTGCTTCTGTGGAGCCAGCCTGGATCCTCTCTTTCCAAGAGAGCCACTTCCTCCTTAGGAGGTTGCAGTTATGTCATAGCAAGGGCACTCTCCTGTCTGCTCCTCTGTTCCCATGAGAGAGGTGAAGGCTGGCTTGTCTTTTAGGGTAGTGCACCTAAATCTGATTAATTAATGAGGAGATCAGCCAGAGCAGCTCAAGGCAGATGGGACCTGAACCAAGGGCTATCCCAGAAACTGTGAGTGGAAGTGTCTCACCTGCTGTTTGTGAAGGACTTGAACTTCAGCTCAGATAGCAAATGTCTTAGAATCATAGTATATCCTGAATTGGAAGGGACCCACAAGGATCATCAAGTCCAACTCCTTGCCCTGCACAGCACCAACCCCAGCAGTCACACCATGAGCCTGGGAGTATTGTCCAAGCACTTCGTGAACTCTGTCAAGCTGGTGATGTGACAACTTCCCTGGGAAGCCTGATCTTGCTCAACTACCCTCTGGGTGAAAAATCTTTTCCTGATATCTGACCTAAACCTCCCCCACCTCAGTTTCATGCTGTCTTCTGTTCACCAGCCTTCCTTTGTCCACCCCTGGCTGGTGTAAACCAACAACATTACATTGAATCACACGGGATTCAAGAGGACCTTCACCTGTGAAGCTGGCATCTGCCCAGAGCAGSGAGCATAGGTGCAGCCTTTGGAATCCTTTTTGTTTCTGCCCGAGACACAAACTTGAAAGAGAAATAGACTGGGTTAAGTCTTCTTGCACTCCCAGTTGCCAGACCAAATTTCTTCCTCCTCACACTAATCCTGTTTCCTTTTTCACCCAGAGATTCCTGGTGCATGAAGAGATGCAAGCTGGAATTTTTACTTTTGATTGAAAACTACTTACCGTTCTTGTTGTATGTCAACTGAAGAAGGAAACATTTCTTATTTAATCATAGAAAACTGCATTCAGAGATATAAAATCTTTATACAAAACAAAGTGAATGGTTAATCCAATTAGGAGATTCTAAATAAAAACCAAGCTGTTGTCAATATACCAATGTCAATTCTCACCAGAGCTTGGAGTTATCCAATAATATGACTCTTTCAGGGGTCTAGTCCTGCTTTTATTAAAGTCAATGGCAGAACTCCCAATGACACCAGGAGGAGCGGAATCCACTTAATAATCTGCAAGCTGCTGGTTCAGTAAGAGTCATAGTAATTATGCAGATGGCCATATAAAAAAGTTCAGCTGAAAGTAATTTTTTGTTAAAAAAAAAGGAAGAGAAATTCTGTTGTAATAGAAATTTACTGAAGACATAGATTGAAGAGATATAAGGTGATAAATCATTTGACATTATAAAATGTGGACAAATTGTAAGAGAATTACATTAGAGATATCAAGATAGGCATAAAGAACAGGTCTGTATGAATGAAATCTTTGAAACCTTTATTTCAGTATTAAGATAGAATCTTACAGGTTTAATTACGTGCTGAGATTTGCACTGTTGGAAGCAACTAATTTCAGCAGGGCTGTGAAGAGTATAAATTAGTATATTACTGACTTACTCAGATTTGTGTTCCTTGAAATAGGGAGCTGGGTTCAAAAGAAGGGGAATAAAAAGAGGGAAATGTGTGTAGATCTTAGGGCTAGAAGGAACCATTTAAAATTGCTGCAGGGGAATTTCAAGTTAAATTGGAAAATAGTTTGTCTCCAGAGGCTGTGAAATCTTTATTAGTAGCAGTCTTTGAGAGTAGGTGTTAGACAAACTTTTTTCAGGAATGTCAGAAGAAGAAGCAGATCCTGACTTGGGAAGGGAAGGTAGGCTAGAGAATTTCTTTAAATCCCTTCCAGACATATTTTCTTTCATTTCTATTTTTATTTTTTCTAGGTGATGATTTCTTCTAATTTATAGGCCTCATAATTTTACTCACTGCTGCTTTACAGAATGTAAAGACTCCTATTTGGCATCTGGTCTGGTTTTAAGAGCATTATAAAATAGAGATTCCCTTCATCACATTTATTACAGCAGTGCCTAATGACCAACTAAGAATGGTGCCACCGCACTAAGTGTTGTACTCAGCAAGCGTTAGAGGACCAGCACTGCTGAGGCTTTTGGGCTAAAAACCCTTTGCTAGTTTGTGCAAGTGGTGAACCACCCTCACGCTGCGCTATGTGATGTTGTTCTGCTCCCTTTGGAGAACTCTGTTGCATTTCCTATTTCCTTCTCTGAAAGTACTCTGTCATAAAATTGTGCTTTTGGTCAGTGATGCAGGTTTGACTCTGTTTCCTGAGCATGTCCTACTGGAACTGACATGCCTATGTTGAGAGGTTCCTAATCTCTCCTCTAGATAAGAGGAAAAGGGGAGGTATCTTCAGGTGATGGTTTAAGGCTTGTGAGGTCATTGTTGCCTTGCAGCAAGGATTCTCCTCCCTCTGTC
The DNA here is from genome assembly GCA_018881555.1 of Amblyornis subalaris. Lineage (NCBI taxonomy): Eukaryota > Metazoa > Chordata > Aves > Passeriformes > Ptilonorhynchidae > Amblyornis > Amblyornis subalaris. Next base: position 3,311,596 of record JACAXG010000033.1, read on the forward strand.
CCCACTGAGTTTGTAGGGAAATTCAGATGTCAAAATCCCTAATCTAGGCGTTTGAACCTGGTTGAAGGTTTTTAGGTGGATTTAGTCTTTAAATTTCTTCTGTAGGATGTTTTCTCCATTTTTTTCAACAGATCCAGTGGCTTCTTTCTTCACCGCCAATGTTTCTATCCTCAATCTTTTACCAGCGATGTCAAGTGCAGACCTTGTTTTTACCATATTTGTCATGAAGGTCCTACCAACAGATGCTTTTGCAGCAACTATTTTGAATTATAATCTTTCCACTCACTGCCCTTTACCTTCACTCTTTGTACACCCCTTTTGAATCTGGTAAAATTACCCTGCAGACAGGAGCATGGATACTCTACCATCATGCAGTCATAAGATGCCCAGAAGAGATTTTGCTGCCAGTGGGGCCTTATACTCATGTTAATGCCAGCCGTGTGCCATCATTTAGGCATTTTGTCAGACTTAAAAAAGTTGTGTTGGTCTTTCACTATTGTTTTGATATTCAAAATTTGCTTTTGAGGACTGATCTCACTGTGGGAGACATTTCACTTCTAGCCAAGTACCTCTATCAAATTTGATTCTGTGTTTGAATGTTTCCTTTTAACATCCAATGTTTTGAAGTAGGATTCCCAATCTAGGTTCACTTTATTTGGAAATTATACAATTTTCCTCTTGTAGTGCAACACAGTGCACTCACTGCACAGACTCTCAGAAATTAATCTGCCATGAAACATGAGAGAATCTATTTCATCTTATTATTTTGCCAGCTTCTTACTATTTTTTTCTGGTGTCCATTTGGAGGCATGGGTTGGGGCAAAGAAGACCTGTACCAGCCACTGTGAAGAAAATTAGCTATACCCCAAGTGAAACCAGCACACTAGTACACACACTGGGCAGTACAGCACTGGTCAGGCACCTGCAAGCTGATTCTGATTCAACCTGAAAAATTCTGGATAAGTGCTTGGAAACCATGGTGTTCACCACTTGCCATAGCAGTTGGAAGAGAGAACTGTGACACATCATGGCTTTAAAGAAAATAAAATGAAACCTATACTGTAAGGAAGCTGATGGGGGCAAAATACAGCAGATCAGTTGGTTTTGATCAATACCAGTAAAACTATAGTGGGCTTCTGTTGTTACTAATAGACATCGAGTCAAAGCCTGGCCAATTTAGCCTGTCTCMAGATGGTTTCACTGCTTTTAACGCCTAAGCTTGCAGTAAAGGTGTTGCAGCAATACCTATCCATGCTGAAATCACACCCTCAAGTGCATCATAGAACCTTCTAATGATAAAGATAACGAGCCATTGAAATGAAGTGGCTGGAAATTGTGAAAACTCTTTAAATGGAAGCTGAATAAAAAGCTATCTGGAATAATGCAGTTAGAGATGATCTTGCCTTTGGGCAAATAGACAAAGTAATTGACCTCTTGATGTCCCGGCCAGGTGCATTTTTTCACTTTATAATCTTACATTTTCATTGGGTAGTAAACCTTGCTAATCTGCTTTTCTGAGGCTTTTGTACTGCCTCAGTGCAATGTTGATGCATCAATCTTTAGAGTGACATCTGAGCACTAGTAATGCCTGCTATTAGGTTTGCTTGCAAAATTACATTCCAAAATGACATTATTCTAAGATTGCTCCGAATGTAACCAGTAACCTCCTTCCTGATGCTAGATTTTTCAGATTTTTGTCTATCCTTGCACCCAGAGAAAGCCTTAAAATGTGACAAGGTATTTATCGTCAAGGATGGCAGTTCTACACTTTTTGGATTTAATAAGGGAAAATGTATCTCTACTGTATAGAATTTTTCAGCTTGGTTAGTTCTGTGGATTGCATGTAAAGAACCCCTTTCCTTTTCAATTCTGCCTATCCCTCTCCCTTACGTCTACTAAGTTTCAAAGCACTTGTTCAACTGAGTTTCTGATTTCTATTACAATTAATTAAAATGCTTTTGGTTGGTAGCCTGGAAAATGCATCTATAGGACAATCCAGATAGAATAAATTCACACTTTCTTCCTGGACTCTGCTTTGTTTGGGTGTAGTGATCCACAGATAGACTGTGACGTGACAGCAAATTCCTGTGGATTTCCTTGGAGAGAGGAACAAGTCTGAGAATATTTTATGATGATGCCTTTGCAATAAGTTCCATGCAACTAAAACAGAGGTTTGTCTGCATGGGGCCTTGCTCTAGGTAATAAGACCCAGGATCCCCCAATGTATTGCTTTCTGTGAGACTGTATCTTCTGATTAGCAAAAAAAGTCTGAATTTACACTTAGTTACATTTTCTTATTACGCAAGTTATTAATTATATTATATGATTTAGAGGTCGCCTCTGAACAGAGACAATACATTCCTGTCTCAGATTTGCTCTTTTCCTGGACTTTTTAAAAAACTGTTAATATACAAATCTAAAATTTAGTTAATATGGTATTTAAGATGTAACACTCCTTTGTGGTTTAACCTGTCATTATGTCTGATTATTCCACTACATTATGAGCTTATTCAGAGTAGAAGAGAAAAACGTCTTGTCTTCCTGACAAGGCAAAGCAGCAGAAGAAAACGGTAACACAAAGAGGTAGTGGGTCTACCCCCTTACACTGTATTATTCTGCCCCCTTACACTGTATTTTCACCACTGTTTTTACAAGCATTTCAGCAAAGTTATTCTGAATTTGCATCTGTGTCACCATGGACAGGATTTGGCCCGCTCTGTGTAAAGGCTACATCCAGTTGTTATGGCAACAAGATTTCTAAAAATTGTGAGAGAAAAATACCAGGTTGCTGTGATAAATGATGCATTAAAAGTGACTGCTTTCTTTTGGTTTCATAGTTTTAATTGATGCTTTTTTTTTGGTGTAGAATCCATTTTTACTGATGGATGCAATTAGTCAAGATGCTGCTGTAGCAACTTTATCATTCCAGTGACCAGATATTACACAGGGGATGACCAGGTTAGGTTTTATAGCAAGATGAAAGACTGGTTAGCTTAAACTTCTATGAAAAACTTATGTTCTGTGCATTCCAACTGATATCTGCAACTGCTGTCACACAGCAGCAGGAATGAACCTAAAACTAATGTTATCACAGTGACAAGAAGGAAACTACATTTTTAACATCTGAAACATTCTATATTCTGAAACAGGCTTGTGGGAGAAAAAAAAAGTTTCTGTGAGCTCCTTTACTTGTTTCATCCAACATTCTTGCCTGGAGATGTAATGTATATAATGCTGCCTGATTAACTTCTCTCTGGTCTGTGCTGGGTTGAAGTTTGAAGTCTATAAATCTATTTCAGCCATCCCTCTGAATTTGCAAATTATTGGGCTGGATTTGCTCAAGTGGCTCCACCAGCCCCCCTTACAAATTAGGCTGCCAGCAGTCGTGCCCTTGGGAGAAGAGACCTGACTCACATCCTCCTCCTTGAGAGTTGTGGGTGGCACCGATTAAGTAGCAAACACAGAAATGAAACCCTGGGAGGCTGAAGGCCGCAGCAAAATAAAAGTGAATTCAAGTTTTAATGATAAAGCTTATTATTATGCGTATACAAACAGATGCAGTTCTGTTCCAGTTTGCAGACATCGAAGTTCAGATGTTTGCATATGGGTGTCCATGTGTGCCTAAGCTTCCAGCGTAGCCAATAGTGCCCAAGTCCATGGTGTGTGACTTCTTTACCTAAATGTGTCACCTGCTGCCATATGAGATATTTTGGGGTGTCAAAGACATCCAGCACTTCTGTGAGATCCAACCATTTTTGAAGCAGAAACTGGACATACTTAACATGGCATCAATATTTAGGCAATTGAATCTTCCCATTATTTAGGCTGGACAATTACATAGCTTGGATATTTAGCTGGCACTAATATTAGCCTTGTTTTGGTTAATCTGTATTAATCAGAAGTCTAACTGTCACAAAAGCTTAAACACCAACTCGCATGTAGATACCTATATTGCAGACACCTTGTTTGTTTAAGCTGTTTAAACATAAGTGTGTTGGTGGAGCGATACAGAGTTCCCAGGCAGGTGCAAAGGAGAGCTCTCTATTACAAAAACCAAGCCTTTTTAAGCAGTTAGCCACTATCAGAATACATACCATTGAAACACAACAAACAATAATTCAAGCAGTCACCATAAGCCACAAGGTGATCATGCAAAAGTTATGTAACTTGTTTTCTCTACTTCTAAGTTAGCTGAGCTCGTTCCCAGAGGCCTTTTTACTTAGCCAAAGTAACAGAARTGAACTATGATTTTACAAGGGTAACAAGGCCTTCATTTTGCAAGGTTTTACCTATCTGCAACACATAAGTATCTAAAGTGGTATTTAGACTCTTTCCATCGTCACATTTCCAGTGTGTCTGCCTCATTGTCCATTGAGGGACAGACACATTCACAGGGTTTCCTTTTCACCRTTGACTAGTAAGCCTGACTCCTAAGACATTGTTTGTGTCCAGAATATCTTCTAGTTGACCAGAGTTTGATGAGATTAATTGCCATGAATGACTGCAAATGACTGGTACAATAACTATTTGGGTGCCCCAGTAACACCAGTCTGTGGGTAAGTGGAAGCACATGAGATCAACTTCATGTATTCACCTTGACAAACAGCTTTAAAAGACTAGCAATAACTTCTATCGAGAGCTTTTATAACAGATACATAAATCTGGAAATTAATTGATAAATTAAGTTTTCAGATAAAATCAGTGCTGTGGCCCTGATGATTAGGAAAGGGATATGAAACTGCTGTGGGTTGGACTAGGTTCTGTATTGGTCTCCTACAGTGAGTGTGACCAGCAAAGTTCAGGATATGTATCAATCAACAGGAAGAAAATAGTYACCAAGACTCAAATTCAGCAGCATACTTGGACATACAGATTGTTTTTTACTGGAATTTCTCCTGTGCTACAGATTAGGCACTTGCAAATCAGGGCTTGGGTTGCTACAAACTGTAATTTGCAGCATTATCCAAAATGTTGTTCTGTCTTTCAACTGCTCTACTTACCTCGATCCCTGGAGGTCATAACAAAACATTGCTGAGATAAAAGGAAAGTTAACTCTAGTAAATTCTCGGTGCACCTCAAGCACTGTTTTGATGGAAGTTTCTTCTCAGAAGCCAGAATTTAAACATCCTTCAAAAGGCTATTGTGCCTGTGGTGAGGTTCTTGGGGTTCGTGGGTGAAGCTGCCACCCCTCTGTGGCCTTGCTCTTTGGCAGAAATTACTGCTTCTCTGGAGGAACTGCAGAAACCAGCATGTCCTGACTCCTCAGCTCCTGCAGTTCCCTGCTGCGGTCATGGGAAAGTAGCCTGCACAATGCTTCCTCCCATCACACCATGGTCTCCATACACTGAGCCCAGCAAAATGGCCAGGAAAAACCACAGGTGGGAAAGTGAGTGTGACCAATGAGTGGCACTGGAGCAACAGAAACTGGTTGTTAATAAACCAATCAACACCTTTCAGTTAAACTGTTGGTTTAACAATCAACTGAGCAGTTGGTTGTTGTTTTTTTTCTCCTCTGAGACAATGTGTGCATGCACATATATTCAGAGAAACATCTCAAAAGGCAGCAAAAATGAAAACCACATTCCACTGCAAGTAATAATGGCTGGAGGCTGCTATAGCATTGTCATTTTTAGCTCTTAAGCAGTGACAGTGTTTTCTGTGCTGTAGAAAAGTGAAGGTGAAATGTAAGTCCTGTTCAGACACTGTTGCTGGGAAGAAAATACATAAATATGCAGCTTTAATGAAAAGAAAAAGCAGTAGTTGTTACAGTCAGAAAAACAATTACAACGTCTTTTTTATTTATTCTGGTCAAGCTATAGGATGTAGATTGAAAAATAAGTTAAATATCGCAGCATATTTATATATAACAGCCCTGACATTGACTGTGCTGAAGCTGCTTTCAGATTTGCACAGCAGATGATGGCTTCGCTTATTTTTAACCCTTGGGACTCCAAAATAGGGTGAAATTGATCAAAACCCAGAGAACAAACATAAAGCAACAGAACCAACTCTGGCAGTTTCCTATTGTCCTCGCATTCAGTTGTGCACTTCTGATGAAATCTGAGGCAGGATATTTGCCATCTGAGGTATTAGTGGGAAGCTGCAGATGTAGTTCAAGAGAGGAGAGAGAGAAAAATGAGCAAGATGTGATTTCAGTAAAGCAGCTTGTCAGCACCTCAGCAGCAGCAGTTGAACTGAAGTTTTGTTTTTCAAGGATCTTTGCTCTCAAGGCAACAAGGAATCCAGGTAGCCTGGAGTAGTTAGAAAAGTCATAATGTTCCCTTCTCCTCTGGCATACAGTCAGGAAGGAAAAATGGTTCTGGAACCGAGAGCAGACATCAACCTTTCTTCTGTTCCCTATGAGGCACTGACCAGGGCAGGAGCGTGAAATACTGCCTTGGCACACAGAGCAAGCATCTGAGCAGATGTAGGATTCCTCTGTTGGGAGCACAGGGACAACTTCCTTTGTCAAATTGCATAGAAAAGAATAAAATGAATAGACATTATTTTCTTCTATGTTTGCAGAGTTGTTAAAAATTCATGGCCCCATTCTTCAAGAAATGCACCAGGCATGAATTGAATGAACTGAAAACTGTGGTTTATGTTGCACCAGTATATTTGGAATGGAATTGGAAGGTGGACATAACTCATGAACCAAAACTAACTTTGGTGTGACCATCATACACAGTGCTGCATCCATTTCCTTGGACATTTATGTGACGATTAAACAGGCAGAGGAGTCTTTTTAAAAGCCCATGGTTTTCCCTGAGGGATGTTGTTGACAAAGATCGGGTTACTGCACAGGTTGGGTTGGAGGCACAGACCAGTCTCAGGGTTTGAGGATGAGAGATGGGGGACGCTTATTTACTGTCCTTTGTCTGTGCTTTGCAAAGACGCACAAATAGGAATTTGTGTTGGATGATTATGGGACCCTCAAAGGATGTCCAGTTACTACAGCTGATGGATTTTGTGCCTCTGGAATGAAAATGGCTGAGTAAGAACAAAGCAGCATGACTACAGAAGCAGATGTACCTTCCTCTTCTGTGCAGAGAACACGCATTATGATACAAAAATCAGGGAATTAACAGCACATGAAAAGGTACTTTCTCTATGGCCATTTAGCAAAGTTAATAGTTGAAACAAGTAAAATACATAAAAGCGGACCATGAACTATATTAAATTTCTGCTGTTTCGAATTAGATTTATGTTTCAAGAGGACTTAATGGGACCAAATATTTTGCTGAAAAAAAATAAAAAGGATACCAAATATTACTAAAGCAGCTGGAAATTTGCCTATCTTACTAAGTTATGTCTTTTCCAGAAAATTTTGGTCAATTAAAATATTATGAACATGAAATATTAAAAATGTCAAACTACATAAAAGCCTGAAATTGATACTTTTGGGGTTGAACACAGAAGCACAAAACATTTTGAAAATTATTAAGTAGTAAGATGCTACTTTCAGTTATTTYGAATAAAACATTTAATCTAACAGCTTAATTGATTTTTCTGTTTATTAGTTACCATAATAATCAAAACCTTGTTTGGGAATTGATTGCTCCTTTTTTGACTTTTGACTATATTTTTTATTTGTATTATACATATGGTCTCTTTAGAATTTTTCTCATTGTGTTCTTTTCATTTATAGTAAAGGATTTCCTGCATCAGAAACTACTTCACAATAGAAATTTTTTATACATTTCCCTTAACTATCTTTTTATTCCACACTAATAACCTCCTCTTATTAATGCTCTTAATCCACTTGATGGTTGATTTGCTAATCAGAAAAGACATCCAATTCCAATATTCTAGAAAATAATCTTAAAACCTGGCTTCACCTAGAGGAAAACGGAGTTTCGAAGCAATCATGACTGACTTTACTCAGAACTCGTGTTTCTGAAAGATTTTAATTACGAGCTGTTTGGCCCCCGGTATCAGGATCAGAAACCCGATAGTTGGCATATATTGTCTCTTCTTGAAGGAAAGAACACATCATTTCTGTGAACAGTTGTGTAGACACTGGAAGTCCAGAAAGGCGGTACTCTGTACTAAAATCATCTGGGGTCATAGGAAAAGTTTAGAAAATCTCTGAATAAAATGCTGATTACGAGGTAATCAGGTAAGGGCTTCTTCCTTGGGGTTTTCTTTTTTTTTTTTTTAAGATTTACTTGTATGTTTAAACAGGACAGTGTTGCAGTATTGGAGTCCAGCATTTTCACCAAGAAAGTCCATCTCCCTGTAGCATAGCAGTGGCCTAAAACCTGCATCACCTTATTTCTTCCTGCACTGCAAATTGTCTCTGCTTTTTCTCCCACAGAACTGATTTCATCATTCCCAAATGCCAGATACTGACCATTGGATCCATCATTTCTTGAACAATGAAATCCTGAAACAGGATTTCAATAATCCAGTTTGTTTAATTTAATTTATTCTGAGACATTTTTAGAGAGTATCATACAAGTTTTAGAGTTTTATGCTATTTCCTTTAGACATGGTGGAAAACATTATTCCTCCCAGGCCCTGGATTAGACAAAAATATCCAGGGAGAAAATGTTRTTAGGTAAACTGGTAGAAGAGGCTGCAGACAGGTATCCTCATTGCTTCATAGGAAAAATAGCTGCTTTCTGTCCTTCAGCGGGACTTCTAGAAGAGAAAAAAGTGGAGTTCTGGGAAGGAAAACTGTGCTGGGGGAAGCTGGTCCGGCTGTCCAAGGGCAGTTCAGAWCCCAAGGGGAGCCCTTGTGTCACTGCCTGGGTTGTGAGAAGCCAAAACCTCTGGGCAGCTTTATCGAGAGGGTCCTCTGCAAAGAGGCAAATTGTGTTCCTCCTCCTGTTTCCATGGGGATGGGAAATGTGCCTCTGCAGAGGCGGCAGCACAAGGGGGACCGAGGGAAGAAGGATCTCAGGCTGCTTCTCTTTCCCAGACACAGCACATACTCTTCGAAAGGCAAATAAGACATTTGTTTTCAGCATATTCTGTAAACACTGGGCAAAAATATCCTGAGAGTTGTATGTTTCTCCTCCCAGATATCCCTCCTGCTAATCAATAAATTCTACAGCTGGGGATGGGAGGATGATTCATGGAACAGTGAAGTATCAGACTTATGCTCCTTCGTTGATGTATTGATGCAATATATTATGGAGGCAATATCCTGCAGTGAAACATTCATTCAAAACATGGTTTTAACCAGCAGCAGCATTATGGAATAACCCTGTCTACCTTAATACTTTCTTTTTTTTTATGTCCATGAGATTAAAACATTTGGGGTGATGCCATTATGGCATTGCTGGCCTCCTCAAGAAGAAAATATCCTCCTTTCTATGAGAGTCACACTTGGTCCAGCTGCCTCATTCAGCTGGTGCACAGAAGGTGTTGAATGTTGTCCCCACTGAGGGCAAACAAATGGTGTAGACACAGCTGGATGGACCATGGGGGCTGCCAATGCCTCTGAAAGAGAAGAGGCTGCCTGATCCATCCTGTCACATTGCCAGCACAGTCTGTGTTTACTTCTTCTTCCTCTCCCTGTCAACGATAAGCAATGTTTGTTTTCAAGTGGCTTTGCTTTACCACCTCCCCAGTGAGCTACGAGCACTGCAGCCACCACAGTATATCGAGCAATAGGACTACATTAAGAAAGCCTCCTAGGGAAGCCAGCGTACCACGGTGTTGAAATTAGACAACATATTGTACAACACGGCCTCAGATATTCAGATGAACATTTTTCCTCAAGGTCCCACAGGCACATTCAGGTTTGAGCAGGGAAGAGTACAAACAGCTGCAATCCTTGGGAGCCAGTGGGCACACTGCTGTCACCAGCTACTAAAGTGTAAGTCAGCGACTTTGGCGCACCTTGAGGGAAAAAGTCTGATATCCAAACAAAATGTGATTTCTCATCAGGGAGTAGAGCAGGGGCTTGGAGGAGAAGCAGAATCTGACTGCAGAGCTCTACAAGGAGATTTGCAGAAAGGAATTAAGTGTTCAGGTATTTTACTTTGAATTTTTTTTTGTCTGACTAGTATCACATATCAACACAGATGTGCTGGCATGCTCTGATGTAGAGTAATGGCTGCTAAAAAATTCTAACAACTTCTTTTGGTGAAGAAAATACAAATGGATTATATGCAATAACAGTGCAAAGCTTGTTATAAATCCAGTGAGCCAACAGACTACTCATACGTCTAAGTCCTCTGTGCCTCTCAGATACAGTGATTGCTTTGGAGCAGATGGAGAACTGAGAAGACACCCAGAGCTCAAGGGAGCACATGGCACCCTTTCTGAGGAGTACATAACTATGCATCTTTGGACTATGTACTTATTAGCTTGTCAGGGAGCCTTATACGATGCAGCTAATGGCATTATTGAATTCCCTTTCTCATAAGGAACATCATAGAAAAGAAGAAGCCAAGAACAAGAATCTGTCGAAAACTTTTTGCTTGAGTAAGGTACAAAGACAACAATTAAATCTGTGATCTAGAACAGGGCATGTTCAGGCTGCTTACCATGTGCATCTTGCAAGTGCACCCAGTTTTGAGGGAGTGATAAGAAAGTCGTATGGTTCTAAGTTGAGGCAGCTCCACACACAGAGGGGAAAAAAAAAAAAAAGAAAGCACCTGTTCCCTTTTCTCCATAAATTGGAGTTATATCAAGGAACTGAATGCTTCTCTGGAGAGTGGCAAAAACATCCTTAATAGCCTGGATTGCTAAGGAAACACAAAATAGAGCAAAGGAGATGAATTAGTTGTTCTTAAGCACCTGGAATTTTCTTCAGGCAAAAGTAGTCTAGCATTCAGCTACCAAGCAGGGAACCACTTACAGTACTAAGCACTTGTCGGAAATTTTCAGACTAGCTGAGAAATTCTGGTGCAGATGTCACTGTCTGTGTCTATTTCTGGCTGTGTTGCTGTGCAATTAAACTAGAACTCTTTTCTGCTCACCTGAAGGATAGGGTAACAGTAAGTGAAGATAACCGTACAGCATTACTTCCATGAGGACATTAGCATTTGCAAAATATTGCCATGCACAGGTCTCAAAATATTTGATGTTAGTTTCCATCTTCTCAAATGAGACAGAGTTTAACAGCAAGAAACTGATTTGTGGTGGAAATTTCATTCAGTAGTGATAGAATTTCAATAGAAGTGATAGAATCTGGCACATAATAGTGTACATCCTTTGGAGTATGTCTTGATAAAAGTTTCATGTTGATTAGTTACTTGGGCAGCTGGCCAGTGTTCTCTGCTAATTGTAGATGACAGAACATTTATTTTGTAACAGACTGAAAAAAAAACCCCTCCAACTTAAATTAGAAGATGCTAAATGAGAGTAGGTCTGACTTGTGTTTTGAAAGAAGAGAATGAAAAGAGGAAGCAATACTGACACTTCAACTCCAGCAGACATGTATCTTCCAATGCAGTTTAATTTTGTTTCTTTGGATTTCCAAATCAGAGATCAGAGAAAGAATTTATCACTTTTCTGAATGATTCCATTTTGAGAAATAGCCTTTAGTGTTAGAGCATAGAAAAGAAACAAAGTGCTGGCAATATATGCTAGAAATGATTTGTAACCAGACAAGAAATCATTGAAAGGTTTCTTTGTATGCCAAAAAAACCACTGAAAGTACAGCTTCTCTTGCTGCATCTGTGTGAAATAGGTCTTTGCTTGTATGTTTTTGGTTGTTTTGAATTGCAGCCCTCTGGAGGTCTATTTCCACAGTAAATCCTGCCTAAAGTGGAGCAAACAGATCTTCAGCTGTAAGAGTTAAAGGATCTTCTTTGTTCACTGGAGATGTTCCTGGAATTTTTGCTTCCTTCAAGCAAAAACTTGAAGAACAGACTCAGAGTACATGAACCATTGTAAGCTCTTTCAAAAGTCTTATTGAACAAGTTGATTGGGGCCTTACACTACCCATTAAACATTTATACAGAGAAAACTGCCCACATCCTTCACCAAGTGGTGTGCTGGAGTGTGGTGGTGAAGACCAGAATCTTCTAGGAAGGTGGAAGACTGCTCACCAAGGAGGATTTTTACTTTTGCTATGGCTGCTTCCACCAAGATAATCAGCTTAAAGAGGACATAAACCAATCCTGATTATGCTGCACTCATTGACAGACACAGCAGCTTGTATACACTATTAATCAGTTTATCACACTTCACAGTATGCATTGAAAATATTGTGATAGATGCAGCTTCCACTGTATATGGAGCTGACAGCAAATGGGAGATGCAGGGATTTTTGCCTTCAAAAATACAGAAATTCCCTGGCCTGTTTATCCAGCATGTTACTTTTCCATTGAGAAGTGTAACTCTTACAAACTTTTTCTGTATTCTACACCTTATGGATACTTTCACCTTGCTTTTCCTCTATCTTGAAAATAATAGGAAAATCTGGGTCAATAAATTTATGTCAGGGATAATTGAAAGAGAAATAGATCTGTTGTACACAAGTGGTCTTCACAAAGTGAGGATTTCAGTCAGGAAAAAAATGGTAAGAAACAGAATCATGTTAAAGAAAGCTTGGGATGTTGCAGAAGAGGACCACTGAGATGTGGAGTACAAGATATGACTTGGATTCAGAACAGCGGTCCTCAGTGATAGAATTGATGATCAATCGACAGTCTCTAAACAAAATTATTTTTTCTTGTCATTCTTTGTGTCTCTAAGTTGACAAAGACACTGAAAAAATAGTACAGCATTCAGAGGTATGTTACAAGGATGAATCAAAATATAAGCAAGAGATGTGCAGTTAGATGGTAAGAAGGACAATATGAAGCAACTTAATCACTTGCTGTCAATACCTGTGCTGAAACATAATACACTAATGCAAAAGCCATACTGAGAAAAAAAGAATTGTCATAGCTCATGGAATTCAAAATGATGTAAGTAGAAAGGTGGGGTACAATACTATAAAATGATTTGTCAAGGGATGTAGATATATTCTCAGTCTTTTGGAGGTAGTTTCTAATTCCAACTTGTGTTCTCAGGCTCTGCATGGGACCTGTGAGATTCTTTTGGCAGAGCAATGAGGGACATCAGATTTGGTGTCCCAAAACTGTCCTCTTCCATGGTCCCATTTTAATTGATTTTTCTTCATTTTTTCCCTGGCTTTAGTCTGTTGGTACAATTCTAAGCAGTGAAAATAAGTAAATCTTCAGGTCTAGGGTAGTAACACTTCTGAATATTCATTCTTGCAGAGACTATCATCCTATCAGTGTCAATTTYACTCCAAGATTTATGAGATTTAATATGGAAGATGAGTTATAAGGACAACTATTCCCATAGTGAAACCAATTTGTCCTAAATGCTCATCAGAGTCAGGAATAATTATGAAAAACAGCAAAAGAAAGCATATTTCAGACTTCTTCCGAGTCATAAGCAGAAGATAGACAGGTGGTGTGTGACTGCCAGAGGAAACATGGATGGTCACGTAAACCACTGCTAACCTGTAGCTAACAGGAATAAAGGACAGGAATAAAATAGCCCTGCAGACACCAAGGTGAGAGAAGGAGGGCATAAGGTCCCCCAGGCACTGTTGCAGGGATTCCCTTGCAGCCCACGGAGAGCCATGCTGGAGCAGACGTACACACTGCAGCCTGTGGAGGACCCCACGCTGCAACAGAGGGATGTGTGCCCTTCGTCTCAGCCCTGTCCTCTGGAAGAGGGGGATTGAAAGAGTGGCCATGTGGACATCCAGCAGTCAGCCAAGGTTAATCCAAGACATTGATCTACCACTTTCAAGTTCTACATATTGATGTCTTCTTTTGTAGGGCATTGCAATATATATAATTTATACAAGTGTATCCAAAATAAATGCAATTATTAATTCTTTTCATACCTTTTTAAAGGTGCTGTTAGTTCAGTGCATTTCGCCAAATCACAACAAAGAGATCTTTAGGAAAAAGCTTAGAAGGATAAATTTGTCCTTGCAGTCTATCTCTAAATTTTAGTCAACTTCCCAATTCTCTCACGTTGTGCTACACAGTTGCGGTGTTTAATTACCAACATTAATACATTTCTCAGTATGAAACACACTTGTGACTTTTACCTTGGACACTAATATGTTGAGTTTGATAGCAGGAAAAAGAAAATCTCAAACACTGACATCGTTAAGGTTAATAACACAGTAGTTTACCAAAGAAGCTCTATACCCTAATTTGAATTGATTATCTAAATAGTTTCATTACAGGATGCTAACTAAATCAAGCCCATTGTTTCACAGAGAAATGACTCTGCTGTCCTAATTATTAAGGTAAAACATCTGTACGCTTTGAAACTTGATTGTGACTCCTATCACTTTGTCAAGTAAATTATAAATGTACAAAATATTTAAAATAAAGTTGGATACAGAGTGAAAGAGTCCATGGACATCAATGAATTTTTGCAATTAAAAGGAACAGAACTCACAGTTAGCTAATTCCCTCAAATGAATGCAATTTAGGCCTAAGTAGAGTCCTCCTTTTAAAGCAAAATTCTTGTAACCCTGCATTCAATGCAGAATTAATTTTGCAGTAGCGTGGGAAAGTGGGTAAAGGTAAGGATTTTGGGAAAGTTCAGATCCTTATACCAAAAACTTACCATAAATATTTCAAGTATCTTCATGATAATTTTTACTTTCATTTTTTTTCCATTGAAATACACACAGGCCTCTCCCACATGCTGCTGTCAGGTCAGAGTGCCTGCTCAGCACTCAGCGTGCAACCCTGAGCCTGGGTTAAGGCAGCAGGGAATGGGGACACCCAGAAAGCATGGAAGGAGAGGTGAGGGTCATGGCACAAAGGGGCTTCACAGTGAGAATATCTGTATCCAGCAGCTTTTATAAACTTCAGGGTTAGCACATGGCGGACATTACTTGCCTCTAGGGGTCAGACAAAATATAAATTTACATGGAGGAGAAGTCAGGTAGGGAGAGAGTTTGAGGGAAGATAGAAAGGGCAAAAGAAAATAAAAATTATAGGGGCCGAGATGTGGGAACATAGCAATCTCTTTTTAAAAGTTAGACAAGTCCCGTGCAATGGAAAAAACTAGTGGGAGGGAGGTGAGCAGAGAAGGGGAGGAAGTGACATCTCCAGTGAGACAGAATCATCCCCAGTGTGCTGCTCGGGTGCTTCTAGAGATGATGCAAGGACAGATCCTTCTGTTTTCTTGTTATTGTGCCTTGTCCTTTCCTCAGAAACCAGTTCTCAGGTGGCTCAAATAGATGTTAGATACTGGCTAGAGCCTCAAAGTCTTGGCAAGTGCAAAGTCACGTGTTAAAATTCAGTGGCTGGAGCTACTGTCAGAAAACCACCAGTGCTTAAGTTCACCAGCTCTCAAATATGTAGTATCACAGCCTCCTTAAAACCCTCCTTGTACAAAATAGCTCTTAATTATGCTCCTTTCACTGGATTTTATGACAGACTCCTCCAGTAGTCCTTGTACCAGACTGCAACAGCTTCACTGTGCTTACAGAAACATTTCCTGCTGGTGGGGCATATGAAAACAAAGGCCTTTAATGAAGAGTCTGCAGCAACCTTGGAAGAGCAGCACTTTTGTCTGCTTTAAATCACATTACACAATCTTCTTTATTTCATTTTCATTTGCATCAGGGATAYACAGCCTGAAGAGTGACCTACTTTTCCTGCAATATTTGCCTTGCTTTTAATTATAGCAATTATCATGCCCTGATCACTGGCATAGTCCCCAGAATGTTGACTTTTTTCTTAATGTTATTGTTATATAGATTACACAGACTCTTTGCCATCATGTTGCCCTCTAATTATGCAGCTGAAGATATTGCCTATGCCACAGAAAAGCTGGAGGGTTTTGTGTGGAGGATCTTTGAACATTTCTCAGGAGGCTGCTGTACAGCAATCGTTATGCACAGACTCCTTTGGGGGACAGGTACGGCTCCATGTTTCTCCTAAACACCCTCTTCTTTCTTATATTGTTCTTCCCTCACTTTCAACGCAGCCTTTTTAACAAAGTGTATAACACAGAGCAGCCTGGAAACCATTGAATGGCTGGCACAACTCTCAGTCTACATACCACACAACCACTTTTTATCATTTTCAGACAGGTGCATTAGGAAGTTTTTTCTTTACAAAGTTATTTCATGCCTTTTTATTAACTAGATTATTAGATTATTTATTTTCTGTCTTTATTAACTCATTTAACCTGAAAACTAATCTAGGTTAATTATATTATCATTCAACAACAGAACAATTTTTATGTGTTTCAAGTGATTAGAACAGTGAACCAAATTGGTTGTAACATCAGAGAGGAATGGAGTAATACTTTTCTACTTCATGATTTGACCCAATATTCCTGGTTTCAGAGTAACAAATACTTGAGCTTAATAGAGATTGCTTAGTAGAGATTGCTTTTGCCAGAAACATAGTAAAGAGAGGAAATATTTTTACATCACAAATATCATAGGAGTGATTGCACAACTTGATAAATGGGAAACTSTTTCAAGAACTTCCCAGTGGTAGAAAATGCCATTGTTACTGCCTCAGAGGCCTCCTTCTTCCCTGGTCTCAATCTTTGCAACTGTTCCATCATGAATCCTTATTAAAGAATCTCAATTAAATGGCAAAGGCTTTTTGCTGCATGAGATCCATGTTGTGTCCTGGTCTGGACAATCAGAAAGCCACTGGCTAGCTCAGACAGGGAGGGTACAGCTGGTCATCATCTGATTTTACAGGTGTCTTTTCTTATTGCCCTTCTTTGAAGAAAACACTGTGTATGTGTGTAAAAAGCCTTCATCTCCTACTTCAACCATATTACTGAGCAAGAAACAGTTAATGGCAATGTTTTTATATTTATGAAAGTAATTGAAAGATGTAGTAAATATATTATTGAAGCCAGATCAGAATTGCTGGTACTTCAACACTGTCTAATAATTTAGTTTCCCATTTCACCCCTCGGTGAACTGATCCTATAATTGCTTATGCTGCAGAAATGTTAATTTTCTTACGATGACTCTCTTTTGGAATGAGCTGATATGCTCTCATTAATAAAAACAAATGCAAACAAAGACCTGGGTTTGGTTCTGAGGGAAATCCAGCTGAGGAGCTACTCCCAGTGGGCAGCCTGGAGGATTCAGTCCCTCTGCCCAACCTGCTCCAATGCTCTCGTACCAATTTTTGCACCTCCCAGTGTGCAGCTGCCCCCATACCATGCCCCAGGAGAAACATTGCATACCCAGGGTTTCATGCCAAAACACAGCCCATATCATTTGAGAAATTTGCATCTGCAATAAACTGCACATAAAAAACACAGTTTCCTGATGGCTAAATAGATACCCCATGCACCCTGGCTGTGTGCTTTACAACGTGGACCCAGCTGCTCTGCTCTGGGGGGGGGGGGGTCCAAAGTGCTCTACTCTGAGTTTTTTCACACCACTTGGCGAGGAGCTGAAGACTATTTCTGAGAGCAAACAAAATTTTGTAGTGTAGGTGCAGCCAACAAGSAGTCCCAGCTGTAACCCTGCCCCTGTGTCAGCTCTAATTCTTRTGCGAGATGAGCAGGCCCTGTACCTATAATGCTATTCTTGTTCTGGCAGCCGCTGGGACAGATCTCAGGTGTACCAAAATATCTTGCCTGGGGATGGCGGGTGGCCTAAAACTGCCAGTTCAGGTGGGGCTCAGTACCTCCTGACAAAACCCTTCAGGTCCTTGCTTGAGGGATGTCCACAGCCACTCTCATTCCTTGCCCACCAGCGTTCAGGTTCTCACAGAGAGATGAAGGGACAGCTGTAGTCAGTAAGAGGTGTCCCACCAAACAATTTGCTTTTATGGCTTGACAGACTTCTGCTCCTTCTCCCTTCCCTTCATCTTAATTTGTTTTTATTGCTATAAATGTATTCACATTTCTTTAAGTCTACATGCCATGCAACATGTTTCCACTCATCTCTTCACTGGCAGAGCCAGTCCCTTGGTTTTTAAGTAATGATGTTTTATGACAAACATCAAATTCTATGAATATGGCAGGAGCCTCCTGACAGTTGAATTATATTCCACAAGGCATGAAGTTCTCATTGTGCTTCATTTGTGATTACTTTATTTTTTTTTAAACCTGGAGAGGCAATTTTTTTGGTTGATTTCATCCGTTTACAAGCCAAGGAGTTGTATTCCTTTGGGGTGCTGTAAAATGCTGACCRCTTATGCAGACATAAACAAGGTGTGGGCATTAACAGGGGATTGAGAGGACATGGCTCTCTGTAAATACAGCAGAGAAAACATCCATTTTAAATAATGGTTTTCTTCATAAGGTGCTCGAGTAGTGTCACGACACACACATACAAAATGTGGATAAACTCTACCACAGCTTTCTTGCCAGAAGGGAAAACAGAGCCTTTGCAGACACAGACCCCGCTGTTAGCTCTGCACAGTAACTAACTGTAAAAATGCAATGAAGGTAATCAGCACAGCAGCAGCTTTTCCCAGTGTTAAATGTTAAAATATGTCAGAAATCTAAATTATTAAATCTCCATCCAGATACATAAATTTGGTCTGTTTTAAGTAGTGTGAATGAATGTGTGTATCATCTTTCAATTTAATGGTGATTTCCCTTTCCTTATTAACCTGTTTAAAAGATATTTAAGTACCACTGAAGTAAATAACTCTCAAAACAGTTCAAATATCTTACTTGAGTTTCATTAATCCATTCAAAATTTAGCCAAGAGTTGAAATACCATGGTACTCATTTTGGACAAACTTTATGTATTTGAATGAGATATACCAATCTCTCCTTTATTTATGGGTATGATTTCATTTGCTACCAAAATAATATTTCTTTAGACAAGCATTGATATCATAGACAACCAGACATACTCGACAATGTTATTTAAGATGGGGGCATTTGAAAGACATAGGAAAAGTCTGAATCATGACTCTGACCCTTTCATTCCAGGAACACTCTTCCATGGAAGATCTTGTTATTTCTGTCCGTTGATGGGAAACTTCATCACTGCTGGAGTCTTCACTCATCTGCCTTACCCCCAAGGGCTCAGCTGCGCTTGACAGGTCTAAGTTCACTTCATGGGAGACMAAAACAACTTATTTTAAAGCAGTACATTATTTATTTTAAGGCAGTGGGAGAGAGTTCAACAGTCTCACTTTTGTATTCTTTTGCAATTCAGGGAGATCTGCTTGGTTCAAATCCGAGTTTTGTAACCCCAGACAGGAAGAGGTAGAAAACCCCTGGAGCGTTTTTCCTTCAGTGATGCCTCTGACTGCTGCTACCTACACACTGGTCTTGTTTAACAGACAAGAAAATCTGATAGATTAGTGACACTGACTTCAGGCATTTGAGTAGAGAGAAGAACACTTTGTTAGCCTTGGCTGGGTTAGCTGATGAGCTTCCATTTAATAGCTATATTGTAAACAATAGTTGATAACATTCTCCCTGATTGTACCTCGCCTCAGTTATTATTTTACTCTTTTTTTTCTCTCTCAAACTCTAAAAGCCTCCTTTTATTTCACTTTATCCCTTATTCTTTTATAAAAGGAATAAGTTGCTCTCAGTCAGCAAAAGAGTTCCAGAAGAGGTAGGAGATAAAAGAGAAAAAGACTAGGTCTGGGATAGTCCCAAGCACAGCCTGCAAATTCTGGGCAGCTCTAAATCATCATGCAATCAGAAAACACAGAACTTGAGTGATATGGCACTCAAAAAACAGAGAACAGTGTAGGTTCTGAAGTGTCTTTCAAAGGAAAAACAGTATGTACTGAAAAGCTTAGGAGAGTCATCCCTAAGAGTTGCTTTCCACATGTTTGTCTAACTTAATTTTGACAAGACAGCAGCCCAAGACAATTCACAGAGGTTTGTAACATGTTGTTCCTTCCTCACTTCCTCTGAAGTTTTAATGGATTCTCCAAAAGAGAATGAAACTATCGAAAGGAGACACAGAAGGTTGGTTTCCAAATTACTTAGATAGCATGTTCTCATCCACATATTTCTTAGCTGTCTCCTGGCTAGTGGCTGTGCTACAGCAAATGCCCTGAGGGCTATTTGACACTCATGGGCTCTGTTAAGTCTGTGTTGAAAACTATCAAGTGTGCTTTCCAACCTGAATCACAGATGAACTTTCTCCGCAGCAGGTTTCCATTTCAATGAAACAGTAACTTGCATTTGGCACCTAATGGTCCTGTTCCTCTTCCTGCATGGTGCAGCCAGAGAGAGGTTAAGAGTTCTGCCAGGGATGGCAGTGATTTGAGTCAAACCTCTCAAGTTCCAGTGTTTTTTAAGAGAGCAAGGCATATATCAAAGCCAGATTTTGCCAAGCTGCCTCCCCAGTGTGTGCAATATTTTTTCCAATCCGCAGCTGCTAGCATAAGATTGCTAAACGGTACCCAATTTCTGTAAGACCACTTTTTCTAAAGCCTCAGTGTTAGCAGATGGTTGAAGTACTACAGGTAATATGTAGCCAAAAAGAACCTATAATGGTATTGGTTACTATAAAAAATTTATTACAAGTCTGAGAGGGCTGCATTACTCACTGGTGACATTTCTTAGGCTAGTAGCAGGAAAACTTTTACCACCCTTCACATTGTCATATAATACATGTCCCCACAGGTTTTTAAAACAGACATAAAAATCCAGTAAGGCCAGAATTTTTGTCGTTCTTTTCTCTCATTCATTTTTTAAATATTTAGTACCCCTTACTAATACCAGGCAAGAGATGGCCACCACTGTAACATGAAGTTACTTCTGAAAATGATAAATGCAATGGCCATTTTCTGGGAAATAAAGATGTTCCTCATGTTTTTGATAGCAATATAGAGTCTAACACAAGTAAATCTTGACTAAAAATAAGAACTTCTTGTTTCCTGTACAAAGTTTGAAATAAGTCGTGGAAAGTACCTACTTATGTGTGACTTTCCCCATTCGAATGGATAGGAAGACTATCAACATCAGTCAACTTTTACATTCTTCATACCCCCTCACCACCTCTCATGGCAAATAAGGGGACAGTATGACTGCTCAGGGGAAACATTAACGGTTTAAAAGCTTTGCAATGCAGATAGCACGATGGGAGGAGACTTCTCTCTAGCAGAGTGATAAATATTAAGATTAGATTAGGAAGGCAGAGTCATAGCGTTTCAGTTCACACCTCCTGCAGCCCACAACACTTTATTCAATTTGCTCTCATCACCAACCCCATTTATAAATGAGGAAGCCACATACCTCAGTATTTATAGGTCAGAGCTGCAGATCTATTTAGTGACATTATGAATACATAAATCAAGTCATATCGTAAACTATGAAAGAGTTCAACGGGATAACTGTAAAAGCAGACAGAATTTATTGCCGGGTAGCAAAAAATACTATAGATTAGTTTTTTCTCTCACCTAAAATGAATGTGTTGAGAGGGCAGAAGTATGATTAACATCCCCAGATGAAGCAGAACCTTCTGTGGGCAGCTAGGAGCGATGAGATGAGCTATTGCTATGATTCATTTTGATCGTTTTTTCCCCCTGACTATCTGGTAAACATGCCCTGGAAATAAACACTGCAATTCCATCCMGTTCTGCTAGAGGACATGGAAGGGAAAACAGGGACAAAAGAACAAAGTGTCAAGCACTCGTGCTGCAGTGTAGCCTTTTTGGAACAGTTTCTTTCAAGTCCCTTAGCAGCTGACAATGAGCTCCTGTTCTAGGCCATTCGGTTTGGCTCCAGCACTTCTCAGGTTCACCCATCAGCTGTAGCAACAGGGATAGTGTAATATGGTGTTTCCCTGTCTCTGAACTGGGTGTATCTGCAAGCTCTGAGCTACAGTCTCTGACAGGACCATGAACTACAGGATTCAAAGGAAAACCTAACAAGCCAAAGTGGTCTGATTGACATCTCCCTTTCCAGATAGGATTTTCTGGAGAAAAGCTGATTTCAGGCGTCTCCTGAAAATACCTTTTTAAACTCTAGGAGGAAACAACTCCCTGCAACAACRTGTTTGATACTTAAAGGACCATTTGCTGTTGATTTTTCACTTGCAGCAGCCTTTGTCAGGTTGACACAAGCATGTGTAAGGCATGCACTCRGGCCAGGTGTTTTTGTCTGATGTAAAATGCTACTGTAATGATCTTGTTTATAATTTTTGCTTTCTGGATTTCTGGGCCAATTTTGTTGCCAGGGGTCCTTTGAATTCAGGATTGCTCTTGACTCTGATTCCATATTTGGCTTCCTGTGTCAAGATTCCCTGCTGGTAACAGGCATCAGATATTAGCAGGAACAGCTGTAGGATCCAGACATATATTTATCCCAGACATAGCATCATCCTCAGACCTTTCTATCAATTCTTGAGCCTTCATTAGTAGCATACCGGTGTGTTGCTGACAAATACAGAAAAGTGAGTGCCTCAGGAACCCCACAGTTGTTTCTGCAGCAGTATTGTATGTCTTTAGAACTGAGCCTTCTTCTATTTTTTTGTATTC
The DNA here is from genome assembly GCA_018881555.1 of Amblyornis subalaris. Classification (NCBI taxonomy): domain Eukaryota; kingdom Metazoa; phylum Chordata; class Aves; order Passeriformes; family Ptilonorhynchidae; genus Amblyornis; species Amblyornis subalaris. The sequence continues at coordinate 3,333,999 of JACAXG010000033.1, forward strand.
CCTTTATAGAATGGGATTTAATTGCCACGGGCAAAGCAGTCCTTTTATCACCCCAGAGAGTTAAGAGCTGTTGTAGTTATGAACCTACCATGCCTTGAGAGTGTAAAGCCAGAAACTTTGATTCTGTATTATTTGTCCAAAAGGAATTAATTTTGGTGGGTTTGGACACAACATTTTTTAATACTAATATAGTACTCCTGGCCATGGTTAGTTTCGGAGAATGTTGATGTCTGGGAACACTGAAACATCAGATTCTTATTGAATGACAAAGCCAGGTTGGAGGTTGGCATCCAAATTGGTCACGGTGGAATCATGAGACACTGTGGTTTCCAAAAGGAATGTCAAAGTTGATGAAGTTTAGCTAAATGTATACAAGTAGGGTGTGTTCTGTCTTTGTTTAAATAAGCAATGTACTGAGCATTAAATATGAGGTACTGMGTAGCCTTTAAGGAAAGGAGCCTTCTGTTTCCAAAGTGGAGTATAAATTTCATGGCCAATTAAGTGTTATTTAAAGAAAGATTCTTTGAGTTTAAATTAATGTCTGGCTAAAAGTGGAAATTGTTTAAGAAATACAACTTTGCAGTAAGAGCTGCTGTGTGGTTATACCAGAACTTTGAGTACTCAGCTAGCACATTTGAAAGATCCTTGAACTGTCTTGCAGACTTTGTCAACAATGAGACAAAAAATGTCTCAGAAGCTATTGAAAGCGTCATTCTCTTTCTCAGTTTATTCTTGAGTTCCCTGGGCACAGAGATGTATTTGGAGTACATTGGGCTTTGAGTACCTATGTAGCTGAATGTAAACTTGAAGGTGCAAACAAAAGGGAAAATTCAATGTTCAGGATAACACAAGGTGAAACTAACAAGCTTTAAGCAAAAGAAGAGGCAAGAAAATCAATATTTTCAACAGTGAGTTCTCTTAAATCACAGAATTTTCTCCTAAATGAACTTGGGGAGATGAACATACTGTTGGAAGCATCCAAAGCTAGTCTGGACCTGCATATATCAATGCTACAGTGTTTCAAATGTACCTGAATAAGCAGGTGGGATGATGGGTAAGGAGCTTTTCTCCTCCTGTTCTCATAACTAGAACAGGGACTGCCAATGAAATAAGCAGTGGTAGATTGAAAAGTAATAAAAGCAATTATTTTTCTTTCATTATCAAATATAGTAAATAAAACACGGTAATTACAGTTTTAAAAAATTGATACATGCGTCTGGAGAATTACAGGGATAAGTAGAATAAGAAGAGCTTTAATAGTTACGGTGCTAGAAAAGGCAGATAAGAAGGGAGATGTAGAATTCCACATTTGGGTTTTAAMGGCGTTCTAGACATCTGAAACACATATGAAATCTAGGGCAGGACAACTTAAGCCTCATCTTTCTGTTGCAGAATGCTTTCAGAGTCCCAGACAAGAATTTAAATCGAAAAAAGTCCCTTCCAAAGCAATAGAAAAGTGCACACAAATTTTTATCAAACAGGATCAAGTTTTTCCTGCAGAAAGATATGATATTCAATTTTATATGATATATAAAACCCAAAAAGCATTAACAGAGGCATCAAGTAACAATCAAAGAAATTTTCTTTCCTTACAGCTAACAGCCAAGGTCAGAAAATTTCCTTTATTCATTAAATAATTGATCAATCCAAGAGAACTGAAAACCTTCTGTTTCCTTAAAGCCATACTAAGATCTTAGGAAGTATGAGCACAGGTGATGTCAAACTGCATCAAAATGTCATATACTGCTTGAGAACATGGCCAGCAGTGATGTTTGAGTCTATGTCAGAATAAGCTTTGCTTTTCCTGATGTGAACTAAGTATCTTCTCCTCTGAGAAATGCTTTTGCTGACTCCACTGGAGCTCTGCAGCTCAGGAGTGCTTCCTCATCCTGGGTGGGGTTTCCTGGGCCCAGGACACATGGATGAGATCTGTGCCCTCAAAGGTCCCCATGTTCCTGGAGGCTGAGTTTTCAGCAGGTGGAGCCCAGGTGGGTGGATGAGGGAGGACAAAGGCATAAGCCTGCAGGTTCCCCAGCCTGCAGGGCTCCCCAAGACCACCACCAAGGGAGTGCCCCTGGAGCACACTTTAGAAGGTAGGAGCAGCCACTTTGACTTATTCCTTCCTCAAAAAATATATGGTGCGATTATTACCCAGTTTAGCAGAGAATTTAAATACACCAAATTTACATAAGCATGTACATCTGAAGACATCATGAGAGGCATTTAAATCTTGACTAGGGCCACCCGGACAATTGAAGCATCTCTGAACACATGGACATTTTTTTTGTTTGTTTGTTTGCACAGAACTGTATGAAAGATGTAGCAAACCAGAATTAAAAAGTCATTACAAAGTAATTTTATTAAAATTTACAGGCTGTTAAAGATATATGTGAGCAAGAAGACAGGATTTTTTTTCTACTTATTTTTCACTACTACAAAAGGTGAACTGAAAAAATGAAGTCAGGTAAGCATTAGACCTACAGCACTGATGTTCATAACTGGAGCCATGATGAAAGACCACAAACTCTTATTGAATTTCAAAACACTTTCAAAAATTCCCTCATCATCTATTTATTAAGTTCATTTAAAGGCCTCAGCAGAAGTCAGCAGACTGCAGATTATAGAAAGGATGACATTATAAGGAGCAGTAAATATTCAAAATGATATAAAAACTACAAGATTTAAAATTCACTATGATACCACAGTGAACTTCTTACAGGGTTTCCCAATTTATTGTTCCATCAGCTCTCTGAACTGTGATCTGAACAAACCCAGTTAAATTAAAAATTATAGAATTCAAAAGCTCTTGAGACTCACATTGGTATTCAGAGCTTTACTCTGGTGTTTGGACATACATATTCCACTGGTTTAATTAGCTATCTAACAGCAAACTCCACATTTTAGGGAAGGAAGCACTTCACAAAAAACAGTCAAGAAGTTTGCTTGTGCACCTATGAAATATTGCAAATATACCTGGAAATTAATCTATGCACTCTCCCATACAAATGATGTCTGCTCATACTACAGCCTTGAAACCACTTCCTTTAAATTTGCCATGTGCTTCACTTCTTCTGAATGAGTACATCTTTTCGTAACTGGTGACTCATTCATTTCCCATATGTATTGTTTTTGAAATATCAGTGTCAGRGAAACACACATTATTTCAAGTGAAACAACATTTCTCTGATTTTTCTATTAATGAATGACTCTATTGTAACAATATTAGCTCTACTGAAAAATAAGACTAAGAAATACATAAAGGTAATTTTATAGCAATTGCTACAGCTTTTTTGCTTAATAGTCATGCAGAATTCTTTCACCCCTAATTTCTTTTGCCCACCAACACTATAATTTAGTGTATGTTTATTTTACTTCTCTTATGTCCGCATTTAACCCTTACAAAGATCCTTTTATAATTCAGTTTTGACTCTCCTTGACTTATGAGACTTTTGATAAACTTCAAGATGTCAAAGGTTCCCAGTTTTTACCAAAGATGCTCTTATTTTTACAGTCCCTTTCRTCGTGGCGAGCATTCCCTGGAGAGAAATGTTTCAGGCAATTGRAAGGCTCAGCATTAGGACATGTAAATGTTTAAATTATGGCTTGCAGATCAATGACAAGAAATAGGACATCTATTTCTGGTAACATTCTGGATTTATAGTTATGAGTCAAGGCTAATGCAAGGTGAACTCCTCCCTTTATGATCACTGCCACAAATGCATTAGCTCATCCGTGAATTTAAAAATCGACCTCCAGACAGTTAGTTGGTAATTTGGCACCTTGCTTTGATTGTATACAATTTAACAAAAGAACATCCAGCACTAATTCAACAGTAATATTGCTTCTGCCTTTCAGGAATGATTTATTCATTTGGATATGATGTCCAAATTGCATTTTCTAAAGGAAGGGTGTTTACTTTGTTTGCAGTTTATTGCATTACTTCTCAAGGACACGACAAAAGTAAAATTGGTGCTACTGATTATTAGGTTGAATGCAAATATGTCCTGAATGATGGTCCTCTGTACAGAAATCCCCGGGGGTGGACAAGTGGGTGGGAGGGTGGTTGTTGACCATGCTTTCTGACACTTTACAACATACCTCATCTGGAAACTACCGCCCCAACTATCAGCCACATAAAACAGACAAGAGTCTCCCACACCAGCATTGCAGACCCCTAAGGATTCACCAGATCTTTGTGTTGCCTCATTCTTGCAGCTGTAGTATGGGCATTTCAGCACTTTTCAGAGTTCACCAGACAAGAGGCTCTGCCTTGCCTGTGTTGAGCTCCCTTGTAGTGCAGCCTTGTGCTGTTGTACTATCAGAGCTGGTTTTCACCAGTAAAACAGGCTTGGGTTTGCCTAACTTAGAAATGTCAGTTTGTACACTGATGTACAGAAATGCATTGCTCTGTTTTCTGTACAGCAGGTCCCATCCTTACTCTGGTCCTAGAGGAAAAGGCTTTCCATTCCCCACCATTGCCTGCAGTAATGTAAGGCATTACCTACTATTATGGACAATGTTTTTATTGTCAGGGCATAACTAAGAATTTAGAAAGTGGATCATTGGACTTATATTTTCACATTAACAATAATGTATTTTTTTAATCACACAGCATAAGTGTTCAAGTGTCAGAGATTCCCTACACTATTGACATGTCAGATGAATTATCTCCTTAGTTATTGACTCTCTTCTCAGCTTACTCTTCCTGTCTGGGGTTTTCACTAAGCTTAGCCACTTGCTGCCTAAATTCTGTGGAAATCCACTACATTAGTTATTGTCACTAAGACTGCCTTGGATGTATGCACCCAACTGGCATTCATTCTTGGCATACTTTGTAGCCATAGYCCTGCTGGATATATGTTGAAGAGCATTTCAGAAGGATATTCTCTAAAGATGGTTATCTGCTCTTCTAAGGAGGTTGTGCAGATATAAGTCTAAGATGTAAATATCTCTGTAGCTGTGAACCTCACATCGACTCAGTGAAGGCTCAGCTCTCCCATCATTGTGTGTTGGGTCTGCACAGCCATCTGGACCTGAAACAACCAGCTGTGACTGAGGGTATACTCGATGAGAAAGGGCATCTTCCAGAATTCAGTTCTCTCCCTTTGTTTCCAGGTCAGGCAGATAAGTACCCCTGTCAGAGAAAAAAACCCAAACAGTTGAGCATTGCTATCTGATTCCAGCAAACCCTCTGCCCATGTTGGATGATAGAAGGTGGTTAAGCAGGTGCATTTAACCAGAGGCAGTGCTAAGGTTTCCAGAATAACAGCAATCAGTGCTCTAGGCATCTGCTGGCACTGTCACTGTGACACATCACATGAGAGCCAAAGCTGGAAAAACCAGCTAGACTTATGGATGCTCACTGAGTAAGCCTTGATCCATCAAAGAAGGGAGTTAACAGACATGAGTGTAATGCAGCTGATGTCTCATATTGTAGTGTCTCACGGTGCTAAGGCAATCCAGCAATCCACTACTCGGAGTGTGAGCGATCTGAGGCTTTCTTTCCAGTGACTTCCACTGACAACCAGAGGGATGTCTCTGCACACCAGTGTTCCATTTGGGGTCACCAAGCATTTGATGGGAGATTAGCTGGCAAGACTGTTTAGCTGCCGACTCAGCTGGGGAACCAAACCAAGTTGCAGAGTAGTGGAAGACAGGGTTTAGCTGGAAGAGTAACCAGATATTACTGCTCACACTCCTTTTTGAATGTCAGTCTGTTCAATGGTACCCTCATTAAATGGAAAGCTAAATACTGCAAGAGTTTTAGCCTGGAGTAAGCTGATATTTCTGCTGGTTTAATAGGGCTGGTGTGGGTAACAAGTGAGAGGACATCAGAAAGGATACTGCATGTTGGATAGCAAGGCAATTGCTGTCCTGGAATTGAACTGCTGCTGTACATATTCTTTTTCTCCAGTAGCTGCATGTGAATAGGTAAAACCAAGAATTCCATCCAGAGGATTATTTTAATTCTTTTTAGTTGTGGGTTTTGTTTGTTTGTCTTGGGTTGGTTTTATTTTGAAGATTAGTGCAGAGGTCTCTCTTTTCCAGTCTTTCTCATTACTTTTCTCACTAATTTTCATTAATTTCCTTTGGCTGATAATCTGTGAGGTATTTCCGTATTGAAGATAGGTAGTGTGAGGGATGCTTCTCTTTCCGCTTTCTGCCTTTTGCCACTTCTCAGGATATTCTCTTTTATACTGCAGCCTTCCAGTGTGCAAAGCTTTTCCCTCCCTACAATGTGCATAATAAATCTGCATTGCTGAAAAACTGACTGGGGGTATGTGCAACAGTTGTCAGACAGGGGATTGAAGAAGGGCTGTGGCTCACCTTGGACCCACTCTATTACCTTTGCTAGGGATCTTAGAAACTACTTACATTTCCTCTTTCATAAAAATTCTTCTAGTTACTYGCACAACAGAAGATAGGGAGCTCAGATGCCAAAGTTTTTGAACAGAAGTGAATTTGCAACACCCTGCCTTGGCCTTACAGTTCCACCAGCAAAAATTAGAAAATGGACCAACGGTATCAGACACGCTTCAAATATTATGGAAGTAGTGTCTTGGTTGCCTCTTCCACAGTTTTAAAGCTAAGACCATGTGAAATCAAAATAGAATAGAATATCGCCATTTTTACTTTTGAAACAGATGCTTTTTTATTCCCACACATTATTCAGCTTTCTATTGGTAATGTCACTTCTGTGGCCACCACTGTTGTGCCAGGCACGGGGAGTCAGTATTGACAGGACAAGGGAAAACTGCTTCAAACAGAAAGAGGAAAGGTTTAGATTAGGTATTAGGAAGAAAAATCTTTGCTGCAAGAGTGGTGAGGCACTGGAACAGGTTGTCCAGAGAAGTTGTGGACTCCCCAGCCCTGGAGGTGTTCTGACCAGGCTGTATTTGTGATCTGAGCAATCTGGTCTAGTGGAAGGCATCCTTGTTCATAGTGGGAGATTTGAAACTAGGTGATCTTTAATTTCCCCTCCAACCCAAACCATTCTAGGATTTTGTGATCTCTATCCTGTCCATCTGCTAAGGCAGAACTTTCTTCTGGGTCCCTTTGGCATTCCCTTGATCAGGTCTAGAGACTGCTGTATGAAATCGCACTGTGCTGCTTCTTTGCCTTTAGTAACTATGGTAACTTCTGTGAAGGCCTTTTGGTCCCCAAAACTCATCTCAAAAATATGAGAGGAGTAAAGACAGGGCAAAGAACTCTAAGGGAAGGTTTGAGAGTGAAACCCCAGGCTTGACTTTGGACTTTGGATCTGCAAGTATGTGTTCCTCAGGTTTGTTATTGATTTTGTGTCCTGATGGCCAAATGAATGAAAAATTCCCTTCTCCAAAACCTGTTGGAGAGAAYCGTAAGCTGATGTCAGAAATAGCACTATAAATTATACTCTGGATAACCTCATGGTAAGGGTATACTAGGAATAATTCCACCTGCCAGGCACTTACTATGTGTCAAGGATAACCTAGATTTCCTAGAATACAGCTTTTGTCTTAAAAGGTAACTTCAATGTTGAAAGCATTTGTTCTCTGCAAATTTAGTTCAATTTTGTCTGCTTRGCATGGATGTTAAATTTCCAGCCTCCATAATCAAGCATTTATTAGAATTGTAATCTAGTTATTTTAACCTAGAAAAGGATTTAGCAGTCTATAAAAATTGCTTGTCTCCTAAAGCAGAGACAAAGATGACACTGTCTTTCAGACTCAGGTAAAACTCTTGCTGAAATGAAAGGAATTTCGCATGTGCAAAGACTACAGTGCATGCTCAGGCTCTGGCATCAGTGCTAGGCTGCTGGTTTAAAAAGGTGTCCTGTTTGAACAGGAATTAAAGATCAAGTCTCAAAGCCCCGCCTTTCAACCCACATGTGGGATGCAAGAAGGCTGTGCTGGATAACATTCTTTTCACAATGTTTTAGCTTTTTTGTAAGGTAACTCAGCAAATAGTAGTTTGTTATTAAATCATTTGACTTTTATTTCACTGGAGACTGCACTAATTTATAAATTGTAGTGGCTGCATTTTTGGATTTTCCCAGCTGCTACCACGTATTAAATTTGGAAAGCCTCTGGCATAAATGAAAACACTGTGTTTTTCTTTCTGAGAGCATTAGGTAGGCAAGACTAAAGTATGTGTTTCAGGAAAATGTGCTAAAGAATCTTTTCATCCTCTCCTTTATTCAAAGTTAAATCTTTTGTATTCTGCCATTGGGTCACTCTGAACATCACAGACATGTCTGAAGATCTTGGTGGTCTTTTCAAGCATGATATATTTGATAATCTCACCACTATTTGTGAGAAGTATTCACTGTAAAAAGCTGCATTGGAGTAGTGGTAGAAGTTGGATCTCTTTCATGGGTCACAAGGCTGTAATACAGAGAGTATTAGAGTTATCCCTTTAATGACTCAACTCACTGTGCTGCTTGGACCAAGACCTCTTGTTCTAGAAGTCTTGCTGGATGAAGAGGACAGGAACACAAAGCAGTCAAACCACTTCTTAGATGAGGTGGAGAAATGCTGTGTCATATGTCATTTTAATAGGTAAATTCACCTCCCATAGATGATTTTTTTTGCTGCCATCTGCAGATGTGCTTATAACACAGACGTGGACAAAACGGTTACCAGAAAATATATCTAGATATTATTGCCCCTTAATCCCAGCAGGCTGCACTGCTATAAAATCAAATGTCTGTCTAATCAACTGAAACTAATTAAATAGCAGCTTTCAAAGTCATATTGATTCAGCTTTACAATTCCTCCACTTTTATAACAAGATAATGCTAAGCTTAAATTTTTATATAACTACACAAAAAAAAGGGCTTCCAAAAGCTATAATTAAGTCAAAATAAGAAAATCCATCTAAGCCTTTTATTTGTTTGTTTGTTTGTTTGGTTTTTATTTTCAGAAGGCCGGAGGTGCAACTATTGATGGAGAATAGCATTTTCTTTTCTCTCAGAAAACTTCCACTGTTTGAAATAAAGTTTCATGGTAAAGTGTGGAAGAGTTTGAAGTTGGCCCAATGTTTGGGAAGTTTTTACAGCTGTCTTCTCTTGAACAAAAATCCATCTTCAACTTCGTCTCAGACATTGTTTCTTGGGAAGTAACTAGGGGGGAATACTGCCAGCTAGCAGAGAGAACAGGGCCTAATGGAGCAAAATTTCACTTTAGAACCCTGCTAGTATAATAAACAGAGGACACCTTCTGGCTGTTCCACAGGTCAACATTGCAGAGGGCTCACTGGCAGAAGAATGCTTAAAACTTCTCCAGAAATGTGTGTTTTTACCTTAAAACTGTAGTCAATGGATAGGGACAGACTACGATACTTAATGCACAGAGGGCCAGGTGCCTTGTATAAACTGGGAAGGTCTGATGAAGGTGGTACAATAAAGAGTGTAACTTGTGTAGGGTTACAGCAGGGCAGAAACGGACTGGCTTAATAGATCAATTCTCTCCTCACCCTAATAAAACTTATTCTAAGCGAAAGCAGCTCTGTGATTCTTGACTCTGATTGATTTCATGACTTTGTTTCCAGAGAGGTTACTTTTACAAATGGCAAAAAATAAAGGAAATATCAAAGTACAAATCTCCACAACTTTCAGTTCTAGAAATATAAATAATACATAAATATACAACATATATTAAATAATTTAAATATAACATGGTTTACAACATAACATGTACCATTTATATTACATATTCTGTTATATGATGTACGAATACATAATTTATCACATATCATACATTTTAAAATGTATTAAATATGTTAATAATATATGTTATATATTATATATTACATTAATAGGATGTAACAGGTATTATATATTACATTTCTACATTTTGGAAGGAATCCTTCAGCACATTTTAGGACCAGACTCAATAAGGGAAGAATTGACCCAAATTTAGCCCAATATGCAAACAGGAGGAGCCAAAAGATTTTTCTTTATTTCCTTTAAGTGACAAATGCTATAAAAAGCTGATTTTATTCTTAAAATGAATCTTATAGAAAAGATTCACAATCTTGTCGAAAACAAACATACCATTCCAAGGTTCTATGAATATGGGTGATGTAAATTGTTCTCTGTAAAAAGCCTATTTCTTCCCTCTGAAGGGACTGAACCCATGCGCAGCCCAAAGCAAAGGCACCTTCGCAGACAGATGCTTCCCCAGCAGTTCACAAAAGCCCCTTCGGTACCGTGGATCAACACAGAGGGAAAGTGAGGTGCTAAAACAGGGAATCTGTAGAAAATTCAAGGCAGAGAGAGTGTCCAGGATGCTGAGGAGAGGTAAGAAACTCACATCAGACACTTCTGGGCTGTGGGAACACACCTCATGCTGTTTGGGATGCAGAATGTCGAACCTCTTCTGCAGTGTGGTACTTAATGTTTTTCCTTATAAAGTATTAGAGCAGTCAGACCTTTATTTAAAAGCCCTGAAAATGCTGAAGAATGTTAACATTTCCTTCACAGCTTTTTAAAGGTAAAATTTCATTTTTACTGGTTCCTTTTTAAATAAACATTTACCTGTTTACTCGAAAAGAAGGTAGATGGATGTTTCAAGGAATACCCAAGCTTCTATCTACTAGTGCTGTGTAGGCTAAGGAGACTCTTTTTTTTTCCCAAGGCTCTTTGATTTATATCATGTACTTAAACCCTCATTAGAGTGAAGCCCAGAACACAAGTCTTCCCCCATACCAGACTGCTTTAGCAATTAGCCTGTAGAGGCATCCGCCCGTTCTCACTTGAGCATGTCAGTGATTCATATTGTGTGGTAGTGGAGGAACTGCAACAGGCAGGACGGGCACACACACTCCACCACACACAGCCAGCAGCTGACAGAGCCCTGGCTCTCTCCAGGGTCCACCCTCACACCTGGCTCATGAATCTTTTGTCTCCTCACTGTCTTGTCCTCACCTCCTCATGGGCCTGTCCTTGTCTGTGGTCGCACTCCTGCACATTTACTCACAGCCCACAAGCCCTCCTCTCTCTGGTGCTGGCCCCGTGGTTCCAGCCCTATGGCGGAGTGGGCACTTAGTGCTTCTGCACATGGGCACAGGGGATGGGGAGCACTTGCCTGGGAGAATTATCAGAAATAGAGTTTAAACGGAAGACAGGAGAGGCTGTGCTGGCTGGACACGTGGACAGAGTAGCACTCAAACACCACCAGCCACTTTTATCCAATTTTCCCTGTGTTTTCCCATGATTGTTTTTCCCCAGGACCACTTGATCCCTTCCTTTGGTCCCTCCCTTTGTTCTCTTCTCTAAACATCCCATCCAAAATGCTCTCCCCCAGTATAGATTCTTGTTCCTGCACCAGTTCCTCCGCATCTTTCAAGTGACCTCGGCAGAATCTCTCCCATGAACTCATCTTGAGGGGTCTCACCCAGCTCATGGGGTGTCTGCTCCCAGTGACACCCAGGAGGGACCAGGGGCAGGGAACTCCACGGGCCTGAGCAGCCTTAATGGGGCTCACATCCCCTCCCCTCACTTGGGCCTCCCTGCTTCTTTTGTGAGCCTTTTTTTTTATCACACAACCTAAAAACCTTTTGAGTAGACCTGGTAGAGGGTAGAAGCATGCCATGGCCATGTTTATTTTGGCTGGTCCTCAAGGATTTTTATGCCTCAATATTCCACTCTCTGGAAGCAGGCAGTCAACAGCCCAGAGACTGAGACCCCTTCAGGGAGTGGGGAACATTTTGTGCATGCCAGTCATATGTAGATAGATGTTTGAGTTAGACCCTAGGAAGTGGCCAGCCCACTAGGGTTTTCCTTGGAGAGCAGGACCAGGTTGGGATCCCTCTGGGCACAGGGGTAGGGGAAGTTCCACCAGAGTCAGGAGAATGTGTGGGAAGAGGATGGACTGCCTGAGGAAGAAAACAAGGCTCCAGAAGAAGGCAGTAAAAGCACTAAAAAAAACCCCATGTCTTTTCAGATAACTGGAAGGAAACAAAATGTCCTTGGGCATCATGAAAGCCTGCTATCAGGAGGCAGTTTTTGATAACCTTTCAGTATTGATTAATCAGTTGCTGTGTTCATTTGAAAAAAAGCCTGTGGCTTGTTTAGGAGGTGGCAGAATTGCAACTCAGTAGTGTCTGAAATACCATATCGCTATCAAGGCTAATTTAACACTGATGAGATCAATAGGGTTCCTAGGGCTAGGAGTAGATGAGAAACATGGCTCATTACATGCTACTCTAGTTCTCCGTGCGAAGACAAAAAACGTGCAGTAGGGTGAGAGAAAAGGGACTCAGAAACTGTGGAGTCCTGAAAATCAGGCAGGTGCTTTTGGCTTGCTCCAGTGGGTCCCCTGAAGTGACATCTCTGAAACAGTGGCAGAAAACTGGGAGAGGTTCCTTTCTATATCTGACTTTCTCAGGTGTGCCCCTTGACTGGAATATCCTTTTTTTTGGCTGATGTCAATGCTTGCTCACTTTCTCTTTATTCTCTCTTCCTCTATGAAACATACAAAATCCATGTTTTCTTTACAAAGATAAGTCTCTGTGCAAACCCATTATCTTTGGTGATACCAGCATAAGCATCATTTTTACACAGAACTGCTGGATATTGTCTGGTAAATATTGCCTCCTGCTATGAAGCTCAGAGTTAACACACAAAAAAGCACCTGGAGTCTTGAAAGAGGGAAGTGACAAAGCTGACACACTGAGGTGTGGACCAGGTCCCTGGATGGCATGCCACGCATGTTTGTGCCATGCAAGGGGAGAGACAGAGATGCCAGAAGGAAAAGATGAAATCCTGGTCCCTTCTGAGAGTTAAGTATCTTTGCCAGCCCTGGATGGAAAGCATGGACCCCTGAAGGCAGGAGCTGTATTCTTTTGTTCAAAGTACTAAATGAGGTGAAAGGAGAGATTGTGCATTTCTGTAGCTTAAAAAGGGAGAACCTCTTTTCATATACCAATTTAATAATTGARCTAGCAATCTATGCAGCAGACTAACAGAGTACTCAGCAAGAAATTGGGAGTAATCAATTTCCTTTTCTCCCTGCCTGAAAGAATTCAGCTTCGTGTTGCCACAGCATGGTCAGTCAACAGTGACAACATCATATTCCTGCATGTTCCTTCTTCCCCAGTCATGATTTTTTTTCCTGCAAGTCCCACCACTATGGTACAACAGACGTGGACTGACTTTTCTTTCTGTCTCTGCCTCTAGTATCGTCCTAGAAAGACCCATGTAGTCCTTCCCTCCTCTAGCAATTACTGTGTCACTTGAACAGTGACATGTGAAGGCTAAAGTTTGGTTGAATTCTGTACCTTTTAGGTTAGACAAGCAAAGACGATCAGGACAGCCTAGATCTTCTGGTCTCTCAGAGGACGCTGACACTTCCTGCATAGGTCCAAGGGTATGATAAGTTGACAGAAAAACATTGAAGGGTTTCACATGGCGAGACTATTCCCTTCTGGTTTGCAGGTTCATACCCAGCCTGTCATTGCAGTGATGAAGAGGGAACTTCAGATGGCCTCTGAGTGATTTATTTGAGAACTGTTTATTTATAAATTCCTATCTGGCACATACATCATCAACAATCATATTTCATGGTAATGGGAAAGACACTGTGTGTAATTATCTCAAAGAGGCAGTCATTTCTTCCATTTAGATAAAAGATGAAGAATTCTGAAACAGGGCAGGCTCTCCTTCCCAAAGCACTATTCCTTCCCATGGTAAAAATTACGTAGTTCATGTAAGAACCTTTCTGCTTGAGAAAGCTAGCTGAAAAATGCATTTGGACCATGATTTGTTTTCAATTGCTAAACACTCTTGCATGCAATGGTGGCAGTTCCAGGCAACATAATATATTTTTGTACCTTGTTAGAGATGATTTGTCAAATTTTTTTTTCCATTCCATTTAACTTCTCAGCAATGTCACACAGGGACCTGGAGACTGGACTTGGTGACTTCAGGAGCCTTTCTCGGATTTTAGATCTAGTAGAGTAGGGATGTGCAGAGCACCAGGACTTTGCCTCCCCACGTAACTCTTGACTCCCTACATGTCCCCAAGCCTTTGGAGATATACTGGAAGTTGCAGTGGTTCTTCCCACAGTCACATAGTACCAAAGAAGCCCCACAATCTTTGAAGCTCTGTGGCAGAGCCCCACATCAGGGAAGTTGCCCTCAGCTGAATTATCCTGGAGTGACTGGCTGCTGCATGCCAGCCTCTGCTCCTACTCCTGCTGCCCTGCCTGCTGTGAGCCCACAGGATTTTGTCTACACGGGCCCCCCTGTCTGAAAAGGGGCTCAGCCTCCCCATTCTCATCATCCTGTGTATGTGACTGTTCTTTGAGTCTTTCCTCCTAACTGAAGCACCTTTTCAGGCCATAAGCACAAATATAGAAGAGTAGGGTTCTAGAGACTCACAAGGCTTTCTGAACACTGCAGCCGTGGCACAGCATCCTGAAAGAAAAAAAGTGCCCTGAAAAAGTTAACATCAAATTGAATACAGGGGTGTATGCAGGGGTGTAAGGCCTCATCCTCTCAAGAACTTCCATGGAAGAAAACTTTCAATCAAATAACGCAGTCAAAGTTCAAACCAAAGCAAATGAGCTCAAATAAAAAATGAACACAGCTCAGCTAAAACTAGAATCAATAGAGTAGTGAGTTTAATGACTTGTTCATCTTAGTATCATGTAATTGAGCCCAAACGATATTTAAGCAGAAAGAAAATTTGCCTTATGGTTTGTTAATAATTACTCACATTCCAGTAGCAAGCCTACAGGAGTGTTCCTTTAAATGCATGTAGTGTGTCAGCATTAGTACCCTACTCCAAGTAMGGGTAGCTGATGAACTCCAGCCATGAGAGAAGAATCAAATACAAATTAAATATTTAATGGCTTTAGTAAATGTGGTGGAAGTAGATGCATAAATTACAGGGGAAAAAAAAAAAGAATTCCCAAAGTAAGGAGAACTTAATTCAGCAGCAGCCTTGTTTAAGGGTTTTCAGTCACTTTTATTTTGGAGCATTGCGTGATAATAACATTTCCATTTCAGGAGCTTGTAAGCCCACATTTTTCAGTATGTTTTCATGAAGCAAAAGGGAACTAACATTAAACAAAAGTGCACTGCACTTGTACGGTACAGTTTGTATGCCTTTGGTCTGCAAATAATTTCATCTACAGGTTTTGAGACTTGTGATATCTTTATTCCAATTAGCCAGTAATACACAAAATTATGAACCATTGTATCAAGGTGCAGAAGGGTATTTCCTCAGTTAATCAACAGTGAGGTTCAATGGAACTAGCTAAATAATAATGTGTGAAATACATAGGACTAACTAAGGAAAGAAAACGTTTTAAGTTTTCAAGAAAGCCCACGCATCTGTCTGAGATGATACTTCTCCAGCTGACCTGCTGCTTGTTTCTGCTTATGTGGAGGCTAGGAAGATAGTGCTGAATCATGGTGCAAGGGGAAGAATTACTTAAATTCCAGTAGAGTGGGGTTCCGTCCTGCCTTTTTTTTTTTTTTTTTTTGAGTGATAAACAGGTTTCTGTGTTTAGTCAGGACCAAACTGAAGCTCTCTAAGGTTAGCAAGCCTTTGGATTGATTCCAAGGGGGTTTCTACCATGGATTAGTTCTGCAATCTTATTGTGTCACTGGTTGAGTTTTCTTTTCCTTTTGGAAGAATAACGGAAGTCTCAGTATATAGGGACATGCTCAAAAGTAATTAAGTTACAATGCCATAGCTGGAAGGCACTGTTCCCTAGATGAGATGTAGCAACTGACCATGTTGGCTTTCTAAGCCCATTGGAACATAAAGTACAATCAATTATTTAAATCAACAAGAGTCTTAATGGAACTGTTAGTGGAATATCAGATTTCAGCCATCTGTGACATGCAACACTTCGCATTTTGAATCACATTAAAATGGTGTGGTAAGTGAAATAGATGTTGTGACACAGGATAATGAACAGCAAACCATTTTACTTCACAGTGCTACACCCAAGAAAGATCGCTGGTTACCACAGTCCAGCTGAGGAAAAACAAACTTCTTGCAAGGAAAGCAGCTTTTTCAGAAATACTAATTCAATTGCTTTTGCTTATGCAAAGATACAGGACATCAGGACCAGGACATCAATATTTTCATTCCACTGTGGACCTCAACAATCAATCGTTGTGTCTGCAGCACAGCTTCTCTCTTTTAATCAGGCTTTCAAGATCTCCTTTCTCTGCTTGTCATATAGATTAAACATAATTAAAAAGACAATGCTGCAGAAACAAGGTGGCTGCAGCTTCTTAATACTGTTATTCCGTTAATAGCTGTGTTTCTTTTCTTCAGCCGGTCTTCACAAAATGGAGGACTGACCCAAAGAACATGCAGTTATTAAACAGAACTAGTGTTATCAAATCAAATTTCTATTACACTTCACTTATACAGTATGCTGGAATTTTTTGCAAGGTTAATCTCAGAAGTCTTCACATTTCTGTATATGTTTTTACTTGAGGCATGAGAATAAGTCATTGTTACTCATCATTTGACCAATTCTCTATTTAGGAAAACTTTTTTTATCTCTGCTTCATTTCACTGTCCTGAATTTTCAATCATACGTGGTATGGACAGCAACTAACAGGAGTGTTTTTCAGCATAGGTCTCAAATACAATCCTGTCTCTATTATGAAACACTTCTGTAGTAACTTTATTAGCTGGAAAAAAAAAAGAAAAAATGAGAGAAGTGCTGAAGAATCTTCATGTACAAAACCTGGGGGTAGGAAGCTCCCAGCAAAATGGCTGCTGTGATTCTAGTCTGAGTGACAAGGTGGAAATGAATGAGGAACTATATGTGGCATGTAATTTGGCCAAGTGACACTGTGAAATGTTGGAGGTCACTACTCCTAGGAAAGAAAGACGTAAGGCCAGCAGAAAAATGTTGGAGAAATTCACACCTTCTCTGAAGATATACAGAGAATTTGCCAGTAGATTGGTTACTTAGAAAGTTCATCTGAGCTGCTTGGGAGTTCAGGTCCAGTTCCTGGGGACCGAAGGCATCGTAATATGGCAAATCAAGAAACGTGACTTTTACATTGCAGTCTTGTAGCTTACGCTGTGACAAATTATATGTGTTCATATATGTGATCAATTATTACTATTATTATTTTAATTTTAATTGGTAGTAATAATTTTTGTTTTCTTTAGACTTGTTTTAAGTACAACCAAGTTAGACACCTTTCTGGTATATCCTGGGTATTTCCAGGTCCTCTCTTGACTGCTATCCTTTATAGAGACTTTTTCTTCCCTGTCTTACCCAAATGCATCAAAACCAGCTCCTCATTCCAAAATAGCTAACACTGGACTGGAGAAAAAACTTCACACTTTGTTTACATAACACATTAAAATACATTGTTCCAGAAATTTTTGATGGGTAGAGACAAATGTCAACAGTCTTGTCATTAGGGCTCTCACTAGAAACAGGTTATATATTAAATAATTATATTTTTATGCAGCATTAGGTTATGGAGTAAAATCTTGCAGTTTCTGCATCGGGGCTACTACTTTTTTTTTAGATTATCTAGTGTTTGTTCATGCTGGACCTGGGAATGCTCTGTGACGTGTTTGTGTCCAGCATGTCACATTTCTGTAGAAAGAACTTTTAATTGAATTTGCTGTTGGAAAATAATCTTTCTTTTTTTTTTTTTAATTCCAAGATACAACTATTTCCATTTTTTTTTCTGTAGACACTTCAGACATCTGCAAAACCATCTGGAAACAAGGAGAAGTAGGTGTTTTGTGACTAGACTTCTTCCAAACAACCACAATATAATTTAACTATCTATTTTAACTGCATAACCTACATAATCTCTGAAAGCGTGGGTGCTCCCATCAAGCACCCATGGTCTAAAAATCACAGAGCTTTGAAACAGTAGTTTAGGCAAACTGGTATGGTTTGTAGCTTCTAGCTCTTTATAGGAGCCTTGAAGTTATAGTGGAAGCAGACACAACAGGTTTGTATATTAAAAACAACTAGAAAAGGCACCAGAGTGAACCTTATTTGGGTTATAATGCTCATGGTGGTACTGTGCAAACGTTTGCTGTAGGGAAGTGGCAGTGGAAGGAAAACTAGTGTACTTCTCCAAAGCTTCCTGTGTGCCTAAGGAAGAGGTAACATTCCCTTTTTCAGGTGCTGGATAAAAACACTGGATCTGAAATGACAGCCCATCTCAAACTACTGATAATGTTGTCATTAACTAGGACAGAGTTCATATTCAGAGTCCAAAACAAGTCAACCACTACCAAAATGTACAGCTCTTCTATCTATTTTAGCTTAGCAGTCACACTGATCACAACCAGTCAGGCCAATATTGCCCTGAATCCAGGGAGGTCCTGGACATGCCAAGAACTGACAGAAGTTCTGCCTCTTGATATCCAGTATGCTAGTGGCCCTGAAAAGCTTGCCTTAAATGTAGAGATCTCTCTGTCTAGGAATACAGAGTGAAAAAAACCCAGAAAAACATTTAAAGTTACAAAGGGAAACACTGAAGATGGTTGGGCCTTGGATTTGGCAGTCCATTTTTACTGAGCAAATCTGTGAGTGCTTGTGCAGCGGGACTAATAAGTGCATTGATGTGCTCTGCTCCTTTGTGGCCTGAAGGAGATTCCTGTTGCAGCATGAAATGAATGCTTCTGTGTCTGAAAACATAAGTGGGTTCCACAGAGCTGGAATTTTGCCTTTCAAGGGTCCATTCCACAGATTCAGCTCAGTGGAAAGAGAATAGCATTCTCGGTGCTTCTGGAAAATGCTTTATTGCTTTCCTCTGGAAATAGCAAGGAAGTGCTTCTGCTCCTCTCCTTCATAGTTTTGTAGCTTACATTTCCTGCAGCCATTCCAAAGTGTCAGAAAACAGGTATGAATCAAGACATCAGTCTATTGTGCTGATCAAAATGGAGGCATTTTTTCCCACAGAATTTCCTATCTAAACAGTCAAGGCCACAGTGCCTTTCAAACTGCAAAACACAGAGCAGTGGCTCAGGAACCATCTTAACTTTGTCTGACAGCATCCAGTGTGATGGCTTGTGGTCTGTTGCTTGAATTTAAGCACTGTCATATTACAACCATTGTATGTCATGGAAATTTGTCTGAAATAGGACGCATTTGGGAAAAAAAAGCAACCTCAATAGCATCTTTTATTTCTCCAAAATGGATGAAGAAAGATTTTTATACAAATCATTTACCACAGATATAAATTAATGTCGAACTCTCTTGTCAGGGAGAGAAAACAAATTTGCATGAAGCACTTTGATGTATTTGTTAACTGACCCCTTTCCTACTTCCTTTAATTAGAATTTCATATTTGGTAAAATGTATCATTTGTTTCTGGCTGCTATGCACCAAAAGAGGAGGGAGAGAATTATTTTAGAATAAGCATTCACACCTGGTCTATATATAGCTAAACATCCTACATCTATTTCATAGCTAGCTTGAAGAGTGGATTAAAAGAAAAGTGCTGCACCATTTATCTGACTTTTCAAAACAACTAATGCCTATTTCCATATTGAGAAGGAGATGGAATAAGAGAAATGTAGGTCTAATTTACTTGCACTCTGTTTTCCTTCTCACATTGTTTCTCCATAGACTTTCTGTCGTCTTTACACTATGAAGAAAATAAATAAAAAATTAGGGTTCATATATATTACTTCCTTCTCTAGACACAGTTCTCATGGAAAAGCCACAGGAAGGGTATGGACTCAGCAATGATGCTGTCTTGATGAGATGGTGAGTAGAATGGGTATTAGTGCTGAGAGGGGTCCCCCCTTTGTGCCACTGTGTCATGTTATCTTAAAACTGACTTAGGCCAGCTGCGCAAGCTGCCTGTGTGGGCTACCTTGCTTAGAAAAGCTGGGGCACCCTCCCACCTTGCTGCCTGCTTGCATTTCCTCCCTGCCATAAAATTCACTATTGTGGACCATTTCATTCAATTATTGCTATTTGTTGTCACATGTTCCTTCCAAACATCATTATTAGCCTGTGTTATTTGTTAGCTTATTTAAAGCTTAATTCACCCAATTATAGATTGCTAACTAACATGTTTTTACTTATTATCTAGTTACTGTTCATTTAGCATCTGCAGTGCGGGTTTTTTGCACCAATGGTTAAACTACCTAAACTTGTGAAGAAGAAGGAAGAAAGAGGAAGTATAAATCCACACCCAAAATTCTCCATTTTGTTACAAACTTAGTTTTCTACAATTCTACATATTTTACCCAGTGACATAACAAATTGCTTTTTGATTACAACAATGAAAGACTGAAATTTAGGGTCCCGACAGTTATTCTTCAGAAATAACTGCTACTTCAATCTCCCACTGTTTCCTGGTTCCCCTGGACTCTGCTTCATGGCAGCTGAAACCCAAATCTCCTGGAAGAGGTGGAGGGAGACTCAGGACACCTCAGAGACTATGTCTAAAGCCATTACCATGACCCCTCTTGTTCCGCATAAACACTCATCATGACAGGGTATTTGAAGGCAACCAACAATCCGGTGCAAGCAGGACACCTGTGAAGCCCATCTGCCGTCCACTGAAGGGTCAGGAGCAAACCTGCTATCAGATGGACTGAGCTTCTGGCATAAAAATAGCAGTGCAGACTGTGATCATCAGCAGCCCAAACTGTCTTCATTGTCTCTAGTAGATAGGCTATTGGTGAAGGATTAAGGACAACCTATTTTACAGGTAGCCCAGGAGAAGATATCATGAATGAAACCGCAAAATGATGAAATAAGTGAGGGCAGAGGTCATTAACTCATGAGGTTTAGAGGTTTTGCTGTATTTTCTGCAATCTGTAGACTTTGTCTTTGCTTGAAGTCGGAAATGGAGGAGGGTTTACTTCTACCTCTTGGCTAGACTGTCATGAAATCCCGCTGGTGCACTGTCTCCCTTATTTTCCTGTCTCATGATAGCAGCTGAACATGGAGCAAAAAAAGGCAAGGAAAAAAGGCAAGGAAAAGGGTTTCTGTGGATCTGATTTGGTCAGCTAATCAATAAGAGTACTGCAAGATTTTAGTTAATTGGAAATACCACATGCTTTTGTTTGCACTCATCTCCTGAGAAATCTTTGCCAGCTTACCAGTCCCAGGTTGTACCACTTCATAGCTGGTTAAACAGGTCTTGTCGATTTTTGAGGACCCGTTTGCAAGCTTTTTCACCTGTGTGGTTCCTCGCCACCTGAGGCTACTGCTGCATCTTTCTCTGGATGCTGCTGACATCACCTTCCAACATGCTATCTGAGTCTCATAAAAATACTTAGAATGAACCAAGTATCTGTATTGCAACATCGGAATGGTGGCTCAGATATCTGCAGGACTTCATCTATTTTAGTTCAGGCTTCACATCTCAGACACTCCACAGTGACATGAGGACATTTCCAGGGGGAATGCAGCACCCTATAAATTGTCTTCACAGTCTTTCTGTTCTTGTTTAAGACGACAAATTAGTGAGGTGGATGACAGTCTCTTCTCCCAAGAAACAAACAATAGGACAAGAGCAAATGTCCTCAAGTTTCACCAGGGGAGGCTTAGATTGGACATTAGGAAAAAATAATACACTGAAGGGGTTGTCAAGCACTGGAACGGGTTACCCGGGGAAGTGGGCATGTTACCATCCCTGAAGGTTTCTAAAAGACACATAGATGTGGCACTTGGAGGACATGGTTTAGTGGTGAAGTTGGTAGTGCTGGATTAATGGTTGGACTCGATGATCTTAGAGGTCTTTCCTACCTTAACGATTCTATGATTCTAAGGGCTCTCAGAATCTCACACAGCACACACAGAACAAGAGCACAGGGAGAGAGAAGAATTAATTTCACCTCTGAGTTAATTTCTCTTGGCTTTTGGCACGGCCAGAGTAAGATGGGCATTCACCCAGGCTCATCGGGGGGGTGAGTCAGCTCCCAAGTGCTGAATAGCTTCTGAAGGAACTCAGGAGCTCTTTTCTTTTAATTGGCAATACTGGGAGCCTTGGCTCCTCACTGAGGAGACAAATTTGATGCCCAAAAATAAGTGGGGTGAGGAATCTGAGACAAAGAGCCTGAGGACAAAAACTTTATCAAAGGTTGATGCAGGAAAAAAAAGTTAAAAAAACACATGAGGCTTTTGTAAAAGGCTACACTTACACACAGGTTCAGGAACTATGGAGTTAGACTGTAGAGATGGCAGTTCCTCTGTTTGAACCAGCTGTCTCTCTGATAAGGCTTCTTTGAGCTTTTTATCTCCCTTACCTCCCAGTCTCTAGAAGTTGCAGTACCCAGAGCTCAAGTGATGAATATACATTTCAAAGTCAGACTGTTTCATCAGGCATGTGAACAGAAGATTAGGCATTAGGCCCTGAAATAAGATCCAGCATAATATATAATATCAAATATTTTGGGGTCCTTGTTGTAGATTTTCTGTGAATCTCCTTCTATCAAAAAAGCCCACAAAAACTTTACCAGTGTTGTTAACAAATGCCTGTTTTATATAGACTGGTCAGTAGATCTCATTGATGACTACAACACAAAAATATGCCAACAGGCTTTCCTGCAATTTAAGAACATTGAGAATATTTTGAGTGTCACCTGCCTCTTTCATGGTGATATAATAGACACACATTCAGAATTACAAACCTTTCAGGTTTTTTTGTACTCCTATTTATTGCATAAATACTCTTCATTTCAGAAATGTTTACAGTGAGATTTTTAAATCCAAATTATCACTTTGCCAACATTTTGTTGCATGTTCGCGACCATTTGTGACATGATGCCAACTGCTGAATTAATTATTTAGTGAATATTTAGTGTGACACTCAAAGGAATGTGACGAAAGTGCTGGCTCTAGACCCTATTTTAAGAACTCTTATTAGCAAGTGCTAGAAGTACCTCCAGGTATGTTGCATTCTTGGAGATTGTGAATACAACAAAAGGAAGTGGAGCACCAAAACATTAAATTCCTGAATTTCCTTGTAAGATGTGAGAAAGAGAGCAGATTTGGAGGGACCTGTCCTTTGCTAGCTTGCAATAAGGAAAAAATTTTTAATCTAGCTAGAAAAAAGGTAAATGTCCTACTGACACATCTTTGCACCAAGTGTGGAAATATTAGATGAGAGATTCCAGTTTTCAACCATGCACTTTCTTCTTTTCTTTCCTCTCCTCATTTCTTCTACGGCCTACTTCATGTAAGTATTGCAATTAGATACTGCAAAAGCTTATTCAGTCATCTTGTCCAAAGCCTTGCTAATCCTGCATTCCGTATGATAAAAGGGATTTTCTAGAGGATTCAAGTTTAGCTCACTACAGTACCAAGGATCACGGGGAGCAGACCTTCCACCATTTCACATAGGCATCCACATGCAGCTTTGTTTTTCTCACTCTAATTTCATCCCACTGCCTCTGGCTATAAAGCTCCACAGCTTTACAGAATCTCTCTTCAGACTTACTGTCTTTATGCTGCCRCTGTCCAAAACACAAAGTGTTGATTTCTAGTCTTTCAAAGCTATGTATATTTAAGAACAAATTTTCTTAATGGGATAAGCTGAGATGGGATTTTGAGATAGGAAGCTGGTATTCTCCTAAGTGCTAAGAATGACTGCAGGCATTGCTTGGATTTCAACACTTCAATAAACTCATTGGTCAGCCTTTGGCTATGAATTATTTTTTGGCAGCTACAACACTTTCAGCTTTCCCTCAATCACATCTCTAGGGACTGACAATACAAAAGCAGACATCAGAGACAAATCTTCTACGAAGGGAAGCAGAGGGTGAGGACACTCTCAGCACTTTCCTGTGTTTCTCCATGCATCCCAAACTTTTAGATCTCTATGGAAGAGAGCAACTCAATTTGAAATTATAAGTTAATTACATATAGGAAAAAGTGTCCTGACCCAGTTGCTCATTTCTTTCCACAACTGGTACTTTCCTTCCGACAGATGTCTCTCATAGCAAGAAGACAAGAAAAAAGTCCACTTTTCATTCATTTTTCCATTTTCAAGTTCTGATGAACTTCAGTTTATCTTTCGTGGGTGTYCCTCCTGCTTCTGAAGGTTTTCTGCCACAGTCTGAAAGGGAGAGTCACAGCAATACTTCTTGTTGTGGTATAAGAGGAGCTTAAGGCATCTGCATAAATATACACTAAGATTAATGTAATGGATTTGTCCATACCTTAACTCCTCCATGAAAGAAGAGGGTATAATTTAAGAAACAATTTTCTTCTTTAAAATCTTGACATGTGAACACCTAGAAGTTGAAAATGTGTAAAAATACATGTAAAATCAAAAGACAAATCTTAATACAAACAGAATTTGACCTCTGTGTAAATCTAGACAAGCCCCTCTTGGACTGAGGAGCAGACAGGGTGAGAAAGAAAAGGGACACTTAGACAGAAGACAGCTGTGAAATTCCCAGCACTGAGTATTTTAAAATCAACACTTACATCAGTTCCACTGGCTTGAATGCTATCAAAGCATAACTTTAAAAATAGTTTTGTAGAATGTAACTTGAAAGGTTTCTGCATCCCAGGAAGAAAGATGTTTAGAAACAATCTCAGTAGCTTAGCTTGAAATCTCTCATCTGCAGACATCTGGAGTGTGAAGAGATATTTTTAAAAAGTCAGGAATTTGAAACTTCTGGTAAAAATACTCTTCAAAGGTGAGAACAGCAACTGTGAACAAATACGTAGAGATTAAATCCTGTCTGCAGCCACTAGCACTATTCCTTTAACAGTCACTATTATCTCAAAGAAAAATAGTTTTTCTCTGTGACTGGGGATGAGATCCTCCAAAAGTCCAAAGAATGGCATTGATCAAGAAAGAGGAAAAATAACCAAAACCCAAGTCTTAAAAAGGAACTGGTAGCTTGCCAATATTTGATAAATCTCTATAAAACTTTTCCTCTCAGTCTTTTGCAGTCCTAAAAGAAAACAAGTGCTTTGCTTGGCACTGTCCCTGTCAAAAAATCCTCCCTGTTAAATAACTCTAGTCTAAAAGGTGCCTTGCACAGCCTGGTCTTGACTGCACCAGGATGACAACACCCCTCCACCTAGCATGAGCCATGACTTCCCCCACGTACTCTGATCTCTCTGCTGCCTCTGGGTTGTGAGCCCTGCCAGAGAGTTTTTAATGCAGTCTTTTTTTCTTGCCATATCTGCTGGGCCTTCTGTATTCCTGTGACTTTTCAAGATGATGGATACATTAAATAACTGGCTAAATATCTGGGTGGTATTCTACAAATAAA
This sequence comes from Amblyornis subalaris, assembly GCA_018881555.1. Taxonomy (NCBI): domain Eukaryota; kingdom Metazoa; phylum Chordata; class Aves; order Passeriformes; family Ptilonorhynchidae; genus Amblyornis; species Amblyornis subalaris. The sequence continues at coordinate 3,359,189 of JACAXG010000033.1, forward strand.
GAAAGGGAGCAGGRAGAGCATAATTTCCCAGGAAGCAGGCCCAGACATCATTATTAKCTCCACATTATTATAGGCAAGCAGCAAGCACTTGTTGCTTAATAAAGCAGGGGTAAATATTAACAGCTGCTACCAGAAGAGTGCTATGCTTGCAATAATGAGAAACAAGCTGCTGATGGGCTGTGTAATAGAATTACAAACCAGTAAAGAAAATCTAGCACTCTCTCTGTCAGGTTGGTGTAGGTAGAGATGAGATAATTATGACCAAATAAATACCACAACAGTAAAAATTCATAGGGAGGGCAGCATCAGACAGAGACAGGCTGCAGTGCAGAACTAATGAGCAAATTGTTGCTAAAATTCTACTCTGTTTAACTGCAAAATGGAGATTAATTTTCTTTGTTATAAGATGCAGCTATTAAAAACCTCGCAGACCTACAGATACACTGCAGTGCAGAGATGGTGAAAGGAGATTTCTATGYCAGATTTGTACTCTTCAGTTATGCATGAGGCTTTTGCATATTATTTGGGAGGTCGAGTTAATTAATGATTAGGAATCATTTATATAGTCTTCTATGATACTCCTCTTTCACAAAACTGATAAAGATGGGCTTGGTCTCTTCTTTTCTCCCTCTTGTCTCCTTCTCTTTCCTTCCAGACATATGTCAAGTAATGGACAAATATTCTTTCCTGCACTCATGACAGTATCCAATTGCATTTTTAGGGAAGTGTAAAAATCGCATCAAACAGTCAGCATTTTGAGGTCCACTTGTTCTCGGATCAGATCATCTATGTTTAGTTGTTATCAGGTGTTCAAAAGCTTTTCAGAAATATCAAATGTACATCATGTCAAAAAAGTGAACTACACAGCATCTGTCAAATGAGGGACAGTACCTTTACATCACATTACCTGCCCAAGGCTTTGCCCTACAACAGACCAAGCTGGCAGACCTTACCAGGCAGGTTACCAAAATCATGGGATAATTTAGGCTGGGAGGGATCTGCTAAGGTCATCAGGTCCAGGCTCCATTCAGAGCAGTGCTGGTTTMCACATTAGCACAGGTGCTGCAGGGAGCAGTTATTCACAGGAGCTGCCTTATGAGCTTCAAGCCAGCTACTTCTGCACCTGCATGCTCCTATCCTGCTTTGTCCTTATGTCTAGCTATTCTTCTTGAATTCTTGGGGGGGGTTGGGTCTTTCTTCATCGCTTTATTTTGCTGCATACCAGGAATGACATCCCCTTTTACTCTAGTAACGTGAAGTCCACATTTATGCCACCTTCTTCTTTCAAACCTTTCTAGGTATACTGGCCACAGCTATTACAAATGTTATTTCTACTCCATTCCTTTGCCTTTCTTTGATGTATTTCCTTTAGACTCTGTTTAGATAGGAAATAATTCAGGGCAGTGTGTGTCATATCTTTAAACCTCTGTAAATGTCACAGGACACCATGGTGTCATCCAGCAAACCAATAATTATGAGGATAATGATTTCTTTCACAGCTGTCAAACTTACTTTGTCTAGAATTCATTTTTTAAAGATACAGAAAATGAAATGCTTGTCTTGACTTTCTGTCAAAACCATAAAGTTTTAAGTGAATATGAATTCCATTTGTTATTATTATTTTCACTCATTTATATAATCAATCTGCAAAAACATTAGATATGCAAAAGCACATTAAGTGATGTTGTCAGTTTATAACCAGTTTCATACTGTTAAAATAGTGATTTATACCGTGTCTGCTGTAGCTCTCACATTGTGTCTCACTAATGCYTGCACTTAACTGCATTAGCTTAATAACATTGCCTGCTGATTCAGAACTTACCTCTTTTCTCTTTGGAAGGTTTTTGTTCACATCAGTTTAAAAAAAAAAWTAAATTTTATGGTTGGGTTTTTACTGTTGATTTTTTGTTTTGTTTTTTTAACTTAATAGTGTCTTTCTGTTTAAGTATTTGTTTTTTCCATAATCCACTGGGGGATAGTTGAGAGTCACTAAGTTGAGGCAGTTTTTGGAAGCATTTAATTGTAGGAGTATACTTACAGAAATTTCTCCTTGGCTTCATGGGTGTAATTTCTCTGAACTTCATGAATTGGTTCCTATATAATTGAGAAAATTATAAGGTCTATAATATATATATATATATATATATACAGAAAATAAGCTTGAATTTATGAGTAAGGCTGTTTACTACTCAAATTATCTGTCAGTCTTCGTGGAATTATTTGAAAAGCTTGAAGAAAAAATTAGCAAAAGCTGAGGTACAAACATTTTGTAGCCTTTAAGGATGATTTTGCACAAAAACAGACCACATCTGCCTAATAATTAAACATTCATCATTGTACAAAGTACTGAGAAATCATTTCAAACATATATGAGCAATGTATTATTCTAGCAAATGAAAGCATATTTTGCTGTTTTCACATATCTGATCAGCCATAAAGCATCTTACATAACAGTACATAGGTACATTTCATTCTTTCTTCTGTGGTTAGACACAGGATCATCTCATTATACAGCTGAGTGAAACCAGAAGCGGCTCTTCACTTCATTATAAAACTTACAGTTGAAACCTTTTTTTTTTTCTCCTCTTTTTTCCCAAAAATATGTGTAAGCACAATATAGGAGACCTGGAAAACCTCACTGCAGTGCTCACACCAAAACTATGTGTGTGYGAATTAGTTACTTAATGACTTTGCAACCTACGAGCGCTGTTAGAGTTGTAAATGATACTTGTTCAAAGCCTTCAGCAAAGAGCGTCACAGGCAAATCCATTTCAGGATGACCAGCTCATGATCTTGTTTAGCCTTAAAATGTTTATTTTGATTTCTGCATTGCTCAGGAGTTGTGTTCATCACAATCATCCTGCTTCAGTAGTTTTGTTGGGCGACTAGTCACATTATCAAACTTGGTTCTGTCCTTCCAAGACATTTAGGTGTCTATTTCTAGGCAGGCTTCAACCTACTGCAGTTTCAGAAAAATGAGCTCTCTAGGTACCGGGGGAGGAAAAGGCTTCCTGGTGCCTAATTTGGTGAGGGGCTGAAACTGGAGATCCTGACCACTGGTGATGGAGTGATAGAGATGGGAATGGAGAAAAGATCCTTCCAAACAGTATACTTCCTTCTTTGCTATCTTTGGTCCACAAAGCTAGTTCTAAATCACCAAATTAATTGCTGCCAGAAAGGATTTCCAGGCTCTGGAAGGAGTCTCCTTGTACTGACACAGTCTGAGCCAAATTCCTGAGCACAGCTCAGATCATAGCATGGACAAATAATTATTCCCGAAGGGYGGTTTGCATTCAGCCACTGTATTTTGGGAAGTAAGAGCATTAACAGTGTGCGCTTGGGCTCTCCTGTGCCATTTGACCTCAATGCCTGAAGGTGGTTCTTAGCATACTTATTTACTAGTACATACATAGTCCAAATGAGATATAATAAACAAATTAAATAGCACCGGTTTCTTAGCCCATCTCTTTGATCAGTTAACAAAAACTGAGTAAGAGCTCGACTTGTTTTTACACTATTGATTTCTAGACTGTTTACCTTATTMTTTTATTTAAATTTTCCTTGGCATATTATCAGAACAATTGTTCAAATCATTCACTTCTTAGACCATAAACCAATACAGAGATTCCTAACACCGTATTATTTAAATTGAAACCTGACCTAAACTTCATGGATTGTGAACTCATCTCTCCTAATATTGAGAAATTACTCACTGAAAGATCCTCTTTGATTTCAGGGAGGCTGGTAAGGGAACAGTGACATGTTAAAATAAAGAATTTTTCACTTTTAATATTCTTATTAAAACTTTTTACAGCCCYGGCATATTAATACGACCCGGTGTTAAACTATGGATGAAACTGGTATTTTGATTAATACTATTTGTTTTAAAATGCTTATATGTAGCACTTCATATAATCTCTGAAAAATGAACGCTGTTCAAGAATTAAATCCAACAATGTTAGATCTGAACAGAAACTAAATAAAACCAGCGAAATATAGAACATTATGTGCTTTTTAAAACATAGGCATGACACTGGAGCATTACTGGATGAAATTTGAAGCATAGCACTCTATAAACATGAAACTAGGTGGGCAATTAAATTCTTTTATTTGTTGTATGTCTAGAAAAGCTTCCACCACTTATTTGTTAAGTCAAACAATTTTTTCAGTATTCCACATCCTTTTGAAAGGGATTATGTTGAGCCCCATCAGTCAATATTGACTCCTTTACCATTTATTGTTTACAAAAGCTGCTCTGGAAGCTCTCATGCTGTAGCAGAAGAGCGACTTCAGCCTGTAAATCTCTTGTTAGTTCACTTTTAAGACTCAGATAAAAATACACTATGAATTATGCTTCTGGATGGCATCATGTATTGCTCTCCAGTCCAAAAAATAATTTATCAGCTACACATAGCCACGCCCATAATCTTAACCCAGATGTGATCTGCAGTATATTTACGTGTCTTATAACTCACTTGTAAACAGACAATCAATCTTGGTCCAGCAGAAAACCTCAAAGGTACTCTAAATGAAATGCTAAGATTCTATATATGATGTTATATCCCCTTTTTGTCCTAGATGAGAACATCAGCGAACAAAATCTTTTTGAATAGTTGTTGCAGGATGGTTTCTTTTGTTCTTAATATGCTCCAAATATTTGGATCTAATAAGTCTATATAATTCTCAGAAATTTCTATACTATGCTGTGCCTGTATCTGGAAGAGATGATTTTAACAAGAGCCTTTAATTAGCATGTAACATGTACCCTACCTCATGTTCTACAAGCTGAGTTTCACGACTGCCTAAAAATTTCCATGTGATTACTAAAGCCCCTTGCCTGCACCTCTACTTCACCATCCAARTCCATTAAGGCCTTCAATCTGGATTTGGTTTTTTTCTGGCTTCATTTTTCTCTGGAAGTATTCTGCTGCACCATACACACAGAATATTGATGGAAATTTGCACTTTTAAACCTAGAGTATGTGTCCAACAATGGTTTCTGTGAATGCATAACTCCAGTGAAGGGAAACCCACAAAACAGCTTCTTCAGTGCATGGAAGCTGCTTCTCTCTTTCTTTCCACTGCTCTGGCTGTCACTCCTCTCCCTCCTCTTGCTCCAGCTTCTTTGTGCATTTGGGATTGATACTTATTCAATAACAAGGCATAAGTACCTTCAGGAAATGTGTCACCTTTTTTAGGAATATGTTTTCATACCTACTGTAAAATTAAGTTTTCTAAAAAGAAGATGTGCTGCAAAAAAAAAAGGTGTACAGAGCAAATTTTAATTGCATTAAGCTAGTGCCCAGCTGGACTAGTCCTCTTTTGGCACAAACATGTGCAGAACCCAGAGAAGGAACCAGTGTGCTTGCATTAAGAAATGGATCTCAATATTKTATTATAGAATTGACTCAGCTTCTTTGCAAATCTACGTTTCCTACTTCAGTTACATCACTATAAGTAAGAGGAATGATGGGCTGAGCGAGCGACAGCTCTTCAGCATCTACCTAACCTTAGCTTTTTTCCTTCCTCTTCCCCATACATTTCGGTAAGACCTGCATAGTCTTTATCAGGAAAGGGAATTTTTATATCGAATCTTTCTTAATGTCTTTATCATAAAAAAAATTGACTGTATTTCCTAAGAAATATGTGAAAATTATGAAAAATCTTCTACATGTTTGGGTCAGGACTCATTACYACACACAACTGTACATAGTCCCAATGTGCCACTTCAAAATTATGTTGTTCGTGTTGAAAAATGCTCTTGGAAGTTACAAATCAAATAAACAGAGGGTCAACTTCATACCCAATTGTTAAAGCAGGTTGGGTTTCAACCTAACATTTCATCTATAAAATGTATCCTAGAGATATACCAGTAATGTTCTGTTATTACGATAGGGTCCTCTTGGCATTACAGCACAGTAYTAGTTAGGAAAAAAAGCTGTTTCATTTTATTTGACCAAAGGAACCGCAGCAGAACCTCATTTAAGTATCAGCCAGAAACTAAGTGTGCTTGATGTTCTTTCCATTCCTGTGAACAAAGGCGCAAGCAGCAGCACTGAGGTATAATCAGTGCCAGAAGACCTTCTTCACCTCCATTCAAAATAAAAGCTGCACTCGGAATTTCATCAGCTGGATCAGTCTTTTTTGCCTGGAGTTTGGTCGTAAGAGACCAAGAAGATGGGTGACTGGTTTATGTATTTCTGATTTGAATCATATTGAAATATAATAATCACACTTGACTAAATAGAATCACTTTCCTCCATCATTAATCACGATGGAGGAAATACATCATTAATCATTATGGAGGTACATACAATATGCTGTTCTCTTATTTAAAAAGTAACAGAGCTGAATTCTCACATTCAATAAGACTGGGCTGCAAAGAGGTCTAATGCACATGCTATATGTAAGTTCAAAGAGTCCAGCAATGATTACATTGTTCTCTACAACTAGATAAACGTTTAATTTCCAGTATTAAAATTAATCCTTTTCTTTAAATTTAAATTTAAYATCCATCTCTGCTTGAAAGTAAGAGATTCTCCCCCTGAGTAAAGGAACAATAATCCCTGTTTAGAAATAGCAAAATAGGAAAAGGGGATAATAAATGAGATACTAGTATTTTGGTTTAAAGTTTTGGATCTTCTTTTATTACCAAACTGTCTATCTAGCAAGAAGTTCAACGTACACAGATGATRTATGTTTACCTCCCTTTTTCTTGTGATGCCATATGGCTCCCTTATGAACATTATGACTGCTGAGGGACTCAAAAATGGAACAGATGACTACTGGAAAATTAGAAAGTATTTGTAACTAATTCCTGAGCTTCTGGTGGACTTGTGCCACTGAAACATTCTCTCCACCCTCCTCCATTTCCTAAAAAAGAAGATACATTAACAGGAACCATAAGGTTTATGGGAGACAAGTTTATTCTGTTTACCACAGAGTTGCTATATTAAGAGAAGACTGTAGAAATGCATTATCATTGAGAGTGACTTTAGAAGTGTAAAAGGCTAAAAATATTATTTTATTGAACGGTATGCTTTGCTTTTTTAAAGTTCATTTATAATTCTGCTTTTCAGAAATGTCATGGGGGCCTGTCAATAATATTTTTTAATTCAGGAAAAGGAAAATGGTTAATTAATTTAGTTGGTAGTTTTTGTCTCATATGAGGAAGGYAGTCAGGCACATGTAAGAGTAAAAGCATGATCCAATAGCAATAACCAAACACATAAAAAAAAGTCACCTCTTTTGAATAGCAAGAGTTGTGTAAAGATATTAAAGTCAACTTGGGCTTTTATCTGCAGGTGGTGGGAAGAGACAACAATGGGTTACCACACAGAATTGTCCTTGGAAGGCTCCTAACAGCTTCTGYCCTGCAGAAACAGGTTACTATGGTAATGCAGAGGTAAAGTCAGAGAGTAAACTCTAAAGCAAAAATATAGGGGCCCAGCATCTTTTGGGGCACAGCTTATATTAGAACGATCAGAGAGTTGATTTGCGGAAGTAAAAGATGGTTTTCCCTCTTCAGTTGCTGGCTCCTTGTCTGCAGTCGTAATAAATGGTGTACGAAATGCTCCTTCAGAATCAATTTTCTGAAACCAGACTATTACCAAATGAGTAAGTTCACGTGGGCAGTTCCGAGGGGACCAGGATTTTACCACCTCCCTCAAAAGATGCTTGAAATCTGAGGAGTTAAGTCGGATCATACCACACTCATAAGCCTTGCCCCTTTTGCTGGCAGATGCAAGCTCTCCCAGAGAGTTCCACTGGAAAACATGACATCAGGTAGATGTAGTAGAACCTGAGAACAGAACAAAGACAATCTGGACKAGAGATGGTAGGCAGAACTACCAATGATGCATTGAAATCAATAGCCCCCTAAAGGGAAAACAGGCATCCAACAGARCTTTCAATTGTCAAAAATTACAGCTACCCTTATCAACAATAAAATGTTGCAGAAGGACAACTGCAGCTAAMAAACCAAAAGGCTTACTTACAGTATTTTTTTCTGCAAATTAATATTGCTACAATAAAATCATCAGGCAAATAAGGAGACCCAAAGAATACAGCTYGAAAAGGTTAATGAGTTCAGTATCACATAGAGTAAGAGAAACCTAAAAAACATTCACGCTTGATACTGAGACAATATTATGTGACAGCTTTTGTTTCCACTGTGGGGAATTAATGCTTGAATTTATTAAATTCTATATAGATTGTATTTATATGGTCTGCATCTTTCACTGAGTAGAACTCTATCCTGACATGATCCAAGACATGCAGGATGTCGGTTCAGTGCTTTCTGCTTGGTTTTTTTTCCATCTTTAGAAAGACTGAGTTTTAAAGCCTATTGCAAGACTCTTAATTTTGCTTTCGTTTTGTAAAAACAAAAGATAGATTATTTGAGCAGATATTACTGCTTTTATTTGTGCCATTTCTTTGGTTTATTCAAAATAATAAATAGGAAGCTTTTGAAGTAAATTTTCATAYAGATATAGAATAAGCGTATGGCAGCTCAGCTCCTTCTTGTGGTGTCAAGGCTACAGAGCCTCTTCTTGGTGGGCTGTCAGTCTCTCTTCCCATGACACCTCGTGGGCCCAGCTATCTCTGTCCATGGTCACAGGTAGCACAGCTCCTCACCTCTGGGGCAGCAGCTATCCATCTTTGTTACACTGCCGAGGCCTAGAGGATTTGTGAGTAGGACTTCAGTTGAATCCCATTCTCCATCTTCACCAAAACCTGGAGACCAGCTGCTAGATGTCTATTCTCACCGCAAAGATCAGCTTACAAAGTTCCCTCATGAAGAACAACATAATATTTAAGCCAACAGTTATTCTACACCTTCAGAACATTCTCAAAATCAGACTGAACCATCATGGGGGAGAGACCGTGAAAGAGATGTAATGAAACAGAGATACTCATTCTGCAGGAGGGTCAGACTGTATAGAGGAGCAGGGAAGGATTCTGATGACATGAGAAGACTAATTACTGGATCCAGCCTCTAAAACAAGCTGTGTAATTTTAATCAGATGGAGCAAGACTGGAAAGGGAAGGACATCATGCAGTTAAGAAAAAGATCTCTTTAAAAAAAGAAAAAGACTAGGGAAAAATGTATGGTGGAGCAGAATTACAATGGAACTGACTCATAAAAGATTGAAAATGAAAAGAGCTTCTTTAAAAGGATGTCTTAGTTGGTCTTTCCAAGAGGATGACCACAGAGAGGATTAAAAAGAACTCTACTTTAAAGAACTTCTATAGCCACATGGAAAATTTTCCAAAATAATTTAGAGGTCTTGGTGTGCTTGATCTTAGAATTTGTGCACTGTGAGRTGTGCAGTTTTGTAGTAGGATATTCTGACACAGTTCATCTAAGGGATTACTTCTTGCCCTCTCCTGAAAGGGGTAACATAATGACTACAATCTGAAAGCCTGAATAGATGTGAAGTCCTTCTTCCCAATTTCAGTGCAATGCATTCATTTGTTTACCTGGTACTCCACATGCATTTCTCACTTCCAGGAGTAGATTTAGAAGTCGCCTTCTTCCCTAGTCTTGCTCCATGATGGAGGTACCTGAGCTGCTTCAGAAGGACCTGATGTGCCTACATTGTCCATCTGCCACAATGCCAGTCAGACGCTGGCTGGAAGCAGTGTGTTTGTGCTTATAGACAGTGCAATGCTGTCCTGCTTGAGTAATTAATCCAGCTTCCCAGCAGTGCTGTGGGCTTGAATTCTGAAGCCCACTCATCTGGGGGACAGCAAGGTGCCATGCCAATGCACAACAATGGGCACAGATGTCTCTCGCTCCTCTGAACACAGATGTCACTTCAGCTTGTAAGCATTGCGGAAGAGTCTGAGGTTATCTAACCCAAAAAAACAGAATTAATCACATCAGATTTGAGATATCTATACTCTAGAGGTCTATTTCACAATAAGTAACTCTTCCTTGTAAGTTGAAAGTAAAAGACAACGGAAGAGAGTGGTTCACCTGATCTACTTCCAACACTAAGGATGAGGTGAACTGCAATTTGAAGGAGGTCTGCTTCACTAGTGACCATAAAAGGATAGAGAGATCAGATGTACATCAGGCTTCAGATGCTTGAATTAGACTAATACTCATCTCAAAATCCTATTTCTACTGTCAGTGAAGAAAAACAGGCACCTCCAGTAGGTAATTCACCCCACAACTTAGAAAGATGGGGGGTTTTTTTCCTATGTGCTTAAACTATAACACCAAAACCAGGTTTAAAATGGTAGCATATATGTTGGATAGCTAAAAAGAAGTGAGATGACTCCAAGGGGAGGTGAACAGATAATTTTTTTGGTCTGTACATTTATAGCAGGAATCTAAGACTTTTCTTTGTGTTTTTCTCAGGATTTCTACATTTCTAAAACTTGCATGTTCAAATTAAGAGTTTTATACTCTATGAACAATATGCAAGCTTTATTAAATATGAAGTGATTGTAACTTACTGCAGATGCCTACATGGTTATAAACATAATGGCATAAGAACACTTTCCCTCCTTCATGTCTACTTATTCACTCACAGATTAAAACGTAATGCTGAAATACCGTGAGTAGCACAAGGATAAGTTTCATCATAAATATTCTCTGAGTGAGAAAAGACATTGGAGTGCTCCGATGCTGAAAGATGGAAGGCAATAGTGAGCAGAGATTTCCACCCATGTCTCTAATGCAATATGATGGGATAAAACTCCTGTGTGATTTTTTGGATGGGTGCCCAGAGAACCTGTGAAACAGGAAAGATGCAGGACTTTCATCTACTGCACCTTGACTGCTTTCCAGCCAAATACAAAATTGCCAGAAAAGTATTGCCAGACTGGAGGGGTTTCAGAAAAAAAGGGCTAAAAACAGTGTTAAGGAGTTAAGTGCAGTGTGGCAAAACGAGAGGGAAGACAACAGTGGCAATCTAAGGAAGAAAGGCTTCATAAGGTACACGAGAGATCCATCTGGTCTAGCATTAGGTGTCCTATCATGCATGTTTTTCCCTGGGGCATTCCACTCTTGAAAATGAGCATGAACAGGCGGTAAAACGAAAGAAACACTCTTTTACAAGTTAGGACAACTCAAATCCTTTTCTGGGCTACAAGCTACTGCCCTGTTATTTGCTGTCCAATGCAATTGCCTCCTGTCAATGAGGCAGCTGCTTTTATGACTTTCTTGTTTAGTGGAATGGACTTTGGGCTTTCTGTCCATATTGTTCCTGCAGTTTCTCTACCTATGTGACATATTCAGCAGCAGCTGGCTAACTTCTTCCTCGCTAGAAAATAAGCAGTACATCTCCATCTTTTATAACTTGAGGATAAATTGCCTAACTTAGTGAGCTGACGTAGGTGCAATAATCTGATGGTCTAATTTGAAACTCATGCTTTTATTGGTGGACTAATATTATGATAATATCAATATTATTTTGTATTTTTCAGTCTGGTTTGGTTTTTTGCTGGGGGGGACTGGGGGGGAGCGGTGTTGTTTTGGGTTCGGTTGGGTTGGGTTTTTTGCTAGAGTTAAAGAAGCTGGAGTGTTCTCCAGACTGAAAACTTGAGACCGACAATAGGATGGGGTTGATAAGTACTAAAGGAAGAGAAGAATAAACAAACCCTCTGGAAGGGAACTAAAAATCAAGTCTCTGAAGATAGTTTCTTGCACGTTGCTACAGAACATAAATATTTCCCAAACAGGACCCACACTGGAAAAAAGCCAGACACACAGCCTGCAAATATTTACAAAAATGGATATGCATCTTAGCAATCTGAAGCCATTGACCTTTTTCTCAATACAGCAAATGGAGTGTCTATACAAGCATTTAAGACTTAAGTGTCTTGAAAGACATGCCTAGACTTAAATATGATTATTGGTGTAAATAATTACTGAAGTCATTATAATGCACTCATTTATAGAAATGTCACATGTACGGTTTATGGTAAACTGTGAAATGAAGTCACATAAAACATACAACCAGACAATCACTTCAAAAGTATTGCTAACACAGAACTGATAAATTGCAGTGGTAAGAACAAGAAAAAACTTGTAATAGAAGGGGATATCACAGCAACATATGTATGTAAATGATGATGAATGTAAAGGACAACGAAAATAGATGTCTGGGATAGGATTCATCTGACTCAACTTTGTTGTCTAATTTTGACCTCTCTTAGTTCCTATTAGTGCTGACAGAGATCTAGTAAACAAGCAGTGGTATATACAGGATATTTTATACACTGGCTGTTTCAGACTGCAGTGAGTTGCTCTCACCATTGACAGTTTGCTATTGACCAGAGTGGAGTCAGGCCAATTGGTCACATGTGGGCATTCACCTTGTAGCTAACCAGGTTAGGAGGAGATAAAAATAAAGAAGAAAGGGAAAGGCATGGGCTGATACAGTTATATTATAAAAATAGGGTGAAAGAATCAAAATATAAAAATATACTTGAATTTACCTATGCTGTTGGAAAACAAGTATGTCTCTCCATTTGACCACTGTCTGGAATGCCAACTCTGTTTTACCCACCAGTTTCAATGGAGACGTGATTATATGGCTAGCTTAACCATCAATTTTTCATACAATTTTACATGTATATAATGTGCACAATTACATTTTATATAATTATAATTGGATACTCTTATATTTCTTCTTTGTCATTGGCTATATTGTATTCAAACTGAAGTAGTACCACAGCGYTATAAATCTCAGGAACTGTTACTCACTGTGATCTTCTTTTTAGTATCCCAGCACATTAGGACTTTCTGCATTTTTTGTAGCTATTCAAAAAGGAAATAGGCTCTTGAACTACTTAATAAAATTAAATCAATCATAATTGCACCATTAGGCTGCAGAGTAGGTGAGTATTATGAAGGCCACTTATCTTCTAAAGATAAAGTTTGCTTGGTATTTCAGACTGAGATTTCAGAAACCAAATTCAGACCTCCCCAGGTGGCTGATTGATGACCAATAATTTTCTTGCAAATTCTATGAATCATGGAATCATACAGTGGTTTGGTTTGGAAGGGCCCTTAAAGATCCATCCTATCTGCTGCAAGCAAGGACACCTTCTATCCCCTCTGCTGTGGGCAGGGACACCTTCTATTAGATCAAGTTGCTCAAAGTCCCATCCAACCTGGCCTTGAACACTTCCAGGGGTGAGGCATTCACAGCTTCTCTGCAGACACCACAACTTAACCCAGTTAAGGTTAAAAAGACCACATATTTTTGAAAATAATGTTGTAGCACCGTTTTTCATTTTTGTACTGTCCTGGCTGCTGTCAGAGTGAATTGTGTGTCTATATATCAAACTTTGTATCACAGGATGAGGACTACAGATGAGGTCAGATCTGCCTAGTAAAGACTTCAGTACCCATCACCATTCCAAACTGTGTCTAAGCTAGAAAATAGTGTGGTCCAAAAGAAGCCAAATTGTAGAATGAGATAGGTGGTGTGGAGGGTCTTATATCCATGCTACATACACTTTCTTCCATGCACTGGCTCTAGCCTCAGCCCAGACTCAGTGACCATTACTGGCTCTTGGTACATTTTGGGAGTATATCTCCCATTTACCTCCTCTGGAAGGAATCTGCCTTGAGTGTTGTGAGATTTGTCCAAGAGACACAGTGTGAACAACAGCCAGGAGACCAGCTCCTAAAGCACATCCCTGACCGAGGTAATGTGCTTGTATAGTTTTACCCACAGAAGAGGACTGTTACACCAAGAACAAACTYGGCCAGTGAGCACCTCAGCCACTGCGGATGTCAGAGAGGTTGGGTGGGACTTTATAGGTCATAGTTTTAAGCTCAGACTTCTACCTGTTGTCAGAGTCTGGTTTAGGTAGCCTTCATTCCTCAGGTGTAAGGAGAGTTTGATGGTAATATCTCCCTGTTCATGGGAAATTATGAAGATGAGGGAAAAGACTGTGAAGTTCTTAAGAGGCTATGGTAATGAAAAATAAGGTTAGACTATCTTTTCTAACGGTACAGAAAATGCTTTATTAATCATTTTTAAAAGCCTGTCCACTAAAACATTCCAGTATTAATAACCTAGGAAAAAAAAGACCAAAGCGTAAATTACCTGTGGAGGAAAGCCATATGGAAGGAAGCAGAGGGAGGTTTGCCATGTTGCAGATCACAGGGAAGAGCTGCACGAGTGACCAGCTTCGGGCAGCGCCAATGTGAGGCCGTGCTACTGCTCCGCTGTGCCTGCTGAGGCCACTGGGTTCCAGTAGATCTGGAAGTCACATATTGATAATTGCCCATGGAAACAGACATGAGACCATAGTGCAGAAAACTGTTTACTTAGGCATTGAAAGAAGTGTGTTTTCTTCGGAAAAGACTGAAAAAATTTCAGTAAGGTCTAATTTGTGGAAAATAAATTTCAAATTCACTTTCTCCCAAATGTCTGATTTACCTTCTCCTACACAGAAGTATAGCATCAGGCCTTAGCTAACCATTGCAATAGTTACAACAGCTTACAYAGGAGCTAGGGACTAGACATTATTTTACAGGTTCTGTGAATAAGCCATTTAAGAGAGTTTCCTTGCAGACCATATGTCAACAACAAGCAGGATTTAATTCCTTGATTTATCAAAGTTACATTTACAGATCATACAAGTCAAAAACTTAATTCTGCTGGAATTGTTTCTTTCACTGAGATATTTTGGAAAGCAATGTGCCCTTCACTCAGACATTAAAACAGACAACCTCTCTGTTAATTTGAATTTACCATACTCGTTTGCTAGGCTATCACTTGTTTTCATTTTTCTAGACAAGCAGCTATTGTTCAACAGCCTGTGCACTTGAACCGCAGATTTTGTCTGCATGAAACTCGTAATTCAAACAACAACAGAATGCAAGAGCCCATTTGGAAAATGATGCCCATCAGGAAGAGATTCATTTCTCTGCATGAATTTTTGGCAACACACTACTCTTCATAATTTGTACTGCAACTGCTCTCGTTTACTGGCACTACAGGTGTACCTTTGTGCGTTCATTTTTAACTGTAGGTGATTAAGGAAGGAAAAAATTTCCTCCACGATAAGTCATCTATTCCATATTTGTCAGATTTCCTAGTGCTTGACTTACAGCTTTTTCAGTCTGAGTCAGCTTGACTATGGGATTAATGAGAAAATTAAGCAGCATCACCCCTAGGTCTTGAAAAGATCATCAGCCAGCCATTTGGATGAGGAATGAGTACTATGATCTAAAACTGGATGTGATAAAACCAAGTATGATATCTTCACACTATATAACCTGTATGAAATTAAGGCAAAATCACATACATTTGCAAGAGTGAGACTTCATTGCCAACAAACATGTCTGTCTCCCCAGTCTCCTTAAACAGGGTTATTTAAAGATTCTGTGCAGGCTGATTTAGTCACACTTCTTCAGCGTTTATACTCAGAGGTTTCATATTTGAAAGTAATGAACATGTCCAAGAAAGAACTTTTCCTTGTGTTTCATACCAAGAAAAAAAAAAAGAATATGGAACTAAATAAATACTCTTTAATTCCTGGTAACTTATTTGAATGATGTCATGGAGGATCAAAAAGCCAAATTCAAATGGCACACCAGCATGCAGGGAATTACCAAGTTCCAAAGCACTAAAATTAGGGTGCTCCACTGTTAAATGTATTTCTAGAGGCTCCAGCAAAGGCAGAGTCTCCAGATGATGATAAAAATTGCAGGCCACTTTTTTCTCTGGAGGACTTCTAACCAAAATATAAATAAGTATTTAAACTTCTTTTGATTCACTTGTTGTGAGTACTTACAGTAAGGCAGCAAATACCTCTTCATATATTCTCATTGCATAAATGTAGAACTCTTGAGACCTCCCAGGATGAAAAAAAGTTACATCTGGATACGTATGAGCAAATGTGAATTAGCACCTGAAATAAATGCTGACACARCTATATTGACTAATTACAATCACCTGGGGGAAAAAACCGCTGTATCTTGTGAACAGATCATGTTCCTACCCATCCCAGATACCTGCTGCTGAAAATCTATGTTCACTTGAAGCCATTCTCTCTTGAAAAGGACAGATGTTCCAGGTAAGTGCCATTACACTAGAGAAGGAAAACCATAAAAAGGAACTCAATATTCAGAGAAATGCAGGCTAGATGCTGAGTAAGGGAAAGATAATTCAGATCTGCATCCAAACCAAGCTTTCTCAAAGCTTATTTGGATATATCACTTAAACCAGAAGGTTCATTGAATCGTGTACAATTTGCATATTCTCTTTACATTTTTTTTTTTTTCTTCATGGTGGAAATGAAATGGTAATCTGAGCAGCAAATCACTTTGATGGAAATAATGCACTAGAATGCACTTCAAGACAGTGATTTTATAATACCTTGCAAGCATTGTAAGTAGTCATATTTGCAGCTAAGTCACAGGTTATGTGAAGCAAGATTTGAGGGTGCCATGGGAAAATCCATCTGGATACCTGTGGCTTGAGGAAGCCCTGCTAGTTGGCTTTGAAGCACAGGGACATGCAAGTGCATGCACACCTGGTTGGAGACTTGAGCTGACACCTCTGCACAGCACTGTGCAATGCATTCTCCCATCCTTGGGAAGGCTCAGGGACTTACAAGGAGATGCAGCAACATTGCTTTTATAGCTTTCCATGTGGCCACAGCTATGACTCCTGATGGAGCTTTGACCAAGTCTAGACAAACTGGCAGCAGTAGAGGGTGGGATTTAGCTGCCTACCTGCCTTGCCATGCCTGGCTTCCAGCAGGCCACTTTAGACACCTGATGTGGCTGTGGCATGGCAGGATTGGCAAATCTAACGCAGGAGATGCTTTTTTTTAGAGTGGCAGCTGGAGGACACTCTTTATTCCATGGCACCTAAGTAGCATTAAAGATCTAGGACTGGATCTCGGAATCCTTCCCAAAGTGTCAGAGTGCTTCAGAGTAGTGACTTGCTTTGAAACAGATCTCAGAACTAGCAGAAGAATTGGAGAAATAAAAGGACCGTTAGGGTGCACTTTTTATCTTGCAGCTTTGTACTTCTGTCATTATCATAATTCTGGGAAATGACAACTTTTAAGAACATGTTGTTTTGTCCTTTTGATCTTATCTTCTTAACTAAAAAACAGATTTTATTTTAAAATGTTGTGGAACAGAAAAACAGCATTAATAAAGACTGTCTTACAATGATTTGTGTTTTCTTTTGCCATCCATCTCTCATTAATCTTGTACTATTTGTTCATAGTTAGAAATAATCCGTGGACTATTTGAGAAATCTCATTGTATGTTTTATCCTGGGGCCCAGAGGACAGAATATTCTTAAGCAAGGCACCTAACTTGGGTTTTCTGATTCATAATGAATTGCTCTAACTTCTAGGCTATGCTAAGAAAGAGGTATGTAGGCCCTGCCACTTGAAGCTGTGTGTCTTGCCCAGTCCATTAGAAAACTGCTGGTAGCCTCCTCTCTTAGGAAGGAATTCAGGCTCTGGACTCTATATGAACAGAGCTTAATAATCCTTATCTAGGGTCCAAAATGTGAAGCTTAGACAAGTATATGTGCTCAGTGGGTCTCCAGATGTTTTGCAGTCTCAAGTACAGAGCTCCTTCCACGCACTCAGGCAGGAAGGTCTGCTGACAGCCCAGTCTGACAACAGGAGCCCAGGCAGTGAAGGCAACATGCAGTTGTACCTCCCTTTTATATACTTATGGTCTTTACTGGACTCACTCCAAATCCTCAGCAAGGGTCGGTCTCATACCCATTAAAATGAATGGAAGTTTTCCCACTGAAATCACTATAATGAGAATCAAAGTCATTCTCATTAAGTACAATTCTCATAGATTTAAGAGCTCATCATTTTATACTGACTGCTTATCAGTCAGTATAAGAAATGGACCTCATTATGGAAAAAAGCTGCATTGAGCTTTGCATTTTCAAAGCATGGCTTAAATATGAACCAATTAACTTCAAAGTTTTCACCTGATGCAGTGACAAATCATGCTGACAAACATGCTAGAGCTAGTTATGAATCTCACTAAGCCAGTCCCCATGCCTTGGAGTTAAGACTATAAAAAAGTTTTGAAAGAGCCAAAGTTCTACAGTCATGTTTTATAAGAGAACATGAATCACTTATACAAAGAATAATAATGAAAGGATTTTACTCGGAAAGGTATTTGCCTTTATGTACCTTGATGTTAAAGCACCAGTAAGTTTACATGCTGCTAAGAGAAATGAAGAGAAAGGATGGTCTCTGAGGACATAAAAGAAGGGTTTTCATGCTCTCCCATGGCTGCCAGAAATTTTGTGACTGATATTTTTTAAGATAAAAAAAAAGGAGAAGTAGCCTACAGTTATCTCCAGATTTTTCTTCCATTTGATTTTTAAAATATTTCAGTTGTAAAACATCTTGTGGATTGTTTTTAATTCTGAATCTTCAGACTTTTTTTCATACATGCCCCCAAAATGTCACCTTCTTTAATGTGGAATGAACATCCTCTACCATTCCTTGCTTTTTCCAAGTTTTGGAAGACGGATTTGCAAGAAGTAACTTCAGTGAATTCAGAAAACCAAACCGTAATAACAAAGAACAAGCAGACACATTTGAAATCAAAACAAAACAACACTCTAAAAAAGTTAGTCCAACTCCTTGCTTCTCCAGGATCCCCTAAAACTAAAACTGTATGACTAAGACCCAAGTGGTCCTTGAATAGTCTTGGTGCTGACACCACTTCCCTGGAAAACCTGTTCCAGTGAACAACCACCCTCTGTGTGAAGAACCTTTTCCTGATCTGCAGTCTGAACTTCCCCTGAAGCAGCTTCACACCATTTCCGTGTGTCCTGTCACTGGTCACCAGAGACAAGATCAGCACCTGCCCTTCACTGACTACCTTGAGGAAGTGGTGGACTCTGATGAGGTCACCCCTCAGTCTTCTCTTCTAAGTTTAACAAACCAAGTGACCTCAGCCACTCCTCCAAAGTCTTGCTCTTAAGGCATTTCATCATCTTTGTTCCACTATTCTGGATGCACTGTAAGAGCTTTATATTCTTATATTGAGGAGCCCCAAGCTGCACACAGTACTGGAGACTGGTGCCACGAGTGCAGAGGCACAACCCCCTGCCTTGACCAGCCAGCAATGCTGTGCTGCCCAGCTATGCAGGCTGTTGAATTTCCATCCCTGTGACACTCAGACTGCAGCTGGACACGACTCAAAGCAAAATGGGCTGACTGGACCTGCTTTGAGTAGGGTATTGGACTAGATGACCGCAAAGGGTTCCCTACAACTTCTGTTATTCTGTAATGCTATGAAAAGAGGGCAGAAAAATGGAAAGATCTGGACTACATCCTTCCCCTGAGAATAATATTGGACAGAGCAAACTCTTGTATCAGGGAATTGAACACAAATGGCAGTTGAGTTACAGTCTTACTAACTAATTTTGCCTACTTTTAGTGTGCATCCCCTTTTGTGACAATTCAGATTATCTGGTGAACAAGCAGTTTGCAATGAAAACTAGTTTCAGTGCTTCTGTGCTTCTAGCATTCATTTTTTTTTTTCACTTTGCTTTATCACGTTTTCTTTGTGTGCATTCGTTTTTGGTCTTCCATAAAAACAAACAGGTTTGCCAAGGTATGATTTTTGGTTTTAGGCCTCTCTCACCCAACATCTTAGAGACCCAAATAAGCTGCAAAGTGGCAAATGGACCTAACAAAGCAAGCCTTATGTATTGAGAGAGAAGGCAAATGAGAAGCAACACAGGTATTCTCACAGTGATAAGTTCTGAATGGCACCCACAAAAGCAGACTGAAAAACAGAGCATGTTTTCATTCCCAGAAAAGGAACGATAATTTTATATTGAAGAGCAGAACAATCTAAAAAAATGAGGGGTCTTTTAATTTTACATTTCAATATGGCTTAAAAAAAGATGCGACATAGAAAACCTGGAGCCTTTTTTGTTCCTTAAATTATAGCTTGCAAAGTCATTACCATGAATATCTTAATCTTTCTAAATGATCATTGTCTTCTTAATATTCCATTGCATAATACACCATCAAAATTGAAATTCAAGAGTAAAATTTTTTGCCATGAAGCATTTTCTTGTGGAATGTCATCATCTGCAGTCTGTATATCCATCATTTTCCTGCTTATTTCTCTCTTGCAGATGGTGTAGGTGAACTATAGTAATTCTTTGCCAAGAGTGATATTTTTCTACTCAAAAAATCTTATTTTCTCCCRTCAGCCATCCCAAGAGAAGCTGAAAACTGTAAATTAATATAATTTGAGTTTGTTCTCCAAGTACGTTCAGACATTTTAGAGTCTGGAAGTGCCACTAGGCTCACTCTGTCTTGGAGACAAGGCTCTTACATCCCATTCTTGTGTCCCCAAATTAAATACTACAGTTTGTATTTAGCTAAACTATTTCTTGCAAACAGAAAGAACTTGATCTGCAAGTCCATTTCTTTTGGTAATTTCATCTCAGTATTAAAAGTTTGCCCATGACTTCTTACTTAAATGTGTTTGATACTAGCTTTCAGATACTTGCTACTCCATTTAGATTAAGGAATATTTCAATATATAACATTTTTCTTCCTGCGACAGGTCTTAAATATTACAATCAAGTAATCTTTTGATCTCCTTTACGGCAATTTCTTTTGTTCTAAGTCATACTACCGTGTACTTTTTTCTTTCTAAAATCTCCCCCAACAGGCCTTTTTTTCAGCCTCCTGAATATTTTCGTGTTCAGCCTTCTCCATTTCCTCATTGCATTTGACACCAGAAGAGGAGATGGTTTTTTTGGTCTTATGTTTAATGTCAACAAGACTGTCTCCATATTCTTTTTATGTGTCAGTATGAAGATCACATCAGTTCTTCACTTATAAAGTTACACAGTGATACTGCCTTTACTCTGCCTGAAGTCTTCTGAGAACACTTACTTTCTACACTATACAATATCTATAATAAAAATTATAAAATTATACTTATTCCCTCAACAGTCAACAACATCCACAGAATGCACCGACAGTGATATTATACTTGCTTCCAGATGAAGCATGAAGATTTGAGTATGTGATGTTTAGCAGCTGGAACTCTCCTCCATTCCTACCAAAGTCATCAGGTCATGTCCACAGGTATCGAGTAGCTGCCARTCCCTAGCAAAGTAGTGAATTTACCTTTACCCTTCAAAAGAAGGTCTGGAAGAACTGCCTTATGTTGTGTGCAATATGTTTTGGACATGAAATGTAATTCTTGTCTTTTAGAAATTGATATGAACTCCTGGCTATATTAAATTTTTGGTGTTCATCTCCAAATTGAAGCTTCTGAAGTTCATATAATTTCTTCCCATGCATTACAAAGGGACATTCAGTCTCAGCTCTGATTTATAKAGCATATTTGCTGTGCTCCAGTACACTCCTACTACGAAACAAGAGCCTAACAATTTACAAGCTCCACATTCCTATGTAGGCAACAAAAATAACTGTCTCTGTTTTAAAAGGTGATGACTCTTTCAATGTTTAACCTAGTGATTGGTATAAAACACAAAGGGCAGAGATAAAGAAATCCAAGGTAGTAAATTTAGTGCTAGGAGAACACACTGCATCTTTCCCAGCAAAGTCACTGAGATTTCTGTGACTTATTTATGTGCTATCAAGAGACAGTAGTGGGTGGATTAATCTGAACACTGTTTACATTCCTCTGGTGTTCAAATTGACCTTGCTCACCTCTGGAGCATCACTGAGACTTTCTTGTTGTCTGTTAAATCCTCCTTTCATTCTTACCACCATGGTGCTAATTTATGTGAACTGCAGTGGGTTGACATTTGGGGTTGGACTCATCTCGCCTCACTGTTTAAAGCCTGTGGTGTCGATGCCGACACGTGACCATGTCTTCCCAGGCTCAGTTTAGAGTCACTGGAACTTGGTTCCTCTGACTTATTATAAACATCCATGTTAATACAGATTAAATCACACACAGAAAGGCCTGTCTCTCTCTGTGTGGATGGTAAGTCCAGGACATGAAAGTCTACAGTGTAAATCTGGACATCTGGCCAGGTGAGCCCCACACAGCATGTCTGACTCTAATTGGTGTTGCCTGCAAGGCTCCTGCCAGTCTCCTGCCCTTGGTGGTAATGAGGATGACAGGAAGAAAAACACAGAAGGGGCTGCTTTACTTTGAAATACTAACTAAATACAGCAGTGGGTCAAAACAAACTAGTACTTATTCATTCTCAGTGGAAAATGAAAACTATTCGAAGTCATAGCAAAAGTCCTGTCAGCTACTGAAACCAAGGGCTGTTCAGTTCTCAGTTTCAATGTAAAGGCAACATTTTCAGCTGCATGTTTTGATTCAGGTAAAAGTGTGGGCTGGTTTTCTGTTCAGAATAAAAAAAACCCTTTCCACTGATTTATTTAAATGTTAACATTTAAAATCCAAATTCTCTATCCATGCAAGATGACTTTTATATATTTCCAAAATGTCTCTGAAATAATTCAGAAGGCAGCAATACAGCTGAAACAGACTATTCAAGAGTGAATTATTCAGTTTAGTTCTAGGCAAAAAACTTTTCTAAAACAATAGATATCAGTGAAGAGAGCACATTGCCAGCATTTATTATTGCATAATTGTTGAATCTTCAAACATTTGTATTGCTGAGAAGGAAAAGGTAAATTATGCCATCAGGCATGATCCTGCTCACATAGGCCCTGTTTCCCATGTCAAACAGCCTGGATGACATCAGCAGCTAAGACAGAAATGTGACAGTAAATGATGCATATGGGCATGCATGTGTGTAGGTCTAACACTCACTGTGCAGAGGGCATGGTGCTAAAGAGGAAAATGACTGTTGGATTCAACAACAGCAGGGAGTTGCACAGACACTCGAAACCTGCTTGAATAATAGCATAAAAGAATTGTAAAGTCCTTATATCATGGGAGAGAGTGCATGGAGTGGGAATGGAACACCGGTGAAAACCTTCGTGGCCCTGTGGCTCCACAGCCCCTGCCCAGGCAGCCTCCCTGGGCACCGGGTATGGGGATGCAGATAGCATCCAGAGGTGGTGACCATGTGGGTGCAGTGCCGAGGGACCCACACCTCAGGATGTGTTGGTGGACCTGTGGGGGCTTCCTCACTGGGGAGTGTTGGGAACAGTRAGGGTGACATGTAGCCAGAGCAGCCACATCTCTCATGTGTGTGCTGTGCTGGTTTGGCTGTAAACCAGCAGGGGAAATTAACCCCACACAAAATACCTCAAGAGATTTAGGTCAAAATTACAATTTTAATTTAAAAAAAAGGTTAAAATAAATGCAGTAATACAGAAACACGGGCTTAAACAAACAGACAGAGTCACAGTACAACCTAACACCCTGTTGAGGGTGGTAGCTGTGCAGTCCAGTKAGGCACTGGTCCTGCAGGAAGGCCTGGTAGCCCAGTCCCGGTAGTGGAGTGSAGTAGCTGAGTCCAATTCCGGGGAGCGGAGTCGAGTCGAGTGTGTTTTCTCCCATCCTAAACCCTTATTTTATGCTGTCCTTCTTGGCTGGCACCTCCTCCAGCGGTGGGCACTTTCACAATTGAAGAGGATTTTCCCGATGTTCTATTGGTTGCTTCGGTAATGAGCTTGGATGATCCCCAGGGTCCTCCAATGATTCCCAGGGTCCTCCGATGATCCGGGGTCGGGCTATTAGTCAAGCTGGGTGGTGCTAATGGGCCATTAGCTGAGATCAGATAATCAGGATGGGTGGTGCTTGCTGTCGGCTGGAGTTAAGTTAAATTAAGCTGTCGGCTTATCTCAGTTGAGATAAGGAGTCCCAGGTGTGTAATTATGAAGTTTATCCAGCTTTTGTGGGTGGTAATGGAATATATGACTAACCCAGGACAGTGCATATCTATGATCAGAACTTCTTGGGATCAGCTATGCAAGGGCAATTTTAGAAACTTGTAGGTTACATCAATATTTTGTAACCGTCTAGTATTTTGGTTTATCTGTTACATAACCAATATTGATTCTGCATAAATGGTTCATGGTTTGTGAGTCAATGATCTGTTGTTAATAAATCAATAAATGGGTTCAATTCTGAACTRATTTGAACCATGGGAAATGATTTTCAGTCTTTCATTGTGGCAGCAGGAAGGTCTGCAAGTAAACGTTTCAGTCTATACTGCCTTACAGTGTTTTTGTGAGCTGTTTAAAAATAACACTCTTAGCTTCACAGTGCATGAGGTCCTCTAAAAAAAAAAAAAAAAGAAAAAGAAAAAATCATTAGATTTGCAAGCTCACCAGCCCCAAATTTCACACTGTCCACAGAGAAAGACAGTGGACTGCAGCTCCTGGAAGTGCAAGCATGCAAGGGCCTATGTTCAAATGACTGGAAGAAGAAAACTCTAATCTCTCTTTCTGCCTGTGCTTCTCTGTTGGTTTGCCAGGGAGCGTTTAGTAGAACCAAACATCCCCCAGATTCCCAAGGCCTTCAGGAAGTATTTCTCCCCAGACACACTTGGTGTCACCTTGAATGGCTCCTTCCACCAAGGCTGGTCTGCTATCACAGAGCCATTATGGCTGTACAAACTGTGACCTTGTCATCAAAATTATCTACAAAAGCAATTATAAGTGCCTGACAACAGTTTCTTGCTATATTGGAAGAGTCTGGTTTGGAGGACTCGTGAGCATTTGGGATGGGGAGGACCCAGGCACAGAGCTTTCCTGGTGCTTCTGTACAGTTGCAGCATTCTCCTGGGCTGAATAAATTGCAAGCAGAATTTATCTCGCTTTCAGTAAAGCACCATTAAATGCCTGTGCTTTAACACTATGCTTCTGTTTTTTCACATTTTCTTTCTTCCATTTCTTTCATGACAGTAATTGATTTTGAAAGAAAAATTAATGACAGTAGGACCCACCTGATCCTCCAGATATCTCTATAATGGACATAAGTGCACAGCCAGCAGGTATTCAGCACCTCACAGATACATTAACCGGTATTTTCCGGGAAAAAGGTATGCTATCACTAATGGAATAAATGTATTTTTATATGTGGAAATACAGGATGGAAATTATGGCAGAGAAGAAGCTCAGTACTATACAATTGTAATTTTCAGCGGGAAAGCCTTGTGTCTTGCCTGGCACTATTCTGGCAGATCTAACCTTCAAGACTATGCAACAGCTGTTTTAAGAAACTGCCTTAGAGACATCCAGTACAACAGCCTCTCATGATGTCCCTCTTCTTTAAGTGCAGCCCTGAAAGAAAACTCCAATATTTCATAGCAGGGTAGCTGGTACACAGTTCCTGYGTACACAATACCTACCAAACAAGCACAGTAATTAGTAACTGATCCCTGCATTTAGTCAACCAGTTGCTTGCTTCTCTGTTCTGAGCATGTTTCTTCATTCTTCTTCCATAAGCATATCCTTTAAAGCAGTTGCCAGACCGAGGCTGCCTGCCTTCTCTCATACATATAGTTATACTGTTCCCAACCTCTGCAGTCCTGGACATTCCCAGGTTCATTTCAGTCAGTCTAGGTTTCATTATAACACAATGTCACYTATGTTATCTAGGTTTGATTGGTATTATCCAGAGTAAAAGTTTATGGCTTTGACTCTAGGTGTTCCCAGTGGGAAGAGGAGGCTTCCAGGTCTGGACAACAGCCTGTACAAGCACACCAGCTTCTGTTCTGATGTAAACAAGCAAACTCTGTTGGTATCAGTGGTGCAAGCAGATTCAACAGAAATACACTGATACCACTGCACAATTAGYAGCAATATTTGCTTTCGTGACTCCCTGGGTTTTCTGTTATAGGTAAATTTTGCAGATGATGAAATCCTGACTTTAAAATTAGAGAGAAGAGAATGACATTGGGGAAGGTTATTGAGCTTCCCAACCATGGAGGAGCAGGAGAGGGGCTAAGCCATGCAAATGGGAGCACTGATGCAAACTGGGGTCCAGCTGCCGGAGGGTTGTGAACCAAGAGATGTTTAGTATTCTGATGCTAAGTTGCTAACATGCAGGGCTCCTTGGAAAGGTAGATTAGGATGTCAAAACCTGACAATCCAGACAATTAAAAGCTTCAGTACTGGAGCCCATGAAGTAAGAAGGAGAGAAATGGAGGAGGAAGATGTAATGATTTCTTTAGGGAAATTAATTTCCATTATCATTTGTTCTATTTTTACCCATTTTGGGTTGACAAATGCATGCCCAGGAATTTTTAAAAATGTGTATGACAACATTCTTTTGAATGAATGTGAATTTAATATGATTAACTCGTTGTAGCCTCTAGTAAAGGTTCTAAATAAACAACCTTTTGTAAGTCTGTAAGGTAAAATAGCTGCATCTGGAGTGGGAAAAAGAGCGTAATGCCTGATACAGGAGGGGAGTCACAGCACTGCCTCAATTATCACAGTGGCTGTCCAACAAATGCTTGCAAAAGGTTTCACCTTGAGAAACATTTGCAAGTTCCTTAGAATGAGGCCTGAATGTCTACTAAAAGTCTTGTGAAACAGAAGTCTGTGCTAATTTTCCTTATTTCCATTAAGGTCCCAGTGGTCTGACAGGTACTCCAGTGCTGACTTAAATGGAGGCAAGATATTACTGAGATCCTTCCCCAAAGATTTGCAGTGAAAACTTTTTGTTTTTCTTAGCATGCAGGGCTTTTTTTGTCAAAACATATATGATTTTACTAATCTAATGTCAGGTTGGTGTTGCTTTTGCCAAATCATTTAATCTGAGTTTTGCTGTTTGACTTGAGGGTGCTTTTCTAATGTCCTCAGAGTCCTGCTGATTCTCACTGGATGTCTCAGATTCTCCCCGTTGACCTCCCAGGAGAGCAAGTTCAACATCATGGGGCAGCTTTCCACTTCCTCTCACCCTCTGACTGAAGCCTTTCCACTCTGTTCAAAGCTCTTGAATACACCCAGGACTGTGTACCACCTACTCGTRCCATGGCAGATCTCCAGCTGGCTGCTTAGGGCAGGGGACACTGTGGACAGAGACCACCTGGGTTTCAGTCTCAGTCCCCCTGAAGAGTTACACCCTATGCGCCAAATTGTCCGAGAATAAGGCTCTTTTACTGGAGTGTGAGCTCAGGAGAAAGGGAGATTTGTGCAGGGGGAGGGTGAAGCTTTAGCTGAGCTGAAGTTGTTCTCTTGGTTCCCTTTCCTCCTAGTGAATTATTTAGCCTTGTGGCTAATGAAAAATTCATTGCTTTGTGTTGATGTAAGTAACAGTGGGGCCTGACTCCTGTCTTACGCARGCATTACCAGATTCAAAAGTTTATAGTTTTTTATACTTAACTTCAGCCCTGTTTTTCTCCATTTCTCATGATTAAGAAAAAGAGAAATAATATGACAAGGGTAAAAGGCTCATCCAGCAATAGTTACATTTCTCCAACAAATTTTGCCATGTAGTAGCTATTGACCCATTGCAAACATCATGTAGGAAAAAAAAAAAACCCAAAACAAACACAAATCTGGGAGCTGGAAAAAGGCTGTTTATGCATTCTTTTTATTTATGTACTTATTTCAACACTATTACCTCCCAAAATGCCAAAGTCGATTTTCAGAGATGGGATTCTCAAAGGGAAAGGAGGAATAATTAAGTATGAGGGATTCTATAGTGGAAATTAGTAACTTCTCATTCACAGTGCCTAGTGGGCCTTCATGGATCACATTGCTTGGACTACATCCATAGTACTAGGATTGCTATTATTGTTTCCTGGTCCAGGTTAGGGTCATCTAGCTGGGTGACAGAACAAAATCAGGCATATATATGCCCACTTGCCTCCTGATGTTGGTTCATACAAGGAGGAAAGCCGTGTATGGGGGCTAATGTAGATGCAAAGGGATGCTTCAGGAGATCCCTGGGTGGCAGAACATGCATAAACTGCACATACGAACTTTCTTGAATGGAGCAGAATATAACTACATGCTGTCAACAGTTAAATTGTAGCAATGGAAGAAGTAGGTCACTGCGTTTTGAAGTATGGACTCCTTCACCAAAGTATGAGTGGATTAGCTGATTTAAGAACAAGTTTTAGCCTTTCATTCAAGTCACATGCCAGCAAGGGATCTATGTGCACTTGACTGATGCAGTGTCACAGCAGTGTTAAGTTACATGTTTGRCTGTCACTGGTGCTGCTGAGGTACAGATGGAAAGTAAGAGCTTGCAATGTGTCAGACAGCAAGGGAAAGAACAAGAGAATGGAAGATTGAAGTGGAAATGTCAGTGGGTGGCTTGCTTGTACGAAGGCCTCAGCCCCATAGGAACCTTCACAGCAGCTGTGGAGAAAACAATAGGAGGAAAATAACCAGTGGCATGAAAGCTGTGGTACTAACAAAAGGAAAAAGGAAAAAAAACTAATAATATACAAAGCAAACAGCCAGTTTCTCAGTAGGAGCCTGCCAATCTTGGTGTACAGCACACATTGCYCTGCCTTGGCTGTCTCAGACCAGATACCACAGGGGGAAGAAATGCCAGTGGCCAATGGCACACACATTTTAATTGCTACAAGTTTTGACCTTTTGCCATGGTCCTCATTCACTGGATGTTTTTAAACAAAAACTTGCTTTGCTAAGTTCCCCCCCTTCCTAAAAGTGTTTCAGTGTCTAATTAAGACATCAGAAGTTGTTCCATACACCTTGTGTGGTCACTGAAGGTGAGTCAGTGAGCAGCTAAAGCGGATGAGACTGAACCTTCTGCCAGTCTCCTCACTTCTGGCATCCCACCATTCTCCTGAGAAAGGCTCAGCTTGGCCTGTGCTACCCAGTCGAATACTGGATTCCTGCTTTGCTGTGGAACAACCTTAAAAAACAAACTTGTTACCACAGACGGATCTCAAAGCAGATCTTTCCCAAATGAAATGAATATGGTAGCGTGGATAAGGTGCTGTATAGCCATTGCATTGCTGAGCCGTGGGTCCAACATTGACTATGCCTGGTGAAGGAGCTGCTTCTCTTAATATGTAGTTTGTTTTCAGTCTCATTGGTCCTGAGTCACATGTACATGATTGTATTGCAGCTTTTACTGTGGCATGTAAATCACTTTTTCAGAGTCAGACCTTGTGAGTTTAAGTGTAACTGACTTAAAAAGGTACTTAGGATCCAAATAGGCCATTGAAAG
The DNA here is from genome assembly GCA_018881555.1 of Amblyornis subalaris. Classification (NCBI taxonomy): domain Eukaryota; kingdom Metazoa; phylum Chordata; class Aves; order Passeriformes; family Ptilonorhynchidae; genus Amblyornis; species Amblyornis subalaris. The sequence goes on from JACAXG010000033.1 coordinate 3,388,257, forward strand.
TTTTAAGTTAAGAACCTAGTAGCATAAGCTGTTTAGATGTCCTTGAAAATGTTACCACCAAATGCGTCTGGTAAAGTCAACAGAATCTGCCTGCCAAGCAAGCACAGGTCAAAAATCAAATCAGAAACAGTGTTCAGTGGATTCTCACTTTTTACTGTCTCCCTTGTAGTATGTTACATTTTGCTTCCCTAAGGAGAAAAATAGCAAAGAAAAATTACTTGCAGCAGTTGTTATATAACTTTTAATATTTTTTTTACACTGCAATGGCAGTCATTGGATCTTTTTTTTTTTGTCAGTTCCTCACAGCTATACTTGAATGCTCATGGTGAACTCAGGCAGTTAAGGTCTCCTCAYTGATTTACAGGCAAGTTGATATTTCCAGGCCCAGAAAAAATTAAAGTTGTCTTTGCAAAGAAATACCTTTAGTACATCTCTTCACTATGTCCACTTAGGTACAGTTCCTTTTCAACCGTCAGAGTTAATTTTAATAGGCATCAGATGCCAAGGCAAGGCAAGGCAAGGTTCATAGTTAGCAAGCAGCCCTCAGAGGGAAAGAGGGAAATCCAGAAACATGGGCTGGCAGTCTGAACCCTTCATATTGCATCTTGCTGGCCAACCATATTGACTGAATATTTTTGTCTCCTGATGAAGAAAGCCTTTTTCACAGCTTGTCTTCAAATGCACAACCACTCTCCAGACTGCAGCTGTGTGTGTGCAACTGTCCAAACCTCCACAGCTCCTAAAAAATGAGCCAGAAGCAGCAACTGGGAGGAATGCAAAAACCTTTGTAAGAAGCTGAATTTCCTAACCCTCAAAGTTCCAAGCCTGGCATGCAGTAAAGGCTATGTGGCCAGAACTGGCTCTGCTGTCAAGTTAAAGCTTGCAGATTTTGCTCAGTGTTTTGCATTAATGAACAGGGATTAATTTTACTGAAGAAAGTATCAGTGCTACTTAGAGATCTTGTGGGAGCAGTCATGTACGGTTCTTGGCAGAATTCCTTCATCATCTAGTTAATAACTTTAGTTTCCTGCACTGTTGACCCAGAGATATCTTTGAGGAGAGATGGATGATGAAATTAATTTTTCTCTTAATCTTTGATTAAACATCACAATGACATACTTGGACTGATAAAAATATTATAAGAGCTCTTTCAAGGGAAGGGGCCATGGGAAAGGATGGACTGTTTTTCATTTACAAAGCTTTTCTGTGTATGTTCATGGTGAAACAAATTTCTCATTGTGGTAAGTGGTTACCACAGGCTCATATTCCAAACTGAATGTTAGCTTCGGGACAAAGTTTAATCAATAAACTATTTTGTCAAAGAAGTAAATTACAGTTAATCCTCCTGAGTAGATTTTAGTAGTTTTCTGGAGTTAATACAACATAATATAAGGAACTTCATGAAGTTATATGGCAACAAGGCCATTGTCTTCTCTGTTCAGTCTCTCTTTCAAGACTGCCAGGTGCTAAGTTTGAAAGTAATGTGAATTCTGCTCTGTATGAAGTGAAAGCAAAAGAAATTGCCTCTGGAGACAAATTTTGGTGAGTTCTCAATCTGAAAAATGCCCTTTGGATGGTAAAAAAGCTTTAGTAACTTGGATCGTTTCATTTCCCTATATATACAAAAACATCCCTCCACATCTGATATACTAAGCAGGGCACTGTGCAAAAACTCAACAGTGGCAGTCCGGTCTATTCTCCAGAGCTTACCCTGAAAATTCGTAGGAAATGAAGAGTACAGAGATCCAGGTGACTCTGATTTTGCCTTTGCTGTGTTAGAAGTTACTGAATGCAGAAACATCTATTTTGGATAAACAGACCATGCTGGCCTGCCAAACATATTCATCCATAAATTTGTCATAAGAAAGAGCTAAAAAGCCTCTTCTTCTTGAGAAATTCTTGAGCAATTTTTATTTCTTATTTTGAAATACAGAGTTTACTGTATTTGTACCCTTTTTCTTTGCACTATGGAAGAAAACTGAAAGAATGCTACAAAATGTGTCTACTTTGTTATAAATTAAGTTTTCTGGGCTAACCTAGGGCTTGTTGAATACTCAGCAGATGAAAGACCAGGTGAATGAGGTAGCTACGTGAGTGAAAATGTTAAAACTACACGTTTTAATATGTACGATCAGCTCTCACAATAAAACTGAAGTCTAGGAGGAAGCTTGTGAAAAGTAGAAGTATTTCAGGCATAGGGAAGACGTGTGCAAACGTGAATGCTTTATGTGGTCTCATGCACATGGCTGAGAAACCCATCTGTTTCTGTTTTCTTGCTTGCTTCCTTTCAGTCACACAGAGTTCTGTGATGCCACCCAAATAAAATACCTACCATCAAAGCAAATAAAGGCAATTCCCTTATCTGATAATTGTGGCCTTTCTCATCCCCTGCTGTGTGTGCGTCTTAAATAACCAGTGTCATTTACATCAGCAGCTCCCAGTACATGATGTCTCATTTGTACACCACAAGAAACAGAGCTGGTAAGAAATGTTCCCAAGAACTAGAAGGCTATTCATCGTCAATTAACAACACACTTTAATGGGTTTCTTAGCAACAACACTTGCTTTAAGCATAGGCCCCTGAGGGACGTGTTCTCTGTTGTCAGACAGACAGCAAATGAAGGCAGATCCTTACACTGTTGGGTGCTGAATTACAACATACAAGACTAACTATGTCAAAATTACATTTGGAGGCAAAATGCTCATAGCAAAAGATGTTTCCATTAAGAATGAAATGTCCCTTTCATTCCCCCAGTGGGATTTGCATCAAAAAATATGATTTGCTGAAGGGATTTCAATCAGAAATTGTCAAAAAGGATATCAAATCTTCAGTCTTAGAGTTATAGAAACATGGTAAAACTCCAATACCAGCGGAGACCAAAGCTAGGTGAAAGCATTTAGTCAGARTATTTTTAGGGAAGATACAGAACCAAGGCATTGAAAAGCTTTCAAGAGGCCATCCAGTTATAGAAAAGATTTCCAATCTGACATATGCATAGTTCYACAGCATAATTTTACCCGATGACAAAATTTCTCCTAATGCTTCTCATCATTTTGCATGTAGTATCTGCTATTTCATTCTTCTCTTATTCAACCACCTGGGCATGCAGGACTGCTCATTTCCTTCTTTTTTTTTGGCAAACATTGCTTTATGTGGTTAAGAATACTATTTTTCTGAACCAGAAAATGCCATTCTTGGATTCTTTCCTCATACAATAGGTTGTCTACACATCTGATTACTTTTGCTTCTTACTGAGCATTTTTTCTCCCTTTATATTTCTTGAAGATGTTAATAGAATCATAGAATCATAGAATGGCTTGGATTGGAAACGACCTTAAAGATCATCTAGTTCCAGCTCTGCTGATGTGGSCAGGGACACCTTTGACTAGACCAGGTTGCTCAGAGTCCCCTCCAACYTGGCCTTGAACACTTCCAGGGATGGGGATGGGGGATATTGACCAAAGTAAATCTAATACACTTACTGAGCCCTAACTAGAGTGAAAGCTTTGACTTAGTACTGTACCATAGAGTCAAAAACTCCTGTTAGTGTAAACAGCTGTAGCTGTACATCAACAGACTCTGTGACATCTTCCTCTTCCTTGGGGTCTGGCTACATGTGCTTAGATCAGCTTTGCTATGGCTTGGTTGAATAACTTGTGATCATATTGTTGTGAAAGAGCTGGAGCAGAAAGAGCTCCCCTTTCCTTGGATCTGCATTTGAACTCACAGTCTCTCTGCTTGATCTTGCCTGTTGCCTGCTTGACTAGTTCTCTAGGCATGGCTACACCTGGACACAAACCTCATTGACCCTGACCTACTGGACTTCCTGACTGGACATCAGCCCTGTCCTGGCCCTGAGGCCATGTTGAGCAGCCACATGGCTCTGGGTTTACCCTGGTCACCATCCCCGGGGTGCTGGGTCCTATGAAACCCTGGTTGGTGAGGACAGAATCCCATGGCCACTCTGGGCACCCTGCACTTGTTGAGGAAGCTGGTCATTGCTGTTCTCTGGCAGCAACTCAGGATAACCCACAGGCCCCTTTCAGACCCTGAAATGGTCAGTGTCTAGAGATATATATTCCATACACTGTATGATGCAGTTGGTTGTTTCAGGTGGAAGGCTTTCCCCACATTGTAACTGACTAAATGCAACACTAGCTGATGTTTCTTCACAGTCTTTTAGATCAGTGTAAAAAAGGTAATTACACAGATGTCCAGTGAGTTATTTTGAAAGAGAGCTGTTGTTATCTACAACCCAGGCATGCAAAGTCTTCAGTTAAATAAAAATTTCATTTTAGCTAGTTGATATTATTTGCTAGAAGCTTAATCAGAGGGTGTTACTCATCTCTGACCAGTGATGCTTGCTGGATCTGCCTTGTTTTCCGGGCTCATTCGCAGCTGTCAACAATGTTAAGCCTCATTTCAAATATTTCTTAAAATAGCAGTAGTTGTTTGGGCACTATTTTTATTATGTTTCAATTGTGCTTTTAGCATTCATGCTAAAAGGTAACCATCAAACGGTAGTGAAAATAAGCCATATGTTAWCTTTATGTAAGTTCTAAAACACAACCATGGATAGACAACTTGTCTTCCCCTGGGTGGACTCTTTTGAAGGACTATTTCTTAAAAAAAAAAAAGGAATACAATTTGTACAAAACTTGTAAAATACAATGGAATTTAATTGAAAATATGTACAAAACATTTTATTTTACAGCTCTATTCATGTTTCCATTCTTGTCAAGCAGACATTTTGACTGGGGTAGAAAACCGAAGTTTAAAAACAAGTATGAAGGAGAACACAGCCAGCATCTACCTTGGTTTCTTTTATCATTGCACTGCCTCGGCCACTGCCAGGCCCCTGAGAGCTCCCCCCACAGACTGCACTGTCCTTGCTGGCCTCCCATGACTTCTCCTGCCCTGCCCACAGCCCAGGATGACACATCATCCCACCGAGGCTGTCAGCCCCTGCCTCAGCAAGGGCCCACCAGTGGGACCATAATCCATCCCTGTCCCCAGGGAGGTGCCCAATGCCCAGAGCTGAAGCTGAGCCAGTGGCTCCCAGGGCCCTGTTTCTGGCTGGGGGTGGGATGAACTTAGATTGCCAAGCATTTAGGGAATTAAATATTGTTTCCTCTTAACAATGGGTATTGTGCAGATATTTCTGCTGCCCTCATTAGCTCTTTCCCAGACCTTGAGGTCAGGGAGAAGCCATTGTTCAGCCTTCCGAGGGCCTGTTTCTAAAAAGTCCTCCATGTAGTTTTGGATAGTTATCAGGGTGTGCTTCCTTGCTGTGCAATGTATATACGTGCACGACTCTAAGGGGAAACGCAGCCCAGTGCAGGATGCACAGTCGAGATGAAGGAAGTTGGCAACTCATGCTCCAGTGCCATCTGACCTGGGTGTCAGAGGTTTTCTTTTTCTTCATGTTGCCCAAGGCTACAGGAAAGTGGTGGATTTAGCTGCCCTTATCATAGGTCTTCAGACCTCCTGCTTTTCTGCTTTGTCTTGGTAGCAAAGAAATGGTTGTGCCTGACTACATCCAGGGAGAGACCTAGGAATTTCTTATCTAAGCCTACTTACAGAAGTGTTCCTCGTTGGCAGTGGGGTTTGAAGCAGGCAACTAGCTTGCATAACTAGTTTTTGTCTTTGAATGGTCGTAAGCTTTCTAGCTTATTTTTCTTTCTAAGATACTAGAACAAAATTACTGTAATGTCTCCTCCTTCCCTTTACCGCATCCAGAAAAACAACGTCGGTGTCAAAGGCATTGCAAACAGTTCAAGAGACAGAACAGTTCTGGAACTTGATTTCACTGCCCACCCCATATCTAGCCTTTGAAGAGCTTTATGGATAGGCCGGACTGCAAATGCAAAGTTACATCCGTCAGAAAAAAATCTTATGTAGCACTTCCATCATCGGATATTCTACTGTACCTCTGTGTATCTCAATCCCACTACTCTTTTAAAGAAGTTGGGGCCAAAACAGGGACAAGTAAATGACAATTTGAAAAGGTTTTTTTATTTACTATGAACTGCTTGTTTGCATTTTAGTTAAGGTAAACCACTCCACCAAAACAAATAGTTTAAAAGAATCTTTTGAAAGTTAAACATCTTAACACCACACAGAAAAGTTATCAGATTGTTCCTAAACACATCTTGTAGGGTTCTTGTGGCCCAAAATACAAAATTGATTTTTGTAATTTGGTGAAGATTGCACAGTAGATTTGTCACTTTTCCTGTGCATGGATGTTGACCTTATTTCAAGTGGCCTGGATGATGTTAGCAAGCATCAGCACACAAACTATTTCTCTCTTCAGACGATTTGATAGTCATTGCTTAAGCACCTTCCCAAGGGCCTTCTCTTTTTGAATTCAGTCCCTCTGCTACTCTTTTCTGCTAGTTGACAACAATTCTGGAACTTGCCACAGAGTCTTTATTTTCTTTTCAGTTAATGTGTAAAGTCTTGATTTACCCAATTCTGCCACTGAGCTATGAAAGGCAAAAAAAGGTAAAAAAAAATGCAGAATGCTTGCTTTCTTTATTCTCTTGTTACAGGCCAGCAGATTGTATTTTGACCAAAAAAATCCTCTGTAAAACGAAGAAAGCTTCTTCTGAACAATGTCTTCTAAACCTTGCCTTTCAAGTACCTTCCTCAAGTTATGAACAATATTTTCTCTCTATGAAGAGATGGAGTCATCCATCCCTCACAAGTTTGGTTTACAAAATGGCTCTATTATCTAGGCAAAGAAAGAAAAAACTTTCAACAGTCTGAAGAAAACTGATCATGTTCTTTGGGTTATGAATCATTTCAGAAAGTCAAGAGCTCTTATAATTCTGGTTTCTGGCTCTTGTTCTGGATTTGTCTTGTTTCCAAAGTGAATCTATATCTCCCATTAATTTAATAATCCAAAAGTCCCTCTATTCTATGCAGTAAAGTTTCAGAGGCTGTCATGCATATCCTCAAGGGACAGAAGTCAGCATGGGTCCAGGAAGGTGAATCAACTTGCTGAGGATACTCTGATGAACAAGATACAAACAGGGAATGTACTCTTTGAAAGACAGGATAATCCTGTGAGGAAACCAGTTGAAGTAGCTACTTGCCAACACAGTCCTTTTCTTTTTGCATTGGTAGATAACAAGTGTTTATAAGACAAAGAAAATACCACCTTGGAGTATTAGAACCCTTGTCTTACCCTCAACTTGCCATATGTATTTTCAAATATTTTTTAAATGATCCTTTGTACCATGTGCCTGATTAGTATGCTTGTGCCTCATTAGAAACATCTCAAGGGGCGTATTTTCAGAAAGCTAATCCTAGAGCTTGTACCCCATCATCAAAACAAAAAATCAGAAAGATGTTTTAAGGGCAACTCTAGATTAAAAATCTGTCTTCAGAAAATCTTGGTCGTGGATATAACCACCAAGATATAGAAGTCTGTTGGCTCTGTCCTCTTGTCAGCTTTCTCTGTCTTGTGCCCCTGATCTTAAGGATTATGAGGTCATGGAAAAAGAATTTGGCAGTCTCTCTCTTTGCCACCAAATCCTAAGGGATTTCCTAACTCCGTTAGACTTTCATCCTCAGTGAACAATACATCCCACCAGCTAACTGAGGGTGCCTGTGTTCAGCATTGCCCTGCTACCTTCACAAAAGCTGCTGTGTTCAAAAAATACGTGTGAGAAAGGGGATTAGCAGGAAAAGAAAGGCTGAATACAGTACTCAGCCTCCCTCTCAGATAAATACATATCTGTTTCATAAGCTATCCTTAGACAGTGAATATAAATGTGAAGACAACATGACAGAGCCTTCTGGTCATGGGATAAAAAAATCTCATCTCRGTGTAAATTGAATGGGGATCAAAGCAGTTTAATTTATGGCATTATTTATCAGTATTTAACTGATAATCAGTGAGCTATACATTCACGACTGCCATCAGCACTTGAACAAATGTAAGCTGGGCCTATGACCATCAAAGCGGTCTGTTGTGTTCTGGGAGAGGTAGAAGAGCAGCACCTGTTTACCAACASGGAAAACCTCAGGAGTCCCTGAAGTAAGATCTTCTCCACAGTATTGCGCTTTGCCTTCTTTCCACGTGCTGTTCTCTGCTGGGTTCCTCCTGGCTGCCTCACATGTTTTTCTCAGAAACAAGGAAACAGCATCTGATAGCTGCTCAGCATGTGGAAACAGAAGAGACAGTGGTGACAGAGTACGGGGGTGGAGTGTGGTGCCCTAAAAATAGGTATCCAGGGGCTATTTAAATGTTCAAAGTTATCTGACTGCCACTTCAGAGTGCTATGAATCTCTTCTAGGGCAGATACCCTAGGAAGGGGTTACGTCATATCTGATAGCCCGTAAGGATTTCTTTCCGAAATGTTGCTGAATTCCTTGTGGTTTCGGGGCAGCACCAAGCCCAGTTCAGTACAGGTAATGGAGTCTGGAGACTCAGTCAGCTTTCCATGAAGTTGATCCTTACACTTAGAAGCAGAGAATCGAGGAATCTTTTAGGTTGAAAAACGCCTTTAGCATCAATGGGTCCAATTGTTAACATTGCCAAGGCTACCACGAAACCATGCCCTTAGGTACCACATCTGCACATCTTTTACATACCTCCAGGGATGATGACTCAGCCAGGTCCCCGGGAAGCCTGTTTCAGTGCTTGACAACCCTTTCAAGGAAGAAATTTTCCTAGTGAGCTTGGGAAGGAACCTCCTAGTAAGGCTAAAATGAAGAGAATGGGTTTATTTTGAAATACCATAAGACAAAAAGCCAAAATAATGTCATGCATAATATACAGTGCCTTATGGTATAAGAAACATAGCAATATAATTCTATTTGAGAATCAAATTATTTTGTGGAAGAGGGGGGAATTGGTAGTGCCTATTCAGTATTACTGGAAGGATTGTAGCTTCAAGGGCCCTCTTATTCTCTTCCACACTGTAAGGTAAGGGCTTCCCTTTGCTGGTGTTCGCAACGCCTTGGCTTAAGAGGGTTAATTACTCCTGCTTGTAACAAACTTACTTCATCCAGATTTAATATCCTTATTTCATACTAGGACATTTGATTTAAATGGGCTGAATCTTCAATGATGTAAACCAGATGAGTTACTGAAAAAGTTAGTCTACCCCAACTTTGGCAGTTAAAGAACTAAGCTGAGTACCTGTAGTACCTTTAAAGTTTGTTCAAAGAAAAAAAGTGCCTCCAGAAATGACTCATCTTGTCTTAAAATAGTTGTCCAAGACAGATCAAGTGAACTATCTCTGGAGGTGGCCATTTTTCTCTAATAGCTGTAAAAGAAGACTGCTGTGACTGGCCCAAACTTAGCCATCTAACTTTCACACCTTTAGGATAGATTAGATGCCATCTGCCCTCACCGGCTTTGTGGCCTCTAAGGGTGTCAATGAATGTCAAAGAGGCAATGCTGGAGAAATCAGGTTGCCTAGGAAAAATGAGTGCCAGGTCCCTCATCCCCTTTTGTCGGAATTGTGAACAATACTACAGCCTTTGTTTTGTTGGGGATATTTCTATTTTGAAAGCAGACTTTCTGTGAAATGTTATTCATTTTCACATTTCTTTTTTCTTCWTCAAGTCTTCATGTGTCTAACACAGAAGTTCCTTTCTGACACTCCAGATTTACAGCATTGTGAAAGGAGAGGTAGTCACTGGCCAGGCTTGAGTTTTAGTCCCAGGTAACATACACACCTCATCCACAAGACAGCATTTATTCTCAGTCTCTTGCTTTGCTAATCCTGCAGAAAAGTAGGTCTTACTCTGCTTTAGCTCTGGGGATTACAGTTTTTAAACAGCCCAGAGAGAAGATACTCATAACAGGTCATTTTAAAAAGCAGCACTTTTTAGCTTCCTTTTACCACAAGGTATAGATTTGCCACTGTAGTTTTTCAGCAGAAAGACTGCAAAAGCAGTGGGGAATTGACCGGATACTGTAAGCTATAGACTAGAGAAGCACAACAATACAGAGACAACTATGTAGAAAGTAGACAGAAGCTTTTTTTTTTACTTTTCTCAGTTACAATACAGATTGGGTTTGGTTGTATGAGGTATTCGTGTTCCTAGAGTCTGCTCTGTTTATAAAAAAAAAAAAATTTATTGTAAATAAAAAGGAAGCTGTAACTTTCTCAGTCAGATGTCTAAATCAATGAATCATATTAGAAGAAAAATGTCATAGTGTTTTGGCACAAAAATTTTCTACAGGTTATTATTGTTTTGAAGTGACATAAACACAGAGATCATCACTGAAGTGACAAAGTCTCATTCAGTAAGAATCCCATGCCAAATTACAAAGACTCAGCAGAGAGACTGCTGCCGTGAAACATTGATTTAACAGTAAACCCACATCATAGGAACTAGACAAGAAGTGGTTTTCAGAGCAAGCCTTTGCAGAGTCACATATCAGGTTTCATTCAGCCTTTAGCCCAGCTGTGCACCCACTGGAAGGACACCCCTGTGAGACTGAAAAGGCAGGGTAGACTTGAAGAGAACATCTCCATATTTCAATATCTACCAATCCAGCTTCCCTTTGCAGAGGGAACTCTCCACAGAGTCCTTGTTCACACCCTCCAGCTGTGAAGAAGGGGCCAGATCCTCCCCGCAACCTCTGCTTCCTTCAGAGACCATGCAGAAGGAGCAAACCCTGCAAGGGTGTAAAAAAGCTGAGTGAAAGACAGATACTGTACTCCAAACGACAGAGCATGGGGGAAACTAGGAAGAAGTGGTTACTGTATAATGACTTTCTGCAGCTTGGACATGACAAGATGTTAAACAGATCTCTGATTTGCTTACAATTACAGCTGCAAGAGTATCTTAGAACCTCTGTTATCGGGATCAAAAGATGGCTTAGACATGAAGCAGTTTATACACGTTAGGAAGAAATGCATAGAAGGTTGTCCCAGTAAGGGTATGTCTTTTATAATCGATACTGAAGTATGATTTAAGATATCCACAAAACACTTGGAATCAAAGGTAGCTCTGTGAGTGACAACTTGGAAGCTAATTTTTTCATTTCCATCTCTTGACTGTTAAGAATTTAATGTTACATGGCAATGTTTACAGTTTGCAGAACTGTAATTGTATTACTGATGAGTTTATGTATGTAAGTTCAGGCTTAGCATAATTGAAATTTTAAATAAATTTGTTTCACTAATTTTTGCATTCATTAGTTGTTTAGGTTTCACTAAATTACAGGTTTTACTTGACAAGTCTATCAAGAAAATAAAACTGAGATAAGTTATTTCCCTAAACTACAGTCTACAACATGATTAAATTAAAATTTGAGTGCTCTGATTTCCATCAGTGTTTAATAAATACTTTCAGCCTTTTCCTTTTGCTTTAATGCTTGCTTGTTTATGGAAACACCTTAGAGGTAAATGGTAAGAAAAAACCTGGCCATTGAATTCAGCATCATCTCTCAGAAAAGATTTTGGAGGCTTAGTGCAATCTATTGAAAACTCTCTTCTATCAAAATAAAGGTAAAATTGAATGAAAATAGCTATTTCCACTTCTTTGGAGTGATAGTAGAACAGAGAATCTCATCAATTTGGGCTCATCTGGGCATAGCAGTTCTTGTTCACATCTATAGATGTAATCTGTAAATGTGAATTTTGTCTCTCCACCTGCTGTTTACCTCCTTAGATGAGTTAGGAAAGTTTCAAGGCTGAAGAGCTGCATGTCCTAAGGCCATTTTGGTGGCAGAGACTGTCTGGTGACCGCGTGACCTCTTTAGGTGTATCACTGCCATTTAACAGGAGATACTGCAGTCTCTTTTCAGGAGCAAGAAAGGGCACTGTAGTTGTATCTGTATGGTCTCTCTCAGCCACAGTTCAGTGTGGATTTGAGTCAACAGCGCCTGTAGGAATGTGATCTGATTTAAAGTCCAACCCTATGCACAAGCCTGTGTTGCATATGGGTTGTTCATGTCTCAATAAATTGAGTCATTGCCTAGGTACTAAGAGAGATCAGGAAGTTTAGGCTCAACCCTAAGGAAAATGTTTACATATATTTGCAGACCTTCCTTCCACTAACATATCTGGTTGAGACTTACAACTCTGTGAGGAGGAAGAGGAGGCAGAAAAGACAAAAAAAGAACCTGTCTACCCATTGGTAATCAATCTTAACTATTGAGGCTGAGATTTGGTCAAAAGGCCTTGAATTCTTAGAAAGGAATTTTTTAACTGATCAGTTTGCTTACAGTGGTAATTGTACCAGTAACCACTAGTAACAGTGTCAAGAAAAACGCTTTGTCACAGTTCTTTGCTCCTGTCGTTGAGTCGGTAGCTTTCCCAGCTATATGTTTCAGGCTGCTCCTCAGATCATGCTCTGGATGTTAGAGCTGCCTGCTGTTCAGAGCAGGCAGGTGTGCCCAAGCTCCCCTTGTTCTCTTCCCCTTGTTGTCTGTTGCACTAACTTTGGTGTCCCTCCAGTCATACTTACTACCACATTCCCCAGTCCAACATCAGCTGGGCAGTTTGCTCCCCACAGCAAAATTTCCGTGGGTGAGCAACGTGAGTGCCTCAGCTGAGGCCGATACTCTGCAGTGACTCTACCATATGCTGAATTACTTCTTGCTCTACTAATTACCCTTCTTCTACCTCACTCTATCCATACTACTGCTATAGCACTAGTATGAACTCCATCTGAGGTAATTATTCTGCTTTCAATTTCCCTTTAATTTCTGTAGTTGGCCTGTTTTCTGTATTTCTGCACAGGGAAGTACAAATCTACCCTTTGCCAAACATTAGGATAATTAGATGTCTCAGCTTGCTTCTTTGTGAATAAGGTCTAATAGGCTATGTCCACATCCTGATAATATCCCAGGCACAAACACAGTAATAGGAATATGCATACATTTAATGAAAATCTGATCTTTCTTGTGTTGTTGTCTCTCACTCATCACCTGGAACAAATGCCTTTACAGCTTATCCACAAGTGCACAGCTGGCCTCTTCCTCTGTGGAAGCAGCTGTGTGACCGCATGTAGTTAGTACATTATTTGCAGACTGAAGCTTGTATCTGGAACCTCCAGCCATTAGGCTGTTTATTAGAGGGAAAACCAAGCTGTGGATCCACACCTCTTTTCCCCATGACAATGTTTCTCTGACCTATTGTGGCCACCCCTACTATCTCGCCAGCTCRTCGTTCATTTGTAGTGTTTTCATTTTCTAGTTTTTCACATTCCGGCCATGGCTTGATATTGTTGATTCCTTCTGCTCAAATTCCTTCACACAGTGTGACTCATCCAGGCTTTCACTATCTTACGTCTTTAATAGTACAAAATTGTTTTCTTCTACTTTAGCAAATCCCTCTCTTCGCATATCTGTTCAGACTGCTGCTGCAAAGTGCTGTTTTATGAGTCATTAATTTTGATTATAATACTCTTGTTCTGGAAAACTTTTCGCTGTCTTTTTTTCTGTTCTATTCTATCAGACACAGGCCACTTGTGATTTCATTCAAGAATCTTAACATCTTTGACTTTTCATTTCAGTTCTGTTCACTACCAAAATGATTTCTTGCAAGTCTTTTCAGTCTACGGCATCACCTGCATTTTTCACAGAGTCTTCTAAACCTTTCCAAAGTTACGTCGAGACTGTCCTTCAGTCCCTCCCTTCTCTCTGTGAAGATAGCAAAGACCTTGGCAACATCTAGCTTGGTGATGTGCTGGAGCCAATACCTCCAGCGCATTTGCAATACAGCTCTCATTTACCTGATACGTTTGCTGTTTTTCTGCACATAGTGTGAAAACTGGGGAAAGGATCAAGTTTTTTGTATTGTGCTTGTATTTCCTAGTCATGGTAGACATAGTCCTCTTCCCTGACCGGACTTCCTAACCACTGTGGATTATTGCCAGACAGCTGTGGGACTCTTTTAAATCAGCATATAAATATGGTGACATAAGCCCAAATGAGAATACAACCATGTTGGTATGCTTTCTTGAATGGTAAAAGCAATGCTAGGATAAGTACTTGGGACAGCTAGAAGTGAATCTTTTATTACAATTACATAGCCAAAGCTGCAAAACATCCTTATTAAGAAAACCTGTATGTCTCTCACTCAACCATGAGACACTGTAAGGGTGGAGATGGGAGTATACTGCTGTGAGGGACATCAATATTACCAATATTATGACAACAAGGGCTAGAAAATACTGTCTTGGGGTGACTTAATGATGCTGTATCCCCTATCGCCTGCTCTATGCCAGACATCAATCCTGTGCCTTTAAGCTGGGTCGAGAAGCCAGTACAGTTCGTGTGTTCAAGGAGACTTACACCTCTGTCACGTTCACTGCGGCTGCAGGTGTGAAGGGAGCACCTTTTTTTCTTTCTAGCCATCTCTCGGCCCTGTGTTTTCTCAGGAGAGAGAAACGGAGACTTAAAAAAGCTTTTGCTTTTTAGCTAGCCTCTTAGCTGAGGCAAGCAAAGGAAGTTTTTTTTCCTGGGTCTGTGGTTTTTCCCTCTTCCTCTGGAACTGTACAACTGAACTCCATTTTGGAATACCCTCACTGAGGCCTCACACTGGGGTCCCGAGGGGGGCCTACACTGTACCCTAGCTCCAGAGAGAGAGAGCAGAGCCAGACCCAGAAAAGGACTCTGAATTCATCCAGGTTTTCTCCACCGTGAGAAGGTTTATTATCTAACATTATTCATTTTTTTTTCTTTCTTTTCTCTGGTGCCTGCGTGCAGGGCCCCCCCCCCCCCAGCCCCTTTGTTAAATAAACAGGTTTTTTTCACTTTCCTCCAAGAAATTCTTGAGGTGAGGGGACAGACTCCTGATTTTGTCTCAAACCGAGACAAATACATAAGTACATATTTAGTATACAAGATTATGCAAGCAACACAGATGTGAAATCACCTGGCAGGAGTAAGAATGGTTTTGGGGGGGGGGGTGAAAAGATCTTCAGTGACCACATCATCATTCATCTTTGTCAGTTGTCATGTCTATCAAATCCTCCTCCCCAGTTCCCCAGCACATCTATGGATTGGTGCCTTCAGAGAATTATGTTTCTTGCAAAAGAAATAAAGATATAATCTTGTCTTATTTTATGTTTTAATTATTACTCAGGTTTCTAGTTGTTCGTCACTACTTCCCTGTCCCATTGGATTCTTTTTCCAGAGAAGCATTCCCAACAGTGATTCCTTAAAACAACATTACAGGTGCTCACAGCTTCTTTGCCATGATGATGAAATGCTATGGCATTTTCTCTCACAGTTGCAGTAGGTTTAGCCTGCGAGGAACTAAGTAAGTTTGTTTGATGGTATGTCCATCCCTGAAGTTTCATAAAATGGAATAACCCAGGCAGTCAAATCTGTTTACAGATCTGGATTAAGCATTGCAACTAGCAAGTTAGCAGTAGGAGGTATAGTATTTTGACCTGTTCTAAATGCCCTAGCTGAAAAGAATGAAGACTTGATATAGCCGAGAATAAATTCTTTTACCAGATGTCATCCTGGGGAATTGAACTGATGCAGCAATAAAATTTAGAAAGAGTTCAGGTGTGGCTGAACTTGTGAGTCTTTGTTTTCACAGGGAGATGTCCCACCACACATGCCTGTCCAGAAATATAGTTGGGGCAATACTCCCTCTAGATTACATAGAGTAATCAAGAAGCTAAAGCCCTAATTGAGCAAATACTCTGTTCTGCTAAACACGTATTCAAGTCATAAGCCTCTGTCTTGCTCATGTCATGTCCTAATTAGTTACATGACAAGGAATGATATACAGCAGTGGTCAAGAAGGCTGAGAATTAGAGACTGTCATAGGAAATGATTGATAAAACCTTCTACATGGGTTAGCGTAATGAGGAACAATGATTGGAATAAAATTCTATTTACAGCAGCAGCTCCAAGCCCTCTAATTACTTCAGATCTAATAGTGACATGTTTGTACAAAACTTGGCTAAATCAGGAGAAAGAATTAAGCCTACAGAGTTGGATCCAGAGGTTAGTTAGATAATAGAATGCCATTTTTTCCCCATATACATATGGCCTGAAGCAGACTAGTCCTCAATCCCAAACCTTTACATCAAGATGTGTTTGGACCATAGGTTTTTTTTGTGGATTTTTTTTTTTTTTTCTCTTTTTTTCTTTTTTTTTCTGTCCAGCCTGAGCGAGCATTTGGATTTCTTTTCCATGGACAGTTGACAAGAAGTTGGGAACAAGGATTGATGTAGGCCAAGTCACACGTGTGATGAATCTAGAATCCTACTAAAATGCACACATTCATGCGAGAATTCATGTTCTTCTCTAGCTCATTAATGTAGCCATCCCTCTGAATGGAAAAGTTCAGGCAGTGTGTATTTGCTTGGTCTGTAGTCTGAGTCACAGGAGCCATCACGCCTGTTCTCAACTGTGGCCTGTGAGAGCAAGAGAAGAAATACATCTGGGTTGGGTACAGCTCTGGGCCCAGCTCAGATCAGCATACTTCATTCCCTCTTCCTATCAGAAAATAAGAAAATTGTCTCTCTGAATCCCAGAGTGGGGGATGATGTGGTAAAAACACATGACTTTTAACATCAGTTTCCAACAAGCACTTACTCAGACAGGGCTAAGTAGATCACAAAATCCAGCAACACAAAAGCAGCAGATGTTTTGACTCTAAATAGAAGTATTTTGATAGTCAAGAAGTGAATGGCAACTGCCCATCCTTTTTTAATGCAGGAAAAAAAGGTTGTTTGACAGCACTACATCATTTTTTGCCTTTTCAAAATGTTGTCGTGTAAATGCCACTTGCATTATGGTCATTCACAAGAAATGTCACTTCAGCCAAGCAAGCTTGTGGCTGAAGCTCTGTCATTTTCCATCCAGTTTGCACAATGAATCAGGCGCTGTGATAAAGGGGAGCATAAGGCAGACAAGTGAGGTAAGTGGGGAGAGGGCATGCTGAGAAAGCTTGGCAAGAAAATTTTCTCTCAGCTTTAACCAAACTGATAAATGCTAAGAGAATGCCATTTACATTAAAACAGTGATCAGATTGCAAATAAAGTTTGGTGATTCACAATCTGCTTCTGTCCTTCTGAAACAATATTTGTAGGGCTGTGAAATATTGTATTTTCAATATAGCGGCATTTAGGGCACAATAACACAGGAAACTACTTCTGTTAAAAAAGGCCTGCAATTTGCATCAGCCCAAGGACAGCCAAAAATTAATTAGCCACAACAGTTGCATACCTATTTGATGCCATCATCCCATTTTATCTCCTCCAACACTGTCCAAAGCCCTTCCAATGGAATTGGAGCTCCCAGAAACTGCTGCACCATCTTCTGTGAGCCTGAAGTTCTGCTGAATGGAAGAGGGATGTGTACATATCAGCAAGATTACTTCAGCCCTGCCTTAGCAGCTAATAGCTAGAATAGAGCACAGTTCTGGACTTATTGGTGAGACAAAAAATAAGGACTAGAGATTGTTTGCAGCTATCCAAAATGAGTGAGAGCTGAATGAAATAAAATGCTAACTCAAGTCTTTTCCACCTTCCAATAGCTTAACTTGTGTCTCTGTAAGAAATCAGAAAAGAGCATGTGGGCAAGTTCATCTTTCAAGACTCACCAAGCCAGCAGGTTGGTTGATAGCTTCAGGCTGCCTTCAGTGTCAGGAATTTACTGCCCATGTGAGTTAGGCAGGTTTTCTGAGGTCATGTCAATCACATGCTATCCAGTCAAGCTTACAGAGTTCCCCTGGTTATGTAGGACATTATTATACTTTTCCCTGCAATACTGTATTTCTATAAATAAACTCTGACTAGTGAGAGGACTTCAGGGGCAAACAAAGATCCTGCCATCAGTCTTAGCAGAAACATAAATTCAAATGTATGTGACACTAAATCCCTTTTCCCACCCCCACCTAGTTAAAACCATCACCCTAAATGAATTGATGTCTACATGCTGATGGCTGGATCAT
Organism: Amblyornis subalaris; assembly: GCA_018881555.1. Lineage (NCBI taxonomy): Eukaryota > Metazoa > Chordata > Aves > Passeriformes > Ptilonorhynchidae > Amblyornis > Amblyornis subalaris. The sequence continues at coordinate 3,406,152 of JACAXG010000033.1, forward strand.
ACTGTAAGACTGTGTCAAGGGGCACAGTGATGCTGGAGCTATGGTATCAAAAGCTAGGAGAACAATGGTTCCTGTCCCTATTTGAATCATCTCTTGTAAGAATAGTTTGGAGGGGCAGCATCTGACCCCAAAAAGACTGAAAAATAAAAGTTAAAACCTAACTAGAAAAAAACCTACAAGCTTCAGTAAGAAGTTTAGAGTGGTGAATTAGGTGCTGGCTTTGCCATGAGTGTTCTCTGGGGAATCAGTACAGTAGTAGCCTAAAAAATTTAATTTGTGACCTGAGAAGAATTTGTCCCAAGTGTGAGCATGATGGTATTTCACTGAAGGTAGTCAGCTTTGCTGATAAGAAGATGAGAGCCCACAGTGCTTAAGAAATAGCCTACGAGAATGAAATGTTAATGATGTAGAGGCAATAAGGACCATTTGGATTTTGCAAGGACTACATATTCTATTTATCACAGTGACTTTTAACTTGCCCTGTTAGATGCAAAAAAATGTTTCACAAGTGGCTTTAATTCCAAAAAGTTTGTGTTTTTTATTTCTGTAGTAACTTTTCCTAATTTAAATTTGGAATCTAGCAGTATCTACAAGCTTAATTCAGTGAACTCTCCAGATCGTGATATTGCCAGGGTGGATTCAGCCTATTAGGAACACATGTAATACAGTCTGACCTTCAGGATACAAACATTTTTACACAACATCCGAATAAACTAGTAACATACCCAAAAATATTTTTCCTAATATAATCATGCCATTTTAACAAATTTCCTTGTCTTAAGCCAGATAACACTAAGTATGGGGTTTATTATCATGTGCTATATTTGAGTTCTATGTGAAATATTTTAAGAGTGGGTAAAATATCTGTTTTTAATTTCCCAGAAGTAGAGGGTGATTGCATCTGCTTTTGCATTCTCTTTAAATTACTCTTAGTTTGGTTTAAGTTATTTGTATTTTCAAAGGTGGCTACTAAATATATTTTGAAAACTTTCCTGGTGTAGATCACAAAACTACTTCATCCATGGGCAAAGCAAGTTATTTCAACAGTATCAGATACCATATTTGGTTGTACTTCAAAAACTTCTTCCAGCCTTTTTTTTCCTAAAGGAAAATGTGACAGTTACAAGCACAACCTTACATAAAGACCTCCACCAATGACTCGAAATAACTTTCCTAACTGTAAACATGAGGCGTCTTCAGGCCTTGCAGAATGAGATTTGAGTTGTGTTATAGGAGGGATCTGGGGGTCTTCACTCTATACCCTAGAAAGTCTAGTCACAGACCTGTTACCGGCCCCAGTCTGAGTGCTTCTTGTTCTGGGYATTTGATTTCTTAAAGTAAATCTGCATTAAAAGTCACATGACAGAACTCAAACAAAACTCAAACCCCAGAAGACTGGCATATGAAATGAATTACTATTTCAAGTGAGCACTGAATTCCAGAAATAACCCTTACAGGACCAAATCACTGCAGAGTACAGGACAGCATAAGCTCTTCCAGAATACCAGTTACTGAACCTGTGTTCCTTCCCCATACAGGCAGTTCCTTTTACATATCTAGTTCAAGCATGTGACCTAAACAATCATAATAGCATATCACAGCATTTATTTCACTCTTAAATTCATGGCAATTTAAAGAAAACCATCTCAACCAGCCAGACGGATCTCCTTCTTTCCTACTACCAGAAGTGATGTGTAAAAATCCCTCCACCACACAAGAAAAGTGCCAATGCTATTTGGTGTTTGGATTTCCCTTAACAAAGAGAAACTATCTCATCACTGCAGAAAGAGAAGAGTTTAGACACACAGATGTGCATTTGCCCAAGAATACTGTGTGTAGTCCATTTACCACTGCAGTTCTCAAATTGTGCAGAGATACAGAGAAAGACTCAGGATTSTAGTATCAACATGGTTGCCCAGTTTTCCTCCAGGATAACAGACATGGAGAAGATGAAAGTCTGTAAGTAAATTAGTAAGTAAATTCCTGCCTTCTTGTAGCTGAATGAAATGCAGAGACATGATGAATCCTGTGGGCCAAAACTATCTAAAAGCACATTTCATAACCCAGTAACATTCTTCCTTAGGGAGGGATGCATGGATGGGGGTCTTCATAACATGTGTAGGAAGGGTCTTTTTCTGGTCTTGAGCAGGAGCACATCAATGGAAGTTTTCAGCAAAGCAGCTGCTCAGTGTCAGCTCAGGTGTATTTTTCTCAGCATCTGCTTCCACAACACCTCTGTTCCTGGCTGTCGAGTTTAGGATATTGCTTTCTGTCTGAGGAAAAGTTGGAGCATATTATTAAGAAGTTAAGAAAACCAAGTTTCTAGTTCCTGATAAGASATTGAAAAAGGGCAGAGGAAGAGGAAAATGCCTGGAATCAACTGTATCAACTGTATCTCAACAATATATAATTGTTGGACTAGATGGTCTTGAAGGTCTCTTCCAACCTTGATGATTCTGTGATTCTGTAACAACACAAGTGGTTCCCTGAGATAAAAGGGTAGAGTGAGAATGTAGAGAACCAACATCAGAAAATGAACAGGCTTACCTGTCACCATAAATATTGAAACTTGTGGCCAGAAGACTTCAGAAAAGGACTTGCAGTTATGCTAGACAATAAGTATGGAAATTCGATGCATTTGCTGGCCTGGGAATATAGCACTTATCAGTGTAATAAAGATACAATTGATTCACAAATAAGCCTCCTGGTCCTCAGCAGAATTGAGGCACAACAAGCTCCTATGTGAACTATAAACAAAGTGACTTTTTCTGTGCTTTATGTAAAGACATAAATACCATTCTTTATTTATTTCTGTTTCTGTATTCTCCCAAGTTGCTCAACATGCTTATTTTTGTTAAAGTTTCAAATTTATACTCATCAGAGAGTAAGCAAACCAAAAGAAATCTAGACTTGTGGAGCTTCAGATAAGTTGTGTGCTACTTTTTATGGAAGTGCAGGGTTTTGAGGTAGAATTAAATGGATATGCAATAACCTCCCAGTTCTTCAGCTATAGGTCTTCTACAAGAACTCAAATAATAACAATTAATCATGTACAAAGAGATATACAAGACTTTCTTTGGGAGACAGATATAGAAAATACCTCTGCCTACCTCAGCTCTTTTCCAGCAGTCATTTATCATACTACAAATTTGCAGAAATTATAAATAAATCCAAGTGTGCAGTGCTTCAGGATGTACTGATCCTCAAAGTTCAACCTCTTCAAATGTGGTAACAGTTTTAATAAGGCCTGAAATAGTCACAAAGACTTTATGGCACACCATGATATTTCAGTTAGCTCTGCCTCTYGTGCTGCAAGCAGGTTAATCACAACCATGCGGAAAAAATCAATGCTGGACAGACTGAATACATCCCTAAATCCGAGTGTAAGATCCTGCATCTGGGCAGTCCCCAGGATCAACATAGGCTGGGAGATGAATGGACTGAGAGCAGCCCTGCAGATAGGACATGGTATTGGTGGATGAACAGCTGGTCAAGACCCAGCAACGTGCCCTTGCAGCCCCGAAAGCCAATTGTGTCCCGGGCTGCATCAAAAGCAGCATGGCAAGCAGGGCAAGGGAGGGGATTCTTCTCTGCTCTGCTCTCATGAGACTCCACCTGTAGTGCTGCATCCAGCTCTGGGGTCTCCAAGATAAGAGGGATACAGATCTGTTGAGAAAGTCCAGAGGAGGGCCACAAAGATGATCAGAGAGCTGGAATAGCTCTCCAGTGAAGACAGACTGAAATAGTTGAGGTTGTCCAGCCTGGAGAAGAGAAGGCTCCAAGGAGACCTTACGGCAACCTTTCCATACCTAAAAAAGATGGGGACAGACTTTTTAGTAGAGCCTATAGTGATAGGACAAGGAATGATAGTTTTAAACTAAAAGAGGGTAGATTCAGATTAGAAATACGGAAGAAATTTTTAAGGGTGGTGGAACACACACAGGTTGCTCGGAGAAGTGGGACATGTCCCATCCCTAGAAATGTCGCGGTGGTTCAAGCCCCGTTGGGAAGGAGGCTGGTCGAGCCASGGTGGTGGGCGGTTTCCAGGRTCTGAGCCACCCACATCTCCTCCCCCTGAGGGACTGATTGAGGGGTATCCCTGTATGGTTAAAGTTCCAGATGTTTCATTTAAATTGTACTCTCCATTGGATCCCTTCCCTAAGTCCCTCCTTCCTGCTGTTTCCATTTGATATCCTCCTATCCTTCACCTACTTACCCTCAGATCATTGGTCTGTATGCTCTTCCCGCCCCCGTTGCGATCCTCATAAGCTCCGGCAGCCGGAGCCATCGGGCTTCTCTGGTCCCTGACCCCTTGGCAAATAAACTGCTCTGCGGAGACCACATCAGAGACCCGTCTCCTTCTTTACTGCTTCCCGCCGCCTCAGAGATCGGTGCAAGAGTGTTCATGGTGTCTGCTATCCCGGACCGTGAGAGCTGCCAAAGCTGTCGCTAAAAGTGCCCCCGCCCGGGGCGCTTCCAGAAGGCCGYGGCACCCTAACACTGACAGCACCGCCGCGGCATGGAAACATTCAAGCTTGGACTGGACAGGGCTCTGAGTAACCTGATCTATTTGAAGATGTCCCTGGTCATTAAGGGGAAGCTGGAGTAGATGACCTTTGAAGGTCCTTCCAATGCAAATTATTTTATGATTTTATGATAAATTCTTTAATATTACTTTGACCCTAAAAGCAGCTGGGAAGAAATAGTGCTATAAAATCCTTAAAGTCTTCTGGAAATACAGGCACCCTCTTGATCGGGGTGGTTCCAACCTATCTCATGTTGTTGAAGCTGAGAGACATTTCTGGGAAATACCCATCTGCATGCCTTGTTCTTCTGCTCTTGAGTACCTGTAGAGCAAAATTCCCTGGCTTGTTGGACTTCAATCTTAGCCATGATGGCTCCTATTCCTTCTGTACTTAGGCTGTGTCTTTGTTGATGTATGTGAACAAACCATTTTCAGTCCCCATGCAGTCTCCTCCTTGGGACAGCTCATGCTGCTGTTCATGGGCATCCACTCTGCACTTCAGTGGTTTTCTAGGCCAAAACTTTGTTCTCTCCTTCCGTGTCTGCCTAATATCCTCTGCCACAAAAACAACACCATAACTGCCAGTCATATATGCTTTGTCTGGGAAATGTAGTGAGCAATRAGACAGCATACTTGGCAGATGGCTGCCCAAGCAATTACCACTACAACCTAAGCAGGCAGAAGTCAGGGTCCCAGCCCTCCCAGCCCTGCTTCCTTCGCAATAAAATGCAAACTCTGCCCCACTACTTTACACACTTACTAGGTAGCTTTAAAGCACAGTTGGGTACTTGGCACACATACACGCTCACCAGCTTGTCTCCCGACCATGTACCTCACATGGACATCCTTGCCGTGTTAGGAGCTGTTCTGGCTTGTAGTGACACTGTAATTGAAACTGGGCACCTTCAGTGATGACAGGCATACCTGAACTACCACACACTTAAGCCTCTTTCTGCATTTTTTCCATCTGTCTGTCCCTTTAAGCCTTCTGTCAGAAGAGCCATCTTCATCCTTATCATACTGTGAGCATACCAAACACCCAAGCAGAGGAAGGTAATTTAATGTACAATATAGAAGTATGAGATCTTTTGGTCCTTTTGTTTTTCTTCTATGTTTGGCAATAATTAATTTGATATAACTCTTCATACAAAATTTTAGCAAAAAAACCTCCCTTACTACAAGATGCTTAACAAGTATTTTGATGTTGATTAATCACACCAATGCTGCATTTCTGGAGGGGGGAATTGTTTATCACTGATCTTTTGGATAAGGGGGAATTTTGCTGGGTTTGGGATCAGCAAGTTTTTGGTTTTAGACAAATTTTGGGATCTCTTTGTCTCTTGAAACAGCAGTGGTGGAAACCCCTCTAAATGTCTCCCATCTAAATTCCAGTTAATACTTTGACCTTTTCACTTACATTTATTTTACATTTACAGAGCCTCGGGCATAGACTTCAGTGCAAACCCCTGCCTGCTCCCACACTCTTGACTAGAATTGCTTGAGGTTAATTAGTCCTTCAACAGACCTGGCCAGGGGTAATTTCTTGGGTTGCCTTCCCCTGAACCTGGCTCTCTTGCTGTCTCTTGATTTCTGTTTTGTGTGTTCCTGGTTCTGCGGCTTTCCTACAGACAGCTTATTAAAAGCAGTGGCAGAAAGTCCCACCTGGATGTGTTCCTGTGTAACCTGCTGTATGTGATCCTGCCTTGGCTGGGGGGTTGGACCAGATGATCTCCAGATGTCCCTTCCAACCCTAACAATTCTGTGATTCCATGAAAGTGAACAGACTGCTACCGAACCAAAGTCTCACCTGTCACCTCCTCACATCCTGTGGTTCCCCACTCGTCAGTGCTCCCAGGCAGCTATGAATTCAACAGTAAACGTTTGGTATATCAAAACCAAGTAAATTCTTTATTCTCAATCCTGCCTCATAAGCTGCAGCCAAACCTCTCCCAGGAGCTCAGCTGAGACTTGAAGTTAGATCATGGCATGTAAGCATTTCTGCTAGTAAAGAGACACCTATGAAGATTTCAGATGTTCAAGGTGCTCGTGCTTTGTGGTTGCTGATTAAACAATGTGTATCCTCAGTGGCCACATGGTTGTAGCCACCAATTTTGGCTGTTGTCTTGGTGTTGTCTAACTGCTGCCTGTCACATCAACATGTCAGGTACTGTGCCCCATGAGAAAGGCTGATTCAGTGGGTAAGAACGTACATACCAGGGGACAAGGTTGCAGTTTTTTCAAAAGAGGCTTTGTTACTCTGGCTTTAGGCATTAGGGGGGAGAGAGTAGCAGAGTCTTCCATTACCCAAGASAACTATGTGTTTTGCAAGAGCTGGAGAACATGATTCTTTTGGTCACAAGTACTTCAACATGTGGACATGGATACAGGGAGGAGGGAGGGATCAATTTAAAATAATATTTTCTGAATCTTTTTGTTTTACTATTAGCTCTTTCCCTAACTCTGTTCTGATGTCCTCAGACTGTCTGTCTTCCATACAAGTTTCCTGTAAGGGCACTATAAACCTCTCATTTGGCTTTGGTACCAGGAGTCAGTCTTTGTCCAGCTTTTATCTAGTTCTGCAGACACAGCAAGAGTGAGTTGGGCTTTGATACTAATTGCTGCACATTTCCACCAGTAGCTTGGGTGGCTCTGACCTGTGGAGACATTGGAGAGGAAATGGAGGAGGTTTCAGGGATATAATCGCTGGGAAACAGCACCTCACATGGCACTGATGAGAGCAGCTGGCTCGTTATGCACTATAACACTACTAGTGAGTTGCAACAGGCCATGGACTAATCTTGTCAGCCACAGTGAGAGATGTTGGAAAAATGGGCTTCTGTCCAATGTGGGGAATGGAGAGACCAGGTGACTTTTTGCCTTTCACATAAGTCAGCCAGGATGAGATTAAAGTTCATCAAGTCTCCACAGAATTTGAAAAAAAAATCAGCTTCCAGACTTCCAGCTGTTTCTAAACCTCACGGGAAACCGTAGTTGAACCTGGAGCATAACTGAGGGAAGAGAGGTTAGGCTGACAGTTCCCTGAAGAGAAAAGTACAGGGCATGAAAACCTGCTTGAAACAAACTGCAGGGCAAACTGCTGTGCTTAGCATGTCAGTAGTCCTGTGAGAGCCCAGCGAAGCACATGCACAGTGTCTCTCCTGCACCTCCAGCTGCTTGTGAAGCCTTGTCTCAACGCTGGTTATCAGAAGAGTCTGTCCCATGTGGTCAGCTTCTGCCAGACCTGCCACAGAAACTTCTGTGGTTCTCCATGTGCTCCAGAAACCACACAAATTTATGGAAGATTTTTTTCAGTCCCAACATGCTGTAAGGAAACCAGGAGTTAGTATAGATCTATAAACATGCTCAGAGGGAGCAATTACTTCTGGCATGTGAATGATAGGATCAATACGTACATGTTCTGTATAGTCTTTACCCATCTGCTAAGTGCATTGGGGAGATTATTTTTAGCAGTGCATGTTGTTTGCCAAGGTAGATTTTTSCACCTTTGGTAAAGTTACTTCAGCCTGGGAAAGGCCAGGGGAGAGACATCTGGTGGAAGAGCGCAGATGGAGAGCAAGTCTRCCTCTAAAAAAGAGAAAAAGTTTGGACCAAGCTTGCAAAGCCAAAAGCTAGGTTAATTAAAATATTTCATCCTGTCATTCTGATGTTCATGCAAGCAAACCAAAATACTTAATATTGCCCTTCAGGGTCAGACTATGCTTTGCTTCACTTCACTTCTAGCTGCCTCTCCCAGTCATTGTTAAGTTCAAGCCTCCAGCTCATAGGGACATCAAGCTTATTAATCAGATTTCAGAAGAGACCACATTATATTGTCTGGGTCCCAGGACTGTCAGGTGTTCTATGCTAGGACTGAGTCTGGTACTTTAGATTGACCATCCATTTCTGGGCATTCAGTGGAAACTCATCTACAGTTATGCTGATAAGGTTTCACCAAATGTGGTACACCACAAGTTGAAAAAATTAGCTATATTTCATATTAAAAGAAAGCATTTTGGACTAAAGTAGAAGCAGACTGAAAGCTGTAGCATGAAAGAGGAAAGTCTCGAAATATACTCTTTCAATGACCACAAGTTAGGAGCAGGGAAACTGTAATAAGGAGATGCATTAAGCTTCTGCTGCATCTATAGGATTTGAGCATTAATTTCTTCAAAGTCCTTGGAAGATCCTAAATTGAATCTCCCTGAAAAGCCATACATCAAAGTGACAGAAGCTGAAGACTACACTTGTGACTCAGAGCTGAAATGACTACCATGGTCTCAATGACATGAGAAAAGAAGCAAAAAAGGAGAAGAGTGACTCAAAAAAAAAAAAAGAAAGAAAGAAAGAAAAAAGAAAATTAAAAAACCTCTATCATGCTTGAGGAGAATGCAAATATTTGAGAAAAAGATAAAACTAATTCCCAAAGCGTTGCACATCACAACCACAGTGACACACACTCTGGAGCCCAGGTTTCTCCTCTATGTATCCCCACTAGGTTCTCCAAACAGTTCTGCCTTCACCAGCTGCTCCTTGTTGGGCCAGAGAGTGATATCCCAAGGCAGCAGCCCTCAGTATATTCGTTCAGATTTAATGTGACCTTCAAGCCATTCTTGCTCAGATATTGTTGGTAATACGAATTGCAGCATATTTGGATGCTCTCATATAAGTGGTAGCACTGGACAGGGGGACACAGCCACTTGGAGAGTTGAGGTAGGCATGAAATTCAGTGTTGCACCATCCACAAGAAACAGCCTCTAGGCAAAATCACTGAAAATTATTAGATATGGATATATATGACAGTCAAGGTTCATTTCTCCAGGTTAAGGAAGAGATTGTATTTTTCCTAGAACAATCTGAGGGAGTGTATGCAAGAAAAAGAGCTGACCTTCAACTGGCCCAGGTTAAAGAGGTTAAAAACCCAACGATAGCTTCCATCTCAAAAGGATAGATACCATTTCCCCTGCTGCATCTCTCTATTCAGCCTCAAGACTCTTGTCTCTTTCATGGAGTCTGACTGTAACTAGTTTAGTCCTGAACACATACTCTGCCTTGAAATTTTAAATCTGTCTTTCCTTATGTCTGAAAGATATGATTTCTGTCATGCTTCTGAGCTTTTGAGGCAAACAAAAGAAGCTAGGCTCATTTTTGGGCTGCTGCTTCTTCCTGGCTTATCAGTTAGCACCAGGAGTAGTGATCCAATGGCTCAGCTCTGCTCTGAGCCTCTGCTGGTGTTAGCGTCACTTATCCACTTTTTGCCTTCTTCTATTTCAAATTCCTGTTCTTCTGTCAGTCCCTCTCAACCACCACCAATGACAAAGCAGTAATTCAACAGGTGTACATTAGCAGGGCATCAGAAGAGATTTTTTAAAGAAAGAAGCAGGGGAATTTCATAAACCTTCTTCTATTTACTCCACAGCTAAATGGACTTCTTAAATGAAGGGACATTATTCCCTATTATTATCTTCCCTTTTTTATTTTCTTTCACACCGATTATAAACTAACCAGGGAACCCTTTTCTTCCTCAGAAACTAACGAAGAAACAAGTAACAGATCAAGGAGCTATAGCTCTATTTTTTAAGACTTCATGTGCTTCAAAGGAACAAGAGCCCAGCTCTTCATCACTGGGATGAATAACTGCTGGTGACAAAACAGACTCTGCTAAGGCTTTGCAAACGCTACTAGAAACAAGAAATCAAATGTGAACCCTTCCTCACATCATACTGAGTGATAGCGTTATTGTAGATCTTCTCCTCTTCTTCTTAAAGCAATTCCTTTCTTCTTCTTTGCCTCAGCTGGATGGTTAGACAGTCTCCAGAACGCAGTCCAAGGGCAAGTGAGATGTGGGGGAAGATCCTGCTGTCCTGTCAGCAAGGCGAGTTTTTTCCTCTGATGGAGAGGGAGTGTATTTTCTAGCTCACAAAACTCYTCAGTGTGGTCTGTTTTACTGAGTACCAGTGACTTTCAGAGGCCTTCAGCAATGTATAGTATTCCACACTCTCATGGAACTCTCATGACTTTATCACATGATTTTTAAGTTTGTTTACTGAGGAAAAATCGTGCTCCGTGGTTTTCGTAACCTTTCTCCAGAACACACAAACCTTGGAGCCCTTCAGGTGCCTATACAAACTCAGTTGAAGTCAGTCAGGGATAGTAAGACTGAGAAGGCTGAGGTCTGAAGCCTAGGAGTTCCCAGAGCTGGGAAGATGGTCTGGGGCAGAGAAGACCAGCTGCCCAGAACAGGATACAGGATGTCTCAGGGTAAGGAGGTAGCAAGAGGGATAGGGAGCCCACAAAAATGGAGACCTGATGTGGTTGCTGAATGGACTGTGGCTGCTGTAGGGATGGGAGATATAGGAGGTAAAGATAAGGAAGAGGAGGTAGACATGAAGAGGTCAGTGAGCAGAGAGCCTTCTTCAGGCAAAAACATAGTTGATAGTTTTAGGTTTTGGGTTGACATATGGGAAGAGATGGAGAGTTATATCCCCAAACTCTGAATGCTGGTCTTCTACAGTTGTCAGCATTCAGCAGTGAAATGCAACAGCAGTGTGACTTATGGGGTCTGGCGGGGGGCACTGCAGGTGGGGAAATGGCACCTTGGTTGCTGCGGGGGTCACAAACCTGTGTCAAAAAGGATGGTGAAGAAAAGAGCCTTGGGTTTCTCTTCTGTTTAAGGTTTGGTTTTGTTTGTTTGCAGGTTTCTCTATTTTTTAAGCTATGAAGGCTTTATGTGAAACTACYGTAAAAAAAATTGAAATAATGCTGTTTGCAGACATAATGATTTAAAAGATAAGCATTGTCAGAATCAGGAGTGAATCAGTCTTTGATGACACATACACTAAACGCTGCCAGTGTCATATGGAAAAGTAGTGTCAGAACATGTAAAGATGCTCTCATATGGCATACACAATAGAGGAGAGGTGTTATATTTGATTATGCAAGCAAAATTTGAGTTTTCCCAGCTCCTGAGTGCTTTTTTTGGCAACGATAGTAGTGTTATTTTAGCTTCACAAGTTCCATGTAAGCCAGTGCTGAAGTTAATGAGAGGCAGTATATACTGAGCTGCATAATGACATCTATTTTTACTGTATAACGTTGGAGCACTAATGCCCTTTAAACAGTTTATAGATTTTGCTTTAACTGCATGTTTATAGCTGAGTCTTTCACATTTGAATTCAACCTCGGTAAAGTCTATACACAGAGTTTTGCGTGTATGTAAGTAAGCTCATGTAGATAGGTATAACAAAACATTGTTTCATCAGCTTCCTCAAGTATACTATAAATGGAACATTACTTACTGGTTTGTATAGAATATATGTGAATGGCATCTGTGTACCTGTGCTAAAAACAGATATATGAAGAGAGAGGGCATAGAAGATTTTCTCTAAAAATATTGCTTTTGCATTCTCCTCTCTGTGTTCTATATTGGGAATGCATGAATGTGGTAACATTTTTTTATAGCTAGGTAACTCATTTATCTATTTCCACAGCATTTTGACTTCTAGGAACCCTAATTGGTGTTCCATTAGGCACAGCGCTAGCTTCACTTCAAATAAATATAGCAAACTCTTCCAGTATGCATCATTAATGACTGCATAGCACACAAAGTCATTCTCCATGAAGAAAAAACAGATGTCTTCTTTACATTTTTAATATTGCACACAGTCAAATCTTGCAATTGCTTTCATTCAATAAAAGCTTTTGTTTCCTCTGCAGTAAGATATATGCTAGCCTTTATGACCTCGCAAATTATTAGATAAATAATTACTGGATTTGCATCTATGACTTCAGGCACATATATTCTCTAGATACAGATGGGACTGGAGTGTATTTACGAAACTCATAGATCATCTTTTATCAGTGGGTTCCTGAAGTGACCTTCAGAGACATAAAGACCTACCATTAGGTGTCTGAGTCTGAAGCCTAGATTTCTATGAAGAAAACAGAGTAAATAAGGAATTTCCAGAGGGCGAAAAAGAAAAGAGGAGAGTCACTAAGGTGCTTTAAATTGTTCTTTGAGAGAAAGTCTACCTCTGGAGATTAGGTACAGTGCCTAGGAAAACAGCATTAGCACCTAAATAGAGTTCCAATAAAAATATAGAGTCCCTGATTGAACCCTSCCCTTGTCCTTCCAAGGAGAGTAGCACATATTAGAGGAAAGAGTAACTCAACAAGTACTTTGGTTAGAAAATATCTTGAGTCCCAGGGGAAACCTGTGTATCTCCTCTAGCTGAGTTAGATGAGGAGCACATAAACACATGTTCAGCCTCTGTCTTGATCTCAGAGATAATGTATTACCTGCTGATTCTCTGGTTTAACTAGAAATCCATTTTTAATCGACTGTTGGAAAATTATTTACAGGGAGATTCTTGTGGCTGAAGATGAGCCAGAGACAGGCTGTTTACCAGACATTTTACCAATCTGTGCCAAGCACTGGGATGTGAGGAAGGTGAGGTGATCACCTTTACCTTCCTCCCTGACAATAACAGCAATAGGAAGAAAATGAAAGGTGGACATGATTGGTATCCACTGCTACAAAGCCCCACTCCTCAGAGAGCAGAAGACCCTTGTGAGGGGCATCTTGTGCAGCCTGTCCTTTGGGCACAGGTTTTGCTGTGAAACAAAACTGTTTATTCCAGAGGGACAAATGACTGAAAGCACAAGTGTTCTGCATTGAGACTTGCATCATCAATGCCCCTACTTCAGCCCTAACCAGTGTCTAGAGTTTCATTGGATGTCATTGTGAATGAGCACATCAAATGCTCAGTCTGATTGCTCTGATCCCCCCCAAAAATCGTTGCTTTCTTTTGCAGAGTGTAACAAAGGCATAACATAATTGGGCAATTTTTAAAATGTTGGAAAAGGTTACAAGGAATTCACAGTGCTATTTTTGCACTGGATTAATTTTTTTCTCTAATTTTTCAAATTCAGATGAAGAGGAAGTTCAGACCATCTGTACTTTTAAGGATAACCTGGACAACAGCTGTTTCTTTTACATCATGAACATTTTGTTCTCCTTCGTGATTTGTCATCTGTTTTTTGTTTGCTGTTTTCATTTTTTTACTACTAAATTCTTGCCCCACTAGGTCCAACTTTTCTTTGAGCTAGGGGGGTGTAAATCAACAATGAGTGTAATGAAGTCAGTGGTGCTGTGCTGACATGGAGCTAGGATTTTCTCAGTGGAAAAGTGTTTGGACATTGCTTCCGAATGTTGTCACACAYTCTTCTGCAACCATGCTGGAGCTGTGGAAGCTAGTGATTTTCTGAACCAGCAATTTTGGGACCTAGTTACAAAATATAGCCATATCGTCATTTCTGTCTTGGTCCTAAGGGTCTGTATATAGTTGCATGTTTCTTCCCGAGAGCCACCACAGATGAAGAGCACTTTGGGGACAGAAAACAGCAATAGCAACAGCCACACTCACTTCAGCTGGGTGGGCACAGATTCATACCATTCCCATGGTATTGTTGGGATCTTCCATTTGTTGGGATGTTTATAATTGTCAGGTTATATAAGTGCACGTGTGCAAAAGGGAAGGAGACACACACACAGAGAAAACTCTGTTCAATGCCTTAGTAAAAATGCATTAACTGGAAATTACAAAAAAATGCTATTTTGCCTCAATGGTATCAAATGTTTTCTTTTCCCTTTGGTCTAAAAGTAGGTATTTAGGAGTCCAAAATTTATCTGAAAGTGGAATGGTGGCCACAATTTTAAGCAACATCTTTCTTTTTCTGTAAAAATCCTGGTTTTCATTATTCATTCAGTCACCCCACTACTGGCTCTGTTTCACTAGCATGACCGGTACCTGCATTGGAAGCCCACTCCAAAATCTTTCCTGAGGTTGGTAGAGCCAGGCAGTGTCTCCTGACGCTGTGTGGATAGGCATGATGACTGTCTGGGACCAAGAGGACTACCTGTATCCAGCTTTTCTTTTTATAGCACATCCAATCTTCCTCCTTTCTCTCTTTTAGATTTGTTTTCTCTCTAATTACAAGTTGCAGTATTTCTGGATGCCAACAGGAGCTTTGTACCCCCACTGCTTAAATTCAAACAGTTTGAGCCATTCATAAAATTGAAAATGAATGTGCCTGAAGTTCTTAAAATTCAGAGAAGGAGATTAATAGGTGGTCATCTCTACCATGCTTCTCATGCAGTGCTGTGTGCACCTATGATCTTTATTTGTGTTTCAGTCCCAAACAAAAGCTCACTGCTGTGTTGTTCCTATTCCTTACAAAATTCTTTGGGTGATGCCTGATGGCTCTTCTCAGATACATAATTGAAGAAAGGAGCCTCTGAGGAAAAAAGCACTTAACCATGTTTAACTTGTTGAATTAGATGCTGGAGTCTTTGACCCTGAGGATGATCTCAGATCCATCCCAAACAAGATAAATATTCAGGAAGGCTCTTGAAAGTGTTTTTCTATTCTCCAGCCTTCTTGAATTTCTCTCCTAGCTCAGAATAGTCTGTGTCACATTTCATGCAAGTCATAATCTCCAAGGGGAAAAAAGCACTTAAGCATGCTGTCAGGCTCTTACTTCAGGCTCTCAACAATTTTCTCTTTCCTCTGAACACTAGTGTATATGTATGAGACTTATAGATATTGTCTGACTAAACAAATCAAATCACCAGCTATCTCATGGAAATTCCAGAGGTAGCTTTACTTTCCTGCTCTTCAAAATGTCAGGATGTCTTTTAAATATTTTTGAAAGTCTGCTAGAAATGCCATCCAAGTTGTAGTAGCTTGAAAACAAACGCATGAATCTAGGGAAACAAGCTTGGTAAGTTTGTCCTAATTATATAGATTTTATAATAAGAAGTTAGAAAGGTGTRTATATATATATATATATATAAATTTGTGAAATAATATATATAAAATTATATTTTTATATTATGTACATGGTATATATGTATACAAATACTATAGCAATGTAACATAATAGCATATATATTGTTAGAATACACTATTTCTGTTGGAAGGGACTTACAAAGATCATTTAGTCCAACTGCCTGACCACTTGAGGGCTGACCAAAAGTCAAAGGACTTTATTAATGTCCAGAGGGATGCTGTGAGGAAGAGTATCAAAAGCCTTACTAAAATACAGAAAAACTGCATTCATTGCCTTTCCTTCTTCCACAAGACATTTGACCTTACTATAGAAGGATATCCTATTAGTTAAAGAGGACTTTCCCTTTGTGAATCCATGCTGACTGTGCCTGGTTTCCTATCGTTATGTAAGTCTAGGAACCCTGAGAAATCTGGGAACTCTAAGGAGAAATCTGTGTGTGAACAAGAATATATTACATCCAGCCTAAATCACATTTGGAAAAATAACAGCAAATTTCTATGTCTTAAAATATTGTTGATCTGCACCTGAAGTAAAATATTATTTGGTGGATAGTCCACAGACAAGCAAATTACTGGGGGAAAATTATTCACAGAAAAATAAATTGTCTGAAAAACTATACATTGATGGGTGATGCACAGAATGGATGGCTTCTCAAGTTAATGAAAACAGGAAGGTTCTGTGGGAAAACCTGTTAACCTTGTATGTGGATCACATAAATTAATCATATGAAGAATCATCAACGTTGGCCATAACTAATGTCTTAGGTTGTGTGCATCAGACTCCACTACACAGACATGAGTTGTGCAGATGCTGCTTATCTCCAAGCTGGGTGTGCAGAATTGTGGATTCTGATATCCCCTACTGTAAACTTTGGTATGTCAGTATTAGATTAGATATTTTAAAGAGAAATACATTACTATTGCTGGTGTTTGGTTTGGTATCCCTCCCTTGAGATGTGTCTGTAATTTGCATGTCACAGAGGGATTTTTTCTACATTATTTTCACAGTTCTTGCAGACCCTGTGGAACAACATGCAGCTCTAAAGAAACATAAAGGAATAGTTTGGACCCAATTTTCTTCCTTTCTTTTTTCACTTTCTTTTCTTACATGTTTTTAGCCACCACTGAGACACAGGACATGGTTCATGAAGAAATCTCAAATAGCCTAACAAATGGTGTGAGAACAAGCTCTTGATGAGGTACTCTCGTAGTCGACATCTCTGCACTGGCAAGTGCTTACAATTCCCCTTGGGTGTCTCTAATTATAATGTATTGTTCATTAAAAATGTCAACAAGAGTTCATTGAGCCTGCATTCTTGTGATTAATTGCAATGTTCTCCTAATCACTTATTGTTATTTATACCTCTGCCTTCATGCAACTGATTATACTGTACATTTGCACCGTTCGGAGAGTAGCAGAAGGGACACGAAGGGCGAGTTTACATGATGCAATGGAGCATTGTGTAGATATGTATGAACTAGTGGTGACCCAAGCTGTGAGCTGGCACAGCACACAGGTGTACGGTGCTAGAAACTCTCATCTCAGAGCTACAAGGAAGCCACGTCCAGCTCATAAGCTCTACCTCAGAAGGATTTGCTACACTCTATGAAGAGCTGTGGAGTCACGGTTCTTCTGTTTTCAGTTAAGCTCATGCTGTTTCCAGTTGGTGAAAAATTACAGACAGCTCAGTGCACGTGTTTCTCAGGAACTCCCTTTGAGTGTTCCTGCCTGTATATGATGCCTGTATAAAGATCAGATATCAGATTTCAGCTAAATCCATCTTTAAGCCTCCTAAACATATCTTTAAAATAACCTAGATCCACTGACTAAGCACTGCTGTGTATTAAAGACCCCACTGAGCAAAACCTAAAAAAAAAAATCTCTGCAGCTCCCATCATCAGGTGGATGAGAAATTTTAAGGATGCAAACCTCCAGGATAACTCGCCAGTAACAACACTGTAGCTTGATCCACCTTGAGTTCACATTTGTCAGAAAATGATTTCTGATTTTCCTTTGATGATCTCAGCTAAGGTAGTAAGCAATTTTAGGTGCCTGTTATTGGATATCCCACCCTTAGACAGATATCAGGAATTTGATTTTTGGAGAAATTGCAGAGGACCTGTCTCTGAAAATAAGTTAGTCCCTCAGGTACACTAGGTGTGGATGGCTTGGATGGGTGCACACTTCATCGGGTAAAAAACTGGCTGGATGGCTGGGCCCAGAGAGTGTTGGTGAATGGAGCTACGTCCAGCTGGTGGTCGGTCACTAGTGTTCCCCAGGGCTCAGTGTTGGGGCAAGTGCTGTTTAATATCTCTATCAATGATCTGGATGAGGGGATGGAGGGCACCCTCAGTCACTTTACAGATAACACCACGTTGGGTGAGAGTGTTGATCTGCTGGAAGGCAGGAAGGCTCTGCAGGGGGATGTGGACAGGCTGGACCAATGAGCCGAGGCCAATGGTATGAGGTTCAACAGGGTAAAGTAACAGATCCCAACAACGCCATGCAGGGCCTCAGACTGGCACAGAGTGGCTGTAAAGTGGCCCAGTGGAAAGGGACATGGGGGTGCTGGTCAACAGAGGCTGAACACAAGCCAGCTGTGCCCAAGTGGCCAAGAAGGCCAATGGTATCCTAGCCTGTATCAGCAATAGTGTGGCCAGCAGAACCAGGGCAGTGATTGTCCCCCCGTACTTGGCACTGGTGAGGCCACACCTCGAATCTTGTGTCCAGTTTTGGACCCCTTWTTTCAAGAAGGACATTGAGGTACTGGAGCATGTCGAGAGAAGGGCAATGGAGCTGGTGAAGGATCTGGAGCACAAGTCTGATGAGGAGAGCCTGAGGGAGCAGGGATTGTTCAGCCTGGAGAAAAGGAGGCTCACATGAGACCTTATCACTCTCTACAACCACGAGAAAAGGAGCTTGTAGTGAGTTGCGGCTCAGCCTCTTGTGAAAGCAACAAGCAATAGGACAAACAGAAATGGCCTCAAGTCGCATAAGGGCAGSTTTAGATTAGATATTAGGAAAAGTTTTATCCCCSTGAAGGTGGTCAAGCATTGGAATAGGCTGCCCAGCGAAGTGGTCACTGTCTCTGGAAGTATTAAAAAAACTTGTACATGTGGGACTTTACTTAGGGGTAAAGTTTAATGAGGGATCTGGCAGAATTAGGGTAATGGTTGGACTTGATGATCTTTTACAGCTTAATAATTTTATAACTTTATGATTCTATGGAAGTGCATACAAAAGTTGTGGCGCTGATATGCCAGCTCAGTTTTCAGGGTATTTTTTCAGAGAAGCCAAAACTTTCTATGTTGTTAGACCTTTCCTATGTCTTCCTCTTCTATTGGTTTTCTGCTTGCTACACACCTGCTCTGAAACTCTTCTGATCCTCGGTTTCAGGCTTTTGGTTGCAATCTAATGTTATTTACACAGCATTAATGCCCAGAGGCCTAAGTCAACTCTGGCAAGGCTCCGACTGGCATGTTATGTTAATAACCTATTGGTTTTGTTCTCAGTGAAAGCAATTTGTTCCAACAACTGGGATTTATCCTGCTTTTTTTAGCGAGTACACAGCTACACTCTAGTACAAATATTAAAGATCTTTAAAAATAGAAAGGCAGGAACCACCACCATCCCTGCATCCAAGCCAATAGCTGCAGGACCCGTGGAGTAGCTGCCTGGTCCAAACTGCACACCCATACCCAATACCACCATAACAACAGACCATTGCTCCTGAGGGCAAATTTACATTTTCAGGCTTGTGACTGAAGTCTTCTAGCACCCAAGCATCCCCACCAGCTTCAGATATTCAGACATTTTAGTCAGACAGCTGTTAGGCCCACTTTCGCATGGAAGTACTGCAAGAAAAAGTCATGCAGATAAGGACTGGTAATTTACTGCATTAATTAATACACAGTAATGGGAATTAAGGTTGCAGAAAGCATGCTTGTCCATAGTGTACTTGTTCTTCAGCATGTACAAAATATGTCCCTAATATATGCATTTGTATTTGTCACTACAAGGATGCATCCCTATAGGGTAAGCTTGGCATTTTGACTGCCTGGGAGGTTTTAAAAAAATACCCCCAGAAAAATAAAAAAATGGTCCTCATAAGCAATGAAAAGTAGTTAGTTAAAATTTGTATTTTTAAAATGTGTCTGTGAAATTTTATAGTCATTTGCATTTCAAGTCTGCAATTAGATTTTAAAAAGCCCACAACTGCAGCTGTGACAAGTACTCTGTTATGTGAAAAAAAAAAGCACGTAAACAATCCTCTTGTCCTCCAGTAACAGCTCTGGTGAAAATGATTTTAGCATAGCGCTCAACAATTGCCTCTTCAAGGTTGTTTTCATACTTGATACAGTATGAATGGTAAACCTAAAAGAATTGGAGTCCAAACAAGATACGTATTTAACTCTACAAATTGCTTTTGGTATTGCACATGACCCTTTACAGAGCATCTTCTCAGGCTTTTAGAATGAGCTCCAGAGCATCCCCAGAGCCACAGAGGGGCTTTTCCTGGCTCACAGGGCGATATGGTATCCAATCAGCTCCATCATTATTCAGATGAAGGGAAGATGAAGATTTCTGGGGATGGACATCCATCAGCTCTCCTGGAGCTAAGAGTACATATCATCCCAGGAAGTGGGGCAAAACACACATTAGGCAGCCAAAGGCACCTGCACTTTGTTAGGTGTGCAGTGCACTGCTCTGCACTTTGGGTGGTTGTTGCCATTGCCAGTGGTTTTCCCTGGGGGTCTTTAAGGCTGATGTTTGTGAGCAGTTTTTATGCTTAGCTGAGATGGCAAAAGTAGATGGTGAGGTTTCACACAGCCCTGTTCTGAGCACCTCACTTCACACATGGACAATGCCTTCACCTTTAAACTCCAAGATAATTCAGTGTTTAAAGTCTCTTCCTACCAGCATTAATGCTGATGTTGTAACAGAGGTGTGTTAGGTCTGAGGCCCAAGACCTCGTGGAGGAAACGTGGCATCTTGGAAAATATCCATTGCCTACATCAGAAGGCAAGTGGACAGCACAGGGAAAAGTGAATTACAAAACATGACTGAAAATAAATGATGAGCTAAGGACTGGGCAGGCGAAGAGACTGACGATTGTTATTGGGAGAATGTGTCCAAATAATACAAGAGAGGACATGATCAGGAGGAATAAAAACAGTAGGAACAGTATGTAATAATTTTGTCAGTTATGATCCAGAAAGCGGGTTTTTTTTTTTTTTATTCTGCAGCAGGTGAGAGAAAGACAAAGATGGTGGTCAGGGGAGAAAAGGACACAATGTGACTCAAAATAGCTGAACGTGTTTCAGCTTAGCAAAGGGAAGGTTGAGAAGGATTTGATTTCTCTCTAGAAATATATCAAGAGCAAATTCCAGATGGACAAGGGCTATTTGAGCTAAAGGGCAATTTTGGTGAAAGAACAAAAGAAAAGAAAGCCATAAATACTTTCAGCCTGGAGAGCTTTCTACCCATCTGAGCAGCAAGAGTGTGCAGCGTCCTCTCAATTGGAGCCACTAGGGCAGTCTCTGGGATTTAAGAGTAGAGCCTGATCGCAACATGGAAAAGAGTCAGTGACAGGACAGGACTGCCTGGCTTTGACAAGGCAGAATACTCCTAATGTTCAGGTCTTTCTCTGGAAAAAGCCAACGAAAATGGAAATGAATGGAAGATTTGCTGCAGCCTTTTTGTTAGCTAGCAGCTATCCAGTAGGACTGAGTGTACTGAAAATTTCCAGAGCTGACTGTCAGACCTTCACACAGCCAGTGCCCTGAAGCTCTTACCTTCATGTTTTACAATCACTTTACAGTGGAAAAGGATGTATATCTGTGAAGACAGTGCTTCAGAGGTTATCAACAATTTTTCTTATTACAGCTGAAGCTACTAAATATGCTTTTCAAGATCCTTTGACATGGCAGCTGGCACTGAACTCCAAATGAGACATGTAAATATTAGATAGAAATTCTTCCAAAACTGCTAAATTATCAGCAGCATTAGGGTAGCCCCTCTTGCGTTCCCACCTTTGATGTTCTCCTTCCTTTTGGTTGTCATGATTTCTCTATCTTCATTTAAACCTGTAGTAACTCATCCTCAAACTGCTGGACTGGTGTCAATGGGCAGGAAGCAGCATGAGATACAAGCAATGTTTTTACTTTTGTATATAGGAAAGTTTCTGGCCAAACATTCTTCACTTCCTAAATCAGAATTGTCCCATAACTTCAACATGGTTCAACATGGTCGGGTCTAGATAAGGTTTCCATTTCAACAAAGCATGTAATATGTAATTATGATTAAACATCATAATACTTTTAATATTATATGAACATTTTTATCAATAAAGAAGAATAAAAATACCTATCTTACAGTAGGATGCCAGCCTGACTCTGGAGATGGGGAGAGTTGTCTGACCTGCTAGAGGTGCTCTGCTTCCATTTTTTGGTGGTGGTTTGGAGGGTTTTTTTCATTTGGTTTGGCATTTTACTGCTAAGGGGCAAGCCTGGGTTTTGTGGACATCCATGGACAAACAAAAACTCAACCTGGTTGGTTTTCATCTCAACAGCAACAATGTACTTGATTAAACTAAAATCACAAAAAATTTCTATCCCTTGTGTCTATTGCAATTTCTGGTTTCAGTGCACTCCTGTATTTTGATCTTTCCTATAGATGTCTTATATTCTGGCAATTTTTGTATCTTAATCTTCATACAGTCAATTAAGATGTAAATTTTCCAGCAGCATGGTTAATATTAATTTCAGGTGGTATGAAAACCCTGTTGAAACCTCTGAGAGCTTTTCTTTCTACTATAATGGGCTTTGGATCAGAACTCATAATAGCAGTAATTTGCTCGAATCTATTCTAGCTAATGAGTGATTATCAAATGCTTTTCCCCCTCTTTACCTAACACTTGATAAACCAGAATCCATGAGGAGCTGTGTACTAAATAATGGTATGATTTTACAACCCTCAAATCGCTTTAGAAAATAGATTTATAAATCATGCACATAAAGGCAAGAGATATTGACAAATTCTCTGCTATTAAAGAGGAGGCTTGCTGTGCTTTATGTGAGTCTCTCAACAATAAAGTGCTACCTACCATGGGGCACTGCAAAAAACTATCAGATCTTTGTATTTCTTGGTGTCTTGAGTATCTCTCCTTTCTGTTCTCTTTTATTTGAGGTGATTTACATGTCTTTGGTATTCCAGCTCAAATTTCCTCTTTTTTTAGGACCAAATTTTTGTTTAAACATTGTTAAACAGTTGTTCCTTTGTGCAGGAAGAGAGTTATGCAAAGGAATTACTTGTTATTCTCCAAGTCACCTTCCAATCCAAGCAACGTTTCAAACACTGAAAGATACCGACTATCAGGATTTGTTCTACTCGACCTTTCATGATATTTAGGCATCTGGCTTTCCAGCTCAAGCAATCAAGATGATAATTAAACCTACATCTTTGTGAATGTCAAAACTGTCATCTGCATTCAGAATGTTACAGGTTTGCAAGAAATCATGATCAAGAGAAATTTAACATCAGTGAGGTCATTAGGCAATTGTTCCAGCATTGGCTTCAGCAAAAACTGCCTTGTCAAAGCAAATGAGATACACAGAAATGTGCTATATTAACTGCCCCTACAGAATACTTAATCAGTGTTGTTATAAACTAAGCATATTCTTCAAATATAACTGTCAGCAGTATTTTAAATAACACCCAAGCAGTAATTGCAGGTAATGGGTACCCTTTACACTGTTTCACTTCTAGTATCTTGCACTATGTGCAGATGTATATGCATTTATTACACCAATTACTTTTCTGCTGCAAATGGGCATTGTATTTTCAGATAAAACAAAAAACCTCTATGCTTCACATTAAATAATGGAAAATGAAATGGTAATTAAAAAATGAATTAATGATGCAGTAGCTTCCAGCTTAGAATAAGACACAGTCAGGACTGTTAAGTGCATGCGAAAACCTATCTTGAAATTGTTCCCAGTCGCAAATGAAGTCATGTCACAGTTTTCCAATGCCAAAGCAATCAGAAATTATTTTCCAATAGTAAGTGTGGTTCTGAGTTTTCAGCAAAAGCTGTAAGCCCACACAGCTCTCACTGATACCAAAGGGAGGCGACTGGGACAGTGTTGGTCATGGTATGGGATCACTCACATCACAGGATGTCTTCTGTCATCTGCAACTGAAGCTGTTTAGTCCAAAACGTTATAAATATAGGCAAGTGTAGGAATTATTTCCATTTCTCTGGCATTATTTCTCGCTTGTGGTCCCTATCACATGCAAAATTCAAGCACAGCAACTCCAGCTGCAGAGCAGCATGCAACAGCACTCCTGCACACACAGTTCCCTCCGCTCAAATCTTTCTCTGGAGATGGTTTTACAGCTAAAGAAATAAAACTAAAATATTGGCTTGGAACCCCAAATGTGTGCTTTAAACTGCCATCAGGATGATAGTATGTATTTTTGTTTGTTATAAATAGGGTCTACAATGATGGAAGGACTAACTGGATGCCTCAGATGAATGTGCCATGTGAACTGGAATGACGTCAGTCCATGTGTCCTCTGCTGTGGCAGGAGAACTGTGGCAGGGCAAAACAGCACATCCAGTGTACAACTGTCCAGGAGCAGTGGCAAGAAATACAGAGAGCAGGGAAAATCCATGCCTTGAAGGCACTCACAGACATGCTTGGCACCCAAAGCCTTTTCATGACAGAAGGCTCCCCTCCATCTAAGATACAGTTAGATGTAGTGCTTTTGTCAGCTCTTTACATCAGAGGGAGATGCCTAGAGCACTTGCCCAAAGAGTGCTCTGGGTCATGTTCTGGGATCGTTCTCAGCTGAGCTGGAATTTCCATCAAAACTCTACAGCTGCTCAGCCAAGAAGAAAGACCTTTGAAAGCAAGAGAAGTACAAGTGCCTGACTCCAGCCTAGCTCTCGGCCTGCCTGCATGGGGGAGATTCACTGTGTGCTGGTTCCTCCTCCTGCAGTTGTTTGTATCTTTAACATTAAATATCTCCAAAGGAAAAAAGATGTAAAGACTTGCTAGAAATTTTAAATATTTCAGCATTTACTTACATTACTTGTGTTTTGGACTGCAAACTCTTAAGAGTAGCCCTAGGCAGGAAATTTTGTACCAAATTACCTCTGTCCCTGTAGAATTAAATGTATAACCTGAAGCAAAATTTGAGCCTGGGTGAATGGAGTGAGGTTCTTAACTSTCTGACAGCCTGCAAATTCCCCTTTTTCTAGTAGTTTTCAAAGGATGGGAAAACCGGGTCCCTAGTGGCAGTGCTGGCATTTTAGGAGGAGGTGTGAAGCAGCAGCTAGCTGTTAGACTAATTATAGCGTCTGATCTGTGAGAGACTTTCTAACAAGCGGAAGATCTAATGGTACAGCTGAGCAAGTCAGCACTTGGCAGCACATGCCTGCAGGTTTGGGCTCTCGGCAACCTGTAGGTGGGTGGTTAAGCTCATGCAGGGGTAATGCAAACTCTGACCTGTGATACGGGTGAAGGATGGAGGAAATGCCCAGGAGAGTACTGCTGAGAGATTTAAAGTGTTTAGAAAAATTCCCCATGCTCTGTCCGAAGTACATTCATATAAAAAGCATCAGCATCTGGAGACAAGCATGCTAACTCTTGAAGGCTAGAACATAACCTGAAATATATTTAAATCAATATTAGAATGAATAACCTAAAGATTAGCATGATGTATCATAGCCCCGAGTCCACATGYTGTTTGCCAGTGTGCCTTTTGACAGCTAGGATAACAGCTACTTTATCTCCAGGTTTTTGCAGCAGGAGCAGTAGCAGCTGAAACGACCCAACTGCTGGTGGTAAGCTGGGGGATAATTTAGAGTTAGCCTAAGGCTCCCTCTGGAGTTAAAGGAGAGAGATCAGTGCCTCCAAAGGAGGGATTCAGAGCCGGGATCGGAGTAATTTTAGAGAGCTCTCTGTAGGGATAACCCAGAGAGGTGCTCTCTCTTCGCCTTGCTGGAGGTATGCCAGTGCAGGGGCCATTTTCTGGGCTTTCCCTTGTTACCAGGGCAGAAGAAAATTTGCTAACCTAAATTAGGCTGCAGTGCTGGGACAAAGACATACCACATTCAATGTTGCAAAGGTAAGGGATGTTGTCCAAATACTGTGCTTGCTTAAACATTACCTAAAGTTCAGTTAATTAGCCAGTGATTTAAACTCTGGCTGATTTTAGGGGCAGTTGTTTTTTCTTTTTGCACTATTACATATCCTATCCATGTGGCTTTAGTTTTCAAATATGACAAGTAATGCTCTATGTTGGGTAAGCTGTCAAAGGGTTTGATTTTCTGAAGGTGTATGTCAGAGTCCACAAGTCAGCTCTCACAAGCTATAAGAACCACATAAATTAAACATCCAAAATCTGAAATAATTTTTGAAAAGCTCAGACCCATATTTTGAAGAGTTTGAAGGCACTTACGAGGGATTCTTTGTTCAAAATCAGTTCAGAGAAGCCTTGGGATTCTCATTGCTTTTAGTTTAGTTTTCAGCTATCTGCTGTACCTCCATTAGCAGGTGGCACTTGCTGTTGTGACAGTTGTGACTATAAAAACAACATCTGTGGAAATAGTCTTGATACTAACAGGACCATAACTACTCGGGGAAAAGAACCCATCATTTCTACTAGAACCTGAATTCCTTTGATATAATGAGTAGTACTTAAGCAATTAAATAATATTTATCCATACGTCATCTCCCAAATAGACAAAGAAATGCATCTCTTACCAGATATTCCCAATCACAAAACTAAGCTTGCTACATGGTTGTTTTTTCCTACTGTACAATGCAGGCTGGACTAGAAAAAATAGATCATAGATGTTACTTACAATCTGGGAAGCATTGCTAAAAGTGAGCAGAAATGTGCTGAAGTAAGAGGAAGCCTTTCTGTTTATTTAAAAGGCCATTACATCTATGGTGCTGAATATTTTATCTACTTCTAAAAGTTGTGATAGATATCATTAGCTACTATGAGATTTAAGCAAGCATGTGACAGCTTGTTCCTGCTTTCCAAATTTTCAAGGTATTTTTTGGTTTTGGGGGAAGGGGTTGTAGCACTAATGTCAAGATGTCTTTAAAATCTCCTCTTGGAAACTTCTCTGTATCCTGACTCTTCTAAAATAACTTACTAATATTTGGCAATAAAAAGTGAAATGAACACAGTTAACATTCCTGATACAACTAGCATAGCAGGAGAATGTATTATGTTTGGGTTTGAAATATTTATTACTTGATTACTGAAACAAATAAATAAACACTGTCTTGTTTTGATATCAAAAACTCTTTCGCCTCCTGGGCAGAAGGAGGCAAAAGAAGGCCTTTTTCATATAAAGCACAGAATAAGCCTTTTGCTCTTAACTGGCAATGCCCCAGCCTGAAGACAGATTGATTTGCTATTAAGAATCTTGCTAAGTCAGTGGATGTAGTTTTTCCCTCTTCCTTATCTACTATATAAAAAACTGGGAAATATAGCAGCTTAATGCTAAGTATCTCTTCTGCTACTTGTGTGTTGGTAAGAAAGTGCTTTCATGCTTGGTTTTTTTCTATAAAATGTGTAAGACTAACCATTACATGATATTTAACATTAAATTTAGCTAAACAGAGTTGTCATGCTCCCTCCATCCCCAGAAAAAAAAAAGGCAATTAATCTTTAAATCCTTTTTAATAAATTCATATTCATTCATCAATATTTTCATATAGCATCTCTTTATCGTTCCATTTTACTATTCTTTTTTTTTCACTGCTGAAGAATACCAAAAATACATAGATGTGCCTTAAGCAAAAACGATTGGGTTTTAGTTTAGCTTTACAATGGGATGAAACCAACTTAGAGTTAAACCATCATAATATTTCTAMTGTTTATTGACCCTTTGGCCTATAGCAGAAGATAGTTCCAGTTTTCTTTTTTTAAAATACCTTTTACAAACAAATTATGTGTAAATGTTATTTATAGTAGTGTTGAGTTACAAAGGAGTTAATTAGCTATGAAATACTTTACTCTGGTGTGATTTAATTGAAATTGCCATTTTTAGTCTTAAAGCCATCTATGGTTAAAATAATATACTGCAGCTAGTGTACAGGGACAAGAGCCAGAAAATGGGAGGTCAAGGCAAACACTGTTCTTAACACATGGTTGTATGTGTGTGTGTGTTTGTGTGTGAGAAGTTGTGCTGGGACTGTAGGAACGGAATTGGCAAAAAAAGGCACAAAAATGTGTGTGTAAGATGAAGTGCTAACCTTAAGTGAGATTTTCCTGGCTTTTTTCAAGTCAAACCAAATCTTGGATCTGTTCCAGGTTAAAGCTGTTTGTGACCCATGGAACTCAACTAGAGCAATGAACGTGAAATCTTGTGGAAAAGCTGAAACATGCAACTGCCCACTTTTTGCGATGACAGGCAAGGTGGGGAGTACAGTTCCCTGAGGGGGGCTGCAGCAACATGCTGCCCTCCAGCTGTGCAAAGGGTAAGAGAGGAAGAGAGTCCTCAAAGACTCAGTCCTCTTGCACATGCAGGGCCCTGAAAATTCCACATTGCCTCTGTACAGACAGTAATTTTCCATCTTCATGAAAATTCTGGATGAAGCCACGGAAGAACTGATTTCAGTGGGATTTGGAGTATACATTTCTATCATAACTGAAAAGTCACTTCTTCTTATAGAAGACTTCTGCCTGACCACATTATTTCTAGGAGCTGGGGCTTGAAGAAAAGAGAGACCTGCCAATAAATCATGAGGGCAGGACCACGCCCGAATTCCACTTTGTAGGGTAGTTCTTTAGGGCACTTGCTGGAAGACGTTTGGAGATCATTTCAGTACGGAAATTTTTCTAAAGCAAAGCCTACCATTTATAATTTTTATTAAAATCAGAAGTTTTTGTTGAAATATATTTTGCTATTATGATAAAAACTTGGGAGAGGTTTTCAACAATTCTATCTAATATGTACTTTGGGAGGGTGTTAATTGTTAGTTACTTTGATTATAAAGATGACAATGTGCTCCATTATCCCTTCACAGTTTGCAGAGATATTAGAGATCTCACAATACATTGTGGTTTACCAATGGGACTTAATACTGAGGAGCTTTTAAACACCAAGTTTTTCTGCTCCAGCTATATGGGTTCCTCTGAGGCTCTTCATGCTCTGTAGTTGTGTGCAGATACAGTGCTTAAAAACTGCAGTTCCAGCCACCTTGCACCACTGCCAAGGATGCAGCAGGACTGCGGCGCTGATCCTGCCCATGCCAGCAGCGGGGCTCTGGTGAACATTCCCAGCTGGGGATCGCACTGCAGTGATGCTGCAAGGGAACTGTGCCGAGCCCACTCATGCTCAAGGAGCAGCCCTGAAGATGGAACTGAAACACATTTGCAACCCAGGTTCATCTATGCTGAATTTCAGTCCAGAGCAAAGTTTCACAGTTCAGCTGCAAATAGGGGTGGGAACAGTAAAGTGCCGTACACAGCAGCAACACAAGTATCAGTGCTCTAATCACAGGTAAATCAAGTACTAGCGAGAACATGGGTCATTACAGAGCCAAGGCAGCCTCTTCAGTTTCACCCATATTTGGTGGTTTTGCCAGGTATGTATCTACACATATTTTCTCCCACAGAAGATTCCAACTAGCATCCAGAGCTCTCTATCTGTCAAAAAAACCCCACTGATGTCCAGAGGAATTCCACATGCAGAGAACTGTCAGTGCTAAGCCTTAATTCTGTTGTTTTAGATCTATTTATGCTACTGTATTTGTTGTTATTTGAGAATGTACATGATAGAAACACTTTTTACAAAAAATATATCTTCTTTTCCTTAGAAAGATTTAGTTCTGATAAATAACAAATTAAGTTTACAGATCTGAAATTGGCATACCTTGATGACTACAATCTACTAGACTGAAAAAAGTTGGAATCCCAGTGAGGGAACAAACTGGGATGAAAACTAAAATGATCAGATTTGCATGAAGGATATGTCAGAGCACAGTTACTGCTGAAACAAAACATACTCTTGTGATCTGTGATGGTAGTACACTACCGTGGTAAGTGTAGGCGTATATACTCTCAGTATATAAATAAAATATGAAAATGCTCCATTACTGAATCAAAGTATCGGAAGTGCTCTATTTGCTCAACTCTAGAGAATAAAAAGTTATAACATCACAGAAACAAAAATATGACATAACATGCAGTCACGATAGCAAGCACAGGGAAGAAAAATATTGAGAAAATATATGCATATTATGCAAATATATTTKACATTAACATACAATGTTATAAGAATGTTAAATAATGTGAATGCATGTTTAAAAAAGGCTACAGCTAGGTGATTTCATGTCGAAGTAACAAATAACCTGAGACATCTTCTATGCTTTCACTGGAATAACAATCTTTAAATCTACAGCAGATGTAGAACACATTGACAGTAGTTGAATTCTCAGCTAAATTATACTAAAAATGTGCTGTTCTCTTTCAAA
This sequence comes from Amblyornis subalaris, assembly GCA_018881555.1. Taxonomy (NCBI): domain Eukaryota; kingdom Metazoa; phylum Chordata; class Aves; order Passeriformes; family Ptilonorhynchidae; genus Amblyornis; species Amblyornis subalaris. The sequence continues at coordinate 3,436,029 of JACAXG010000033.1, forward strand.
ATGACATGGCAGCTGGAACCAGTCCAAGGGAAAGAAAATGTGCTGTACATTTACAGTACTTACAAAAGATTCATTTCACTGTTGATGGACACTTAAAATGCTTGTTTGAAATATTATAAACCTGTATATGTCTCCAAAGACCTACAACACTCCCATGATCAGCTTGCTTACTGCAGAAGAGAAAGCAAGAGATCATTAAGAACGATGCCCATTCAGGAATGGGAAAAAATGTATTACGACATACATAAACCCAAGAAATTTTAGCAAAGAAAAGCAAATTTGGCTTGATGAAATCGTAGTTGATGGATCTGCAATATAAATAACTTACTTTAAGCTTACCAGTGTAACGCTACTGCTTTACGATCAGTGTGTATGGCAGCATTTACAAATGATGTTACTAAATACTGACTTTATACATGATTACAGCTGTTCAAAAATTTCTATGACAATCAAAGTTTTGTAGTGATAATATACAACACTTACTTTCTCAAGGCTTGCTGCTTTGACGACACCTGCCTTTCAATTTAAAAAGTTCCTCTGAAGTGCATTCTATGTTAAAGTGTCCATAACCTCTGAATGAATGTGTTCATGTTTGTGTGAATACATATACTTTTGCTTTGCAGTATGTGCTTTAAAGTACACAGCAAATTCTTTGCTACATGTATTCACACATACATGAGTATGGTCTACATAGTAAAAGTTCATATATATATTTTTTTATATATAAATATATATATATAAATATATATATAAACTCTGCAGGCAAGTAATACTTCACTTGTTATAACTGAAGTCCTTTAAAAAAACTCAGTCACTCAGTTAACATAGTATAGCCAGTAAATTAAGTTGAAGAGAGAAAACGTGAATGGAAACACCATTCTTGACCATCTGTCGATGGCATTCACATCCGTTAGATCGGGGATTTTTATTTTCAGTTGTGAAGACCTTCTTCGTAAATGGCCCCTCTTGCTGTGGGTGCCTGTTCTTTCTGATGAACGCCTTCCGAGGCTTTCACGATGTGAGCTTTGTTTTCTGTACTGGATTCCTGAGTTGTCAAAGGATATAGTTGAATTTCGGGCTTCCGTAACACTGGTGGTGACCTCGTTGCTTGCCACCTCGTTATGAATTTCAAGCGATGTTAGCAGAATGTTTCCATGGGTGTCCACCTAGGGGGCAAAAATAGAAATATAAATTCTTTCAAAGGACTTGACATCRATGAGCAGAATGTGGGTGTATGTAAATCTCCAAACCCATACATGTTCAAAAAAATAATGTATTAATTCTAAGCATGTGATGATCTTAAAAAAGAAATGGCACTACTCAGCTGCTTAAAATTAGGCAAGTACTTAAATACTTTTACAAACAGGGTTATCGTCATACTACCAAACATCCAGTACAAAACTGTAGTTGGCAAACCCAGCCATTTTCCTCTCCCTCTAAACCAGCCATGTTTTAAAGGATGGTGTAGTTCAGTGAAACCTCCGCATTGCTGGTGATGTGGCGAGAGAGTAAGGGATGGATCCTCTCTCTGCTACAGTAGGAAATTAAATTAAACTGGACCAGTTTTTTTTTCCCCCCATCTGGGATCTAATACCAGGTAAATATAGTGCCTGTGGAGTTTGCTGAAATCACAAGAACAGTTTTGATGTGCTGAACTCTGCGTTTTACAGTCACAGAGCTTATTTACAACTTATCTCTTCAACGTTTCCTTCCAAAGTCATTTGCACAGTTTTCCAATCATGGCAATGCTTAACTACAGACTTCAGTGCCTGGATGATTGATCTTAAAAAACAATGAACTTAAGACATAGAAAAAAAGCTGCTGAAGTGAGGAAATAAGTGGCACTCTTCCCTTCCACCTCCCTATCCCAGAGGCAGTGAGCAGTGTTTAGCACAAAATATATTTATCATGCTAACAAAGTCAATACTTTTGTTGAGAGAAACTTGACAGTGATTTCTATGTAGATATTTTGGTTTAGCATTAAGAATAATTTGTTTAATTTAATAGCAACTGCAACTACAGTAAGATCAATGTTTGTGTTAGCAGTAATCCATACTCAGTCAAGGACTAGGCATCACCCTGCTAGACAAAAAAAAACATGTCCCGGGTCAGCCATAAGACAGAGAGCTTCCATACAAAAATCATCAGAMCCCTATATAAACTGCCAAGTACGGAGCATTGCAATGCCATTTTCAGTAATTAAGAAAAAGGTTCTGACCATTTAGAGTCTTAACAAAATCTGGGCCAGACTCTCCAGTCCTCCTTAGTGGCAAAAAAAAAGCAGCACAGAATTCGGTATGGCTCCTTCAATCCAGAAAAACTTCCAATTCCCATGACTGGCACTGATGAGAAGTTCCAAGCAATGCTGTCTTTGTCAGTATTTGGTAGCTTCATTGGTGGGGCAGCACATCCCCTGTGCCCCATGCCCTACATGCTGGACAATGTGCAGTCAATACAGGTGATGCAGGGATGTGCTCCAAATTTTCTGCTAGTTTTGGGGCAAGGAAAATGATGGCTTGAAGGTAAAATAAATGCTCTGTGATGGGTATTTTCAGACCGTAGGGTATTTTCAGTTAGCACACGTGTGACTTGTTCAAGAGAATTTAGTTCTCCATGTCAGAAATAGATAATGAATCATGGAATACAGGATAATTTCCAGTTTTACATATGCAATTTATTCATCCATAATTCATCCTGCAATTAATACATTTTTCCAACCTACCACATGATCTAGCTGTGTGAACTGTGTAGCAGCTGAACATCTCATCTTTAATGTTTAAAAGTGGTTGTAAAAACAGACTATTGTCACAGCATTTTGAAGTTTGCAGTCATCTGATACCACGTCCTTTGCAAGCTTTGTGTGATGCATTAAAAGTATGCACGGCTACATGTCTGTCCATATGCATTTAACTTTTTTTCAGTCTTGTTAAAATCTTGTGAAATGGATATTTCTTTCATCAATTATTGATGCTTCAGCTTTCTCTTCTCAGGGAAGACAATTATGATAGTATATTAGTAATGCTTCACCAAGCTGCTTGCAAACGGAAAAAAGAATATAAAGTGCTATGAATGATATACAGGCAAGTAGAAAAAAAAATCCTAAGGTATCTAACAAATCCTGCTGCTGTAGGCAATGGCACATTATGCTAATGAGTGGCTATGAATAAAAATAAACAACATGAACCAAAATAATGGGGTGGAGAAGCCTCAGTGGTGATTATGAAGAATTTATTTTCTCCATGGTAGAAACCCTTTGGGTACAAAAGTAAGAGCTTGAGGTTTGTAGAAAGGAGTTCATGCTGTTGAGCAGTATCTGTAACCAGGGAATAAACACGAGTGTAAAATACAGCAATGGATATAATCACTACTTATGGTGGTCTCTGATTCAGTTTCTTCTGTTCTTTTTTTTTTCCAGAAAGAGTACAAATTATGACCAGAATATTTTTTATGCAATGTGTAAAATATCTCCACAACCTGCTTTTTCCTTATGAAGCCTAAAACTAAATCTCTCATCCAGACCCCCATGGCATCACATGTCATCTCCTTTCCCGTCTCCTCCTACACTTTGAGAAATATCCATCACCTTACTAAAAATGCCATAGCAGAGACCATTTTGGTGGGCTTCACCCTGAGAGCCCTGCCTTGCCCTTGCAGGTCTCTACTCCTTTTCCTCCCACTATAGATGTCAGCTGCTCTTTCCCTCAGGACTTCCTGATCTCTCCTGATTCTGTCTGCCACCTACATAAACACAGGCATCAGCCCATCCATGGGTACTTTGTCCTTCTAGACTGAGCCTGGATTGTAGTGAGCTGTTGGCTGAAAGMTTGTGTTATGGAGGGTACACCTATGCACTCAGGCTTCTCCTGATCAAGGAATCAATTTTATTCCTGTTATTTCCTTGCATGGCATAGCCTTCTTCACCTTATCTGCCAACTTTACATGCCACCCTAACATGGTTTCTGCCTTTGATGAGCAGGTTTCTGCCTTTCACTGTTTGTCACTGCATCTAGAAATCAAACCAGAAAGGTGGTCAAGAAAGTTGCAACTTTTGTGTAAATTCTTTGTCTGAAGATACCGTTATGTCCTATGAAACTGCATGACAGCATACATGTTTCTCAAAATGTCAAATGAAACATATTTGGAAACATACTTTTGAAATGCATCTCTTTGTTAATGGAGCAACAGGTTTGCATGTCAAATATGAGGAAGGAGCAGATGGAGAGGAGAAGGGGTCTGCAGAAAGTAAATCAGCCTGTAGTCCACAGATATTCTTGAGACTTTTTCCCTCAAATTGATTCCTTCAGTGGTTTTGAACAAACCACCTAAGCCCTCGACAACATTAGAGCACTATATGCTAATACTTTGTGACAATCTTAAGGTGATGTCTTAAAGTATGAATACTTTATGCATGCAGCATGTTAAAAAGTATTTGCACATAAACATGACTTCTGAATCATTTAAGCAATGATTTAAATTACTCTGACAAAGGTACACAAGCTCTCTTAACAAATAAAGAAGCAAACCAATAATGGCAGGGTACCCTGTGCAAGTCGACTCATGTTTGCCTAAATATACAGGGAAAGCAAAATCCTCCATGAGTGAACATGAGTGTTGCTCAGCGGCTCCAGGGGAAATGTTACCCCAGGTATAGATTAAGAAAAGTAGCTGACTGGATTACAGACAGTCACGGCTACGTACAACAAACAAGGCCAATGTTTTTGATAAAACTAGTTTTACTCCTTATGACCCTTAGAATGTAATTTTATCACCTGACTAAAAAATGTCACTGTCTGTGCATTGAAGTTCTACCCAAAATGTTAACACCAAGCTTTACTCCCAAATGCTGTTATAAATCAGAGAGATGACATTGTGGATTTAGGCGATTTCCCTTCACTTCTTATCATCCTTCTTTAACCAAAATATTTCTCTTTTTTTTGCTTCTCTGCCAACCCTGTGCTTCCATTCTTTTTGCAGCCTCCTTTCTGCCTGCTGTGGCTCCACCTGAGGCCAGTCCTTCCCATTTCTCCACTGTGGTCTCCATGGTCGGTTCTCATATCTCCTCCCCAACACAAGCCAGGGTTGGTTGTTTCCTTGGAGTGTTTCCCAGTGAACTCATCAAAACAGATGAAAAAAGCTGAGTACCAAATCATTAATTAATTCCCTGCTGAATCAGCATGGCTACAAATCAATTTTTATCAAACTCCATCCCTCCAACCTCTGACCAACTACAGCTCCTGTGCGAGGGTGAAGTGACTGAATCTCACATAATTCCATTTGGAGGCTGAGAAGCAGATTCACGTTTAAAGGTTCACCAGTTCTGAACTATAGTTGTTACAGTATAAATGAAATATTCCAGTACTCCAGCAGCCTAATGTCAAAAATGACCGTGACTCCCCTAACCGAAGACAGAAAGAGAAGAATTAAGATCATGTTCACAAAGGACCTGGTCCTTGCTCTTGGAAGAACAACATGCCACCAATGGGCTCAACTTGGATTGCGTGTTCTAGGTCCAAAACTTCAATGTCCTATTACATCTGGGAAGTCCTGAATCTACTTCTTAATTCCATCCAGGATCCAGGCTCATTTAGATGTTAACTATTCTGTTTTTAAGAAACAAAATACAACAGCTGCAATTGAATACCTTTCTCCAGTATTTTTTGGAAAATTTCAACTTTAATGCCAGTTTGAAAGCACTTTACTAGGGTCACGAAACTACTGTAAGGTTTGATTTATTATTAGGTAGTGTCTGAATTGTTTCAAGTTCATTTAGTTCTCTCTTTAATATTCCATACATTTTAAGCAAGTGGCTTTCCATGTAGAACCGTATGCAATCAGGCCTTAAGTGTTATCTGTGCTTAAAGCTAAATTCATTGACCACATTACGCCTTGAATGTTTAAAAAATAATTTAAAACTGCAAGCAAAACAAAAATTATAGTGTTGAGTGTTCTCCCTGAGTCTAAAAGTTGATACTTCTTTCACTGCCATTTAAATATGTTTATAGTAATTAATAAGCACTAAAAAAATGAAAGAAATCATTATCTTATATCAGCTTAGTAGATGAGCCCAGGATACCCAGCAAAACTGGGAAGACGGAAAGACCTTGAAAAACAAGGGAAGTATGAAGAAGCAAACTAAATACGAATGTCTATATTATTATCACTGTCTATCACATACTAATGAAGTTTGACAATTAACCTTTATGTATTTGAATGGAGGAAGAAAAGGAAATAAATGCATGGTGCTCCCGTGCCCTGTATTTCACATTGTCTGGATTCTTACGGTCTCTGAGCTGTACTATGAATTGCACATCCAACCGTTCTTACTGTCTCTGGATTTGCACAATTCATACTTGTGCAAAGTGGCTGCAAAAAAAAATTAGTACATGTATGACTCTCCCAGTGCACAGTGAATGTCCCCACCATGAGCTACAGGATCAGAGTTCTTCCCACAGGAACTGTGCTTATCACCCTTGACAGATATATTTCAAAATTTGGTCCCTATTCATCACACTCGTATTTCAAAAATATCCCACCGTTCAAAACAGCACTGAAAAAAGCATCTAGGAAAGATGAACATGCACAGGAGAATACTGCCAGTTTTGCTATTCTCATACTTCCCCATTTAAAATGAGTGATGATTCTGCCACAGAAGCCAAGATATTAATTTTCAGAATAAAATCCCACTTATGAGAAGGGTTGCTACAATTAACAAAACTGCTAAGTAAACGTAAGTGGCCTGAGCCTCTATTCTCAGCAATGCCTGGTGGGAAGCTGCTGCCTTGGCCGACAGCGGGGGTTTGAGCCAGGAATATCCAGAGCTAAAAAAACCCATGCAGACACTGCCTGATGAGAAGGGCCTTTTTATAAAGGGTTACGCATTATTCTTGTTCAGAGGAAGCTCTTCCCACATGTCTGACAGCCATCGGGGGTTTGAAGCTTGAATGAGCTTGTGTGATAGTTACCCTCCTAACTGATACTCAGGCTGACCTTTTGGTCCCACCAAACCTAAGATGTAAATTGCCACAGCTTGAACCAAAAAGCAATGTTTTTAACAGGGGACTGTGATATATCATAACCTCTGTGGATTGGTCCAGCAAGAGCAATGTCCAAAACACAGGCTCACCATCTGATTAGACAAGTAGCCTCTACCACAAGAGTGAACAACAAGTGAGAACAGGATTGCCTTAAAGCTCTCTGATGCTGATTTAGCTGTAAATTAGGCTGTATCTGAGCCTTATTTAAAATAAACAATTTATGTAGCAAAACTGAAAGCTTTGAGAGCTACAAATGAAGCCTGAATCTGCCAACACAAACAGGAGAAACGGAATTGATTCACAACAATGGTGATCAACTTTCAAGGGAAAACATTTTTAGAGACCACCTATTCTTTTCTGACAGTTTTTCCACAATCAGAGGACTTTAATTTAGGCATCGATATCATATCAGAAGAAATATTTTATGAAAAATCAAAAATCATTTCTTCCTTTATCCTAGAGCTTGCCCTCATATATGAAGCAGAGTATCAACGTTTTCAAACAGCAGTTTTCAATCCCAAGCCGGTATGTGCACAAAAATTGGTTATACACACAAAAAAGTAGCATCCTATGTTTGTCTCAGTAACTATGGTTTACTGCGATGGGCTGGAACAGTTCAGTGAGGAATACTGTTTACAGTGCATTATCTGAAATAAAAAGTGATGCAAAAGCAGTCAAAAGAAGAGACGGCTAAGTGTGAAATTTTCTTTGTAGTCAGCCGCTGATCGACAGATGAGTCATTCATAAAGGCTCACTCAGGTTTCATCTCATCACCAGCTCTGAATCTTCTGAAACCTTTTCCAGAGATTCAATTTAGTCAGACGTGCTTCAGCCATCATGCCACCTTCCGYAGTGCTACACTGGAGAATACAGGGCGGTTTTACTCTCCCCACTGCTTTTCTTTGTCATCTCTGCAACATGAGGACACTGGCTGTGCCATTTCCATGCTGCAAGAGCTCTTCTTTCCCTTACATCTGGAGCTATTTGGCTCATTGGCTTCAACACACAGACAGAGCTGGACAGCAAGCCATAATGGGAGCATTGAAGCCAACAGGAAGCTCAGCAGCAGCAGCTGGTGGAGCTCTCCTCAACACAGCAAGCCTTAGTGGCAGCAAATCAGGAATAACCAGAGAGAAGTGCCTAAAAGCCTGGCACTGGAGAAACACACCCATAGCAGCAGCAGCAACATAGGGGTGGCTGTGCCAGTTTTGGCTTTTCAAACTCATAACCTCTGATGCAGGACAATGCAAATGCATTCATTATAAAGAAGAGTTACTGAGCATGAAGAGTGACTGCTTTGCAAAGCAATTATCAAATAAAACACAAACCTATCCACATCTGTGGGTTTTGTGGTCTAGAACATTTTTGCTCTTAAAACTCCCCTGCTCTACAGTCGAATAAGACTAGGAAAGTATGAAAAGCCCTTTGCTACTATTAGCGGAGTGTTTATAACCAAGCCTGCTAGCTTGCACTCCAGACTTCAGTTCTCTGATGTGTAAAAAATTGACTACAATAGTAGTATCCATGCTGGTTCCACTGATTTCCATGGGCTAAAACATGCCTGAGTGAAAATAACATGCCATTTTCCTGCTGCCTTCTCTTGCTCTCTTTGCCTGAGAGAGAGACACTGTCTCAGCAGCACTGCCATCTTGGGAACCATAAAAGCAAAGCTTGAACTCAAGGCCTGAGCACCAGGCAATGTGTTGAGTTGCCTCTGCTCTGCTAGTGCTGCCTCCCAACACAAGCGATTTCCACAGCACCACAGCCCCTCCTGACTGTGGCTGGACCTGATACAGCACTGAGTTGTTCTGTCACTACACCCACAAGTTACAGCATCTGATGTGGACAATAAATTAAATAATGCTTATTTTTTTACTTGGTTCAGCTTGGTTTATGTTTTGTTTTGTTTTGTTTTTCCAGTGCCCTGAGTCAGCATTCTTAATCAGTGACAGGGAGCACATGCTCATGGTTCACACACAAGCAAATTCAATTACTAAAACAAAACAGCAACACAGAGCAACCCAAAATACTACTCAGAAATAAACTAATAATAATGCCTTCTTCCAGTTTTATTTTGAACCCTTTTCAATCTTCTTTCCAGCGCAGCATACATTTCACAGTCATGAAATAGCGGTGATAGGTGCAGAGTGGGCTGCCTGCTTTTGGCATTCCCTCTTTCTTTAAAAGTGTTTCTCAGCCCCAAATCACATGAGATTGGAAGTATTTCCCAGGATTAGAAACTTTCCCTTTCTGAATGGAATTACACTCCATGGAAGACTGAAGCCTCAGCAAATCCACAAAACCAATAATTTCATTGAACTTGCACAAAGTAGTCTTCATGTGTGTCTCTGAGGCTCCCTTACTGTGCAGTTTTGGCATCCACTCTGAGCCTCTCCCAGAACATCCAGCACCAAACTCTAAAGCATGAAGGAAGCAATTGTTATCTCCATCAGATTCAACGATTTTCAAGAGCCACCAAAGGAGAGACTGGAAGTTAATCACTCTTTATTATCTCTGAAGAGGTCAGAACCAAGGTTGCAGAGCTTTCAGGTACTGTCTTCCATAGACAGTACGCTAAAACCTCTAGCATTGACCACCTCTCCTGCTACATTCATGGATATCTGTACAGCATGGTAAATGGCGGACATGATCCAGAAACATAAAAACCATCTTCATTTTCCTGCTTCAAGGCTGTGGTGTCTCATAGCCATGGTAAACTTTGTCCGAAGTAGATGTGTTATGTATGTATGTATTTTTCCTAAGATGAGCATCCTGAAATCCATGGGATCTCTCACCCGCTCTGACCACCTTCTGCTTTGCATTTGTCAGTGTTTCTCAAGTGAGAAATTCAAATTCAACATCCTACATTCACTGAATCGTCTGTCTATGCTTTGTTTCAAAGGAAGATTTCCGATTAGCTCTACCTAATTTTTCTGTCTGTTCTGTTGCATGCTGGCACTGCTTCTCTGAAGGCACTGAATCCAGTAACTTCAACAAATCTCTGCTGACTTCACCAGCTGAGGCCTGGGGACAAAATGTTTTCTACACAGAAAGGGACCATACCATATTATTTATGCTGTGTCATTTGAACAGCAAATATTCACAGTCAGTGTGAGTATATATGATTCTACAAAGCATATAGATTTCCCTTTCACAGCTGGGACTCCAAGGGACAAAATACCACACTCTTCTTTCAATGCTGGTGTACTGAATTTGTATCCTTATTTTATAGAATCATAGAATCTCTTAGGTGAAGAAGTCCCCTAAGGTCACTGACTCCAACCACTAAACCAGCACCACTTCACCACTCAACCATGTCCCCACATGCCACATCCACATGCCTTTTGAGCACTTCCAGTGACGGTGATTCCACCACTTTCCTGGGCAGCCTGTTCCGATGCCTGACTTCCTTTTCTGCACATAAATGTTTCCTAATATAGAATCTAATCCTCCCCTACTACAACTTGAGGCCATTTCATCTCATTCTGTCACTTGCTACATGGGAGAAGAGACCAACCCCCACCGCACTAGAACCATGTCTCTAAGTGCCACATCTGCACATCTTTTAAATATCTCCAGGGATAGTGATTCAACCACTTCCCTGGGCAGCCTGTTCCAATGTTTGACAACCCTTTCTGTGAAGAAATTTTTCATTCATGCATGGTTGATATTAAACCAGCAGAAAAATCAGATCAGTTCATGACATTTGCTTGGTATGCTTCAGAAGCAAAAGAAAAGGTTGTAAGTCAAAAGCCAGGAAAAAAAGGTTGCTATATGGTATGAGCAGATTCAGGATATAAAAATGGCACGAACCAGGTATGAAAATCTACATTTTCATTAGTTAAGATACTTAGGATTATTTTGACAATGTAGACAAATTGATCTCAAGATAGAAGAACTGTCAGACATGGAGCGGTATTGGGCCCATTAACAAGTCTCATACTGAATTATGTAAATCATTTAAATGGATGAGATTCACCAGATGGTTTCCAGCAGGAGAACTGAACCCTAGTGCATACATCTGCATTACCTGCTTACAGCTAAAATCTTCTCCATGGCTTTCAATTCTCATACTCTTTTACTTCCCCATCTGTATTTTTTATTATTAAGGCTATTTATTTTTCTAGTAAAGGGAATTCATTCTTCCTGATATCTTAGTTCTAAGCAGTGCTGCCCACTGTGACGAGAATCTGGTTTCATAATACAGTGGACAAAAATGTGTTTATTGGTTCAAAATTATTTCACAGATATGAGTGCTGATAATTAAGTGTAGTTCTGCATTACATTTACTATAGCAGACAGAATCATTAGGATAAAAAAATATAGCTTGAAATTACTTTTATGATACTGGTTTTGATAAACAGGTAGTAGTTTTGCCACTGTGAACTCTTCTAATTTATAGCTGATAGAATTAAAAACAGTCTTACTCCACAGAACTGAATGAAAAAGCATCACTGGGAGCATTTTAGTTAAAAAAAGGAACACGTTCTATTCAAACTGACATAGCTTGTTAATGTCAGATACTGCTGAATACCTTGAATTTTTCTTCCAAAGATAAAAAAAAGGGGGTATTCACTGGGTAAAGTAACACTTCGGGCAAGAAAATAGGCTGGAGCACAATCAGCACAGACCTTGCCAATACCATGCTTCACATATCAATCTGAAAGTTTTTCTAAGATTGCACTTTTCTGCTGGTCTTAAACAGCAGCAGATGAGAATGCCACATACAGCATTGAACTATGCCGGCCAATTAATTAGCATGGCAGAACTAAACCTTTATCTGTTCCCTCCCATGGGAGGCAATGTGTCTGCTCTCATTGATGTGAGGAAAGGTGTGCTTAGATCCTGGATTTGTTTACACAGGAAATGTACAAAGGTACTTAAAATCAGTTAGATTATATTTGATTTAGACAAATAAATGCCTTTGTAGATATGAGCCTTTATTTTCAAGGTAGCTGCACTCCCCCTGCCTTCTTTGTACACTTGTCATACAGATCATACTGACTTCCATGTCTGTATGCCTACATACATTCTTCTATGTTCTTGAAAACGAAAATGCCCAAGTTTGTTCACCAAAATAAGATGTGGTTGATGATGTTTTTACGCAAGCCTTTTTGGTTTATTTCATACCAATAGTCTCTGCAATGTAAAAACAGAGAGAATATATATAGATTCAAGAAACCTACCCGGTTGCCTTCAAACCTTGAGCGATCGTTGTTTGCCTTTGTTGTTTTTTCTGCAAGTTTCTTCTGCCTTTGAGGGCCTTTTCCGAAGAAAATGTAGTTGACAAAGGCATATTCAAGTAAGGCCAAGAAGACAAACACAAAGCAGCCCATGAGATACATGTCAATGGCTTTAACATATGGAATTTTAGGCAAAGTCTCTCTCAGGTGAGTGTTGATTGTTGTCATAGTCAGCACAGTCGTAATTCCTACACAAAGAAAAAAAATAACATATCTTACAACTCCAAGCATTCCATTTTATTTTCCTTCTTGGCAGATATGCCTTGTCAGTGGAAAGAAGCTTAAAAATTTATAAAAGATGTCTTGCATCACTGCAAATGAAAGAAAAATTAAAGCTGGGTGCATTATTATTCTGTTACAATTATTTCCTTCACATGATAGGGGGAACAGCTAACAAGGGGGTCTGGCACCACTGCTGAGAGTTAATGTAGCTTCATGGAAGCCACTGTAGCTGTATTGAAAATGTCTTCCACGAAGACCAAACTGAGCTGCAACAGGAAGAGTGTTCATATAGATGGTGAAAGAATTCTCCCACACAGGTTTACATTTCTAAGAGTTAAGCAGTTGGTTGGTGATAGTCCTGTAGGACCTCTCTGAAGCAGACAGTGAGAGAGAGACGCCTTTCTAGAGCAGTTCATCCCATCTATTTTAGATACCTATTTCAAGAAAGGACAATATGTAAGCGTGGTGACTAGTTTGGGGCAGTAGACTAGTTACACAGCAAGAAGTGAGGTGAGCAATGAGAGACAGACAGGTATGCGAGCTTGTGGAAAGAAAAAGGAAGGAGAGCATCATTTTTATAGTAATGAACTGGACACTAATAAAATATCTACAAAAAATCTGTAAGGTATGTCAATCTTATGTCAAGTTATTTATCTAAGGATGGAGAGAACACCTGAAAATATATTATGGAGCACTGTTTTGAAAATCTGAAAAGAAAAGCAAATTTATTGTCAATCTGCCTGAATTCACAAAAAACCTGCAGGATCTCTATCTCTGATGGAAATTTTATGGGAATTGCAAATCACAGGTTGCTGAAAACACTGATTGGTGGAATAAGCCTACATTTCAAGGCAAGCCCTTCTAGTAGGTCCCCTCTATTACTATTTTCTTTGATTCCATAATTATACCATCAGTTTATAAGTAGTCACTAAAATACAGGCAGAACAAAAATAAAAGACAAAATAAAATTGCTGCCATATAATAAAGCACAGCTTCTTTTACTTGAAGAGACAGAAATAAAGACAATATAACTCAAAATCAAGCTGTTGGTGCAAGCAGTGTCACTCCAGGGAACTGCAGTAATACCCTATGAGATTGTGTAGCAGATATTTTGTATATTTAGTAGGTCAGTGTCATGCAGTTTTCAGTGCTTTTCCTCTAAACTGTGAAACAAGTGTGCATTGATGTCAGATGTCTGGTGATCTGGAAGATTAAGCACACTGAATAGAAAGGTGGCTATCGCTAACCAAAGGGAAATACATTCCCTGGGAGATCCTGAAACCCTGCTGCCAAATGTCCTTCTGAAGATCAATAATTTATTTTAAAGCACAGCTAGAGGAGAAGAAACTGACACTCCCCTATGACAAAAAAATAAGATAATCTTATGATTATAGTCCTTCCCACAAGGGAGAACTTTAGAGATTATTTTGCTCCTCACTCGAAGGACTGAATTTAGGAACTTCTAGGGCTAGCTAGCAAAAACTTGAGAGAGCAGAATAGATAGGTTTGAATGTTTCTCTTGAGAACAGCCCTATATCAGACTCTATCTGCAGTGTACATAGCACGTAGTCTCTGGAATGAGCTGGCCTTTGCTTCGTAAATCAGCTTCACTCTGGAGGCAACTATTTGATTCAGTGCATCAAGGGATCAGGCATGGGGCAAAATATGGAAGTGAATGAATAGAATCAGGCTCTTGCTGAGAATACAGGCTTTCTGCAGGGGTTGAGTAAAAGTTTGCCTCTGTGTCCCAAGAATTGCACAGGGAATGCTTCCTTGAACAAATGTCTATGTCATCAGCTACACCTTCTCTGTACTGCACTTTTCAGAGCCAGTCACGTATGTCCAAAGGTGCTATATTGCCTTTGAACTTTGATACCACTTCATATTAGGATACCACATAAGTTCACAGACAATACAAAACTGGGAGGAGCTGTTGCCTCCCCCAGAGGCAGGGAGGCCCTGCATAGAGACCTTGAGAAATGAGAGGACTGGGCAATCACCAAGTGCCGGATTCTGCACCTGGGATGGGGCAACCCTGGATGTACAGACAGACTGGGGAACAAGAGGCTCGAGAGCAGTGCCCTGGCAGCCAGGAGGGCCAATGTGTCCCGAGGTGCATCAGGCACAGCATCCCCAGCTGGGCAAGGGAGGGGATTGTCCCGCTCTGCTCTGCACTGGGGCGGCCTCACCCTGAACATTGTGTGCAGGTTTGGGCACCACAATGCAAGAAAGACCTTAAACTATTAGAGAGAGTCCAAAGGAGAGCAACGAGGATAGTGAAGGGCCTTGAGGGGAAGCCGTATGAGGAGATACTGAAGTCACTTGGTCTGTTCAGCCTGGAGGAGAGTGAGGGGATACGTCACTGCAGTCTACAGCTTCCTCGTGAGGGGAAGAGGAGGGACAGGCACTGATTTCTTCTCTGTGGGGACCAGTGACAGGACCCAAGAGAACGACATGAAGCTGTGTCAGGGGAAGTTTAGGCTGGATATTAGAAAAAGGTTCTTCACCCAGAGGGTGGTTGGGCACTGGAACAGGCTCCTCAGGGAAGTGGTCACAGCACCAAGCCTGACAGAGTTCTAGAAGCATTTGGACAATGCTCTTGGGCACATGGTGTGACTCTTGGGAATGGTCCTGGGCAGGGCCAGGAGTCAGACTAGATGATGCTTTTGAGTCCCTTCCAACTCAGCATTTCCTGTGATTCTGTGGTATCAGCTTCAGACTTATAAAAGGGGCTATACAAAGGAACATAGGATTAGACCCATGATACTGAACTTTATTATACAAACATCACAGACATAATCACCAAGACACTAATTGTTTTCTCAGAAGAAACTATTAGATGGATTTTCGTCCTATCAAAATGACTTTCTATCAATTGGAAATAGAACATCTGGTCTCCTGAGCTTGCCTTGTACTCTCTGACTTTTGTTCTAATATTTGTCTTACAGTACTTGATGAACTTGTGCTACACAGAAATGGCCCACATGAGACAGTCCTGTTCCTTAAACAAGGAAGAATCTCATGAACCTATAATAGAAGGGCATGGAATGTCACAGGGTTTGGTAACTTGTCTAATCATCTGTTCTCTGCAGTCCTAGCCAGTATGTATCTAGATGCTGACTGATGCGTTTGAAGTGCTCCCCTCACTTGGTCATAGTGCCTCCAGGGTGGATCTCAGTAGCTCATTTATAAATACATCAGAGATGTTTGGACTCTATGTCCTACTTCCTATTAAGTTACTACTTAGCTTCAAGCTGCTAAACAAGCACTGGCTGCTGAGTGATAACTCAGACTGTGTCATGCCCATACACACCAGCTAAGCCACAGCACCTGCAGAATTACTGCACAGTAATTGCAGTTAACCTACAATATCTTCAGCTGCCCATGTTCAGGTGCTAGGACATAATATGATGTTGCACCAAGGTGGCTGCCCTGGCTGTTGTGGTATGTGGGACCTTGGGAGGTATGGAGTACAGAGACAGGGAATCAYAGGGACATGGCTCGGAGTCTGGGTTTGCTGCAGTACATTACAGAAAAATAAGGGAACTAGGGAATATGTTCCTGTTTTAAGAAAATAAGAGTACAACAGGAAGATAGTACAGACTTAGTGATAAGCTTTGGGTAGGCARGTATGTGTAATTGGGAAGCACGGAGTTGAAGACAGAACTTGGGACGAGATGAGAGGCAGAAGCATTCATAAGGATTTATAGATCCATTTAATCTTCCTTAGCTATAGCTATCCCTGAGTATGTTTCTGTAAAAGATGAAATATTTGCTGTGAGATATTGTCATAGAATCTGTCTTGGTTCTGGCCAGGACAGGGTTAATTTCTGCAGTAGCCAGGAAGACGAATGGCTAAGACCCGAGGGTTATTCTATACCACCTCACATCATTGCTGGAGGTTGCAGGAAGGGAGTCTTCTTTCGGAAGGAAGGGTTCTCTTCAGGTTGGGGCAGTGTGGCTGCCATTGGGTTTTGAGTTCCACAGTGAGCATTTTTGCTTGTGAATCACTCTTTCTTTTGTACAGTTTCATTATTAGTGTGTTGCTAATACTGTTCATTTTCTTGTCTCATTGCTGTTTCCAGTAAGTTGCTCTTACCTCAACCTCAAATCTTTGCCTTTTGTGCGTCCAATTCTCTCCAGCCACCCGCAGGGGGACGGGGGGAGAGGGGGGAAGCAAGCCGCAGTATGGTTTTAGTGGGAGCACTAAATTGGAGAATATCATTCCTAAACCACGACAGAATCACAGAATGGCTTAGCTTGGAAGGGTCCTTAAAGGCCATCTAATTCTAAATCCACTGCCATGGCCAGGGAGACCTTCGACTAGACCAGATTGCTCAAAGACRCATCTAACCTGGCCCTCAACACTTCAAGGGATGGGACATCCACAACTTCTATGGACAACCTGTTCCGGTGCCTCACCACCATTACCATCAAGAATTTCTTCCTAATTTAAATCTACCCTCTGTCAGTTTGAAGCCATTCCCCTTGTCCTGTCACTACATGTCCTTGTATGAAATCCCTCTCCAGCTCTCTTGTAGGCCCCCTTTGGGTACTGGAAGGTTACCCCAGAGCCTTCTCTGTTGCAGGCTGAACGAACTCAAGTCTCTTGGCCTGCCTTGACAGGAGAGGTGCTTCAGCTCCCGATCATCTCCATGGCCCTTCTCTGGACTCGCTACAACAGGTCCATGACCTTCTTATGTTGGGGACCACAAACCTGGATGCGTCACTCTAGCTGGGGTGTTATGAGAGTAGAGAGGCAGAATCCCCTCCCTCAGCCTGCTGGCCATGCTGATTTTGGTGCAGCCCAGGACACAGCTGGCTTTCTGGGCTGCAAGTGCACATTGCCAGGTCATGTTGAGCTTCTTGTCAACCTACATCTCAAGTCCTTCTCCTCAGGCCTGTTCTCAATCTGTTCTCTACCCAGCCTGTATTTGTGCTTGGGATTGCCTGACCCATGCAGGATCTTGCACTTGGCCTTGCTGAACTTCATCAGGTGCATGTGGGTTCACCTCTCAAGCTTGTCAAGGTCCTTCTGCATGGCATCCCTTTCCTCAAGCATGTCAACCGCAAAATTTTCTAGTCACCTTCCCTTATTTAAAGGATATTGATCTGAAAAGTTCTTGGGCAGGAATCGCACACCTGTGCCAAATCCATGTTTCTCTGTCATGAGGTAAATGACACTTTAAGCTGTCATAAACATGCATTTAACATACCATATACTCTGAGGGTTAGGTGGCATGTTATGGTCCATAGCTGAAGTGCCCCTGCACTGAACTAGCAATGGTTCTTGAAGTCAGTTCCTGTCAGTGTCAGCTAAAGCATCCAGTACCCCAGGAGGAGGTTTGGAGCCACATTTGTCCTCCCACACTGAGCTGGACTAAAAGCCCACGCTCAAGTATGATTGTGGAGCCGGTCTCCTAGATGAACTTACTGACAACAACATTAACTTTGATGAGGACAAGTCTGGGACCTGTATTAGCAGCTCATGTCAGAGATTTAGTGGTAGCTACATTCTTGCATGCAGATGAAATCTTATCACTTTTGAGGCCATACTGGATGACATGATTTTGATGCAAATTATTTTTGGAATATCAAAACACTGACATCACATTGTAGTTTTTAACAACCTCTGAAGGCTACATTCAGTCTGACATTTTAATGTCCCACTCATTCTTAGCACATACCAAGGGCAACTCTTGCTGCTGATGCATCATAATTGATCCAGAATGACACCCATGATAAAATGGTAATCAGTATGGAGGGCATGTAGGTTTGAAGAATAAAGTAGCCAATATTTCTCTTCAACCTGAAGCTCAGCGAGAGTCTTGGATAGGCACCTGAGAAAAGAGAGAGGAAAACASCATTATTTATACTGAAGAAAAGACACTTGTGGATAGTTGCCTTCAGTTTCTGCAGGAAAAGTATACACATTTTGTGGGGCAGTATGACATCTGCAGAACAGTAAGGAAAACACCTTCACTGTATTACTCATTGGTATTAAAAGAAACCTTGCAGTGAATATAGTGATAGCCAAGCGATTTGTATTTGGGAAGAAAAGAGAGACAGTAAATTACTTTGAATTATTGAACAGATAGATGAGCACCGGTTAGTTTTTAAAAACAAGTGCTTAGGTCTCCAAGTAAAATCTTCATCCAAGTACACAGTTTTCTGTATAGAATTTCTATTGAGAGAATAAGTAATGTGCACGGTTTTTCAGTTACAATGAAGAGTTGTTCAAGAGATGAGACTTCTTAATTACATCTGAACTATGAGAAACATGCCACCTGTGGTGTCAAAAATAAATTGTAATGAATCCCAGTGAGGAAAGTCTTCAGACCAGATCCTCTAACATCAATTAGAGCCAGACAGAATTTTTCTTCCAAATATATTTCAAGCAAAAAAAAGTTGAATTTTGTGTGTGTGTGTCTGTATATATATATATATAGGATTCGTGAACTGTTACAAATGGAAAAAATAAATAATGAAAAAAATTAATAACGTCAATATCAATGTTTCAAACAAAACATCTTATTACTTGACTTCAAATTGGTGTATATTGAAATTGATGTTAAATTTACTGAATACATTTTATATATTTAGAAATCCCAAATTGCTAAAAATAATTGTGACTTTTTTTACCAAATGCAAAGATGATTAAATCTGAGTACAGCTGTATAAGGAAAAGGTAGTCATTCACACATCAGCTCCATGATTTCAGTGCTTACACTACCAGTCTTAGATATGATACTTCTAACATATCATCTRTAAGATCTAGTTAGTCAACATCCTAAAAAACATTTCAGCACATACCGAGAACTCAACCAGATATTAGATCACTTCCCGCTCATTCTAATGCAAATTTGGGCAAGATATGAAAGATTACATCTAGAGAAAAAATGAAAAATTACAAACTTCCCTTTAAATTATATTCACATGTTTGCATATGAGCTTAAGAAATTACATTTGCCCATATACACATGAATGATGGATTTCCTAAGAGAGAAAGGGAAACAAGGAATAGAAAATTGCAGATTTCTCTTCATCACACTGCCGATAGTTTGTTATACTTTGAGTCATACGACAGATAAAATGCCACCCATTTCCAGGCAGCAGAAGCATCAAGATAGTACCAAACTTGTGCAAATATCCTTAACTGTTTTATCAAACAATCTCAGAACAACTGGGAAAAGAAATAGCTGGTAGATGTATCTGGTTGCTGTGATTACTTCAATCAGTAGCATTTTTTTCCAGGATGAGACACCTTTTAGTTTCACCAATAGAAGTATATTGGTGGAGTCAGAAGAATGTATTTCATCCTGAAAATCCGACCAAGGTCTTCTGCTGTCTAAAGCAGTCAACAAAATTTTCAGCAAGCAATCATTTATACTGTAGCYTGCTCAACATCTTCATTTTCCAATGAACAATGTTTCTTTTCAAAAGACAAGCTCTCTTGTTGAAAGCAGGCTTGCTTTTCTTTGCTAACAAAGCTTAACTTTTTCATTTGGCTTCTTACGAAAATGTTTCTATGGCCTTGTGTCTGCAGACTATATAAATAAAACAGCAGACCATCATGAAATACATAAACCCTGCCATCACGAAATACATTAAAAATGCAGCAGACCCGATTATCTTTCTGCAATAAGAGTAGAGCATCAGACAGAAATCTTTATAAAGCTCTGTTGAGAAAACTTATTTCATGTAATCTACCACCCACTCAAAGGATTCTCTATAAATCTGTATAAAACTTTTTCCAAAAGTCCTGTCCAGGTCTGGATATCTGTGGAATATAACTGATAGAGGTGACAAATGAAAAATCTCCCACAAAATACTGATTCTTTGATTAAATAGTATGAAGGATTAATTCAAGAGAGTTCAGTAGAACTGAATCACTGAATCAAAGCCTATTCTTGGGTTTCTCCAGAGCCAAGGACCCTGATGCACTGGGGAAATTCAGAGAAAGAAGAGAGAACTTTGCCATTGATAAAACACAGAAAATGGTGTGGGTGAAAGAGGTGCATGTAAACAGGGGAGAGGAGTAACGTGTCACATAGATCAGTAATGCTCAGTAACGAAATCCCAAACTGAGAAACAGTATAACGGAGTGAACTTTAGAAATTTATCTTGAATGCTTCACCTGTGACCGTCATCCATTACCTCATCACCACTTCTGTCTAATTAGGTAAGGTAATTACTGAAGCTAGTGAGATCTGGCCTTAAAGGTGGACTCCCCAGACAGCTGATCTCAAGGCCAGAGATGTCAACATAAATATATTTCAAGCACCAGGTTCTTTGTCCTGAAGCTAGAACCTTAAGAACTGTGTCTAGGGCCAGGGCCGTCAGTGCTTTCTGCTCTAGAGCTGGAGTTGACTGTAACAGAGAGATTCAGTTGTGAATCTGATGCCGCACTGATCCTTTTGAGATGCCCTGKGACATCTTGGGCACCAGCACGCAGCTGATGCACATGATATACCCTCTACATCTTTTTGGTAAGCAGATGGAGACTAAGAAGACTGTGTTGTGCCCTCTCAAACAACAGTTGATTAAGCCACTCACTTGAACTGGTCACACATGAGCTTGGTGTCTAAGCTCCAGTTCATCCAGTCAATCTAGCAACTGAAACCTAGAGAATTATCCATCTCATTCTAAAACAGACTCCTATAGATGTACTGAATTTGTCTCCAGACTCCACCGACTATATGGACTAGATTCTGATCAACTCAGAAACCTATTTCAAATGTAGACACTGAAATTATATTCATCATAAATCAACACGATGAATCCAAGCCCTGCAAGTCTCAGGRTAGATTTTGATGGTGTGAGGCTCCTGGGCAAGCAAAAGTCTTGCTGGCATTACAGCTGCTTACTGCAGTTGACACACTGCTCAGCTTCACCATGGTAAATGGAATGTCATCCTGTTTGGTGGTGATTTTACAAGCTTAAATTTTATTGGCAGGTCTGTATCAGGAAATTTCAGAATAATATGGTCTTATAGAAACATATCATAGAATCACAGAATAGTTAGGGTTGAAAGGGACCTTAAAGATCATACAGCTCCAACTCCCCTGCCATGGGTAGGGAAGCTTTGTATACTGCAGGTTGTATAGTATAGAGTAGTATAGTTTTATACTATATGATCTTATAGTATAGTCTTTGTTAGGGTCTGGTTGAATTTGAAACATGAACCGGTAGCCTCAGGTTTTTTCATACTATATAGCCAGGGTTCTCCTTTAGGTAGCTCTCCCTGAGCCTATGAAAGTTTTTATTACTTTCAACTGTATTGCTTTTACGTCTTCAAAAACAATTAACAGAAGGACCATTCCTTATTTCCCCTACTTAATTCCCCCTCTTTGTCTGAATGGCTACAGCTCAGTTAAAAGGACAGGTGCTAATCTTCGTGGAGCAAGGAGTGTAAGTCCAGATTTTTATTTATCTAAGAAGGACCCATCTTGTGTAACTTATTTAGTAGAAGTTGATTTCTGGGTGAACTCAACAATTACACTGCTACTTATCTGATTATGATCAGATAATGATTTGTCAATTAATGCTCAGGACATTTAGAGATTAATTACCAGGAAATTCTAGTTGTTAACTTTCCATAAAAATTTGGTGTTTCTTATCTTGTTACCTTGTTTAGCCTTGTTATCCTTCCTCCCATCTAACACATCTATGTCTATGGGCTAATTTGAATACTATAGGAATAACAGAATTTGGCCAGAAGTATTTAAATCTAACAGTATTGAGAATGAAGGTATGAAAACATACTTAATCAATAGCTGAGTCCCAAATATTCCTCTTTCACATATTTGGGCACTTGGTAAAAAGAGATTACTTGTTTCTGTTCCAATTTCATTAAAAGCTAGCAAGCTGAAATATCTGGCTTCAAGGCTAAATTAGTCTCTTGCTGTTTTATCCAAGTATGAAAGAAGATAACAGAGTTGGTCAGTTACAGAATTCTTATTTTAATATGTTCTTCTGGGAAAGTTCTTTGGCTAATTGGAAATGTACTTTATAGAATACAGCAAATACTTCCAATTTAAAATCTTTTAAGACTAGTCTCCTCTTACCAACAGGTTGCTAATATGGCTTTGACTGCTATGTGACTTGAAGCTTTTAGGTGGTGTTTTACATATCCCCATTCCTGTTCAGGATCTTAGCATTTCTGGATAACAAACATTTAGGAGACAGATTCAGGTAACAGATTTAGCACTACATTTCAGGTGTTTGAATGCAGATATTTGCACATGGATGGAGCGTGAGCTCTCAGTGTAAACCATGGAGATCTAGACTTAAAACCAGCTGTTCTAAGAGTGTGATTTAATTGCCTATACAGAGGTGTCTAATGCCATTTGAGATGCGACAGGCTAAAGAGGAGTAGAACAGAATACTAGTTAAGTAATCAATACTGAAGCACTAGATGGTGGACATAGGACACAATGCTGTAAAACGCCAAAACAGCAGCCTAACTGCTAACCAGGATGCTCTACAGCATCTCAAGAAGCACCAGATACTTATGTTTAGGCAACTGAATAGTGTCTTAAAATATTCACTTGAGAAAAAAGAGGTGTTCAAGAGCTGAATAGCTCTTTAGGCTCCACTGACAGCACTGATTTGGTATCATTTGACTATGGTCTTAATTCAGTTACTGACACATGGGCATCCAGTGCCATTTAGACATTTTATGGTATCCTGTATGGCCTTCAGCTGGGGTTAGCAGGATAGTCAAATCAGATATTTCTTCTTCATAGCAATTTGAAAACCATGAATAAAGGGAACAGGCTATTTTGCATGGCTTTGCAGATACCTTACAGACACTTGAAGAGTTTATTTAATTCCCATTCAAGTGTTCTCTTTCTTTAAACTACATGATCATACCTGTTTCTCTACCAATCTCAGGTACTGAGATTTTCTAGATTTTCACTCACACTTGCTTATTTTCCCTAAACCCTCTTCTATTGCTCCATTACTGCCTTCAAGAGTGCTACCCTTGACCACGAATACTAAGCTCAAGCATTACCAATGTAAATGAGACTCCTTTTTATGATGAGATTTGTGTTTTTCTCGGTTTCTTTTTTTTTTCCTCAAAAAGAGGTTATTGGCTCATGTTCAGTCTGAGATCAAGAGCAACCACCTGATTTCTACAGAATCAGAACCCTGGCCTAACCTGGCATTCTCTATCCTTAATTTGGATAGGAAGAATTAGTTGCACAGATGCTGTATTTTGCACTTTTCCATACTGAATTTTATACTTTTTTCAGACACATTTTGCTAATTTTGAAAGATAATTTTTAACTTCCATTCTATACTTCAACAGGCATGCAGTTCCTCCAGTATTCTTGCAGCTTCACCCAGCTTTCTGTCACAATCTATGGGGGTTTTCCCATGCTTATCATTGCTTCTCAGTAGTAACTATGGGAACAGATTTTTCCCTCTGCCTAAGCTACACAAGATTATAAAGCACTGTTTCTCTTGGAGGATAGGAGAAATAACTAATCCAAAAGCTGTTTATGGCATGACTCTGAAGTCTTCTTTTGGTTTTATTCAATCAAAGCACGCTAGGACTGAAATCTCTAAAATGTTCACTGAGATACTGTGCTCAAAGAACTAATATCTTCCCTTGAGACTTCAATAACCTCAAAGCCAAAAACATGCCTAACTTATTTTCCAAAAAACTGGCCCTAATTACTAGGACTGTAAGAAACTCTTGAGAAGAAACTTGAAAAGAATCTGCTGACTTTATGTATCAGATCCACCCACATGCTTCAGATTTAGATTTAAACACTTGGTTTTGAGAAACAAATGTAATATTTCCCCTGCATGGAAATACTTGTCATAAAATTTCATAATTGATCAAGCATTTTCATAATGTCCTGTACCAAAGTAATAGTAAATTCAGTATTGTGTCTTCATCAGTGACAAAAATTAAATGTTTCAGAAAATGGTACAAGAAACATGGAGTAATCTGTTCTCTGTGACTCCCTAATGCCAAGCTGTCTTAAACACTGAAGCATGAAACTTTTTTATTCCTTTCACTAGCTTTTTTGGAAAGAATAATTAATATTCTGAACATTTGGTCAGTCACAGAAATATGTACTGCTAGTTTTTACTCTCTCTTGTATTTGTCACATATCTCTTTGGGTTTCTTGTTTTCCTGATTTTTACAAATCTCTCATCTCTAAATTACTAAATCATGGATTTACTGAAATATTTCATACTGAACTAAAAGGTGGCCTTGGACTGTCATAAAAGCTTCACAAATATGTTCTCTATATTCTCACTGTTGTCTAAAAGAGCCTTCCTACAAAAGCATACGCAGTCCTCTGGAGGGGCAGGTAAGCCCTGGCTGCCAAAGGTGACACCAGCTGAAGGACAGAAGGATATAGGATTAGAGCAACTGATGCTTTATAGAAAAAAAATCTTCCATTCACAATGATAAACAAGAACAGCAGCAGCTGGCAAACCCCCTCATACTAATTTCAATCCCAGCAATATTTACATTTTGTTCTGAAATATAACTTGTGTTTCTGTGTACTTTGAAACAGATGCTGGATCCAAAGAGTGGGTGAAGTGATGCTTACAAACATGATTGAGCTGTGCTTCATTTGTTCTAGTGTGCTGGGACAGATGGAACAGCACACTCCTGTGGTCTGAAGAGCACTGAAAATCTGAAGGTCCCAAATAATGAGCCAAATAATGGCCCAACACGTGCTGATGGCTTTCTGTGTTGCTTTGGTCTTGTCACACATACTCCTATACTGGTGTCTAACACCAAATACGTAAATCAACACTGCACTTTTTAATCTGAAGACATCCAGTGCTGTGAGTTACTAGTAGCTTTCATTACATCTTCAAAGAAACAAGCAGAGATTTAATTTTAGCATCTCAACAATGACAACAAATGCACTGGCTGGCTATGTATACAGTACTATATATCCATCAGTGCAAATCAAGGTACAAAAGGCATTATATTCACTATTTAACAACAAAACAAACATGCACTGAAAAGCTGCAGGGAGGTGTTTATAAAATTGGTGGCTTTTTGACCTAGTATGCCAAAACATATTTATGATCAGTAACCCTATAGGCTACATTTAAACTCATGATTCAGAGGTGAATGACTTCATATTTATTTAGATCATAGATATTTAGGTGTCTAGTGAAGTATCACATATACACAAGAAAAAGAATAATAAACAAGAAATCAAAGAATCACAAAATGATTTGGATTGGAAGGGACCTTAAAAACTATATGGTTTCAACCCCACTGCCGTGGGCAGGGAGACCTTTGACTAGACCAGGCTGCTCAAAGCCTCGTCCAACCTGGCCTTGAACACTCCAGGGATGGAACATCCACAACTTCTTTGGGCAACCCTGTGTCTCATCCATCATCACAGTAAAAAATTTCTTCCTATATATAATCTAAATCTGCCCTTTTTCAGTATGAAGCCATTCCCCCTTGTGTTATCACTACACGTTTTTGTAAAAAGTCCCTCCCCAGCTCTCTTGTTGTCCTCCATTAGGTACTGGAAGGTTCTCTTCTCCAGGCTGAACCAACCCAACTCTCTCAGCCTGTTTTCATTAGAGAGGTGCTCCAGCCCCATGATCGTCTTTGTGTCCTTCCTCTGGACTCAATCCAACAGGTCCATGTCCTTCTTGTAGTGGAGGCCCCAAAGCTGAATGCAGGTCTGCAATGACATTTCATGGGCTCCTACCTCCAGGCTTTGTCAAGTAAATTCTTTATTCAAACATGCAACACAGGCTACATATCACGACTGGTAATAATGGTTAATTATTATTAATAAAACAGTAATTGTCATGCGCAAGAAAATTAAACACTAAATGGGCAAATGACAATACTTGCCTGTGGCAAAGACAACATTCTTTGACACCAGTCTGTATTCCACAATAGAGAACTGAGGAAGTTCAATCCTCTCCACGCCAGTGACTGCATTATCTCCACCTCTCCAGTAGAACTCTATGTCATCAGTTGTGTAGCCATCTGCAGGCAAAGCAGGAGATAAGTCAGAAATAACAGCAGACTCAAACGTAGCTTCAAACATGCAGCTTGTCATTTGAGACAATGAAAAGAATCAGAACAGCTGGAGAGCTGTATGGTATTTTGCCTGTGGGAAGGTCTCCCGAATAGTTATGCCATTACATTCGGCACAGGAATTTTAGGCGAAATACTCTGCTTTTTAATCATTTCTTTTTATCACTCACGTAATATTCACTAATGGTCACAATGAGAATAAAACACTATTTAAGACATCATATGCATTTAGCACTGAAACTAAGTGTATGTTTACATTGATAATCACCAGAAGAAGGTGGATTATTCAAGGAACACAGAGAAACATAATTCAGGCAGACCTTTTCCCCACACAGTAAACTGTGAGTTGCACCATTTCCACTAGCTTCTGTAGTGAAGGACTACACCTGAATACAGAATATGTACTAGTATCTTCTGTATATGGCCCACAATTTCCATCCAGTAGCAGAAACGGACCAGGTACTCCTGAAGTGAAAATATACATCTGAATATTGCAATCCTAGCACATGACTAGCTGAAGAAGAGAATATTGCTGTTTTTGTAACACAATTGCAAATCATAAATGGGGTCAATCTGAAAGTCCAGGGTAGGTCCTGCAGCAAGACGATCCATGCATAATAAAGCATACTGAAAGAAAATTTTATCACAGTGTTTGCTCTCTTGAAAATAAATCTGATAAAAATATGAATATTCATCTTGTGTTGAAGATAAGCATCCAGTCACTACTTCTGCCAAGTTAGGCAGGAATACTAAATGACTTCATTCTGTCCTAAACTCATTTTTCTAGAAAGTATTAATCTATCTAGAAATGGATGACTCCTTATATCTCTTAATAAGTCAAATAAACAGACAAAGAAAAAATCCAAATGGTGATAATTACAAGACTCACATAGTGTTTTCAGACACCCTTGTATATATTACACRGTTCTATAAAAGGAAAAAAATCTAGATCTGAACTAGATTTTACATGCATTTTCTTATGTACGTACAGCTTTCTATTTCCAGAGTACAGTTTTGTTCATCTAATGGGTATCTTCTCAAGTCCATCATACAAGCTGCAGTGGTTGTGATTCTGAAATATAAACATCAAATAGTTTTACTGTCCAGTAATCCAGGTTTTGGTGACAGTGTTGTTTATCTTCCAAAGCAAGGACCCTCTGAAGAATACCTTACAATAACTGAGAACTTGGTCCATATTTTTACATTGAAGAGCAGACTAATACAGCAGCAATTACAATGACTTTCAATGGAACAATTCGCTGTGAATTACCCTTATGCAACCAGTCCCTTTGGGCTTCAATGGACCTATCCACATATGCAAATACTACATGAACATTTGCTGAAATTAAAAGATACAACTTTATAACAGAAAACGTGAAGTGAAAATAGTCTGCTACAAATGTCAAAATGATTACAGCTGCACGATTAACTGATTTCTTGGGTTTGTAGCAGCTCTAGAAAAAAACCTCTGAAATCGTGAAAAGAGTTTTAAGTCCAGCAAAATGCTTTCTTTCAAAGTTAAGTATACTTCCCTAGTTTTCAAATTTAAAGAGGACTGTGTCATGAAGCTCCATATTGAATTTTCATTTTTCTCCTCAAACAACAATACATTTTTGCTTCTCTGTCTATTTAGCCATTTAGCACTCTAAGGATGGGTATATAAGGAGTGTCAACAACACACATGTGCAACCAGAACAACTGTAATGACAGCTCCACTCAGAATTGGCACTTTATTTTTTAATTGATGGATTTATATATTTGTACTAACTTTGGACAGATATAACCATACACTCATAATTAATCTGCAGCATATTTCAGTGTTTTTCTGAATCACAGCCTTCATCAAGAGTATGTACATTATGATGCATCATTGTTCGTATAACAGCTTCATATAAATTTCACATTTAAATTATCTTCTGAGCCTTAGCTCCATTCCTTACTGATCCTTTTCTGACATAAACAAGACACGGACCTTGCACACAGTTTGTTCCTAAATACAATCCTGCTGATAATYTATGCTAATAAATACAAGAGGGGAAAATGCCTTAAATGTATCTCTAAAAGCTGGAACCCTCAATGTTAATATTTTTTTCATGTCTTTTCTCTGTTTTGAAGTTCTTTCTTCTACTCACTGACCTTCTCAAATTACAGTCTTCTAATCTGGTAAACTACCTTAAAATTCTGGGGCAATGTTTCAAGAGAAGAAAAGCAGTCAGGTGCTTCACCTCTTTCACAGCAAAAAAAAAAACCACCCATGTTGTTATTATGAATGCTCTATCCGATCCCAAAGAAAAGGAAGGAAAGAACTTAGCTTATCCTTAGTATATAGGATCATTTTAGATGAAGAACACCTAATATCTAAAGAAAGGGATTAAGACCTTATAACTATCTCACAGGACAACAGAAGCCACTCTTCTCTGACTGAGAAGGTGCTTTTGCAAGAAAATACTGTAATTTCTTCACACAAGGAGAGAGAGTTGTATGAGCACAAAGGCAATGAATGAGTTAGGAGAGGGAAAATCTCAAGGATCTGCTACTCTGCACATCTCACTTGTGTTCGTCATGCCAGTGAGAAAGGCATGCAGCTGATTTTTGTGCTTTCCAGCCTTATCTATGGCATGATCATGTCTCTGTCACCGCTGATTCCTCTGACTGTCCTCTGAATACTCTTATGCTAGTCCCACAGGATTTCAGGCACTAAGTATTGTATCACAAGAGGATATTTAGGTCAGCCTTCTTCCAAGCKGCCATCTGGGAATTGCTCTCGTTCCAACGCACATCCCAGTGGGCTGGAGCAGTGTACAAACAGCAGTCCCTCAATTGCTCTGCAGTTTAGGGAGACATCTTCTCTGCAACCAACACTTGCAAACCCCTTCAGGCAGGGTGCTTAGACATACGTCTGTTGAGTATGGAGATGATTGATCATCTGGGTTGCTCAGCCTGGAGAAGAGCAGGCTCCGGAGGAACCTTAGAGCAGCTGTCCAGTACCAAAAGATGGGCTCCAAGAGAGCTGGAGAGGGACTTGGTACAAGGGCATGTAGTGATAGGACAAGGAGGAATGGCTTTAAACTGAAAGATGGTAGATCTGGATTAGATGTTAGGAAAAAAATTTTGACTTTGAGGATTGTGAGGCACTGGAACAGGTTGCCACGGAACAGGGCTGGAACGAGATGATCTCAAAGGTCCTTTCCAGCCCAGAGCTTTCTCTGATTCTGTGAACGTCTCCTCAATACAATGACTAATAGCAGCTCTAGCTAAGCATATAAAACTAGGACTTGCATAGGGTCTTAGAGGAGAAAACTTACTCTTAAATCTGTGATTATTGATAAGGAAGAAGTGATCACCTTTACAAAGCCACACTGATTGTGCAATGAAAAGATCTTGCTTCTGACTCAAATAATAACTGTGTTCAAAGTAAAACAAGTTGATTGTTGATTGTCAAAAAATTGTTGATATGAAGGTTCTCTCCAAYGCTTTAGTAGATTCAACTACATTAACCTAGGTCTAATTTGGGATCCTGCAGCAGAATCCACATGAGCTAAGCTGATACAAAAGGGAATGTGGTAACAGACTCTTAACTATTCTGTTGTATAACTAGCTTTAAATGCCAGCCATAAAGAACTCATGCACTTACAAATGATTAATTTTACAAAATTATAAAAAATTATACAGCTGGCAAACTTATATTCAACTTAATAACTGTGTTATGACATTTTAAGGAATGTATTTTTATTTTGGTGTGTTCACATACTCTAGTGGTTTTGTGTCACAAGTTCCAGTACCAGAAACTGCACATTCTTGCTCAAGAAACTTTTATAACACTACAGAAAAATGTATGTTTTTAACTTAGTAAAAAACCAATAGAAAAGAAGATACACCTAGAAATAAACAGAAACAGATTTACCTCATTTTCTCAAAGTAAGTTGAGTACTCAGAGGTCCCTCCTGAATGAGTGTTCAAGCAACCAAATTTAACTTGCACAAATGCACACCAAAAGCAAATATTAATTACTCAGGCTTGTGCATGCTCCCAAGAAAAGCTGGTTTATCTTTTATGGGATGGGATCGTGCCTGACCCAACAAGACAACAAGGTTTCAAGAACTCATCATCATGGCAGTGACAGAGAAATGACTACAAGCCAGACAAAGATGAAGCAGGACACAGACACACATACAGTCTGGGTGAAAACAATACACAAA
Source organism: Amblyornis subalaris (assembly GCA_018881555.1). Taxonomy (NCBI): domain Eukaryota; kingdom Metazoa; phylum Chordata; class Aves; order Passeriformes; family Ptilonorhynchidae; genus Amblyornis; species Amblyornis subalaris. The sequence goes on from JACAXG010000033.1 coordinate 3,466,777, forward strand.
GGAAATGTTTTTAATTGTTTATAATTTCCTACTCTAGTTTTCTTTCCTCTAGATATAAATTCTCTTATCCTTCTCTGGTACAAAGGCTCATTGCCTTTGATTATACTGCTATACTGTATAGGAACTCCAGCTGTGATGTGCTGTGAGGTGCTGCATACATAACTGACAGAAGGATATTTCATGTCCCAAAAAAGTTTACAGTATGAATCAGTCCAAGCAATATAGATACTTCAAATGCAATTAGGTCACAGTCCTGACAGCTTGCTTTCTTGATACAGAAGTACATTCACATAAAAAAGAAGTAAGCACAGTGGCCCTGTCTGACCAACGACAMTTAACCTTTTCACCTTGAAAACATTCATCATGTTTCATATATGGGTGATAATTATGTGAGTCCTTTCAGATAAAATACATATATTCCTCCACTCCATTCACTTATTTAACATTGTACTGCCTAAAAACAAGAGGTTTATACATGAGAAACACACATGCAGTCGGACTCTATTTTCGATCCCCACACTATAAAGTAGTTATTTCCTTTTTAGTCTCTTATCAAAAAAAGCTGTTTTATCATCATTTGTCTTGTAGATTGTTCTGAAGAAGGTAGAACAAATTCAGCATGTTGCCCAAAGAAAAAAATTCCCCAGAAATGGGCTGAACTTCAAAAAGCTATTGTTCCATTCCCCCACTACMACAGACTTCTGCTGCAGTAGCAAACTGTTTTCTCTAAAGTAGAGAGGAACCTTGCATGACTGAAAGTCAAGTCTGTCAAAACTGTGATAAATTCTACATTGTTCAGAACAGAACACAGATCCAGTGTGGCCTTGGGATCACTTTCAACTATATATGTGTTGAGGAACTGCTTTGCTCTGTGGATGTTCTGTGTAATTGGTTGTAACCCTCCAAATTTTCCCCCATCTTTCTGAGTGACCCTGTGCTTTCTGGCACATAAAACTCCAAGTTCTGGCCTCAACCCACATTGACTCCAGACTGCAGCTTGAGCTCAATGCCATTGGGATGCTCTGAAGCCATAACAGAGGAAGATAGGGTAGTGATGGAGATACACAAAGCACAAGTCTTTAAATCAGTGGAGCTAAGACTCAGGTATTTTCTCCCTCTTGATCACAATGGCCTATATTTTGCCAAGATTTAATTTAAGATAGTCATTCTTCACTATGTAATTTAGCTTCTTCACATCATGGATATCTGACCCTGGATATTTCATGCTTTCAGAGAAAAGGAATGGGAAGAATTGTGCCACACATGAGCCACTGGTGAAAACCCTGCTCAGTGAATACTATTATGTGAAATGCAGTCTGCCTGTGGACACTTATATTTTGCAGAGGAGGAAGCCAACTTATTCAAATACACTATTCTATGACAGATAATCCTCACCTGAACGGCTCCAAATGTTTATAGAGTGTGACAGAAAGACTTCTACACATTATTAGGATCACAAGAGTTTGAATCTCCTTTACTTTTTATTATGTTGTTTGTGGGGATATTTCTTAACATAAAGAAAACAAATATATCTCAGGTAATTTTTTTTACATTTAACCACTTGCGGAAAGAATCCTAAATCTGTAGTGTTCCGTACTGGGTCAATACTATGCAACACAAGCCTCCTTTTGCTAAAACCAGTTAATTACAGAGACAACATTCTAAACTTCTTTAAAGTTTCATAACAGGCTGAGTCTATTTCTATTTTGTCTAGAAAGATTCATCCAATTCTACCCCATACATGACATGCATTAGGAGTTAAAGAGGTGAAGGGCCAAGACCCAAGTCAGGTAAAAAGGTCAACTGTTGATAAAAAAGAGAAGCAGGTAAAGTAACACTACTGGACATTTAATTCATCTGCACTACTTTTCAGACCTCATTCATTTTTATATTAGGGACTCTTTATCCTTCACTACCTATGTGCACCAATCTTGAGTATTATCTCTGCTTAAATATAGGAGAAACTTCCAATGATGGAAATGGAGCTTTCACTGGCAAAGACTTGTTTTGCTGGCTTAAACCACTGGAACAAATGGAGTAACCTGTTCAAAGAAAGCAATATTTTGATAATACTGTGTCTTCCATTAAGATTTTTGCTGGTGTAGTTAAGTTTATTACGGGAAGGATATTTCAGCATTTCTAACCATAAAAGCTATAACAGGAAACAAAGAAAACACAGGTCAAACCTAAAATAGGTAGAMAGTAAGAGAATGTAAGGTCACTCTGTACCTCTGTTTTGCAATGTAACAATTACAGTGCTGACTCCTGCTTGAAGAAATCACTGCAGGTACCCAGTCATGATCTTAGCTGGGGCTGACTCCACTCAACCAGGGCTACTTCTGGCTTTTTTTTCTATAACTACGGACACATCAAGAGACAACATAAGCACCCACATTCAATCTTACCGCCTGTATTTTGGACAGAATTTTCAGGTTTACAATTAATATGTGCCTTTCTGTTTCCTATAGCCAGTGGGCCTTCCAGATATGGTGACTCTACAGAAACAGATAAAACCTGACTGAAGGCGCTTCTGGCAAAATTAAGAAACATTGAGTGTGTCATTTGTTTTCTACAGGCATCTCTCAGAGTTACAGGGAAGCTTACATAATACACTAACCAATGTTTGTAATAACCTTGTACCAGGAAGCAAACATCAACAGTACATAACGGCAGTGATGAAATCTTCATCATGGAAGCACAGACCTGAGGCCGTAAAGCACCGTTCCGTCCGGGTGAAGGCGAATCATTCGATTCTTCACAGTAACGCCGTGCACAAATGATTTCTTGTCATTTAAGAAGTAAGTGTCAGGCACCCAAAGCTGATCTGCCACTCGGTTATCAAGCGTAAGGTTGAGAGGTATGCCAGCATAAGCCAGCCTCTTATCTCTCCAGTACTGTTGAAAATACATAGTCAATGTGTAATCCTAGTGAGGAAAAAAAAAGAGAAGCACAACAGTCAACCATACTTTGTGTAACTAGAAGAATAATTTCCCTGTCGATAGCTTATTCTGCTATTGATTTATTTTAAATTTAATATTTTTAAATGTTCAATAAAAATTAAATATTTGTATCACTTAATAAATAGTTCATATAATTCAAGTATCACTCCAGACTAAGGGGGCATTTTAATTCTTACGAAATTCAGCTGGTATTGGTATCTTTTGTCCTGCTCTTCCTTTTCTTTCATGTAGTTCCGCTGACAACTATCCGAAATTATCATGTTTGTGGAATGATAAATGACATTATACATAAATACTGCCATCTTCCCCATTTTTAAAAATGATGGATAAATGGAAAAACATCTCAAGAATTTTGAAGCAGTATGTAAATTTCTGTCTGAAAAATAAACTGCAAGTATGTTGACGATACACCTTTGTGTGAGATTGTATCTTGCAGTGACATAAATATTTTCTCATCAACAAGCTACATTGGTACTTAGAAGAACAGTAAATTGTAGTAAAGTCCCACTAATGTCGATGTTTGGTTTTCATAATTTTGTCAGTTTTAAGGTTTATAGTGTCTTCTATGAGCTGTGATCATCAACGTAAAAGCCTAAACATGGATACAGAAGCCTAAAACATCCATTTTTTAATTCTTTATTCCATTTCAGAATTTGCTATCCTGTCTTCTTCATATCGTAATAATGCTATATTGAAACACTTTGAAAGTCTTAGATGATAGGCCTCATTCATTAGCTTCATAGTATTATAAAACATTAAAAAAAAATAAATGCCTGGGAACATTTTAAAGTTATGTACCAGCAAAATTGAAAAAATAAATCACATGAAAAAAATGAGACCATAAGTATAGGCCATTAAAACTCTGATTTTCAAATTACAGAAGTGCTCTAAACAATAAAACTCTTCATGAAATTCCTCACAAAACACTGAGAAATTTATGTGATCTCCAAACACATTTAAATATTTAGCAGCAGGTGTGCAAGCCACAGCATACCTGCGTTTGCATCTGGTTCTACAAGCTGGTGATGCAAAACCCCTCAGGCTTGCTGCTTGTTTGGGAAAATGATGCTCAAGTTTTCTAAGCACGGCTTTTGGGAATGGTCCATTCTTGTAATGTGTTTCATGTAGAGACAATCCAACTTCAGGCACTGCTCCTGCCCTGCTTCCCTGAAGCCCTACAGTCTTTCCTTGAAATCATATGAAACTTGAGCCTGCCTTTCACACTCAGAACCTGTGCATTTTTGATTCAGTGATTCATTCTCTCTAATGAGGGAGCTGCTATAGTTTAAAGAAATCAAATGTAATTGCTTAGAAAAATAAATCATTATAGATATCAAGGAAAAGCTGTTCCCATTTTAAGAAACTAACAGGAGACCTTTGAAAACAAAAGGGCCCAGTGATGTGACAAAGGAGCCTACGTGGAACTGCCTGGAAGGAATCTCATCCCTCAAACCTCAAATCTGACATGACTGCTCAAGAGAATGAGCTCTACCCTTTTTGTCAGCAGCTTTCTTCAGTGGGACTAATAGCCCCTGCTCAGCAGTGAATGAGGTGCATGGGACACTGGGTGCACCTGCCTCGCTTCCATTACCAGGTCACAAAGACCGCCTCTCTCCTCACATTCTCTGCAACCAGTTTTCTAACACTGATGCATTACAACAAATATCCTCTACCAGCTCTGTTTTGCCTTAATTAAAGTTTGTTTCTATTAACATTCAAAACTTGCTACATGCCTGGCTTCTATAATGGTTTCCACAGCAACATCAAGAAATTTGGGATTATGAAAGCTGTGGACACATGAGCAGAACACTAAGAGTTCACCATGTATAAATGCACAGTATATGCACAAAGTATGCTAAAAATGAGATAAAGAAAAGGGGTGATACTGCACAGCACTGAAAGAAGTGAACTGGCCAGCACCAAAATATAAGAGGAGCAGCACATTTGAAAAAAAMCAGAGTTTTAAGTTAGCTTCTTTTTTCCTTTGGTTTGAGATAAAATATATGTTAACATCTAATGAATGGAGTAATTTATTAGCTAAATAAAACATATATAACAATACAAGCACTAAGAGTCTGGCATTTTTTTTAAAATAGTAACATTTAGTATGTCAGAGAACAACTTCGCAAATTACACACAGAAACACAGCATCCATCCAACATTCAGAACTTACAGTGTCTTTAATGAAAAACAAACTTCCAAAACACATTCTCTAAGGTACAAATTTCACTAGTGCTTTCTCTATTAACCCCCCTCACTTCTTCTATCATTTTAATTCTAAACCAAAAAAACCCCCAACACTCTATGTTTGTTAATGCGTATGACTATATTTGCATATACTGAAAGCAGTGATACCCCCAAAAGTWTGTTGGGTTTTTTTTTAAAGTACATTGATGTCGCTATGCTGCAGCCCAGGTTCTGTGCTGTCCCTGAAGGCGGATCAAAGGAGGAATCTGCAACATAGCAACATACACTCCTTACAAGTCACTCACATTACATCTTCTCCTCCGTCACAGAGCCTCAGGCCCTGTGACAGGCTAGCGTGGTTTGAAATTCCCTCCAGCTATATTGTTATTAGTTAGTTTAAATTTGCTCCTCCCCTGAGATGTTTCTATTGGTTTTCTATCATGTATCCTCACTCTCTAATTGGTTAAGCTCTGTTATACCTACCCCCTAAAACGGCAGAGATAGAGCAAGAAGCTGTCTCTCTGCTAGCTCCCCTTCAAGATATGGTTACCCTGCTCCCACAGGGCAGAGAAAATAAACTTGGAATACAGCTACGGAGAGTCCGTCTCTTTCCTCTTTGTCCTCGCAACTGCCTTAAAAACAGCTGAGAACTGCCTGCTGCGAAAGGCTTTCAGGCCAGACAAACTGAGGCACGCAAACCTCAGTTAAATCCATCAGTCGCTGTTTCGTGCGAGCTTTGAACCCCGAAGCCGCATGCCAAGCTGGACCCAGGCAAGGGCAGCGCGGCACATTATTCCACGTGAAATATCAGCCCATTCTCAGCTCTTCACTTGGTATCTACTAAGGAAACTGCAGGATCTTCTACAACAATAATGTACTCCCCAGACRCACTGACACGTCTGCCTAACCCCACTCTCTGAACTTTGAACAACAGACATGACAGAAATAGAGTGCCCAAGCAAGCACACGTTCTACCACACACTTTGAAGGATCACTGTACATTTGGGCTCTGCCAACCTCACCTGCTCTCAAGATGATGACAAAAAGAATTAACATGAACCATGCTTGGCCACCATCACACTTTTTCCAATTCCCTCAAAGCAAAAAGCAGCAGCAAGCTTGTATTAGAACTGCATTGAAGCTGCTTGGCTGTGCAAGGAGTGATAAATGAGCAAGAAAGGCCAGTTCCTTATGATGGTTCTACCAAGTCACTACCTGCAGAAACTAAACTTATTAAAACTCATAAGGAGATCCGTTCTCATTCTTTGATTAACCAATTTTCCAGACTTATAGCTATAATGCAAGTATTTCCCTTGTCTAGACTCCAGAGGAAAATGCAAAAACAGTTTGAGTGTGGACTGGAAAATATGCACTAGGTACTTCAGGTAAAATGAGAAAATGAACTTTTACCCTCAGTAAGTAGTCTACAAAGTTTATTAAGGGCCACCTCCCTCCAGGGAGCTTATGATGACTAGCTCTGATATAGAGGTTGAGAGGGTAGRTGTCTAAAGCTAGAAGAGATTCATTCCACTACAGTTACTGCATTAGGGTGCTATTATATGCCAAAGACAACACAGAGCTGCCAGCTTTAGGAAATTCTAACTCGTGTGAAGAGCAGTGGGCAATTTTCTCAGCAGCAAACACCTCTATAAAACATATTTTATTCCCCCAAACAATACAATGCAACAGTCAATGTTTCCCCTCTCCAGATCCTCGCAGTAATAAGACGCTTCAGGTCAAGCATGGTAACAAAATCACTCAAAGCCCTGACAGGCAACAAACACGGTGCTTCTCAAGTACAGGAGAAATGTCCTCAAAATGGGAAAAGCTTGACTGCACAGGCAACATGATCTTTCTTTTGTGTGTTTAAAGACCTTGGAACATTCTAGAAGGATAAAGAACAGTGACGAGTATCCTTGAATTTCTAGCATGACAATAATGCCACTAATGTAAGGAAAGGCACGCAAAAAGGTGTGATTCGTGGTTCTTTCAACTTAGTTTTCCTGGGAAAAGGACAGTGGAAAATGGAATTATAAAATATCAAATAGTAGATAATACTTTGGAAGACATTTAGATACAAAAATAAAGAGGCTGATACCACAACTTAAATAGTGTATAATACATCTGTGTTTTTTGCGTGTATTGTTTGTAAGATTTTAATACATCTTAAGCAAGAATTATAGAGACTCACAAATATTGTATATGCTAACCATGTACAAAGAAATTTTTAAGCTTGTTCTACATGATATTTGTCTCTCCACAGACTGAACATGCCATACAGCAAGCACAACTAAGCTGCTCCTACAGAGCCACTTCACACAGATAATGTACAGTACCTAATGCACTGATTAATGACTAATGAGTGAAAAATACTAATATGCTGTAATAGTAAAGGAAACAATCATTTGTTTTCTATTACAGGGCTTGTTATCTCCAGCGTTTTTCTCCTGCACTCAGTAACAGCAAAAGAAAAATTTTAAAATATAGTTTGCTCATCAAAATAAAATTAACATAATTACAGCAGCAATAAAGCTCTAAATTCGACAATCACTGTTTACTGTCTTACTATATTATGTATCAGGGAGGTTGTAAGTTTTCTATTAGCTGTAAAAATGTTTCTTCAAAATGCTAGATAAACACTGCAATTAATAATTATGATGGAATACTCTTAATATGGCAGCAAAAGAAATTTTTCATGCAAAAGGAATGAATATATTGAAAATTACTGGAAATACTGGAAAAAATATGCAAGAAAGAACTATTTCATTGCTTTGGAAGACAGTCTTGTGTCTACCTGAGATCCAGTTTCATTATTTAAATTTGCATTTGGATGYAAATCCACATCCTTGTTTTCTTGACCCACGGACATGATTATTTCCATCAGGTTTTGGATTATTTAATTTTGATGAGTTAATAAAATAAGTACTCATTCAGTGGCTAAAAAGATGTATTTAAAATCCATGCCTTAGTCTCTTTATAACTTCAAGGTCTATTCCCTCACCTTCTACACAATTTCAAAAATTAGATATGGCTGCAGTAGTATGAGGCGCTATTTCTGCAGCATTGATGATTGAGTTATAATCTTCCCAATAAGCCCAAAGTGAGTTGCAAAGCAAAATTCATGAAACCAATGCTTTGACAAAATATCTGTAAATCTGTCCCCCTACCATATGCAGAAGAGACCTGAGAAATAGATCAGTGCACACATTAATTCACAAAGCTAAATATGAATTTAATAGACATATTCAGAAAGGCTAAGCATAGGAAATCAGAATTTACCAGCAATTACCAGTTCTGTGAGATGATCACATAAACATTTTTCTCAGCATTCAAAATTTTCTAGTAGCTTCAGCAACTTTCATATTAAAGAAAAATTTTAATTAAAGAAAAGATTCAGAATCACAGAATCCTCAGTGTTGGAAAAGACCTCTAAGATCATTGAATCCAACCACTAATCACCATGTTCAGTACCAAACCTTATCCCCACGTGCCACATCTGCATTCCTTTTGAACATTTCAGGGATAGTGATTCCACCACTTTGCTGGGCAGCCTGTTCCAATGCCTGAAACCTATATTTTTACATTATATTTTACTTGTTGACATTTTGACTTGTCCGATGTCTAAATAATACAATTCCTTACTTAATTGTCAGCAAATGGAGAAAACCACCAAAGTCCATTGTTCTGCAAAGTCTTTTACAAGAAAACTGCCTGATCAGAACATCTCTGGTGATAGAAGTAGTTCCTGAGTGAAGGAGACCTGAGCATGCACAAAGACACAAACACATCCACTCTACTCCACCCAAGCACCTTCCTGCAATGTTTCTTGGCCTATCTGTTGTAACAGTAAAGGTTCATCTCACCTATAAGATCCTGACTTGGGCTTTTCACTGACACTACACAAAACCTCTACAATACCAACAGGTTGAAAACACGGCACATATTGTCCCAAGCACGTGGCTACAATACTCTTTCATTAAGAAAATGCTAAAGCAGCTCAATCACACTGATTTCAGTGTGACCCTCCCTATACCCATGCTGTCTTGGTATCCGTTGTACCAAATTACCATTATTTTTTTCCTCTTCTACTGAAACACAAAAGGATGGTGTGGAATTATTTAGTCTCCAAGAACCCACCTGATTGTACAAAACACTTCTCCAAGTAAATATATGATTGCATGAGTCTTTCCTGCCCTCTCACACCCTTTGGCACAAGAGTTTCCACCTCCACTGGAACCACARTGCCTTCTCCAAAGAGCCTGTTTCTCATCCAGCCTCTTTGGGCRCTCCGAGGAGGGTTGCCATACCAACCAGCACTTGGCTTTCTGCAGGCAAAGGGAGCACAGTTGACATAGCAACCAGCCAAAGCAGCTTCTCCGCTGCTTTTTGGGCAAAGGTGGTGGTCACCGCGGTCGAAGTGAATCTTCTCAGCAGGAATGAAGGGAACAACCAGTCACCCTCAGGGGTACTGCCCCATGGCACCTTCCTGCTGTGGCCAGTGGAGCTTACTCTTCAAAATCTGGGTATTGGCTTTTCTCTCTCTGTTCCTCTGCCACACCCAAACAGATGGGGATGCCTTCCCACTCTTCGGGTGTTTGCTTATCCCAACATCAGAGGACACCAGCTGACAAGAAAGAGAACTGCTTAGGCTGAGCTTTGGAAGGCGAATACAGAGAAAGAACAAGTTCCTGCAAATATKCAAGTTCAGGGACCTAAGACAATAGGAAGACAGTTTGGGCTATTTAATTCCTGACAGATGGGGGTGATGGGAGAATACTTAAATACTTTTTTTCTGATTCAGAGTATCACAGTTATTACAACATCAGAGGCTTCTCAGTAATCAGGAATTTCTATTCCCAAAGGACTGATCAAAGGAAAACTAACATACACCTTTACACATGGGTATAATACTCTCCGACCTGGAGCAGAAAACTAGCAAAAAGAAGTATGGTCTTTCACTACATCCCTGAAGAGCTGTCCAAAGCTTTTGTGGTAAATTACAATCAAAATCCACTTGCTGATGGACAGATAGAMCAAAAAATTCAGTATCTGATAGGTCCCTCCTAAAAAAATGGAATAGAAATGTCAAATATATAGATGTTGTTCTTGAAAACTTTAAAAGAGAACAAGTCAGAAAAAATACCATCAAATATCCTTAAAAATACCCCCCAATACTTACACAAAAGAAAATAATTCTAGGCTCAGTGATTCAGTGAACTTGCTTCATGAAGCACAAATTTATTTTAGAGCCAACAAGGCCTCAAGAAAACAGGTACATTTAATTGCACTAATTGAAATCCTGCTAACAACATACACAGAAGAAAAAAATCGACCTCTATCAGCTGTCATCTGGTTCCCACAAGGCAGCTGACCTTAGAGAGATGGGAACTGACAACTAATGGATTGTGCCTCCTACACAGTAGCAGGATGTGCCATCAGTGAGTTGGAGAAATGAGCTACTGCCCTAAAATCTTAAAGCTGTAGGATTTTTTTTTTTTCAGTTTGGAGATATGAAAAGAGGTTAAAAATTTGGCATCTATCAGGTACCCATTTTAGAGAATGAAGGACTTCTCACACTTCTGCTTTGTTCTTTCCATAAATATATAATCTTGTATCTCTCCTTTGCATTTCTTAAATTATCAACAAAAATCTGGAAGGAAAAACAAAACTCCAAGAAAGCCCTGTAAGTTGATATTATTTGTCATATTTGTTCAAGCCTTCCTATTTCCTAGACTTTCATGAATGCATGAACTCTTTTAGTGTCTGCAAGGTGTTCCAGCACAGCCTCTAAAGTTGGGCATAGACAGATGTGTTTTAAATACTGTGATGATAAATACATAGCTCCATGCCCCTCTTATTTGCTGTCATCAAACATGAAAACCATTCACAACAATTTTCAGTAAACCTTTATTTCAGACTGAAAAGTCCACAGTCTTTTTGTCACCACAGAATTGTAAAAAGACCTTACTAAAGGCACTCTAGAACTTGTAGATATTTTTTTTAATCACTCCAGAGTCCACAAATAAAACAAAACTATATTTAGGAATAGAGAGCTGAGAGATATGTGCACTTGAATGAAGATGAAAATACATATCTGTTCACATCCCCACTTTTTGGTTAAAAAAAGGAGTATTTACTCCACTGTGGGAAGAACTTCTTAAATTTTTTCATCTCCCAGCCTATGCATTTGCTGACTCTGGGAGCCAGCCAATCTCACTGGCAGTGGAGCAGCAAGGCTGACACCTAAAGTTCTACTTGCTGTCTGTGATCATCTGAAACACCAGATGCTCTTAGAGGAAAACCCATTCAAGACAGACACAGTGAACAAAATGCCCTTTTAGAAAGAGCGAGAACACACTGGCCATCAAATGCCTTAGCTATGTGTAACTTGAAACATAATCTGTGTGTTTTCAGCACCGTGAGTGTGCCAGGCTTGGAGGGCAACCCCACACTTCACCAGCCCTGACAGATCCTGGGGCTCCTGGGTCCATCAGCTCCTGCCCCACCGATGCTGCAGCAGGGCCGGTCTGCAGSTCCCACAGCCCTGCCCTACCTGACCTTGGGCCCGACCAAGCTGAGCCCACGACTCATCCCCAACCCCAGGGAGGTGCCCATACCCAGGGCTGGGGCTGTCCTGGTGCCCCCCAGCTGCCCTGCTCTGGGTTGGGAGAGGGATGGGCCCTGGCTGCCAGCTGCCCATCTGCCCTCCACGAGCATCCGCTGCCACTAGAGACACCTTGGCCATGTGTTCACAGCAACTGTGGCTCTTTCTATGGAAAGGGGTAGTTCATTTGCACCAGGCTTTTTTCTGTTCATTTCAGGTAAGGAAATGGACTGGAAGAGATTTCTCCACATCGGCTGAGAGTTGCAAAGGTGATGCATGAACCGCACTCTGCTGCCTCCTCCCTTCCCTCCAGACATGTCACTCACACTGCCAGCTTCCCTCACGTCTTCCTTTCACTCCATCAGTAATGCTAAATCCAACTTTACATCTTGCAGTAACAWGAACAGGATGCATGCTAAATCAAAATGAAAACATGCATTTACTAACAACTCATTACTGAGGGTAGGATAAACTCATCCCGTGACAGGGCAATGCTCATAAAACTCAGAAAAGCACAAAATACAAATGGGAAAAAAAAGTCAAATGCTGCACCCAAGAGGAAATATTACAAGCATATGTGATATTCAATACCCACACAAACCTCTTGCTGTACAGAGATCTGCRGAAGAAGTGAAAGAGACCGTGTCCTTCTTACAGTGCCCTTTAAAAATCAGGCTGTGAGTGATTTTTAAGGGAAATATCTTGCTGAAGGAGCATCTCCCCTCTTGAACGCGATCCAAACACTCTGCAAAGATCTGCTAATAGCTTTTGGAAGGGAATCAAAATGTGCAATTGCATGAAGAAAAAGGAGAGTTTCAAACTGTAACGTTGCCTAACTCCTGAAGCCGCAAACAGTACAGCCTACACGAGCAGGCACGCCCAGGGCTCTGTGTCTACTTAGTATATTTAGAGAAAAACTGATTCTGCAGTGGATAATGGTTACTTTCCCCWTTGTGTGAGCCTCATGAAGTTCAAGAGCAAGATCCTGCACCTGCATCAGGGCAATCCCAAGCACAAATACAGGCTGGATGGAGAATGGATTGAGAGCAGCCCCAAGGAGAAGGACTACGAAATACTAGTGGCTGACAAGTGGGACATGATCTGGCAATGTGCGCTCGCAGCAGAATTACTCATATACATCTGTGCTAGGTGGACACACTGATTTCAAAGGCGCTCCTCAAATTCAGATGTATAGGCAGAGACAAGTTATTTAAACAAACGGAGTTGTCTTTACCACAGGAGCCTGTAGCCACTGCTCAATTACTTACTTACTTAATTCATCTACTATTGTCAAACATCTCAGAAGCAGGAAGTGCATTTCTGAGGCAAGAAATCATTTGCACCATGAGGCCTTTGGGTGTACAAAATGTGTCTGAGTAAACCAGCATGAGCAAGGTACATTATATACACTTCCTTTCAGATGGAGATTAGTATTCTGCAGACCCCCTCGGGATGATAAGGTGACTTCCTCAAACATGAGAATTATATCCTTGACCATCTATCTACCTCTGCTCTTGCTTCAGCACTGTTTTTCATGATGTCTTCAGACAATGGTGTAGGAATGGAGGGTTTAGACTCATCAGGAACCAGAAAAACTTTGTACAAAGTCTGTACAGCAAAGATGGGATTTAAACAAAGCTGCTGTAAGTATAAACCAGGAAGGTCATCAAAGAAGGAGATTGAATTAAAGACTATAGGAAAGCCAACAGGTGTAGAAGTAATTCTGGCTTGGGGATGAATCATAGAGGGGTGAAGTTATAAAAAGCTCTATATCCTTGAGAAGAAACATAAGACAGAAGTTCATAAAACTCATGTAGAACACAAGCTCATTCTGCAACCAAAATACCATTTAAAGTTAGCATAGAAAAATTAGCAACCGGATCAAACACATACATGCTACTACTGAAATGCTACAAAATTAGGTAAGGGAACTAGGACACCTAGTTTTAAGAGAGAATATTGTCCTGACAGGAGAATCAGAGACTTGATGGAAGGAAAGCAGTCAGTGGAAACCACAAACTACACAGGCAAGAAAAAAAGGATACAGTGTATGTTAAAGGATGTTCTCAGTAAGATAGAAAATTGTTCTGAATGTTGCACATTATCTCTATGGATGAAGACACCAGGGCTACATAAGTATTAAAAAAAGCTGTCACTGCCTGATCAGGATGACAATGGTGTCAGTGAGGTACCAAGAGAGATTTAAAAGACAACAAGAAAACAAATTAGTAATCAGAAACTTCAATCACCCCCACATTGACTGGGTAAATGTCAGGTTGGGGTGTGATGCAGAGACTAAATGACACCACAAATGACTGATTCATGGAGGAGCTTTTGCTGAAAGCTGAAACAAGCCAAGATGTTCCTGACCAAGTTCTGAGCAATGTGCAAGTCATGGGTCAAAACGCTGTTACAGCAATATTGCTCAATAAACCTGATGGAACGGGGAAATTCTCTTCTATAACTGCGAAAATACTATATTAACATAATAATAGTATTTCATTTCAAAAAATAAATTTTATAAAAATGAGGCTGGTTGCTTCGAAGTTGGAGAAAAGTTTGTTTGTACTCACCATAACATGAACTTCTGAATATCAAAAGCAACTGCTGAGTAACAAAAAAACAAACCCCATAATGTTTACAATTTTGAGTAAATAACTTTATTAGAACCAAAATTATGTACTTCAAAAATAAGAAGTCACAACCACAGGAGAAGAAAATAGCCAAGAAGATAAATATAGAAAAGCAAGATAAAACCACCTAAGCAGTAATAGGCATAAACAGTTAAAGGCATAAACACTTATTATAAGTCATCAAAGGATATTAAAAGAAAGCCTTGTAGAACAAGAACATGGTTCCTGCCATAGATTAATGACCAGGTGTAAGATAAGATAAGCCAGCAGCCAGTTTTCACAACAGCAGGAGGTCACTTGCAGACCCGAATGGGGATTTGTACAGGATTCCATCATCCTCATAAACATCACAGACAGGAGATGCACACTAAGGTACCTATATTTGCTGCTACAGCATTTCTTCAAATAGTAAAAATGAGAGGTGTGAGTGTGAGGAGGTGCAGAAGGACAGCAGCATTCTGTATGTCTGAGTGATAAAACAGAGAAAAAAAAAAATCAATGCTGATGCAAAGTAATGCATATGGGGAAGAAACAAGAAACAGTCCTAACTATGGACTAATTGGTAGGTTCTGAGGTAACTATGGCCACTCGGGAAAAGAATGTTGTGGTATGAACCAACATTTTTATGAACAAATCAGTTCAGTATTCTGTAAAGTCAAAACAAGCAAACAGAACATTTTGACTATTTGGAAAAGAGATAGAAAGGCCAGTTTGAATTGGGCTCTGAGCAACCTGATCCAGTGAGTGGCATCCCTACTCACGGCGACAAGGTTGGAACCAGATGATCTTTAGGGTCCCTTCCAACCCAAACCATTTTATGGTTTCTGGAAGTGTTCAAAAAAAAAGGAAAAATCATTGCACTGCATAATTTTAGTCTACGTACATATTGAATACTGAGTACAGTTCAAATCCCTGTCCCCCGCCAGGGCAGAGCATAATAAGGTACCAGGAACTGCAGCAAGGGGAATGAAAGACACAGAACGCCTTCCATATAAAAGCAGACTTAAACATGCAAGACTTTTCTGCCTACAGAAGAAGCAACTAAGAGATAAATTGCAGATATCTGTAATAATGCTGTGGAGGAGGCCAACAGCTATTCGCTCCTCCTCACTTGTAAGAAACAGAGACCAGCAAAAGAAATTACCAGATGTTGGGTGCCAAACAAATGAAAGGATACCCTATTTTCATGCATATGTATACGCATGTGCATGTTTAAACTGGGTGGTTCTTAYGCACTGCTTGACACCAGAATTCCCAGGAAGCCCCCAAGCAGTTTCATAGTTTGATGCTGAGAGAATATCAAAGAAATAACATAACTTAGTCTCATCCTACTTTTATAATATGATAGAGCCTTTATCATTGCCCACAGCAGGAAACTGAATACCAAGAAAGATGGATTTCTGGTCTAACTTCATAAAGGCATTCTCATGTCTTTATCTTCTTGGAGCATGCTATGAAGTCATTTAGGACTCTGCAGTGCTGTTCATGAGCTGATGTGACTGTCCTGTGGTGTTAATAAGCATTGTTGTGGGGGCTAACAACTTATCTTTCCCAGGGGAAAGGAAGTAGAAGTTGTGACCTGAAACATTTACACAATTCATTTTTGATTCAACTGAATATGAAGATAATTTTGAACATGAGATTTTTGCAAATAGCACACATATGTCAATGTAGAATACTTTGCTGCCTTTCAAAGTTCAGAAATTATTATAGAGTCACTTCTTTAATGATTTTGAGTGATAGTTATGTTCACTTTAATTTGTCTAGCATCTGCTCCTGGCAAATGTAAGCAGATGTGTCTAATTATTACCTTTTGATATTTGTATATGCATAGCATGAGTAAGATCATGAAGAAAACAGATTTTTGTGAAGAGGAGGCAAAATGCCTTTGAAGCAAATGACATGGCAATGAATCAGATAGCTAAAATATCTATTTTATAGTTGGGAAGTTAGCAAATAAACATAAGCAATACATTATTCCAAGTGAAAACATTGTGTGAAGATGATAGAGATATATGTAAATTTAAATTAGGTTGGAGCTTGACGTCAGAACTGTGTTTTTTTCCAATTTAAGCTCACAGAATGACAGAATCATAGAATATACTGAGTCGAAAGGGATGCATTATCATTGGAGTCCAACTCCTGATGAGCTGATTTACAGCTGTAATATCCTTGACCTTATTTTTAAACTGTGACACCATTCACATTTTATTTGAGTGGGTTTTGCATGTTGAAAGATCTTAAATTGGCTAAAACACCAGTTAAAATGGTGCATTTACACATAACACAACAATTACATAGACTTCTGGTCTATGTTACAAGGCAGAAGTTTAACCATAAACCCCCTGGAGAACCTCTAACCCCACTGCCCCTTGTGCAGCTTCTCCACCGCCCTCATGTACATCTGTAGCATTGGATTTTGGGCGACTTGTTGACAGCACTGCTTCTGGACTTGCTGCTGTGGCCAGGGACAAATTGCTGCCACCCAGCCGGCTGCTGCTTTGCAAGCCTGCAGGCAGGCAATGCTGTTCCCTGCTGTGCAGGGGAGTAGCTGCCAGCTTTACGTCTGTGTTTCYGGCAGGTTGCTGTCTGCCCAGTCGCTGGTGAGGCTGCTGCTCTCCATGGCAGCATGCTAGAGAGTCTCTGGAATATTTGGGGTTATAAAATATATGTCAAAAAGAGAGTATGATGGGTTTCTAGGGTGATATGATCAGGAAGAGCTGAACTCTGACAACAGTTGCAAGAGCAATGCAATGTCAAATCAAGAAGTTGCACTATTCACACCAAGTGCAAAGTTGGTTACATTATCAACCTCTCATACACACAGATCACGCCAGTAAAGGAGGAAATATTTGACTTTAAAATATCTACTAAGCCCACAGGAAAATTCTTTTAGCAGTTCAAATTTTAAGAATGTCTGTTTCAGTATTAAGTCATCTGGTTTTATCAACAGCATGCAGACAAAATGCCTCTGCTTATGACCAAGTATCAAACTGTCTACACTGTACAAAACTTGTAAATAAATAATTCACGCTCTGCTAGATGAGAAAGATGTAAAAACCATACGCATGCCAATATAGATCAGTGGAGAAGCTAAACATAATTATTTGTCCACCTTAATGTACTATACTAAAATTTGATTCTGTTCCTATTTATGCAAACAGATATTTTTTGTACACAATTGGCTACTTTTTGTGACTACTATAGTAAGTGTTTATCTTTGCTAATTAGACTTGCAATTATCAGCTACAAGTGGAAACGGAATTACCAAGTTATCAATTATACAAAACAACAACAAAAAGTATAGCGTATCTCAAACTCAGAAATTAAATGTGTGATATAACCCAGTTTTACATTATCTCTTYCACGTTTGTCCCTGTTCATCTCACAAAGAATTCATTCCTATATGGGCATCTGTTCTACACAGTCCCAAAACCAGCAGCTTACCTTCAGAGTAGAAGCTGCTGGATGCTGAGCACATTAAAACATCTGATGCTATACTGGGAAAAGAGATCTCAGTAGTTTAGCTGTAATGATAGAAATTGATGCATTTGAAAAACATGATTGATTGATTATCTTTTACAACTAAGTGTAACAAATGCATTTACACTAATAAAATAATTTACTTTCTTTGAATTTAGACTCTGTTCCCCACCAGGGTGATTTATTCTATGCTTAGAAAAAGGCCTTTCCGTGAGTTATTGACATATATATTATTATTACAGTAGCATGACATGGTAGACAAATTGCAAATGTATTCATAAAGCAGGTCCCTGATTATATAATGACTAAATAAAAATATAAAGAATTTATCTTTCCTACCAGGTACACAGATTATACATGCATTTGTAATTGCAGGCATGCCACCTTTAAATCCTGGTTCCATGCTACTGTATTAGAGAGACACACAGTGTCTTTTTGTCACACTAACTCATCTTTTCAGTAACATGGCTCCCCTCTCTAGGCTTCAAAAGTGTACCTGGGTTATGGTTAACATTACCATTTCAAAAAAAGCAATCTGTGGATCATTCACAAGCCATCCGAAATACATGAAGAGTTGAAGTGATAGTTTCAAAACCTTTACCTGAGGCTATGAATTCTAGAATGCTAATTTAATTAGAAATTATTCTTAAAATATCACTAGGCAATATTGCTTTTTTAGAGAAGAAGCATTTATTTTACATACTTCTGAGTTTTCAAAATCGATCAACATTTCTTTGTGGGAATAGTCCTCAAAAGCCTACAAAATGTAATGTCATTTGGGTGTTTCCATTAAAGACAAGATTATATTGAAAAYTGTGGAAAATTAGCCCCTGCATTTCATAAGGCTAGAATTTCTTTGTCATAGTTTGAGACACACTTCAGTTACTTGACTAAGTTAAGCTCTCCTCTCAGTCAAAGGAAATGAAACTATTTGAAATTGGGGAACACAGAAGAGGAAACCTGTGTGCCCAGGGACTGAAAACACCAACAATATCAGTCCATAGAAATCATATATGATGAAGCTGGGTATTCTGGGCAGTTGCAAAAGCACTAGGAGTTATCAGTGAAATGTATATGTGAAAGATGCTATTGTAATCCTAGCACGCAGCAGGTAATGGAAGTGGAAGTGCCACTGCACACGGTATCAGTTAAAATTTCCTCTAAAATACACTGAAAAGTTCCGGTCACCTTTCTTCAAAAACTTCACCTGGAAAAGGTGCAGCAAAGGGCTAATGAAAGCCCAAGGGAAGAGAGAACCTGTCTTCTGAATAAAACACTGGCTTGTTTAGCTCAGTGACATGAAAAATGGAGTGTATGGTGACTCTATCCCTGCACTGCATACACCGTTTTCTATCAAACTGAGAAACAGGAGATGAAGAGATCATGTGCATCTGCATTTTAGCAGAACACACTGTCAGAATGCATCCGCTTTGTTTACTTTGATCCTAAGGAAGGAAAGACTGCATGTGCAGATGCATCTAAGAGAGTGTACAATCGACTGCCTCAAAAACCACCCAGACATAGTTCTTCATTATTTAGCGCTAACCCTTCACAGAAAGTACTAAAAAACCTCCAACTTACATAAAAAAATAAGCAACAAGTCTTTTTTTTCCCAAAGGTGTTTAGGTGCAGTTACTTATGATCTTGAACTCCTTATCAAAGCTCTCTACAAACACACTGTTCAAATTTCAATGGGAATTCATTAGAATAAATTAATCAGATTTTTTTCTTATTTATTAGGAAAAAAACATTAATTATATTTAGAACCATCAGTTGCCTGATTAATGTTGATCTGATTTGTTGGTTGCTGTCATTGACTGCCACTAATGAGAGATTCAAGTTGTTTATTTCAGATGATGTAGTGTTAAAACCAGAAAAACTGAACAAAACCAGAAACTGTCCAAGCACAGCTAGGGCTAAAGCCACAAAGCTACTTACATTCTGCAATCCTATTCAAGTGTGTACTTCACACTGCACACACACACATGCATTTGAAAACCAAAACTCAGACCTCAAGAGCAGTGAAACCATGTGCACAAAGTCTACTGATACTGGAGGAATGACAGCAACAAGCTGCACCTATACAGCCTGTGGAGATACCTGATGCCATTGGGCTGATGGGATGCTTCACCAAAAAGTGACATAAAGGCCTAGGAGTATGAAAAAGGGAGACAAGAGCCTGTTTTGAGGGTGCAGTTTGAGTAGCCTGATGAGGCAGGAAAACAGGAGCTGGAGACCTTTATGCTCTTGTGATTTGAACCGTGGAGTTTCCTCGGAGTGGACTGATGCCGCAGTATCAGGATCCAAGTGTGACTGATGTACAGGGAAGATTTCATGAGAGGCTGATGAAGAACGAAGACACAAAACAGCGCTAACGCTCTTCTTTGGCACCCCAACACCTTAAAAACTAGGGTGTAAGTTACAGCCCAGGTATAAGCAGATTCTGCTTTCAGACTGTTGCTGCATCATCAYGTTAGGATGATGTTTTATTTTAAATATGCTTATTCTGGCATTCAAGGCTTATGCTTGCTTTTGACTGAAAGGAAGCATGACATGGAGAAAGTATTGACGAAAACCTGGAACAACAGTGATACTGTGCAGCTTATATGCAAATACAGTTAGTTTTGTACTTAGATAGCATGGAAGCATATTCAYAGCTTTAATGCAGACCTATGGCATGTCCATGCCCAGATAAGCATTCTCTAGTCATAACAGAAGAGCTGCACATTTTAAAATGCTTCTATCACGTGATTCAGATTATGGACTGAGCTCAGACAGACAATTTACAGATAATGGGCCAGATTCAGCTAATGTGATGCTATTAGAACTCTACAGGTGCTGATGGGGTTGTACTCCTGTAAAGGAGATGTTCATTTCTCCCAGTAAACAAGAAAATAATGATTCATGTAGAACACTATGATGCAAGACTAAATACAGTCCAGAATTAAACATGTATGCCTCTCTCCTTTCCTCTCTCTTTGCCTTTAGAAAAGGCAAACACTGCCTTTTTCTATTGGATTCTGCCTAGGTATTTCTTCCTCTTTCTATGAACTGTGTTTCTGCTCAGGCAATTTCTTCATTTAATGATTTTTTTTCTTTTTACTACTCAAGCTACAGTCATCCATAATATGGTCTGTCTCACTGGAGCTTTATCCTTTTTGCCATATTTTTGTTACTGAGTACATCTAATTTGGTCTGTGCTTTTAAATGCATTTCTCCTCCAACAGAAATCATATTTCTTCCTCTAAATGTATTCCCTCATACTTGCTTCTGCCACTGTGTGCTTTTTAGATTACTTCTGTTACAGTATTATCAGCCAGAGCAATAGATTCCTCCTTATTTCTGCACTGTGTATTTAGTCTGAATTCACACAGATGTAATGGTGCAGAAACTGAAATAGAACATGTTAAGGTGTTGAGATCAATCTTTTTCCACAAGCCAGTACTTGTATTTATGTGAATGTGTTTTAATAAATACTTCTCTTTCTTCTGCAAGTGCTGTGAATAAGAAGCAGTAATGCAATTCTGCAGAAGTGGTCTTTGGAACTCTACTGGTTCCTGTTTGGTGGCTTTTGCCATTCTTCTGTCCATCAACTGTGTTTCTGCACCGTCGGATGCAACCAGTTTAAATCTCACTAATCTGAACCTTTCTAAAACACACAGGTAGTAAATATAACTCCCTGCCTTGGAAAAAAATAGAGATCATTGAAGCCACCTAAAGACTAACTGTTTTATCAACACACTCAGGTTTTTACATATTATCTGAGTTACATGGACCGAGGTTTATCAGGCCCATAAATTCAACAGACAGAAGGAAGAGGAAAGCTGAAAGACTTCTAAAGTTCAACTAAAAGCATTCTGCATTTTGTTTTAAGATTTACATGCAGGCAAAAAAAGTAAATGGCTACTGATCCCTCTCTTTTCTGGTAACTTTCACGGGCTGATACTGCTGTGTGTTTTAATGTTGCGTTACAGGAGGAGGAGTATTCACTGGTTCAGTCAGGTCTAACTACCTGGATATTTATGCATACAGCATTAAGGAAATGGCACTTAGTAATTTGGAGACATTTCTTTGAATTCTACAGATTTCAAATCAGTCCCTCCAAAGGACCTCAGGATAACTGTTGAGAATAATTAAAACATTCATTAGCAAGGAATGAATCACAGTAGACTGCAATCAAACTAATCTGATGCAGTCACTGCATTTCCTTGTTTCCCTCATAAACAACATATATCACAACTTTCCTAGGACGCTGAAACTCCTTTCAGCTGTATTAGCTGAATTATTTCTAAGCAATCTTCAAAACTCCCTTCTAAAAATAATTAATTCTATTCTGAATATAGCATCCTTACTGAACATTTTGTTCTTTTACCCTTCGTATGTTCCATCTTTACTGATCAATTCATTTTTTACTGAACATTTTATTCTTTTACTCTTCATATGCAGGGAAAAAGTTGACACCTTTTACTCAAAACATACTAAAATATTCTGGAGTGTACACTCCTTCCCTTCACTGATCACTTTAACTGTGAAGTTGTTATCAGAAAGTTTTAATAAGAAAATCTTTAGCAATCTTGGTCCAGCAAGTTCTAAACTACAAACTTCCAACAGTCTTTGCTGTTTTCTGTTTCAGAAGAAAACTGGAACAATCATAAAACCATGCAACTTCAGCCCTAACATGTGTTYATGCATGCAGTGCAATTTTTACTAGGGCCTCCAACCATAATGATGAAATCCCATTCATTTTGTGTAGCTGTCACTCCACAAGAAGAAAAAGCTTTGCAGAAAACACCACAACTGATCTGTACCCGTTTGCACGTGTACAATTTAGTTACAGTCTAGAAATAATCCATGCAGCAGAAATGGAAACGGTTTGGAAATACAAATGTTCTGTTGCAATGAAGTCAGACAGGCTGGCTTGAGGGTTTGTGCTCTCTCTTGTTTGGCAATGAAAGACGCAAATATTTTGATTATCTATTGCTGTCACATGACACACTGTCACTAACTGATAGATTTTAAACCAGTATAAATGAAAGGAACACAGAATGACACCCATATGCAATAGATATTGACCTTAAAAATATTTGTCATATATTTTCACTGAAGCTGGAGGGAGAAAACCCAAACCCTCATGTACTTTCCTTAAGAAGCCTGGGAAGTACTTCAGTCAAATGGAGATACAGTATTTTTGCAGTTATGCTTTTTACTAGAAAACCCAGACTTTCCAATGAAAGAACAGAAATAGCTGACACACCAGGAGGACAGCACCTTATGCATGATTCGGTACAGCAAGAAAAGTTATGTGTCATACCAGTGCCCAAAACAATTTGAAAATGCAGATGTTGGAGATCTAGTATATTCATAAATATACATATGAAAAGCAGAAAGGACCAGAGTAAAAATCACAGAATCACTAAACAATTTGGGTTGGAAAGGACCTTAAAGACTATCTAATTCCAACCCCACCACCATGGCAGGGATAACTTCCACTAGATCAGGTTACTCATGGCCTCTAACACTTCCACGAAGGGGGCATCCACTGCTTCTCTGGGCAACCTCTTCCAGTGCCTCACCACCCTCAGAGCAAAGAATTTCTTCCTTATATCTAATATAAATCTACCCTCTTTCAGTTTGAAGCCACTCCCCCTTGTCCTATCACTACACACCCTCAGACAAAGTCCCTCTCCAGTTCTCTTGCAGGCCCTTTTAGGTACTGAAAGATGCCATAAGGTGTTCCTGAAACCTTCTCTTCTCCAGGCTGAATAGTCCCAGCTCTCTCAGTTTATTTGCACAGGAGAGGTGCTCCATCCCTCTGAACATTTTTGTGGCCTTCCTCTGGACTCTTTCCAACAGAGTTCATGTCTTTCTTGGACTGGTGACCTCAGAGCTGGATGCATCACTCCAGGTGGGGTCTCACAGGGGCAGAGTAGAGAGGGAAAATCGCCTCACTTGACCTGCTGGCTGCTTTTGATGGAGCCCAGAATAGGATGCACTGCTCCCAGTACTGACCCCTGAGGAATGTCACCTGGACATTGAGCAGTTGAGTGAGACCATCTAGACAATTCCTCATCCACTGAGTGGTCCACCCATCAAATCCATGTCTTACTAGTTTAGAAACAAGGAGCTCATGTGGGACAAAGTCAAATGCTTTTCTAGGCTTGCACTATCACTTGAGGAGACCTCTGTGTGTGCAGGCCTGGGAGAAAGCCAAGACCCATGGACGGGGTTTTGTGTAGAATGCTTATGACTTACTTATTTCTGAACACAAGGGAGATTTCTCTTGTATCCACACAGTGTGAACAGGAAAACAGGACTTTGCCCTTATAAATAAACACCATTGCTGGATCAAATAACACCAAATGCATTCATCTCCCTTTCTCATCAGAAAGGTAACAAGATCCTGTATGCTATCACCCTGCATGAATCTCAACATAGTAATATCCAAATGTGCTGCTACAGTTGTAATGATTAATTAACTAATATTCACAAACTCGATTTCATTATTTAGCATTTACAAAATTGATTCTGTCTGGAATACACATTATGAAGCATCAGATGAATGGAAAAGACGAAAAGAAGCATGCTCAGAGGCTGTTTATATATTAATGTATTTTAATATGCCTGAAATAATTTTTCAGTGAAAGCTTTACTTTTCACTTCGAATTTTGAGACTTAAACCACTGTTGAAGTAGAGTTAATTGACACCCTGTGGATGCTGAACAAAGAGAGTTTTACTTTATACATGTAATATAAAAAAAGGTAAACATTTCCAAAAAAAGGCGCAGTAAAACATCAGTCCACAACAAGCAGAGTATGTGGCAAAAATCCAAGATTTGTACAWTTTCTGCTCATAGAGAATTGTATTACCTAACTAAATGACATTAATTTAAAAAACAAGTTATCTACCTAAGAAATAGCAAACATCTTCAGCTTAATGCCTTTGCTGGGGGTAGCAGGTGAAAACACCTCTTTTTTTCAGAATCAGTGACTGCCATTTCAGGCTGCAAAAAATAGAAAGCAGTAAAATGTCAGCTGACACAATGAATATCTGTATAAAAGCAATGATACAACTTGGCTAAAGCTAGGGAGATGTATGTAATAGCTGAGGGCAGTAGAGCTGTCAGCCTGCTATGCAGACTTTATTGTATTTCTTATTAAAAAAAAAAGTAACACGATTTATATTGTGCACTACAGATACAACATTTTTGCATTTGTTAGTGCTCACCTTTCTGTCAGCACTTTGTCACCAACATAAATTTGCAGTATTAGTAGCTGCAAAATAAAGGTATGCAACAGGATGTAATGACTTCGTTAACTGGTATCTGCTTGTACACTTGTTCAATTAAATCAGGTCAATACAAGTGTTAAAGCAAACTTGATCAAAAAGTACTCTTATTTACTTAGATAAACAAAATAATTGCATTAATCAAACTAGAGCAGCTGCCAAATTTCCATTATGTCAGTTTCAGTGAAAAAGCAATCCCAAACTCCATGGGCAGCCACTCTGATGCTTCTGAGGATATTTGACCTATGCAAGTGCACATTATTTGCATCCCCACGAACATGAGAAAAACACATTTCTTTCTTACATCTGTCCTCTTTTGGTAGCTTTGGACTATTATGTGATCTCCCTCTACCAATATAATCTGGCTGGCACTAATTCAAAGAGTTTGTTCCTGCCAAATAGTCTTCCTTGTGACAAAAATGCTTCATACTTCTCCTTCTGTACTCCTACATATATTTGCATCCATCTTTGATAGCCTGTGGACTTCCAGGCCTTAGCAAACCCTCAAGGAAGTTTGCAGAAAATAAACTGTTTTAGTTGCAGAAAAACTATTTCAGAACTTTTTTATTGTCTTAGAAAATATGTTAATATTCATACTGTCCTCTGCAGTTGGTTTGCTGATGTTGCTCTCAATGGCATTACATAAAGATCATGAGCTCATAAAAAACAGGACAAGGATAAAAAGTATCTAAATGGCAAATAATTTGGGTAAACTGGGGTCATCAGTAAACATCACGGTTAAACCAAAATGTATTTTCCTGGTACACAATGCTGATGTGACAACAGATAAAACAGTAAGACTAGCAGTATGTTACGTAAACTACTTCCTACTGATACTAGTACAAGCTCTTCCTTTGTTTTTCACAAAACAAATGACAACATATATAAACAGGATGGAAAATCCGTGGCAATAACTAATAGGAGATTTTATCCCTTTTTAGTCTTAATGAAGTGACAGCATGAAAAATTATAAATGAAAATAAAAAG
The DNA here is from genome assembly GCA_018881555.1 of Amblyornis subalaris. Lineage (NCBI taxonomy): Eukaryota > Metazoa > Chordata > Aves > Passeriformes > Ptilonorhynchidae > Amblyornis > Amblyornis subalaris. The sequence goes on from JACAXG010000033.1 coordinate 3,492,916, forward strand.
AAAATTCTACCCAGCAGACACCATTAACTTATAGTCTGTAAGAATTTAACATAAATTCAGCTACATCTATGATACTTGAAGTTTTGCTTTGATGTTTGTGTGTACACATTGCTTGAAACAATATACACATAAAAACAAAATAGTTTTTTTTCCTGAAATCTGTGAAGTAGTCATGGAAGCACATTTGTTCTGAAATACAAATATWACAAATATGAGAAAGCTTGTTCAAATTTAGTAATGTAAACATTGCTTAATAGATAAATTAACTTAGAAAAGTTTGCGGGTTTTTCCCAAACAGTTCTTATTCCAGGATCTTGTAAGATTTTTATCGGTGGCTCTTTATAAAATTATTCTAGTCCACAATACAGTGTCTTTCCATGTGTTACTTATAGCTCATTTAGTGCTCAAGGTTTTGCTTTTTCAGAGCTCAGAATCTGGCACCCAAACACCAGTTTGTGACGTTGTAATACAGTAATCCATCTCACATCTTTTATGAAAAAGAACATTTTCACTCTACTGGATACTTGACATAAGAAGACTGAATGTTTGGCACTTCAGACAGCCAAAGGAAAACACCAYTTTCTGAACCATCTAGTTGCTTGCTGACTACTTAATAGTAACTCAAATTTTCTCACTTCAAGCTGTGGCTTCTTCTTCTTTTACACTTGCCTTTTTCTTCTCTCTCTTCCTTCCCCTCCCCTTCCCTAACATCTGCTTTCCTTACTCCAGGTCTCCCCTTCACTTTTTTTTTTTGTTATAAAAAATAGCAACGTTCATCACTTGAGCCACTATGCAGCAAAGGCAATGAAAAGAAACTCAAGTGAATGTTGGATGACGACACGAATGGTACTCCTTGAGTTCACCCAGGATACTCTTGCTGTATTTTAGTGCTTGTCTATCACATATCACACGTCTTAATTCTCCAGCTCTGGATCCCTCCTGAGCAGAGATGCACAYGACCATTTCTCAGCAGGAAGATGCGATTGCGTGTTTCTGTTACAGCTTCCATATTCTGAACACTTGTGATCACTGAAAAACGCCTTCACAGCCAATAATACCACACATTGCTGGACATCAAAGAGGCAAAAGCTTCTGAGGAAAGAAATACTACATGCTATAATAAACATCTGAAACAAAGCCAATCTTCTATTTTGTTGTATGAACAGTGATTCTAGGCACAGGCTATATGACAACYACATTTTCTTTTTCAAGAATGACAAGAACAAGAAAAAGAAAACAGCTATTAATTCCTTCAGAGAGCATCAAGTCCTTAGGCCTAGGGTCATGCTGCTGTATTTTAAGCATTTAGATGAATGAGATACGTAATTGCCCCAGGCCAGTGGAGAAGAATATTTAGATCTTAGACAAGCTGAAGCCTCTGGAGAGGCACTTCCCTTTCCATTAACTGCATATGCAACCTAGGAGAAATGCACTCATAATTTAGATGCCTCATATGAACCCCAATATAGATTTCATAAGCAAGTTACTCAACCCGGACTAATTAGGGTTGAAACAAAGCCATCTCTGAACCAAATACCACAGAATCTGAATCAAATGTCTATCGCAAATGCAGTTTTAGATTTGCTATTCCAATTTGCAGTACATAATTGCAAGCAACTATCGTCCATTTCAGCTCCTCCTTACATTTCTAGAGCTGAAGAGGTGATATTTGTTTATAATAGGCTTAGAAGAAAGCTTTACATTTCACTTTCCTGCTGCCTCTAAATGTTCTGTTACAGGAAGGATTGTCTACTTACCACTCAAGAAAGTAAACAGATAACTAACCTCTTCAAGTACAGCATATGTCTCTATAAATATTTCACCGCACATTTTGTTGTAGAAATAAAGCAAGAAATAACACACCCACTTCCACTAGAATTGATTCTGGCAGTTACACTTGCCAGACAGACTCAAAGACTACTGGACGAGCATTGGTGTGTGGCTGTCATCTTACAAATACACTTTAAATTCTAATCCCAAAGTTATAAATAAATCATTCGTATTTACAAGCCCTAGCTTAATTTTGTTAGACTATCTAAATCTGTAACTTAATATTTATTAGAAAAGCTTTTCTGTTTGTTTGGGTTTTTTTATTTACTGCAAGGAAAAAGAGAGTAAGTGAACAAACAAGAATCACAGAATAATTTAGGTTGGAAAAGACCTCCAAGATCATTGAGTTCAACCTTTGACCAATCATCACCTTGTCAACTAGACCATGGCACTAAGTCCCACATGTTTCCTCGAACACCTCCAGGGATAGTGACTCCACCTCCTCCCTGAAAAGCCTGTTGCAATGCCTGACCACCCTTTCCAGAAAGAAATTCTTCTTGATGTCCAATCCAAACTCTTCCTGGTGCAGCTTGAGGTTGTGTCGCCTCACCCAGTCGGTGGTTGCCTGGAAGGAGAGCCTGATCCCCTCCCTTTCAGGGAGCTCTGGAAGTGATAATGTCTCACTTGAGCTTCCTTTTCTCCAGGCTGAACAACCACAGCTCCCTCAGCCGCTCCTCAAAGGATTTACCCTCTAGACCCCACACCAACTCCATTGACCTTCTCTGGCACACTTCCAGCACCTCTTTAATTGAGGGGCCCAGAACTGAACAGGGATTCAAGGTGTGGCCTCACCAGTGCTGAGTACAGGGTGACAATCACTGCCCTGATCTCGTCGGCCATGCTATTCCTGATACAAGCCGGGATGCCATTGGCCTTCTCGGCCACCTGGGCACAACTGGCTCATGTTCAGCCAGTAGTGGACTAGCGCCCCAGGTCCTTTTCCGCCGGTCCACTTTCCAGCCATAAAATAATTAACAATATAAAAAAAATTTTCACTCACAATCAGACCCTAAGCCCAACCTAGCCTTATTATGTCCACAAAGAAATTAAACCTTGGTCTGGAGGATTTATTAATCATAAAGCCAAGCAAGTATTTCCATATTACAAGCATAACATGGGGAAAAAACCTGTCTGCCAAGCAATTTATTACAATAGGTGTAAATATGTAGAGGTGACTGGATCTCTGATACTAAAATTCATCCTCCTGAAGGTTTCTGCATTTTTGCACTGTGCTCTGGCAGATCTTGGAGTTATCCAGTCCTGTGCTTCCCAACACCCTGTAGTAATGCCTTCAGCTGGCCTGGAAGATGATTCACAAGTCCATTTGGTACCTGTGAGCAGGGTTTGGTTACCAAGACATACAAACCTATTCCTCTTGGATAGCTAAAATTTCTGCACAAGACTGCAGATGGGACACATGACTATCAGACAAGCCACTCTCTTCCTGGAACTGTACCTGGATGCCAGATGGAATAACTGCAACACCCAAAGCGACACTGGCAAGGGACACTGGTTACCTGTGACTGAGCCAAGGACTCCAACCCTCCCTATTACAAAACACAGAATTAAAGCAAAAAAAAAAGGAAAAAAGAAAACAGATGACCAAAAGTTGCAAAGGCATTGGACTGAAATAGCCGACCAGGTCAGAAGTAGCAGGCAAATGTACAGCCCACAAATTCTAATGCTAAAAAAATTTCATGCCTCCTGCATAAATTCTCTCACTTTCTCTTCTATTTTGCTAACTTAGTCATAGAAAAAGCCCCATGCTCTTTCATTTTTTCTTTATGAGTCAAAAATGAAACGAGATAAAAGATGATAGGAAATACTTAACTGATGCAACTCCTTTTCAGCCCCTGTCTGTGATGTTCATTTCCAGCTTTTCCACTCATTCTCAAGAGCAGGTTACCAGAATGGTAAATTCAACTCCGAAAGCTGTGAACATCTCCAGACAATGTCTGACAACATATGCACCAATAGGGTAAAAGCTCACTTTCCTGAATGGCTCATTGCCAATGTCTTCAAAGAGGGCAGGACTTTTACCTTGAGTAAGTGACATATTAGTTCCTAGTATTTCTATATCTACAGGAAATGACCATATAGAAACAGTATCTTCAAGGAACTAATCTTGCTGGCATAAAATTCGTCCTTTAGAATTACATGCCTGGCACCTGTGCTCCGGGTTCAAGCACTCCAGCTTTTTCCATGTACAAAGAGGAATAAAATATAACTTAATTACACTAATATTACAGTTGCTACCTATTTTATGACCTAAAATGATAAAAGGTGTAAGCTTGAGTATTCAAGTATATCTGGAGAATAAAGGAGTGTTTACACTTCATTCATCTCCTGTATACAGAAATAATCTTTGAAAACTCACAAAGCAGAGTCAATAAGAAGAGCAGGAAAAGATTCAGTCATTCTCATTAATTCTGTATTGAATTAATTAAGCAAATTAATAGCAGAAATGTATCTGTCAGACATCACTCATTTTACATAACAAGGTGCTTCATCTGAAAAGGAACTAGGAATGATTATGCATTGGATATATACGTCAGAGTACAGGGCAGTCCTAAAAGAGCCCCCAGAGGTTAAGTCATACATCCACCTGCCCCTTGCACAGGGTTCCCAGGCCGTCTGCAGGGCACAGAAGGGGCTGGCAGACAAACGCAAACCTGGAACATTGCTGTAAAACATGCAGGTACATGGGTTGCATCAGAGCATCTATGGACAAGGACAGCAACCTGAGAAACTAAATCTAAATTATATCTTCATTTTCAAACACACGAGGAAAACCAAGACCAGCAGATAACACTGGGAGCAGGGAAACAATTTTACCTCTCTGGGAAAAGAGGTTAACATCAGTAGGCTTGCCGTACTGATGCCAGATGGAGGTTTTTCAAACATCTGCAGATCAAACTGAAGTCTTCAGGCAAATCAGAGACAAATACATGTCAGTGTCCATGACCCACTCATAAACAGGATCAGGGAAAACCAAACCAACCAAATAAACAAATGCAAACAAACCTGGAGGCAGAACTTTCTATGATTTAGGCATTAACTGAGAAGTGTAATGTTGTAATTCCTTTGTGGTCAGCTACTCCAGCAGGGACATAATAAGCAGGACTTAGAAGAATTTTGAGAGAAGTGTGCAAAGGATATTATAAGAAACAATATGCTTTTAAGTAAAAACTTAAATTTCTTTACACACAAACGCTTTATAGACATGATCAGAAAACTGTAAAATTTTAAGCGAACATTTTTCTGCTTGGATTAGCCATGCTAAATGGGCAATACTTTTGCCCTTTCTTCCTATTTCCTTTTTATTCAAAACTCCGCACTTCACACAGTGCCTCTTAGTTCAGAAAAACATGAGAAGATGTACGTCACTTGTGAAAAAAAAGACAACAGCAGAATTAAACATTTTTATTAACCATTTAGCAGCAGAACCAAGAAATACCAACATTTTGGAAATGCCAAGATGGTACTTTAGAGCCACCCTTTGCCTTTTTCCGTGGTCTACGTATAAGGTAGTTGTTTCAGTCTCAGGAAACATCCCTACATACCACCTCCAAGTGAGGAGAACAGTGAGTCTCAGCAGCAAGGAATGTGCTGTAGACAGCTGATTCTTGCTGTGCTCTGTGAGCCAGATACCTGGGAAGGCTGGAACTGAACTTCTATCCACAATCTCTTCTCCACTCACACTTGTGTGGGAAAGCAAGAACCACACAGGTCTTGCTCTGCCTTCTCTTTCCAGTAATCAAAAGTATGGGAGACAGCCTATGGTAGCATCTACACCAACTAGTTACACCTTTTCAATTTCCAACCGGGATTAATCAAAGCAGCTATAAACGGATCATTAGAAAGGATGCCAATGAGACAATAGTTAATATCACAATCCATGTCAAACATTTTAAATACAATCTCAGTAACAAAGGCAGAAAGACAGACTTTGAACTACTCTCAGTACAAGAAAGAAGGACAGCAAAAAGGGACCGCTACATCATTTTCTATAATTCTGAAAAGCTAAGTCCCCTTCATCTCCCAGCTGCTGCAGTAAAATATAGTACTTGTGGAATCTGAAATAGATTCTCCAAGGAAAAAATGTACCACTTTCATGCCAGCCATGGAAATATTATTTCATTTGTTGTTTTCCAATGACAGCCGTAGTAAGTCCTAAGCATGAGTCTTGCACAACCTTGCAACTCATTCTCCTTTGTTTGTGCATTTAATTAGAGATGGATAAGATATTGCCCAGATAACTTTAGATATAGGAGAAAAAAATTTACAGCAATTTACACAATAAAGTAATTAAATTTCCCAGTGCAAATGTATGCTGTTTATTTCATTTGTTTAAACACATATGCCAAACACCTTCCCTCCAATAACCATCAACCAGCAACACAGAAAACCTGTGAAGGCTGTACAGTTATGCTGAGTACTCTCTGGAGGAAACTTTAATTTGCGTGGAGGCCCACGTGAATGCTTGGTGCATGTTACGTAAAATGAGTGTTGAAAGAGCAYACAGGGCACAGGGAAAAGGGATGAACTGAGGCGTTGTGGTCTGAGTTAGCTGTTTGCATTTGGTACTTTGATGACGCTACAGAGTTGTTACAGCAACAGGCCAAAACCTCCTGAGGAGCAAAAAAGAAGAAAAAAAAAACCAAACCGAAAGAGGAGTTTATGTGACATGTAGGTCACTGTGCATCTGTTTGGAATGAACATGGGGAATGGACACTGCCCCATTCCAAAACCTCTGTACAGGCCTGAATTTCTCCATTTGTTTCGCTTGGGACTTCATCATCCATTAGACTCTACAAACAAACGTGTCCATCCCCCCTTTAAACTAAATAAAACCCTAGCTGGTCTGGTCAAGTAGAGGAAAACTACAAGGATATTACAGAAAATAGATAGAGAAAGTAACTTTTTTCCTGACTGTATTGGGTCTGACTGAGCTGGAGCTCATTTTCCATAGCAGCCCTCACAGTGCCGTGCTTTGCACTGGCAGGTGGAAAGGTGCTGATAACACACCAGTGTTTTGGCTACTGCTGAGCACAGCATCAGCACTGGCACAGCATCAGCGCCGTCTCTCTAACATTCCCCTCCCACCCCTACCAAGGGGCTTGGAGTGGGCAAGACCCTGGGAGGAGACACAACCAGGCCAGCTGACCCAAATGAACCAAAGGGATATTCCACACCATATGATGTCAGCTCAGATATAAAAGATAAGGAGAGAGGGGGAATGGGAGGCATTTGTTATTTTACAGTGTTTGCCTTCTGGAGCAAGCACCACGTGCTGAAGCCCTGCTTCCCAGGAAGTGGCTGAACATTGCTCACCGACGGAAAGTAGAGATTAATTCTTTTCTCCCTTTGCTTCTGTGCATGCTAACTTTCACATTTCTTTTTGCTTTAGTAAACTGCCTTATCTCAACCTACTAGTTGTTTTCCATCTTACTCTCTCTCCCCTGTCCTGCTGGGAAGGGGAGTAATAGAGCAGCTTGGTGGGCACCTGGCATCCAGCCCAGGTAAACCCACTACACTGACTGTTTCATAACAGCTCTGAAATTCCTTAACTTTTCCTCTCCTACCATTCATGTCTTCACCTCACTTTCCTGCTTTTGTGATTAACAACAGCAGCAACTTGTAATGTAAGTGGTTTGAAAGGATTAGTAAGGGAGTTGACCTGACTTACATTGAACTCGGAAGCATGGAAACTATTGAACTGCAAACAGTGTCAGACTCTTCATCATTGTTTACTGCTATGGTTGTCTGCCTCCTTGTCATTTACCTTTGTTGGATTTTGAAACATTCACTAAAACCTGACCATTCCTAACAATTTTCTCTTTCTCAAAAATAATAATTAGTGTCTGGAAATTGCATGCAAACATTTTTCATTGTATTGATATAAAACACTAATAAGGGATAATTTGTCATCATAGGTCTATTTTGAATATCTAAACTATCTAGATTTGTTACCCTTACTATTTATTTAGTAATGCATCCCAGGAAAAAATGAAAATCTGAATTTTAGTATCTTGATCATATTGAAAACAATAGAATTAAAAGGGTATTTCAGAAATGCATTAATTCTAACCATTCATGTCATCATTGGTCTGGATAAAGTCACACATCACCTTGATGCAGTATAGAAGACTGACTATAAAGAACGAAAGCAACCTGGACAAACGTTCACATTTTGGTGCATGGCATGTAGCATATTGTAGTTTTTGGTTTATACTGTCAAATGTACATACGGGAAGGGTAACATCAATTTATGACAACTACATTATTCAGATACAGCAAATTTAAGTTTCTAAAACCTTCAGGGCTCTACAGTATGTCAAACATAGTTACATTCTCATGTTTAGTGGCCCTTAAATGTGTATCCTAATTATGTAAATACCTACATTTTACATAAAACTCCTCACGGACTATTGGCAGGCAAGGGAACACACCTTTTGTATACACAAACACACACCAGAAAGTGGGGTCACCAATGTTTCAGCTCTGTTTAACCTATGACTAGCACAGGGCTGAAGGAAGAGTGCTTGAACAGGCACGAGCAGAGAATGACTTTTCACTGATGCTTTTCACCCACTTATCAAATTCAAGTAAGACATAAATGTAACTTCTTGCACTAAATGGGAAACTACGATATTTTTGAAAACACATCCAGTTCAGCCCAGAAGTGAATTAGCTGCTGTACATTCAGCTCCATGGGAATGTGCTGAGGATGACTAGCTGGCTGAGGATTATTCATGGCTGTGAAACCTGCTCTCAGCATTCAGAGCCGATAAGCACACACTGCATGGCCTTTTGGCTGTCTATATTTGTACCACTCTGCTTAGAGGGCTTTGCATTTGCTTAGCATTGCTCAGGTCATTACATCAGGCATCAGTGCTTCTCCGTAAAGCAGAACGACTGCCTGAAGCAGTTTTAATCTGTTTGTAACTGGAAATGTTCCATACAGGTCAGTGGCTATCACTTGTTGGAGTGTGCATAATGTAATTAGCATGGGCTAAAATTGCTATTTTTGACTTAAATAAGGGATTTTTTGCTAAAGTCCACAGCTTTATCTGAATAGATACTGAACTCTATCTTGCAGTAGTGGCACAGTCCACGGAGGCTTCTAAACAAAACCATTATGCATAAATACTACTGGAGGCTGAGGAGGACGGAAGGGGTGTTTGGTTTTCTGCAAGTCAATATTCTGCTGCCCTAGCTCTGCAGAATTTAAAAGTAGTCTTTCTCTTATTAATCAATACAGAACGTGTATTGATTAATACATGATGGAGGGCATGAAAAATGTTACTACTGGTAGCACAAACCTTGTAAAGCCTTCCACAGACTATTCCCTGTTATGTCACACATTATTCACCAGATAGCAATTTTGACTTTCTAAGTCTTTTGGACTCAGCTGTCTTATTTCAGCAGAATCTTGGAACAGTAGTTTCTCTGCTCCTAGATGTCTACAGCCCTAAAAACGTTTGTGAACTAAAAAGTCACTACCTTTCCTTCAAGCTCCCTCCAAGCTTCAGGAGTTCCTGCAGCTCTTCCTCAGCTAAACCACTGGACAGCTTTTGAAGCACTTTCCTGTGTTTCTAAGTTGTTTGGTAATTAAACAGACCTGGGTTTGAGAGTCAGGTCATGCAATTATTCTGAGGAAAACAAGACAACTTTTCCAGAGTACTGATACTGTCTGCTGCCCTCTCATTGCATTTTACATATTTAAAGCCTAACTTTCATCACAAGGTAAAATTAGCACTGAAGCAGATAATTTTTAAAGCATCAATTCATAATGTTAAACAGAGCAAGTGACTTTCCCTTTGAATTTCCATGTTAACATCCATCCCTACACTCTGTGTGTTCCTTGTTTTAAATGGCAACAGGCAGAAAAAAAAACAGGGAGGGAAAACTGCAATGAGTAATGATGAATTGGAATTGCATTTAGTGCTAAGAAAAGTCTCCTTTTATTATTAAATAGCACTGTTAACACAGGATCCGAATGTATTGATTTAAATTGGGCTATATTTGGTAGCTACTGCAGAGAACAGACATGAATACAGTCTTTATTCTGTACAGTTTATGCTCTGAAAGATACTGAGATGTAAAAGGACGTTTGGGAAGAAATACAACCAATTCTACTGATATACTGACCTCTTTGCATACTAAAACAATAATCAGTTCTTCATATCCCATCATCCTCTCAAGACACTGGAAAGCACTACAATTTAGAGCTTCATCACTGGCATTCCAGCAGAAACAGGTCACAGGCAGCCTGAAACCTTACCTATGATGGAGAACTGAATCAAAAAAGGGTGGGGAAGATAAGGACAGCTCCTTTTGCAGAGGGGTATAGAGCAATCTGATAAAATACAAAAATAAACCAGCCAGGAAAGATATAGCAGCTTCCAGAAGATAAAAAGCACAAAACAAATGTGATGGAAGAAGATGAGGAAGTGCAGAGATTTCCAGTGTGAGAGTTCAGAATCCAAGATTACTGGCAAAAAAAAAACCTGCTTGAGTGTCTGTGCTTAAAAGATGAAGGAAAAAAGACAAATAGGTGAGATAAAACAGAAAAGGCAAGGCAGTGTCTCTAAAGGATATGGAAGTAAGCTTGGATCACACCAGGACATGTTTTAGAAAATTACTGTAGATATGCATTAGCAATTACAAGCAGAAAGAGAAGAAATAAAATTAGTTGTAACCTTAAACAAACATAGAATATGAATGGAAAGGCAAGCCTGGGGCTACTTATTTGTCTATATATTGTTCAATCTTCATCAAGGAAACCAAAACCTTTAGATCCAAATGGCAACAAAGATCAAATAAAAATATATTGACAGTAGTTAGTTGTCATTCAGACCTAGGCTAGAGAACTCATGGGAGGGTTTAACTATCATACATGTACAAAGGGAATTCTTTGATAACAATTAGAAAAAGAAAAAATCCAAGTATGGTAGCTTGTCTTAATACAGCCAGTGCTGAAGAAACCTTTCTAATCACATTCAGCACATTTAGAACTTGGAGGAGGGGGTGTTTGTTTTTGTTTGTGGTTTGTTTTTTTTAACTGTTGTGCTGTAACATAATTATTAATTATTAAGTGCATGGCTCTGTGGAGAGAAATGCCAGTCTGTTCCAGATGACCAGCTGCTGGAATTACAGCCCACTGTTAACCATTTGCTTATCCTGCTTCTTTGCAGCCTTGATCTAGTCCCTCTCCGTAATCTTTGCACACTCCTTTTGCTGTTCCCATCGTCCCATTCTTGACAGACAGGTGGATATTCTGAAGGCCAAGCATGAAACGAAGCAAGAGGAGACTACTTTGAAGTCCTTCTTTCTCCCCATGCAAAGCTCAGCAGACTTCTGTACTTGAAACTTAGGCTATGCTCCCCTGTTTCCGAAAGGCAGAGGAGAGGGAAGAGGCCACTTGGACTGGTAACTTGTGCCCATTCTCCTTACCTGTTTGTAGACAAGGTTAATAGTGCAACAAATTTTAGAAATATTTGCTGTTTCCTGTCTTTAATATCTGGGAGAAGAAAAAAGGGGATCTGAAGGGCATTTCTACTCAGATATGTTTACAGATATTTTGTTTTGGCTTAAATCTAATTGCAGACTTTAAAAAATCCAAACAAACAAAACTTCACTTCCTCTTCACAGTAGGGAGGCTTCACAGGAGTAATGAGTGCACTCCCAGATATCCTTGTTTATTCTTGTTTAATCAAGACCAAAATGCTAAGCTTCATAGGCAAGGTCTATTATGTAAATTAACTTGAATAGTTCAAAATGGCTTAATTTGTATTGAAAAGATCCCATTAGTATGTGCATTCTTCAAACAAAAAGAAATCTGCATACCAGTGTAGGGTGTATTTATCTGTATAATTAGTGTAATTGTAATGGCTGCAAAATGAAAATCTGTAGACACACTCTAGAAAACATGAAGTAACCAATAACAATTATCATTCCTATTGATATAATGTGCTAACTGACTGAAGAGCTCCCTCCTAGGGACTTTTAAATGTGTTTAGAAAGAGCACAAGAAGTCCCAGAACTACAGGATCACAGAATGGATGAGGTTAGAAGGGAATACCGGTGGGCTCAACTGGTCCAACCTCCCTGCTCAAGCAGGGTCATCCTAGAGCACATGGCACAGGATTGCGTCCAGACAGTTCTTGAGCATCTCCAATGAGGCTAAACCCAGAATAGGTTACAAGAGTTAGACAGTGTCTTGGGGTGACTTTATGATGTTATATATTCCAATCATCTGCTTAATGCAAAATATTAACTCTGTGTCTTTAAGCTGGCTCGAGAAGCCAGGCGCTGTGTTTTGAATACTTCAAGGATATTTACATTTTTTACTTATCACTACTGCTGGGGCAACCGCCGTTTTCTCTAGCTAAATGCGAAGGGAACATTTTTTACTTTTTTTCTCTCCTCTAGCCAGTTTTTCTCTCGGCTTTTGTCATTCTCAGGAGAAAGATAGAGAGAGCACTTTACTTTCTTTTTCTTAGCTCTCTCGGCCCTGCTTTTACTAAGGAGAGGGATATCGGAGAGAGTTAAAACTTACTTTTGGCTTTTTACCTAGCCTCTACCTGAGGCAAGGAAAGAAGACAGCTTTTTTTTTTTTTTCTGGGACCATGGTTTTTCCTTCTTCCTTTGGAACTTTACAACAGAGAACTGAACTCCGTTCCACATACCATCACCATCGGAGGCCTACACCCTAGGCCCAGAGAGGGGTCTACACCGTAACCTAGCAGCCTTCAGGAAACAGAGCAGAAACCACACCCAGGAAACAAAGGACTCTAAATTTATCCAGGTTTTCTCCACCATGAGAGGTTTATTATCTAACATTATTCTTTTTTTTTTTTTCCCCTGGTGCCTGCATGCACTACCCCAGCAGTGGGTTTTGTTAAATAAACAGGTTTTTTCACTTTCCTCTGAGAAATTCTTAAGGTGGGGTGGGGGAAGGGAGTTTTAGAACCCTATCTTTTGCAGAGGAGACTCTTCGAGTCTTCCTCCTAAGTTTGTCCAAACCATGACAGACAGTTAGTTCCATATAAAGTGTGGTTTACAGTTTATATGAAATTTTTTGTTCTCCTTAATGAAGTCTTAAAGAGCACATCTTTAAGATGTGCTAAAAACACAGTTAAGGCACAAATGCTGAGAGCTGATTAAGAACTTTTTTTTTTAAGCTTGACTAAATAAATTCACATTGTCCAGCACATTCCTAACTTTATACCTGGGTAGAGGTCACACAGAATCAGGGGGCACAACATACATGCTCCAGGTTGAAGACACACCAAAGTGAGCTGCTGAATAAGACCTAAATTACACCTTTGTGAGGAAGCTCAGCTGGGAGGCCAAAGTCATAGACCAGAAATTATCACTTAGCCCTCAGATACTTCTTCCTCCAGACACAAACAGAATTATATTCTCCCCAGGGGGCTGCAGAGAATTTTGCATTGGTGACAAGATAGGTGTGATTTTCTATCCAGACTAAGGAGAGCGATAATACAGCAATCCCCTCCAATACCCCCGCTAGCAGTCCAGGGGACCTGGGCTTCTGAAACGAGCTCCTGAGCAGATCTCAGCCTGGCTCTCCACCTCCTGTGTAATTATGCTGCTTTTCAGGATGCTAACGTCATGGTCTCAAATTAAAACTTGAAAATCCACAGACAAAATCCTGCAAGTGCATTTTATTCTGGATTTGAAGGGTTGTTTGCTGGCATTTGAGTAATGTAGGAGAATAAAAACTCTCTCAAAAGAGCAGGATAACCTCTCTTAATAAGACCTTTGGAAAGCACATACTATTCAACCGAGCATGTAAGAGCTAAGGATATAATTCTCAAACAGAAATGATCGAATTGTGCCTTGAGATAGGAGTGTCACTCCAGTGAATACTGTTTTCTATCCAGCTGTTTGTTATGGCGTACTTGCTCAAATGATAGGGTGGTCAATAAACAACTGTGGCTGTGCCATGAGCTGGTCTCCATCAGCTGCCTCCCATTCTGGCACAGGACCGACTGCTGTCACCTGTCCCGTGTATCAACAGGAGACTGCAAAGCCCTCAGGGCTACCAATCTGATTCTGCTCCCTTCACCAACAATCAGAATTGTATTTTAAAACAGTTACATACCAATATATCCAAAGAAAAAAAAGACTTTCTATGCTACTGATGAGTAGCCCACAGGTCAGCCCACAGCTTTGATATCTAAGACGAAAATACTAATGTTTCTATTATCTTTGAGAACCAGGCTCCAGAGCTCTCCTGAGGAGTTTTCACATTATTTTCTGCACACTATACTACTGGATTTATATTCTAGCAGAAAACAAAAGTCATTCTTTTCCTAGCATGCTCCAGCTTGCAAGAGGAGATCAAGCACATTATGTGAACAAGAATTCAGTGAAAAAAAAAAAAGAAGTCTAGCTGTTTGAAAAGATAATTAATTTACCATAACAAATAGAAAGAAAAAACATTTGGCAGGTGGTGATTGACTTAGCATTGCTGCTAGCAAATTTCAGTTTACTTTCAGTAAGAGCATGTTCACTGCATAATAACCCTGAGTTCACTTTGCCAAAATCAGTGGAGAAACAGCCTGTCAACTGCGATAGATGTAGCTGGCTCTAGGAAGCCGGCCTAGAGTATTCCGTTTCAAAGTGGTGAGTAAACAAGGCCTGTCTTCCATTTGGGGGCACTGGAACCACCGTTCACAGAATCACAGAACCAATTAGGTAGGAAAAGACCCTTGGGATCGTCGAGTCCAATCTGTGACCCAACACCATGATGTCAACAGACCATGGCACTAAATGCCATGTCCAGTCTTTCCCTAAACACCTCCAGGGATGGTGACTCCACCTCCATGGGCGACCCATTCCAATATCTCATCACCCTTTCTGTGAACAATTTCTCTCTAATGTCCAGCCTAAACCTCTCCTGGTGCAGCTTAAGACTGTGTCCTCTTGTCCTGTCGCTGGCTGCCTCAGAGAAGAAACTGACCCCCATCTGGCTACGCCCTCCTTTCAGGTGGTTGTAGAGAGTGGTAAGGTCACCCCTGAGCCTCCTTTTCTCCAGGTTGAACAATCCCAGCTCCCTCAGCCACTTGTGTCACGACCTGTGCTCCAGACCCTTCACCACCTCCAGTGCCCTTCTCTGGACACACTCCAGTACCTCAATGTTTTTCCTGAACTGAGGGACCCAGAAGCAGACACAGGATTCAAGGTGCAGCCTCACTAGTGCTGAGTACAGGAGAAGAAACACTTCCCTAGTTCTGCTGGCCACACTATTGCTGATCCCAGGCCAGGATGCCATTGGCCTTCTTGGCCACCTGTGCACAGCTGGCTCATGTGCAGCTGCTGTCGACCAGCACCCCCAGGTCCTTTTTCACTGGGCCACTTTCCAGCCACTCTGCCCCCAGCCTGTAGCGCTGCATTGCAGCCAAAGTCTACTTTGTCAGTCTTGCTTCATGCCGGTGGTCTCGGCTCATCTATCCAGCCTGTCGGGATCCCTCTGCAGAGCCCTCCTACCCTCCAGCAGATCAACACTCACACCCAACTTGGTGTCATCTGCAAATCTGCTAATGGTAAACTCAATCCCCTCATCCAGATTATCAATAAAGCTATTAAACAGGACTGGGCCCAACACTGATCCCTGGGGAATACCACTGGTGACCAGACATCAACTGGATGCAGCACCATTCACCACCACTCTCTGGGCCCAACCATCCAGCCAGTTCTCAATCCAGAGAAGAGTGCAAGTGTCCAAGACGTGGGCTGAGAGCTTTTCCAGGAGAATGCTGTGGGAGATGGTGTCAAAGGCTTTGCTGAAGTCCAGGCAGACAACATCCACCAGGCAGGTCACCTGGTCATAAAAGGAGATCAGATTGATCAGGCAGGACCAGCCCTTCCTAAAATCGTGGTGGTTGTTCATAGTTATCTTTGCCTCTCCTCTATGGGCTGTACTCTATGATTTACACAGGGCATATAAAATACCGAACAGTAATCCTCTAATTTTATCTGAGCCTTTATGGTCAATGAGGACCATATTGATCCATCCAGTATATCAAAATGTGTAATTTGAAAAAAAAAATTCTTAAATGGAAAATAGAAACAGGAAATGAGGACTGAAGAGGAGAAGGACTATAGATTAAATATTAAAAGAACACAAATACGGCTTGACCATCAAAACAATTCCTCAGCTGAGAAATGTTAGCTTTCTACAAAGAGTTGCTCCCTTGTAAGTATTTTATAAATCACTATTCTGGTGGCGAACAGTATGCAACTCGTTAAGCTCCTAGAGATGTTACATCTACATCAGAAAAGAATGGCTCTATTTTTAGCCACAAACATGTTCTGGGTAAAGAAAAGCGAAGTAAAGCCATGGCAATTAAACCTAATAGCTGTGCACAGCAGTCCTGTCAGGCTGTCTCTCTATAGGTGAATGGAAAATGCAGTGGGACTAAAAGCTCTGTAGCTAAAGGAAATTGCACAATTAAGATGCAGTTCTGATTTGGTATTTGTAATTTCGTTTTTTTAGGGGAGAGAAGCCATGCATTTGAGATTTTCTACTAATTACAAGGAAAACATTTCAGTAAGATTTGTTCCTTTGATCCTATACCATATTTCTTCCAAGAATTAGAAATAAAGTGATTTTCCATTTCTTAAGATGCTGTTCAGTTATAGATAAAAAAGAAAAAATGAAAGGAAGATCTAATCATTCACCATTTGGCTCTCTGCTTTCCTTCCAGGATTCTCAACTCCACCCCTAGTCTTTAGATCTTTGAAAAAAAACCCCCACCAACAACCAAGCAAACCAAAACAAAACCAACCAAACCACAAACCCTAAATCAAACCCCATAACGCCACAATACAAAACCAAAAGAAATGTCTAACACAACAAAATGCTCGTCTATTTTTCAGATATTGCAGATATTTCTCATTAGCCATTGGCCCGAATTTGAGAGTGCTTGGGTAAAGCCACTTGTAAGATACTCAGGATAAATAGGTGCTAATTATGTTTTGAAGAGTCTCTTAGCACTTTTTGACATGTTGCATCTCCAAAAATTGTCTCTTCTGAAAATTTCAATAAAGCGCATCTGAAGTGAGATGTAGCTGAAAAGAGTCATTAGAAGAGGCATTAAGGCATTCTGGGACATTATTGGTAATCATGAAAATAAGAAGAATACTAGGAGCTTTGAAAGATTTTTAAAGTATGCGAAATGACTAAATACAATTTGGAGTCCTAATCATTATGCTTAACTACAGGCAAACATAGTTTTGGAGGAAACAAAGAAGTAACAAGATTGCTAAAATGGTGGGATTGAGCTGTCTACCACATTGTTGAGTGACATCTACTTTTCACAGCAACAGGCAAGGAAGTTTTACAGCCAGTAGTGTCTTAAGATGAGATTTTCAGGATGACACTAGTGCCTGAATTAGAGAAGCTCCCTTCAGGTTTGCACTAGAAAAACATAATCCACTGAACTGGGAGATTTACCATGTCAAGGCTTACACACTATGCCACTTGGGGTATGGCACACCTGTCCCTTTGCATCTTACGTCTAAAGAAATGGACCCAAGAGCTCTTCCATGTGATGCTACAAAGATAGAAAATAATCACAGTGTTTAGCAGCCAGGCCCCTGAACAGAACGCTGAGGTCCAGCATTTAAGACATGTCTTGGAGTCTTCTCTCTGAGGATGAGGTATTGAAGTGTTTCTGTTCACAGGCTGTGATAAGCCTCAGCTGTAGGTGGAAAAAAATGGCTGATAACTGGCACATCTAATTGAGCTTGCAGCACCTGTGAGGGTTTTTCCTTTTTGGGAGAATACAATCAGTAGCAGACAGCTTTCCAATGTATGTTTATAGGGATGCTGGAACCAGATATTTACAGAGTGGAAAAAAGGATTTCAAACCACAGCTAACACAAATATACGATCTCAAAATTTGCACACTGGAATTCCCTCTTAAAATAAAGGGTTAGAACCTATTTATGTTCTCTGAACAAATACAGGCTCTTTGAGAGTCTCTGTGCAGTCATTCCTTTATACAACTGCCCTCTTCTTACGCTTCAGCCCAGAGGAGCTTCATAGGTAGAAGCACCATTTCATGTGACTCTCTTAGTCAAATGGTTCACTTCCAAATGGCTATCACAAAGATTTCATTTTTCCTTTCTTAAGAGGGTATATGCTCCTACCAAGTCAAACCCTGAGTCTGAAGTACCTCTTCATCTATAATAAAGGCATATCACAGCAGTTACAGATACAGATGCTGCATCAATAAATACCCAGAAACACGGGCTTATTTGTTACAGCTTTGTATCTCTGAAGGTCTGCAAGGAGGGGGCGCAGAAATCAATATGTGCAAACAGCAGGAATACTGAGTAACTGCCAAGGTGGACAGACACAGCTCTCCAAAGGCTGGAGGAGAGGCAAGGGAAATGGAAAATCATGAAGTAGAATAGAGAACCCACAGACCCACGAAAACTCCTCTTCAAAAATTTTGTCCCTGTGTCTTGCAGAGAAAATATACAGAAAATATATTTCTAGAGGAAAAAGTCTGTATTAAGCTAAAATTGTAGTTCAGGACGTATTTTAGTAACTAACAGTAATACAAAAGTATTTCACCTGTAGTGAAATAATCATTAAAAAAGGAGGAAATTGACTATTAAATAGAACTAAAACTGAAAGATACAAAAGCCCTCAAAAGTGTGTTATCCAAGCGCCCTTGGGTCTGTCCAAAAGCTATTCAATACAACACCCAACAACAACAAAAAACCCCAGCTGAGATATCCTTTTTCACCAGGAAAAAAAAAAGGGCTTAATTTTCATAAGCAATACAGCAAAACAGAATTATTTAAATTCCATTTAAAATTTTTATACTAATGCCATCCTCTGGGACCAACAGAGAGCTCAAGACACAAACTATAACCTAGTGCTGTAACTCCCATCAGCTTGACTAAAGGCAAAAGACACAAGTCCACCTTCCACAATGTTTTACTGTGAACCCTTCCATTATGCTACAGAAGTTCAGTATGTCACAAAAAGACAGAGAGGTTACGTGAAATAAGACTTGCACATATATATAAAGCAGCAGAGGAGAAAGAACCTGACCTTAAACTGTTAATTTAACAAAAATACAATTGTGCTTTTCAGCCTGAAGCCAGTGTTACATAAGTACAGTAATAGAGAAAAATGGTTTCCATGCAACATAGCCTGATAATCTATCTGAATAAGAAGCTATTTTTAGTTTTCAAGAAGAATGACTTCTTCAGATGAAAGCATCACTTTCACTATACTCAAAAATTACTTATCGTCAGCCGTAAGTATGTGTACCATTTATTTACACGTTTTGCATAGATTTGATATTTTACCTGATGCATCTCCTACATGTTAAATTCTATTAAAATACATATACTTTAGTAGAGTATTTTATTTCAGTAGATTCTGTTTATTAAAATGAGTAAGTACACGGCTCTTCTTGAAGCCAACTGTATTGTTACGTTCTGTAAATAGAAGTCAATAATGTTTCTCTGATATTAGTTATAATTTTTAAAGGCACTTTCCTTGTAAACCAATTTCTCACAACAGTGCTCTACAATAGCATAATAAAGATTTTTTTTTTTCCCCCAGCTTATTCTTTGACCATTTAAAAACTCTTTCTGCTGGATGCATGGCACTTCTACACAATGCTCATCACAAGCAGAATTCAGAAGATGCTGTCAATTATGTCACTGCCTTGTATTGAGACTGCACTACAGGATTAATTTAAAACAGAATCCCACACCAGAAGTCTCTGAGGTAGTACCTAAAACAAAGTACTCACTTTGTTTTTGCATCAAGAAAAGTTAAAGAATAAAAAAGCAGAATGGAGAGCATGACAGCAACAGAAGTCATGTTAGTGTCACAGAGAGAGAGAGCCATGCTTTCTATGTATAAATATATAAGGCAGCATGACAAAAGAAGTCGGAAGGCAAAAATGTCAGAGGAGAGGGGGCACGACAGAAGACGGAATGGTAAAAAAAAATTACATATTAAAAGTTTAGGCAGAGCTAGTGGATGGACAAACGATCGCAGGTGACTAAAGTCCTGTGATTCCAGATGTAACTCTGCAACTCAAGAGCGACTGCCCTCAGCCCAACCCACTAGTGAAGCAAAACCATGCAGAGCACCAGGCAAGTGACTTTAGCCGCTGAAATTTACTTCAGGAATGCAGAACTGTGAGTACAGTCACTGAAAGCTGAGGCACCATCCAGCTTCTCATTTAGTGAGAGCAGCTCCGTGTCCTCAGCAAGAGCAGTTGTTGGTTGTCTGAGCTGAGGGCACAATCACCTCAGGCTTGTTCGTGTACACTCGTGTTTACCTATACCAAGAGATAGTGATAGCCAGCATGATTGTTCAGATTTATGTTTTTCCATGATGGTCAGCTCTGCATGTGTATGTTAGGAAAATCATGGACTTAGCCGATATATATTTGGAGATAATAATGCAATTCAGCACTACCACCTTCATCTCCTGGGAAAAAGAACAGTTATTTAGCGTAAACACTTTGTTTACTCAACTCAAAAACTCAAAAACAGTGCTGGCTAGCCAGCTGACATATGCCCAAGGCATATTTATCTGAAAAGAAAAACTCCTTCAAACAAGGACAATGCAGTAATGAACAAAAAAATTATATCTATTGCCCTCGTAACACTGTAATTAGGGATGGGATTTAAATATGGCAATACCTTTAAGGGAAAATCTGAGGGAAAACATAAACCAAAACAATTACTGTTTCTAGAAGGAAAGCTGAAAACCTGTCAAAAATGATACCTGAAGTTGTACTCCCACACACCTATAAAAACTTGTTTCAAATTTCTGTATTCACATTTCTGTATCATTGCATGCTGTTTCTCAATTGTGCCCATGCCACAGTTACAGACCTTTTTTGTGGAGCACATTAATTGGAAAAATAATTGACACAGGTGGACCAAGCACTGCACTGCCATGACCATCAGCCTGGCACAGCCGTGGCAAAGGCAAAAGAAACACTTGGGGCAACAGGAAGGGAAAAGCAGAAAAGCCAACTCTGCCAATGGAGAAAGTAAGAATCAATGAATGAACAAAAATATACGTCTATTTATGAATAAATAGATAAGAATAAAGCCTAAGATGTTGGGAGTTGGTTTTGGTGGACTTTTTTTTTCATTTTACAAAATAGTGTTTAGAAGAATATATAAAATATAGACGCAATATGTAAAACACATACTTTATCACACTTGAAAGCTATCGCCGTCAGAGCCCTATTTTTAGGCATCAGTCTGGGATGAACGATGAGCTCGATAAGGACTACATAGCTCTGGAACACAGAAGAGTTTGACTGTCACCTGAGACAGCAAGAGCCAGAGAACTCTGAATAACCATTTTGTGCATGTACAGGGAAATCAGTTCTTATGAGCAATGGGGCATTCAGACAAACCCTTTTAGTGCCTGGATGTGTAGCAGGGGAACTAGTAGATGGATAATGTTCTGGTTGCCAGGGAACCTGGAAAAACAGGATGCATCTTTGTGGATCTTTTCCCGCAAGTCTTTTACGGAATTCACAGCAAGACACTCCCTCAAGAAGTGTGTGTCCTTGTGACATAAACAAACAAAACTTCAGTTAGTAGCTGCAAATTCTTTCTTGATTGCTAATGTTATGCACCAAGTCTTTACTTAAGGGGTTTCTGTTTGTTTTAATACTATTTTTTTTAAATTCAAACAGTACATCACAGCTGTACTTCAGTTGGGGTCAGCCCGAACACTGTTACAGCAATTGCTGGCACAATTTTTGACCAAATGCGTTTGGACTGAGACAACTTGGTCATTTAATTTAATTAAAATCTCTTCTCTCTTTTCTACCACGTACAATTTAAGCCATGTGTAGAATCTTAGATTAGTGCAGCGGTGAGAAAGCAAATCTATCTACTGACAATTTCTCCAAGCAAATCTTACAGTTACTGTTAATAAAGCAAATCAGAGACTGAATGAGAACAATCTTATGTTTAATAGTTTTAAAAACATTGTACTTTTAAGGAGTACTAAAAATTGTTGATGTTAGGACGTCAGTGTACTACATGTTCTTTAGCTGGCACAGACCCAAGCATATTGCTGATAAAGCACAAAAGCTGAAATCATTATGCCACTCACACTTGGGTTGTTGGACTAAGTAAGCTGATTGCTATTATTTGCATTTGCTTTTTGATGCAAAATAATAACTCAGAATATAATTCAGTGCTAGAGAAAAAAAAAAAAAAAACCAAACAAACCAATTTCACTTGTGGCACAATTCCAGTGAATATACACCAGGAAGACTTCGGAGCAATTCATCTACTAAATCTCTTGTATTACATATGTTCACTTAAGGTATCATGATTTTATTCTGAAAAATGCTGAAGCAGCACAAAATAAGCAACGAATTTGTATGCAGCAGAAATTGCAATTATCTGAGGTGTTTCTTGAAGGTCCAAGTCAATCTTTAGCTGTCATACAGAGATCATCATGCAGGATTTTCTGATTTTTTTTTCTTCATGAACTATACATACCCTTGTGGGTCCCTTCCAACTCAGGATATTCTATGACTCTATAAAGGCAGGCTGTGGGGCTTTGTGCTTGTTTTCCTCCCTGGTTTTGAAGACTTTTATGTTCTAAAACATTGCTAGTCTGTTGTGATGTAAAAACTTTGCCAGCTGCTATTCTGCTCTGTTTTGGATTCCCTATTTCAGTCTTGAAGCCCATTAGTCTCCTTGTACCTGCCTAGCTGGACTGAATATTTCTGTTCAGTACCACGAAAAGTTAGAGCATGCATACACACTCCCACATCACAATAATCATGGCAGCACTCGTTTTTGCTGTCAAATCTTCTAAAGTCAGTGCTGCCTCTTTGCCTCACATTTTTAAGGGTGGGGATAAATTATAAACAGCATTCTGCATTCTGACACAATGCAACTGGAAACCTATTGCATTCCTTGCAAACCACAATTCAACAAGATACTCGGGTATTGTAGCCAAGGCCAAAAGGATGTTCTTACAATCCACTTAATTCCCTTGTTCACACACGTAGCCAATCCCAAACTACGCTTCTAAAAAACCCGAAGAACAAAAGAAGAAAATGATTAGTCAAATACACACACCCCCTTATTTTTGGTGCTATAACAAGAGTAAATGGCCTCAAGTTACTTCAGGGGAGGAAAAAATTCTTCACTGAAAGGGCTGTCAAGCATTGGAATTGGTGGCCAAGGGAAGTGGTTTAGTCACTATCCTTGAAGGTATTTAAAAGATGTGTAGATGTGGCACTTGGGGATGGTTAACTGTTGGATTCAATGATCTTAGAGGTCTTTTCCAAAATAAATGATTCTATAATTCAACGACTCTATGAAAGTTAAAACAAGTAGAAGAAAAATCCATGAATACTGCAGAATAAAATAATATAATAGTACATAATATATACTATTCTAAGTATTAAGCAACCAAAAGGATGTTTAAAAGGAAAAGGAAAATCAGAAACTGTGCATTTATAGCATTAAACAGCATCATATGCACTGAGGACATTCCAGTTCTGAAAGCGGGGAAGAGCCCAAAACCAAAAAATCTGATCACCCATGTTCTGACAGGCCCAAAAAATTTCACAGCATCATACGAAACTCTGATGCTTTCAGTAGAGTTAGGAAAACTTTCATCTACCAGAATAACCTGCAAAATAATTAAACTTGTTACTGTGTCAGAAGTTTTCTACTTTTCATGCTATTGATTAACTGCTGGCAAAAATTAGTTTACATGTCTCGCATTTTTAAAGGAGATATATGTCTACTGCCCTCTGGACAGTCTGGGTCTCTTAAATTACATCTACTGACTAAGAATTTTAATAACTGTTTCAGTGATTGGTACTTTCTGGATCATTAAGAGCTGAATACAAAGAAAGCAGCACTTCAGTGATAATTATCAAACAGTAGTTTTACGTGAATATCCAAAAGAAAAAGAACTCTTCTGCAGGAATGAAAGCAACTGGGCAAAAAATTATCTTATTTTATATAAGAAACAGGAGTTTCCTAAGGGAATTTGGAAAAACTCTTCACAGAGAATGACAGTCAGGGCACCCTTTATATTCGGAACAGGAAAAGCAAGCAAAGGTATGTGTGTGAGTAGGAATGGGTGGGAGGAATCTTTCAATGAAAACTGTATCACGTAAGCATTACATTATTCTGCACAAACTTGCTAATATTACGTAAGAAAACTGCAGGCAAGGCTGGACTTTAGTATCTTCATTCTGCTGCAGTAAGCCTATCACAAGCCACCTGAACCCTAAATGTAAAAGAACTGATCAGTAATGGTAGGACTGTGAGAATCAGATCCTTCTCTCGCTCTTTTCAAAGTGAAATCTGATGGTTTTACTAAAACAGATTTGACTTGAAAAAAATTCAAACAAAATATAAGTACGGCCCAGAAAACTTGTTTTTTGAAAAGCATGCCCCCAAGCTATCTGCAATTATTTAGGTATTAGCTAGCAATTCTCTTCAGCTTTTTTTCTTTGGGGTTCATCTGGGGTTTTTTTTGGCAAGACATCCTGGTAAAGTAACAGAGAAAGGAGCCCAGACAGAAGCCCTGCATTATAATTCACTCACTACTAGTCTGATTTCTTGGTCACTAACAAGTGCAGTATTCGGTTGTGAAGACAGCTACGGTAGATAGTTGATATCAGAACACAAATTAGACCATTTTAACAATAGTAAGCAGAGTCAGGGAAAGGTAAATAAGACAGAAAAGTTGTAACTGATGCTCCAGCCAGTGCAAAGTGAAAGTGATGCAAAGGTATGCCTAATCACATTTCTGACTGCTTTAGACATGCACTAGATGATATAAGAGAACTGGGATTTCCACAGCATAATGAAGCTTGAGAGAAGCAAAATCTCTGATCCAACAGTTTTGCTGCCTGACATATACATGAGAAGGCCCTCTAGAAGTCGAGCCACCACCAAGATCAAAACCACAAAGTGATAATGCTGAAGTAACAGAAACAACAAAAAGATGGGTTAGAGCAATCCCTCAACATCACAAGTACTAATCCGCAAAATACCTGACACAAATTCCAGCACCCTCAAAGAAAGGCAATCTTGCCAAAACTTGTGTTTCTAAATTGAAAATCCATCTTCATTTGTTCAACTGCTGAGCTGGCATTAACTGCACCACTCCAGCTGCAACGGATGGGATGCCTGAATCACAGAAGAGTAGATTTTACCTGTTTGCTGGGTAACCAGAGAAGTTCCCCAGCTAAAAGCATGTTTTTGAGCTGGAAAGGTGTGCAAGGCGAAGGATGCAGCAGCACACATTGGCTCATGCACTATGAAATGTTCTGCAAAAACTGTTTATGACACAGAAACCTGTACAGGTGTCTGTGCATCTCATCAGCTTAACTCATTTACTGCCACATGGGCCCTCTCGACAGCAAGTAGTCATTACACAAACATCATTGCTCACAGTTCACTCAGTGTTCCTCCATCTGTGGACTGGCCAAGAACAACTCATGGGAAGTATTTGCTACTAAAGATTTGTTTCCCAAGCTGTACAGATCAGCCTGATAAGCCAAACAAGCTTAGAAATGCTTCTGGAACAAAAAATGATGATTTGTATAAGATGAATGCCTTAAAAAACCTGGGGTTTCCCTATGTGGCACAACATAATGTGTGAGGATGAACAACGTACAAATAATCTCTAAAGAAAACCTAGCCTGGTTATTTTAAGATTACTTCAAGGCTATATCTGCAGTTACAGGACTGTCTGTCAAGGCTGATTTAGCCTGCTGACATTTTGCTATGAAGCTATTTTCAGCATTTTGGAGTTCTGAGTCTCATGGGTGAAGGGAACACCTTTTAATCAAGCAAGATTTGCAAATATTCAAATAATTTCAGAATGCACACTGGTCTGAGCAGCTCTAGCCCTGAACGTTAAAATTATGTAACTCCTTACTGACCACATCCTCCTAACTTTAATCATGTTACACACAGGGTATGGCAGAGTCCTTTACTCTGGAAATACCGGCAGGATGCACTACAGATTTCTAAGCACAGGAACACAGAACGGGAAAGTACCATAAAAAGTACTGAATGCCATCCCTTGCGATGGCAGGATTAGATGGAGTCAGAATTCCACCCACTAAGAGAACCAAGAGTAAGTTACTAAACAGTAGCCTTAGAATGGCAGAGGCAGACTCTTAAATGAAGGTTCATAAGATGAAGACTGGTGGACATTGTTTTTCCTACTATATTGCTAATCATTATGCAAAAGGTGAGACTTCCAGTTTGCAAGCTTAATGTTCTTATGCCCAGGGCGTTTCTATGGGCGAAACTTAAATTGCTTCAGTGCTTGCAGAAGGCACACACAGCAGGAGTATAAATATAAGCAATGCCTGCTCAGGTAAATGGTGCAGCACAGTAAACAGTGTCTTCTCCAAAATTTCAGGAACCTCACTTCTGATTTTTTTTACCACAGGATGGAATGATCAGCCTTTTGAGAGTTATTTTAGCTATCAGCTAAAATGCATCTGCGATGGGCATGCCAACAGACAAAACGCCACTGTCACTTCAGAATCAAAGGTCTCAGACACAATGCAAACTCTTCTGACATATTTTGGGTAGGCAGCTCCCGATCAGCTTCAGGACTAAAATGATCCCAGGTTAATCTCCTGATTGTGTGCCAGGGCTTTGTCTTTAACTTCCAGGTGGAAAATCAGTGAAAGCTGACAGATAAAATCTGACAAATCAGTACCTGCTTGATTAGGTATTTCAGTGTCTATACACAAAGTACTGCATTCCTATATATTGAAATTATCAGCGATGTTGGAGTAGGCCTGCTTCCAAAAGTAACCAGATGGACCGCAAGGCAGCAATCTTTTAGACATGATATGCCCTTGAAAGTACCAGTCCCACCGAGATACAACTTTGTGGAGGGAKATGGCCTTCAACCACTGCTCCAACCACTGCCCCAACCAGTTTTGGTTTGGACGACTCAAGGAAGTTCACCATATTGAAGTGGATGACAGCAAATGTAGCACAAGCTACTTACTTGCCTTTTGTTTCTGGATGTCGGGCATTTCCAGAAAAGGGACATTTACACTGTCCTGTCATGGTCTTGGTTCAGAACAGTGAGGTCTGAAAACTTCTAGTAGAAAAACACTCTGGTATTTTACCAATAGGGAGGGAACTGAAGAAACAAAACCAAAAAAAAGCAGAAAAACTGCACTCCAGTAATGTCAGATGCTACAAGAAGGCACAGGTGTCAAAGAAGATGAAGACAAAGATGAAGAAAATGGGCAAGGGGCCCTAGGATCATTTTTTAAACCCAGTTTTTGTTCATTGCAGCAGAAATAGAGGTGATTTCTCTTGAAACTTATCTTCCATATCTATACTACTACTGCACTGTTCATTTGGGTGTTCTCTAAGCCAAAAGCTATTGCTAGTGAAAAACAAGAAATGACACTCTATGGAGCTAGGCAGCTGTATTTCAGCTGTGGAGAAAATTACTGGACCTTTTTATAAATAAAGTTTAAAAGGGTTTTAAGACTTCTAGTACTGTAAGATAGTGGTTTGCCCATAGTATTGGCAGCAAAGAACTTCCAAGTTTTACCACAATATTTACTCCATTTCAGGAGGCATATCACTTCAGCAACATCTTCCTAAACTGAACAGAACTAGGCACTTAAAATATTTTTTAAGCACATAGATAAGTAGTTTGATGCCTCTCAGCTGCAGTTTGCAGCAAACTAAATAAGATCTGTTCAATAAATATTAAAACATTACTAAACATTTCATGAAGAAAATATTGCGGGATGTAATGCATCAGGAGACCTGAGTATGCTCCACTTCACAGTCCACTGCCACACTGCTGGAAGAAAAGCAGCTCAGGCCGAACATTTTTGAAGGTAAACACTCAATAACTAATTACATTTTATAAGGATACAAATGGTGGCTTCATATCCCAACATTACTAAAAGGAGTACAAACATCAGCGAATCATCTGTACAACTCAAAGCACTCAATCTTTATTTTACATAATCTATTACAAAGGCAAAGTCGGCAAAGAAGACATTTTCATCTTAACTAATCAAAATTCCAGCCTGGCATAAGCCGGGTAAGTCAAAGCACAATTTCCGTGCAGCCATTCAGTAAGAGCCTACTCTACATCTCAGTAGGACAATGAAGGGCAGAAGAAGGAGTTCTGTACGTAAGATCCAGGTGAAATATCTGCCACAATTAGTCCAACTAAAAAATTTTTAAATAATAATTTGTGACAGGTATTATCATTAGGGAATTCACAATAATAAAACAGTATTTTTATTTGTATTAACCGTTCTTGAACTCTGTATGCAGTGACATTCTTTTTGTTCCTTTACCTAAAATATTCACTATAACCAAAGTAAACACAATTTACTTTGTATTTCCAGTATATTTCTGTACTAAATGCTGACTTACAAGTGTTTGTTTACCAGCAGCTTCTCCTCAAGATACTGGTGTTACAGAACATCAGTGTTTCATAGTTGTAAGCACAAATAATTCAGGTTGATGTTTGCTAAAGTGGGTTTGTTCACCTCGGCATGTGAAAACCTGAAGTGGGATTTGTGACCCAGCCCTTGCAAGCATGCAATAGCACTGATGGATCAGAAAAAGTAGAGGCTTATTTGACTTTAGAAGTGGAGCATCTGTAGTTGAGGTCTATGTTTAAATTCCCTTCCCTAAACTGCAAAAGCAGCCTTGGTCCTGTACTCCAGCCACCGAGAGAAACTTCAGCAGTTTGATCAGCTTAATATGCAGAACCTCACAAAGTTTAGGACAGATTTTTCTATGTTCTCCAAATCAAATAATTTGCCCCAAATACAACCAATTAACTTAATTAAATACACTAGGATCTATCAAGCTGTGATTTGGCAGTAGCTTTCCATGCAGACTGAAACCTCTGCAGACACAAAGCACAATCTTTTCCAAATTTCCAGCAGCTTTTTTCATTCCCTCCCTTATTTTTCAGAGAAATGGGGATGGACATCAAATAAATGGTTTGAAATAGTCCTGGCAAAATTATACGCAAGCTCAAAGTTGCGAACAACCCAGGCCAAATTAGTTCTTCCTCATCTTAAGATTTTCATTAGAGAGCAAAATTTTTCCTATACATGCCTTGAAAATCGGAATCAATTTCATTATGCTTTAGCTCTTACCCAAATAACTTAAAATGACTGATTTTGGTGATAAATATAGTAGGACTACAACCCGCTTTCACTGCATACTGTATAATTTTGAATCTGTTCAATAAATACACATTTAGTTAATTAAATGACCAGCAGTTGACTCAGTGGACAAACATTGAACTCAGTTGATAAACATTGACTCTTAATTATGCATAACATAGGCATTTATCAATTCTTAACCTGTTTTCATTGTCTGAAAACAAAGGGAGCCTATTGCACATACCTAAATAAAATTCTCGATTATCACAAAACTGAAGTATGCCATGTTGTAGCCAGATTTCAGGTAATAACAACACTAAATTATGTTGTCTATACTCTTGATACATGTACACATTACAACTCCCTATAAAAATACTAAAAGAGTGGAAGAATTACTTATTGTGTTTTCTCAATAATATATTGGTCAAGGGATTTCAATGCAAGCTGTCTTTTTGACATTGCCTATGAAGTGTCTGAAAATTTAAGTAAAATGGCTGAGGTTCAGAGCTCTCAAGGCAGAGGAATCTCACTTGGAGGAGGAATAGTGAATCAGGGTGTCTTTCAGATAATTTGAACTCTTTCCTTCTGCAATATTTTCAGATACGCTTATTGTAGATATACAGCTAGAAATACATCTGAGAACTATGGACACATAGCTGGTAAGTAAAACAGCTACAAAATTAAGGACTATCCACTTCTATAATCAAATCCTTCCACACCCTATCAGACGTGAAAAAAGAATTTTCCATTACATACAGAAGCCTATGGAAGAGTGAAGAAACTTACCTACTATCTATTTTACAGAGTCTGTATTGCAGCATGCTTCTTTCAATCACTTATGATTTACTCACAGCACTCCAATTCTCATTAAGAAGGTCTTTGTAGGGCCCTGCATAAAAACTTTTTAAAGGACTAAATTCACGAGAGAAGAATGAAAAGTTACGTCTGCTTCACTAAAAAATCAGTGAAAAATAAATCCTATCAAATTCCCGTGCTTTTTCTTTCTTTCTTTCTTTCTTTCTTTCTTTTGTTGATGTAGGATGAACTGTTCGAAGTCCACCCCTGCCATTTTGCTTCTAAACTCTGACTACATCCCCCTCATTTCTTGGCCCATCTATATGCTTACAGGCATATAGTCTTTTGGACTAGAGAGGTTCTGTTCAGAGGTATATCACTTTACAAAAGAGATCAGCATAAAAAATGAAAGGTACAGGAAACAAACTCTGGTTTTGGAGACATATAACTCCATGTTTTTTAGAGGTTTCAGCCCCTTACAGTTGCATAAAATCTTAAAAAAGTGAATTCTCACTGATCAAAACCCAGAAAACAACGAAACGCCTTACAAATTAGTTTTATATCTGAGAAGCACTAATACAATTCCACTTTGTAATCCATTTCAAGATGTGATAGACACCGTTAGACTTCACATCGGACATCTGGCTGTAAAACAGAGCACTGCCGCTTTCCCGCTCAGCTCTGTGTCTTCCTTCTGCCAGATGGTCCCTGAGCATCCCTCCGCTCCAGCACTGGCTCTCTCATTTAACAGGGAATACAGATTCCACATTGCTCCCATTCCACACCAATTCTAGGAGGTTAAGATCATGTCACGAATGTGACTCAGTATTCAAAAATGTACTGAAGACAAAAAGTGTTCAATGAGTTCTTCAAAGGCACATTATTAGAGGTCTAACACTTCTACATTCTCAATCATTTGTCTTTGCTAAGGATCACAATGGTATTGAAGAAATACGTTTTACTCAAATGAGGTATGTACACCCAAAACTATAGTATTCAAATTTTATGAGTGAGTCATCCTGTCACTTAATTATTTGAAATTTTTTATTCCTAAGCATGTAGGTATGCACTTTATAAACGGAGATTTCCACTAGTTAACTGTAAATCTCCCCCACAGCCCAACAAATCCTACTGGCCGCCTCTCCCTCACAGTTGTTCTAAACCACCACCACAGAGATTATTCACGGGTATGTGTATGCTATGTTTCCTCTAATGAGTCTGGATTGCTCTTAATCTTTTCAATATCTGTGCACTATAAGCAGAGATTATCTCAGGATTAGGGTGTAAATTTAGAGTGCATGGTAGTTAGAGAAACTATTCYTGTGTTTGATCTGATGCCACTTAAACCTTAAGCCAATTTGCCATTCCTTCATCGAGATGTAAACAATTTCTAACTAATTGTTAACAATTATTTGGACTTTCTTTCCTGATCTTCCTACAGAATGTGTATTCTGGTTTTAAAATTTAAAATATAAAAAAGATTACGTGGCTTAAAACAAAGTGCCAGTTAATACTGTACATGATGTTGCACTCGAACTAGCCAAGTATGAGAATAATGTAAGGGGAAAATAAGGCTTTATTCATAAAGAATTTTATTGTTGAAGTATCAGGTCATTTATCAAATTGTATTTTTAAATGGACCATAAATCTTGAAACGGTATCTTATAAAATGTTCCACAAGAAAGTAATTTAAAAAGCATTTTTTCCCCAGTTACAACACCAAGTTGGGAAAGCACCTTTATTCACTTTTATTTAGCAAAACATTTCACATCAGGAGTGCCTGTAACTCACGCTCTGAGCAGAGCGTGCCTCAAAGTGA
Source organism: Amblyornis subalaris (assembly GCA_018881555.1). Taxonomy (NCBI): domain Eukaryota; kingdom Metazoa; phylum Chordata; class Aves; order Passeriformes; family Ptilonorhynchidae; genus Amblyornis; species Amblyornis subalaris. The sequence goes on from JACAXG010000033.1 coordinate 3,524,581, forward strand.
TGCTGAACCCAGGCCTTGAAACATCATTGCCAGCTTGAACAGCCCTGGCAAGGCTTCCCTGTTGTTCTCTATCCTTTCTGCGTGACTCTGCCATAATGCCACTATAAACCAAGTAGAAAGGACTGCGGAGAAAGCCTGACTGGAATGGCCAGAATGCTGTCACTTCCAAGGTGGTTTGGAATAGATGAACCGAAAGGAAATTCCTGCAGCCAGATTACAAACTGTGGGCCTTGGGGCTGCACTCCTTCAGACGCTGAGCATGTTTCAGCAGATCAGAGAACACTGACAAAGCTGACCCAGAGCATACATGATGGTTATTTTTCCCTTCCCTTTGCAGCTGGCAATCTCCCTTTGAAGCGGGTACAGAGGTTTGTGCTGTCAGCAAGAGGGAAAAAGAATTAAAAGAGCTGCTGCAACAATCCATCGCCTGGGGTGAGCGGCGCTGGTCTTCCAAAGGCAATTCCTTCCGGGAAGGCTCCCAGAAGGGAGCAGCCCCCTCACTGCCTCACCTCACCTGTGCCACTCACACCACTGGAGCAACCAGCTCCTTTTGAGACTTCTCAAATGCATTAACTGTGAGAGTTAAATATTCTCCATATGACTAAATCTAGTGGCTCTGAGGAGACAGCAAATATTTCAAGTTCTATCTTATTTCTGGTAGAGCAATAGATTTAGGATTGAGGGAAGAATGATTTATTTTTTATCCCTGACTCTTCACTTCTCTGTTTCTTTGTGATACAGAAAATAATAAAAATAGCAAGACCTCTTTATCTTTTAAAATAGCTTCTATTCCCAAAAGGTGAAGCTGCATTTGCTCATATTTCCACTCAAGAACACGATAAAAACATTTAAGCCAAAATGAATAATTCTGGTCAGAAATCATCCACGCTTCTAACAGATGACAACGAAAGGATTAGAAATTTATGACTATGATCAAGGTAGGTTCTCTAAATTAAAGAAATCATTTTTAATTAACATAGCAGAAAACCTACCCAGATCCTCCAGAGACTCTTTGGGTTCCACTGGGAGTTTGGAAGTCACTTGCAGCTTATTCAGAGGGTTTTTCCTCCAGTGGCCACTTTTGCTGCATTACGAAATGCATTATGTGTCACTGCAGTACAAGAACTTGTAACAAACTTCATTGGCACTAGCATTAGAAATTTATGATGAGCTCTCCAAGTATAAGAGACCGTTTAAAATAACTGCCAAAGGGGAGAACATTAGAATTGCTACCGCTTTTATCAGACCCTGCAGTAAAAAAAAATGAAAAACTGTACCTTAGAGTTTTAACAGTAACATGTTAGTAAATATAGGTCTACAGCTGGTTTTGAAAACTTTAAATATAATAATGAAATTGCAGAAAGAAAAGAAGAAGCCATTTTTTTAGTACTACTTCTCTACATTTTGCTTGCAGTCATCCAATTTATTATTTAAAAATAGTCAGCAACTCTAGCAAAAGAAAATAAATGTCAAAATAAACACTTTTTTTAAATCCTATAATTTTATCCAAGTAAGTACTAGGAAAAAAAATGCTCAACGTGGTCATGAAAACAGGAGTTATTTTTGCTAGCACTACAGGTTTGAAAGAAGGATACTCTTTAAAGAAATATTTTTTTAATGCACAGGAAACAAAAACAAGTGTTGAGTGAAACAATACAACATTTAGTGTTGGTTCATCCTACTTCCTCCTCTTTGAGAACACAGAATTGTCCATGATTTTACCTTTCTAAAACATTAAGTGGATTTGCAGAAGACTGAGTGCAACATAGGACTGTACCTTGGAGGCAAATGCCTACCTTATGAGGAGAAGCAGTTCAGACACTACAAAAATGCATATGAACTGTTCAAGTAGAAACATGATCTGTACAAAAAGCAGAATGTCATTTTAAAAATTAAATGACAACAGGCCAGGACACATTTATGTAAAATGTTCAAAGTCTGCCTTTGTTCATTTCTAATATTATGGGGCATGTTAAAGGAAAATAAAATGAAAATTCAGATAAGTAAGGTTCTATTAAGCAATCAACAAGTTATAAGTAATTACATTCTTGTCTATGCGCTAGAAAATGAATATTTTTTACATTTATTATTATCCTTACATGCACATAGTACTAGAAGTCTAATGCATCAGTTAAGATATATCCAAAATTATAACAAATAAGCTTTTATGTTAATGTATTCTTAGTAGCCAGTACAGAGGTATTTTTGAAGCTGGGATTTTTGCCTGCCTATTTTATTGTATTCCTCCCTGAAATGATTCCAAAATCAGCATGTTTCTAAAATATTGATCCTAAGATGTGTTTTGCAACCATCATTCCAATCAATTTAAACAGACTGTTTTACACATAGATATACTTAATAAAGGTTAAGCAATGCCACCCTTACACTAAATTATTTTGCCTGCAAAGCAAGAAAATGGACCATTTCCCCCCAAAAATTAACCTGAGCAAAACCTGGGCATTTTACAGAGGGTGATCAATTACATCCATAACTTTGTTCTAGTGCACTGAATCTAAACTAAAGTAGTGAAATGTAGCATAGTYTAATATCATCTTATTTTCATACAGGAGACGATATAAAGCACGTCCCAAAAAAATTCCCAATTGATACAAAACGTCACAGTTTTCTGCACTAATTTCAGAAGTGAGATACTGCAGATACTGGCACACGTCTTGGGTCATGGGTTGGTTTCAGCAAAGAAACGACTCCATCATCTGTCTCAGTGGTGGTCACAGGCCACCATCTGAGATGCATCTTATGTGTCAGCACCAAACCCAGGAAAAGAACTTTCTTCAGCAATTCAGAAGGTTCTGGCAAGAAGGCAGCTTGTTGCTTGCTACTAGCAGTCTCACCGGAGGACACCACTGAAAATACTGCAACTTCAAGACAAGCTTTTCAATTTCATCTGGAGCATTTTCTTTCCTCTTCACTATAATTCACTAATATACATGTTGCTACACATGTTACTGAGGATACAAAATATATACCTTCTGTAGTGGTTAAAGTGTAGAAAACATATTAAGTAATTCTATCATGAAAATAAGTTGGCAAATTATGCATCAGCATAAGATTCAAGGAGATTCAGTCTCTATTTGAAAGTAAGATTTAAAGCTATCTTGTTGCTCCAGTAGCAATCACTCTAATTCAACGACATGGTTTTTAAAATGCCACATCGCTGCACACACCTCGACCTACTCTCTTGAGCTTGAACTGTAAGCGGGACAGCAGGATCTTGAGGAGCACGAAATCATCCCACTATGGCCCCAGCACCAAGGCTATGCTGAGAGTCAAAGGCTTTCTGTGGTTTTTGTGATACCTTGCGGTCTTACCTAGGACTTAACAGCCTGATCGAAGCATGCATCAGGTAATGACTTTTACAAACCTGATGTAGAACAACACACTTAGTCAGGCTCCACTTCAGTTCAACCTGCTTATAGAGTGTTTAAGGATATGCTGTTTTATCTGTACACACACTGCTGGCTGGTACGACCAGTCCTAATGCTACACCTCTCATCCTAGGCTTCATCAGACAAAATAGCTTAACATCCCTTTGCATGTGCCCAGTCCACAGTGACAGCCATATTCTTCATACAGTCATTCAGCTAACTCCAGAGAGCAAACAATACTCTAAGAGCAGTAGACCTTTGTTGAGTGGATGTAACTTTACAATGGCTCACAAAGATCTGCCTCATAGGCTGTATTCAGATGCTATCTTTTGAGATTAGTCAGTCAGAATTGACTGCAACTATAAACCCTCAGAGAAATATTTAATAGGTATTTGATGTTTACTTCTCTGAAAGTATCTGATGCAACTGCATCCCACTGTGAAGGACTAAATTATTTCACAGAAGCTTTTTTGGGAAAAAAAAAACAAAACAAAACTAATAAATAAATAAACAAATAAACCAACAAATAGATGGCCAATCATATCTATGCAATAAACTGATTTCAAGTAGAGATTTGCTAGAACATGACATGGAATATCGTTACAAAGCAAAGGATTGGTCATCACATGGTAAAATACTGGTTTTACCTGTGCTGCCTAAAATAACAGTGAATAAAGAACTGTAAAGCTCATGCTTTAATACACTTCTGCATTCCTGGAGTTAGCTCTGCCATTGCTCCTACATGGTAGTAAGTAAATAAGAGCCATTTTAAGTCTTTATTTTCCCACTTGTGTTAAAGAGATTCAGCAGACACAGAGACGGCGTTTTTGTTACACACACATTTTCACTTTGCTAGGAGTGCTTAGCATTATCATGAGTAAATTCCAATAGCACTGTAGCTGTTTCCACATTGCTAAAAAGTAGCATCGAAATTATACTTTGTCTGCCAAAATATATTGATTTTGAGAAAATGTAATTTAGAAAAAAAGTCATTGAAGAAAATCAATGTTTTGTTGCAACATCTCTGTAAATGTTTCAGTATTATATTATTCAGTATTCAGTTTCATATTAAACTAACAGTACATGGGGAAAAAAAATCAGCATTATGACAACAAGAATAATAAGTCTACTACTTGGTGTCCTCCTTTCCTACACTCCAGACTTCTTCTAGAAGGCTTCTACAGGGTTTCTTTATACCCTGCCACACTAAGAGCTCTAATTCTTCAAAAGGCATCTTGAGTCTGTCTGCCTATCTGATCATAGCAGGAATCCAGAGTCTAACAACTCTGGTTAAGGAGGGGTGAAAAATGTATAGGCACTTGAGAATTCTCTTACACCCATCTGGTCATTCGGCCAAAAAAGTCTTTGAACTGAGATAAACACTTGAAGTAAACCACTGGAGAAAAATTTGAGCAGTCTGCAGCAAGCATTAGCTTCTCCCTTTGTCTGCCCACTTTCTGTTCTCCTCCTGCTCTTCAGCACACCTGAGGCTACAGCAATTGATGTATCCAGAAAACTCTACAGCTGGTCCAGGATAAATAACAGCAGAGAAGATGCTGAGGTGAAGAACCTGAGAAAGTACATACTGAAAAATTAAGACTGTGTCAGAGAAAGGTCTGTGTGTGTAATGGGAACCACAAGTTATGTCTAATCTGAGACACCGGGGACTCATCACCAACTCCTGATTAAGGGTGTTTGTCTTCAGGTGCCATACCTCAAGCATGACCCAACCACAGGAAAATAACCCTGTTTTCTACTTTTTTATGATGCAAATACAAATTATATTGTCCATTTCCAGAGATGCAATACTTAATCCTGAGCTCTATTGGATTTTCTGTCCCAGATTTCACAATTACTTAGTTCTGAAGCTTTATCTTTTTAGAAAGGGAGGAGTCACGAGTTCTGGAAAGAATACCTCATCTTCTCTCAATTCCTATTCTGCACTGAAAAACACAGATTTTAACTTCTTTCAAAATGTATTACAGTTTCTTTTTTTACAGTCCACTGAAGTCATCAAAAACTCTCATCTCAGGGATTACACACTACCTTATACCATGGAACTCAGTACTGTAAGCAAAAGGAGCTTGAGGAAAAGTAGTCTCCATTAATCCATGACTGAATATCTAAAGACATTTGGATTTTCTCTTTTCGAATTCCCAACAGCATAACTCAAGCATTACTTCAGAAAGACTTTTGAGGACTAGTGCAATTTAAAGCAAAAGAGCTGCTCCTTTGAAAATTCTGGACCAGAAAAGTCCAGAATATTAAGGGAGAGTTTGCAGCTTTTCCCCTGTACAGCCACAGACAGACACACACTGCTTTATACTGCTTGCACCTGGAAGTTTTGTGGCATTCAGAGGAAACAGTTGGTGAAAGCAAGCAACTTCCAAAATCTGCACGTGTGCACAGAGGCAGATTTCATGGCAATGTCAGTGATTAACACTGGGCAGCTCTGGGGATTTAATGAGCGCAGCTAACAGCAATGATGACGTACGTTACAACAGCTATGTTGTAGAAAAGTATGATGCACAAGAAAAAATGTGGCCAAAACATTTTGCACATAGGCTAAATAAACGCAACAATTTATTTTAATATTCTTTAGTTTAAGCATTAAGAAACCAAGTGCAACCACAGGCATTCCTGAAGTGAAAATCATGGAGGCTGGGAGATTTTACAAGGGAAATATCACTTTTTTTGTGCTATTCATCAAACAGCTGACACTAGCCCTAGTCAGAGATGTGATATTGGGCTAAAAGACATTTGGTATGAGCTGATACAGCAGTTCTTACACCTGTTTACCACTGCCACTCACAAACAGATGAAAAATGCATATAAAGAGGAAGGTATCACTTTACAACTAGTTGCTAATTAAGTCATGAATAAATAACACATCAGATGGAGATGTGCTTCAGTGTCCCAAAATGAAATGACAATTCATTCTAAAAGCGGGAGTCAGTATGGCTTTGAGTTATCTATTTTAGCACTGCAGTTCTAATTGGGAATGTGCTTTTGAAGTGCATCTGCCAACTTGTCTCCCTTTCTACACCTTGGTTCTGTGTGCTGCAAAGCTGTTTTGGAGCATGTCACAGAGTCATAGAATAATAGAATATTCTGGGTTGGAAGGGACCTTAAAGACCATCTAGTTCTGATCCCCTGTCATGGACAGGGACACCTTCCACTATACCAGGTTGCTCCAGGCCCCATCCAACATGACCGACAACGTTTTCAGGGGTGGAGGATCTACACCTTTTCTGTATAACCTGGATGGGCCCAAGCCAGAGGTGCTCTCCATAAAAACACCTAGAACTCCAACTATGAATTATGCCCACTGAACCAAACCAGAACTAGTTCTACAAAGCAAACTCCCAGGAGCAGCATTTAATATGGATATTGACCACCCAACTGCATTCCACAGATCTGCACCTACTGGGCTGCACAGTACCAGCCTTTGTCAGCCAAAAACTGGACCAGAGCTCAGGAAGACAGGCTCTGTCACTGGTCAGCTGAAGAATGTAGGACATGCGTGGCCCTGCATTTTGCAGTTCTTCAGATGTGCAGTGTTTTTGGTTCAGCGAAATAGTTTCTCATGCACTTTTGTGTAAACACGAATTGTTGACCTAACGGCAAAGATTGTTATGAATTCCTAACCTATATGATAGACAACTCTATTGACCAGTGGACAGCAGGAGGTGGCATTCCCATCCTCCAATCCACGGTGGGTTTTGAAAACATATAAATAAAATGAGGGCAGAGGCCGGCTCTCTCTTCTTCCTCCCTTTTGGCCTCTGCCTGTTGGAGAACCCTGACAGCTGTCTCTGTGTGTTTATTCGAACCCGAGAACAACAGACATGCTTCCTCTCTTGTCTGTGGTCCCCCAACACAAGACTATTTAGCCTCATTTAGATGGAACTTTGAGACCTATCAACGAAAAGTGATTTCCACAGTCATTTCAAATGCATGGTTACCATGACATTCTGGTAATCCATCCCCTTACAGACATACTGTGCTGTACCTTGGATTTGTAAACTACTTTTCCCTCACCCACATCTCACTTGTCAGACTCTTCACTAGACCCAAGACACATTTGGGCAAACCAGATTCTCTGGACCCTGTGAAGTCCTCCTGCAGAGCACACAGGTAGCTCAGTGCAGAGAAGGCATTTTTTAATGGAAATCTTACAGATTGCGGCAATAAATGGCAATGTCAGTTGGCTTCATTTTCCACTGATTTGATTCCAAAATAGATAATTTCCCACTTTTGTTAACATAAAGCCTGCACAGTAATTCTACATGGCATTAAAAAAAAATTACCTCATTTGATCAGTATACATCAAACAAGTTTTTATCCATGTTAATTTTATTGACATTTTTTCCCTCATCTCTTATACACGCTGAACATGAAGTATTTCTCTGGAGTGCTATAAAGGACAGTGAAAGCTATGTTCGCATCACAGAAAGGCTTTAATGGTGCCATGGGTGACAAGTGTAAGGTGATGGCATCACACAGCTGGCAATGGCACCCAGCAGGGACAACCTGCCAGTGCAGCATCAGCTATAGGTCTGAGGCTTGTTAAGTTAAGCCATGCACTTTTCTCCAGGAAAAAATTTGTTGGGAAAAGCTGAACTGCAAACATCACTGGAGCCCTTTGTCACAGAAAACTGTGGGGAATTTTCACCAGCTTTGAATTCCTGCTGAGAATTCACCTTCATTTAAAAGTTCAACACGTATGGCTTAGTGAGGATGCTTAATAAGGTTAAATGCAGTACAGCCAGTACTTCTGCTACCAAAGAAAAGGCTGAATTTATTAGGCCTACAGATCAGTAGATAAATTTCTCAAAGAGACTCTATAGCTATCCCTCTGCTAGTGGATTAAACATGACTAGAATACTAAACATATACTCTGGCACTAAGGCCACCTGGCAAGAGCATCTCAAGTCCTTACTATTAGACCATCTCACCCTCCAAAATGGGTTGTCTATATGATAGTTGGGTATCAGAAGCAATTCTGGCCCTTGCAGACTCCTGAACAGTGCCTGGAAAGCCTCTGAGAGAGTAACAGCTGGCAGAGGCCAAAACCACACATGAACTGCTCCAAGAATTTATTGGTAGGGTTGGTTGGAATTCCAGTACTCAGGAATGTTTTCCAAAAACTGTTGTGAAATAACCTAATGGCAGCAGTGTCTGTACACGTCCCTCTCCCCCTACATTTTTGTGGAAGTCAAGAGAAGGAGCTGGGAGTCGTGGTGGGACAGCAGAAGAAACACAGACACACACGAACATAAAAGCAGGGGAGGGAAGTTCAGTTCTTGGGGATATATCTTTGTGGTCCAGCAGTAGCTGTTAAACTGTAAAGTCTTTCACAATTTCTTTAGGACGTACACTAACTCTAAATGACACTGAGCCTCTGAAGACTACTGAATAATTTGAAAAAATATTTTTTGCCTCCCCTTTTATCGTTGTTTAATACTCTAGCTTTTTTATTCTTGTGAAGGGAAAACAAAGGAAAAAAATGGTGTTGGACCTGCTGGTTAATACAATAAAACTTTTTATTCAGTTTTCGTATTTTTCACTGGGAGTTTTGCTTGAAAAGAATTAAGAAAACATTTTGATCTCCATCAGATAGAACAGAACAGCTGAAGGGGAAAATAGGAAAAGTTGTCTCAAAACAGCTTCTTCTTCCTCTGATCCCGAACAAGCCACTGAGCCAGCTCTCAGCACGAACTTCAGCACAGTAAGGACTACAGAAATAAGACACAGACAAGTCACTCAAGTGTCAAACAGAGCCCATTGCACACAAATTCTGTTCTCTGCTCAGCCTGACAAGCTCCTCTCCATATCTCACCCAGACAGAAAGGGAGTATTAGCTCCAGGGAGATATTTTCCACAGCATGCCCAAAGGGAATCCTCAGTTTCTTATTTAGTCCCTTGCACTGAGACAGCAACCAACATCTAGACTCCAGAAAAGGATCTGGCTATTTCCTAGACCTCTAGATTAAAAAAGCCCCTTTTCATACATAAAACTTACAGTACAACACTAGACAATGTATCAGCAGGAATAACATTACTGGCATTATTGCTGGCCACTCCATTAACAGCAACAAAGGTAAGCTGGAGAGTAATTAATGCAAAATGGCAGGTTTTAGAAGTACATCAGCATTTGAGAGCTCCAGCCAATACTCTTGCAAACCTGTGGAGTAAATGATACTGTTCACATCTGTATGAAGATGTTGAACTGAACATCAGCCCCACTTCTGTGTTTTGCTACTTTAAAAAAAAAAAGTGGGCAGAATGAGACCTAAAATTTGTACATATCAAGGGATCATCAACAGAGGTAATGTCTAAAAAAAGTTTATCAAAAAAATGAAGATCTCAAGTATTTTTGGCATTCAGTTTTGTAATTACATACAATTCTGCTGCTTTTAGTACACATTCCAATACTCACAATGCTGGGGTCCTAGCTTTTCAGGGAATATACATAGAATGGAAAACATGGCCATTTCTTGCCCTTCAAAGCACCTAAAAATTCAGGTGATGATACCTAACCACTTAAAAATTCCAGTCTTGGTGTGAAGATCTCCAAGTCTGTAGCTTTAGTGCCATCCTATGATGACACAACGGGATAACTGATGGTAGGCTATCAGCATTAGCACTGGATTGATTTGCTTCTGCCATGCTGTATGACAGGCAACAAAAGATGGGCCAAAACCTCTTCTCTTTGACCACTGAAATTGCACCACTGCATGTAACAGCCAAATTTGACACTGTATTTTCCGTGGAAGGGAAAGGAAAATGTGTTCCTCAGAAGTCTGATACAACATAATATGCTAAAATAGTCTCCTCTGGAGTTTTTTCACTCCATCAATAAAATAAGTGTCTTGGAGGATTACTGAAGACATGTTTTTGATGGCATGGAGACTACAGCTCCTTCTGAGTGACTGCCTGTTTACCAAAGGGTTTTGTGAAAAACAATCAACATTCTCGGTCCCCACTGAGCAATGATAACCAAATAAAATCGAACTTTCACTCCACTGTGATCATACAGTAATCTAAAAATTGAACAATTCCCTCCTGCCTTCCTTCCCCGCATTCTCTAACTCCATTAGAAACAATCACAGTTTATGGTATGGCTCACTACAGCAAAAGCACAGGTAGAGGTAAACTGGAGGATTTTTTTGCAAAGGTCTGATACCTCAAGTCTTTTAAAAATTTAACCCTTCTTATATTTATTTATACAGCACGAATGTCCGCTATTCAAGTCAAAATAAATAAACAAATAAGACATTGTATACCAGTACCATTAAAAATAAGCACTTTCTGTTTTCAAAGAACTTAACATGCCACAAAAAAAAAGGTTACAGCTCTGCCACACCAGCAGAAAAGGCAACACAGCAAAGGACTTCAAGCTGCTCCCTGAGCGGTGAGGCCGGGGTGCCAGCTGCAGGCAAGGGCGTCTTGAAGAATACGAAACAGCCTGACTGGCAGGGGGTTGGTTATGCCGCATGAACTGATGAAAAATATCACACTTCTGACAACAAAAGATGAGCGGAGAGTAACAGACGAGAAGATTTGGCGAAGGACACAGGGAGAAGAAGATGGAAAGATCCTGGCTGCCACAGTAGGAGCTAGGACAAAATCTAGCTGCAGTGATAGATGACCACAATTCAACGACAGATTGAAAAGTAACCCTGACACTTTCATCCTCTGATTGCCTTCATCAACATTACATCTAGTCAATTCTTCACACCCATTATTACCATGTATCTGAAGATTTATCACTCATTTTTGAAAGGTAGTGTTTAATTCTGTGTCCTCTAGAAGCAATTAACTAAATCCATCTTCTGAATCTTCAGCACTGTTACTGCATTATTGTCGTGTTTTAATCGAATTCCTCCAAAGTGATCTGCCATTAAGTATAGATTCATCATAACATTTTATTTCAGGTTTGCTTTGGTTTTATGATCATGAAGGGTGTCACAATAACATCAACATATGAAGAGACATAGGATTCAACAATGCCACACATAGTAAGGTACAGATGACATTCAATATTGCTCTGTGAATGTTAAAAGCAAACAGCATGCAGAGGCGAAAAGAATTTTAGAACTCATTTATTACACATTTTGCAGTATCAAGCTCAGCTACAGTCAAGCTCAGAAGGACTAGCTAATTGTGTGCCAAAGAACAGCAAGCTATGTTTGTATTTAGCTTAATTCAGCAGTGTGTTCAGGGAGAGGGATGGATCTGGTTTTCCCACAACAGATTTCTTTTTTTTTTTTTTTGGTAGACCACGTATCTTAGGACAAGGACTATAAAAATAACGATGAGGAAAAATGCAGTCTCCTGCTTTACAGCACAAAAGATGTGAATAATCAAGAGTCAAGAGGGATGAGAAAGAAAAACGGCAAAAAATTCGTACAGGATTCTCATGAGATTTGGTCACTTGCTCGAGCTGTTAACAAAAATTATTCAGGGACTTTTAGAGAAAAGTAGCAATAAATGACTGTGACTTCTTTCTTAAAGACAGCTGCTCAGTGAGAACCAGCAGTCAAATTAATGGATATACTTATATCTCAGTAGAATAATTATTTTTTCAGCTAAACCACCTTACACATACAGAAACCTTTATACCAGCAGGTTACTAAATGACACTATACATGTCTCTCTAAGTAAATTAGAGGAATATAAGGCAAGATTGTAAATGAGATCCTTATAGATATGGCTAATGAAAGAAAAGCATAACACCGCAAGTGTTAGTGCCAGATTACTTCTTGAGGAAGACTAAGCAAAAGGGAACTTCTTTGGAGGTCAGAAGCTTTTCTTTTTAATGTAAAGGTCATTAAATCATAGAATACCTGGTTGGAAGGCATCCCATGTTCCTGATCACTTATGATGATGTTAAACAGATATTTATAAAACCAATAAAGAACATGATACTAATGGATAACAAGATTACATTATGTAAACTTCCGGCTTCCCTTTCCAAATTACAGCACCAGCATCCAATTCAAGAGGCACCCAACACCACATAAATGGGTATGCCGGGAAAGACGTACAGAATCTTGATGCAGTCAGGTTAATAATATATGAGCATGTGACTAAAGTGGGCCTACTGGAAAGATAAGCTGATCAACTACCTTAAATGCATTTGCTAATTCACTGCCCATCTTTTTATCCCTCTCCTTTTTTTTTCCCTGTCCATTTAAGGGGGATGGTTTATAAAAAGAATTGCAGGCAGATAATCAGCATTTTTAAAATAGCTAAGTTATTCCCAAGCTAGCTCAACCATTTTTCTGGGGAAAAAAATTGAAAGGAAGAAATGCCAAAGGAGATACCATTTTTGATTAAAAGGAAATTAAATATTTCCTCCTTAAAATTGATTTCTCTTAATCACCTCTTGTTCATCACTCAAACACACACAGGTACTGCTAACTACTTCTCTACACATTCCATAAGCCCTTACTGCCGAAGGAGAATCTGTTTTCTCTGTCACACAAGGTAAAAGTGGAGTCCAGTCCACCTCATCTACGCAATTAATTTGTACCTACTTTCTAGGCGCCTTACAAAAGGCTGCTTATGGCACTCTGGTACTTTCTTTAGTTCATTTTCTTGAAGTACTCCAGAAATCCTTTACCTATAGACCATTATCTGAGGTGAACGACATCTCATCTGAACTTAAGAGCCTGTAAACTGCCCACAGTAGCTGTCCTGAGTTCCACCTCAAGCTCCTTTTTCCCTCCATCAGTAGCTGCCGCTCACCTACCACGATTTTCTGCTCAGTGATGCAGGTCAACACACAGCATTTGAACTGTATGGAGTTGCTGTCAACAAGCATGAAACCAAGCAAGACCAAGAGACAGAGTTCATCTCCAAGAAACAAGTTTGCAACAGCAGTTTCCCAACATGCACTGAATATCTGTCCGCCTATTTTCTCAAAGAGAAAAAAAAAGAGCTCTGACAGCTGGGTAGAGTCAAGAGGTCACACAGGTGGCATTCACTTCACTTACTGCCAGAAGGGTAACAGATGGGCATCAGAAGGGTAACAGACAGCCACACTCACTGTACAGAGAATGCAAAGAAACAAGCTACAATGAAGTATCTAGAAGCTCATTGAGCTTTAAATGCGCTAGCTTCTAATACAGATCTGCCAGTCAGGTCAGCTGTATCTCCCTCTGGAGAGTCACAGCTCTCCCACTAGAAACGATGGCTATGCAACCCCTCATATGGATGCAATGAATTGCACTTTTTTGGATAGATCTAATCCAGCAAATGAAGTAAGCCAAGGGGCTTTCTTGTCTGAAGGACAAGCGGTGTTGCACAGAACAATCTGGTTTTATCTAGATTAACTTATTTCATAGTACATGCAGCAGTATCCAAGCTGCCTACTGGCTATGGAGCTAGCATGTGCCAACCTCCAGAGAATATCAAGCCTGGGAAACTGCTGGGCCAAATCCATGCTAATGATTAACATACAACAAGCTGCTGTGCTCAAGCCCAGAAGCCGTGCCATCCTACAGATTATCAGGAGCACCACAACTCTTAGATTTAGCAGAGCCATAGTTTATGGCTCAAAACCAAAATTAAGGGTCATATATATTGTTCTGCAAGTCCTGACAATATCTTCCTATGTAAAGTTCCAGTTGGTTTGGGAGATTTTTTGTTATCCGAATAGAAACCTGTTTTACATGATTGGAAAATGCTTACAAAGTCCAAGTGAATAGCCTAGGATTCCTATCTGAATAGCCTAGGAGGTCAGAAGCTAAGGCAAATCACTGCTGATACACAGAAAAAACAACATGTCAATGTGTTTTTCATCTTTAACACTTAACAAGACTTACTGCATTACCAAGTAATATTGAGAATTTAAATGCCATTTTGTATCGTCTATTATTTTCAGCTTCAAATTTTCAGTATATTTTAAAAAGCACAGTAGCATCGGAAACCACCAGGAAAAACGGTCATCGGAAACACCAAGAAAAATGGTCATCTGCTTACAAAATAACATTTGATTAAGTAGGAAAATTAGTTTACATTTTAGCCTTCTAAATCTGGAAGATTTAATTTCTTACTCTTTCCAACTTACTTTCCCACTGAAAAATGTGATAGGGGCTCAGCTTCCCTGCATAGCCAAGAGCAGCTGCTGGAAGGCAAAGCCAAAGCCCTCAGCTTTTTTACTGTGCTTCAGCCTAGTCCAAGAGAGTGAAGGGCCCTGCCCAGCCAAGCTCAGGTGGCACCTCAATTGGATTACAGCTCAACATTTGACACGGTAAATAAGCAATGAGCTCACATGCTAAAGCTATAACGGATAAGTAACAACCTGAATGGGAAACCTTAAAATATCCCTCATGTGAACAGGACATAGTCATGGGAATGAGGCTCTTCCTTTGAAGTAACTTTAGTGTTAACAGGCCAGCAGAGTAAGATAGTGGGGCTATCTTGTATCTCCGTTAAAAGAGCAAGGGATGACCTATTTTTAATCACACGGATTTGAACTTGCTCTTAAAGGCTATCTTCTCTGTCCTACATGTATTTTGAGTCAGGACTCACACAAAGTCTACATGAAAAACCCTGTGCATTCTGCACTGTGTGCAGTTCACAGTGTATACAGAATTTACATGCAGAGCATTAACCTGCTGGCTGATATTACTTAGTCAACTAAAGCTCAGCAGTGTACCACTTCAGGGCTGTCTTCTAATTACCTTCCAAAAGGCAGGTTAAGAAGGAGCAACAGGTGGAATTCAATCCAATATTATCTGAAAACTGAGCATCTATCCTGAGGCAGTCAACTGCTCTCATTGTCTTCTCCATCCCATTACCCTATTAGTACCACCAGACAGGCACTTCTGGAGGGCCAGTCATCCTTGTTGTCTTAAATACCTGTTTTACAACACGAAATACTCTCTTACGGAAGTGCTTCTCCCTGCTAAAGGCCACTCTGATGATCAGCTCTAGCTGGATGCTGGTCATATACCAGATAACCTATTTAAAGGTTGTGAAACAAGTCTCATTCAAGGATCTAACTCCCACTAGTACAACCATCCTGTACAGAGCTCTGTGTTGACATAACTTCACAGCATCCAGAAATTCTACTAGCTGCACCAGAGGTACCTCTGGCATCTCTGCAGAGTGCTGTATTGTGCCATAGAGACATACCCATGCACTAATGAAAATTCAACATTCATATTAGCATAAAAAAAAAGTCATTAACTGCTAT
The DNA here is from genome assembly GCA_018881555.1 of Amblyornis subalaris. NCBI lineage: Eukaryota > Metazoa > Chordata > Aves > Passeriformes > Ptilonorhynchidae > Amblyornis > Amblyornis subalaris. The sequence goes on from JACAXG010000033.1 coordinate 3,540,178, forward strand.
TGAACTGCCAATTATCCAGTGTAACTGCAGACCTCCCAGCACAGCTGTTTTACCTTCCCTCTCTGCTGTGTGCAATATTACATTCATATTGCCGATTACATTATCACAGCGACCTGTAACCAGCTCCTAACTGCTGAGAGAACAAATTATTTTGCCAAAATTATCGGTTCAAATCCATAATAGTGAATAATGAATCAGACATGCCCAGACTTGAGGATTTTTTCCTTGCAATATCTGTAGTTATAAGAAACTGTGACTTTCAATTACAAATATTAAATAAACTATTGCTTTGAAATTATTCTTCTTCCAGCTATTTTTTATGACACTCTGTCACAGGGGAGAAAAAAAGAAAGTTTGTCCTGGATAAGCTAAAACCCCTAATGGTAGCTAAATACTACTCAACCTCTTCCACTTAAAGATTTTATTATCCTTCAGCATTGATGGATTGCACTTGATACTACCCGAGTTTAAATTCTTTATATAATCATATCTTTATTAAAAAGAAAACTGTGGGAAAAAGTGCATCATTACTAAATCATCCCAATGCTCTGGTGACACCTAAACAAAAAGTACTCTCCTCAAGTTACAAATCACTGGAGATTGCAAAAGTACTCTAGAGAAGTAGTAACATGTTTATTGGTTTCTTCCCTAAGCATCCACTACCAGCCAGTAGCAGTCAGGGCATTTGGCTCCGTGGACCTTTGTGTCAGATGTGTATGGAAGTTTCTGTGTTTGTACGTTTTCTGCCAGGCATGACATTGTGTGCTCTGCCTTTATCAAATTGCTAAGTTTTCTTTATGATTACAGAGATTAAATTACCTGAATAAGAATTCAGTGCACAAACAAAAATCTTCACATAAATAATATAAATATCCCTCTTTCCTTTCTCTCTTTTTCTTTTCTGTTTTCAAAGGAATGGAAAAAATTGCTAGGCATAGAGTAGGTATAAATCCATAAAGTTTCTGTCAATTTTCCACTCCTGTTAATTTAAATTAGTGTACTTCTTCATTACCTGGGCATGATAAAAGTCTTTCAACAGAAGTAAAAATATATAATGGTTACATGCACAGAAGTGCTGACCTTGTAGTTTACTAATCTTTTTTTTATGACTAGTATATTTGAAAGGACATACATGTGACGCCTGGTCAGTCACTGCACAGGTACCGAGAACACAGTGAATGTTTATACAGAATGCTGGTAACCAATGACATCTCAGATGGCAAGGCACGTACTTATGGCACTGGCACTTATTACAAACGACCTACGGGAAACTTCTCATCTTCTGTGGCATCAGCCTGATACCAGCAGGGGCATCTGAAACCACACCAAGGCACACTTGTGAGCGTTGACAGAAATAATAACTAAATCAGAGCAGAGATTCACAGAAATACAGTGCTGGAGAAGATCTCAAGAGTCAGCTAGCCCAGCCTCTCCAAAGGCAAGAGCAACACCACTGGAAGAGGTATTTATCTAATCTCTTCTTGAAAACCTGAAACAAAGGAGATGCTACAAAATGTGTAGCTAGATGAAAACCAATTTGAAATCAATCCCTCAATTTCCTAATTTCTTCAGGTCTTAATTCAATTGGTTCCAAAGAGGAGCTGATCACCCTTCTCTCACTGCCAGTATTCTACATATTGGAACTTTATTTCCTCTCCCCATCCTATTTTTCAGTGCTAAACAAATCCATTTACTTCAACATAATTGCATATGCCCTGTTTTGTAATTATATTCATTAGAAACACTTTTTTCCCTTCCTTACACCTCCTGTTTCTCTCCATCTCTCTGAAAGCCAGTGAGGAAACACTGGACACAGCATTCTTGCTCCGGCTTAATCAATGACAGAGAAAATCCTGTGTCTTGTGAATGACACTTCTATTTATGTACCCCAAGGTAAGATGCATCTTTTTAAAATTATATTGCACCTGTGACTTTTTCACTTGCTTTAGATTCTAGTCCAGTAAAACCTCTACATCCTCTTTTAGTGTCCTGCTGCTTAGCCAAATCTTTATAATTTTAAATACTGGATTCTTCATTCCTTGTAAAATGCAGCACTTCGTGCTTGCTCCTTCTTCAYGTAGGACCATTCCGCTGATTTGTAAACATAACTTTGAATCCCTTTTTCTCCCCGGAATACTTGCAATTATTCCAGATTGATGTAATCACAGATTGTATCTATTTCATCATCCAAGTCTGGATGATTCAATGTTGGCAGCTGGAGTTGGCTTTTAAATAGTCTATTGGCACCTCCCAGCAACATTAACTACCACCCTGTCTCTGCATAAGTAGGTATTCCTTCCCCTTCGGAGTAGCTGCTTTCCATTGCGGAGAAGCAGAAGCCTGTCATCAATTCCCTTGGACAAACAGGAGTCATTCTCCTATCACGCTGTCTGCTACAAACCCTTCTCTCTCTCTGTCAATAGGAACTATGAAACATGACAGGGGTGGGGGGAGAGTGAGGCAGGCTGGGGGGGTCCATGGGTACTGTCCTGAGAAAGAAAAATGGATGGAGACAAGGCAGAGGGTAGATGATCTTGTGGCCAGCTGGCAACTAGAAAGCAAGTAACCTACTCAGACAGACTATCCTCAAAGATCAGTGCCTGTTGTTGTGCCCATCTCCTAGTGAATGGATGCTGGCTCATCACCAGCACAGCAACAGCACTCTTTGCTGGCCTCAGGAGATGCTTCCCTGCTTGACCACTTCTACTTTCTTCCTCCTTTTTTTTTTCCCCTATATTATCTATCAAACACATACATGTGTGTATATAAACAAAATTATGTACATGGTCTTTCTGCCATAGTAGGATCTACTGTTCTCCTTAAATACATTAAATTATAAAATATATAAAAGCAAAATCAGAATATAAAGTTACCTATTCTATTTTATACTCCTGTGATTTGTGAGCTAGTAATAAGCACTGCACACATGAATCTTCTTGTAGCTAGAAAACTTGTGTTTGCAATATGATTATGTAACTATTATATTAGTACAACTCCTTTAATTTCTCCATCTGAATCTTCAAAGCAAAGTATGTCACAACTCAGTTATGATTTCCTGCATGATGTAATGTCAAGATTCTGCTTGTAATGTATTTAGAAAGTATCTGTTTATGGTAGGAAATATAAGCTACATTTATGGTAGGAAATATAGGTTACATTTCACTGTGCCTAGCTACAGCCACTCAAAAACTAATCAAGTTGCCTTGGCTCTCTCCATAGCCATTCAGGAAACAAGGACATCTCCCAGTAAGATTAATCCTTCCATTTTAAAAATAACGATCACACAGACATCTCAGATACCTGTTACAAATTAGTGACCGTCTCCTTCTTCTGATTCCAGAGGGAGCCTGGAAGATAAGCTTTGGCTGTACATCTAGGGAACAATTTACTTACCTAAGCAAAGGTGTCTGGTGCCATTTTGGATGCTTGGATTATGCAAGACCCCTGCCTAGGACTGGCAGGTACAGCAAAGGATCTATGCAAGTTCTCTAACCTTCAGAGAGGCAGCTGGAGTCCAACCAAGATACCCTGAGGCATCTGAGAAGCACTATTAGGTTGTCTTCTTTATTTTAAGCTCTCTGAACTCCACCCCCTGTATTGACAAGAACAAGTCTCTGTTGTTTAAATTTCAGGAGCTGGTGTCGTGTCTAATACATCAGCACACTGACATGGCAGAGGACTTGCAAGAGATCTGCACCAACCTGGACTGGAAACCGGAGGGTGAGTATGATACTGTGAAACCAAAATGACAGTAGACATCTTTGCCTAAGCATCCACATTCTGTTCTCCATTAACTGCACTCATAGAGTTTAGCAATTCAGCTCTCACTTAGACACCAAATGGCACAAATCTCAATTTACATGAACTGAATCCACCAAACTTTTTAACATCTAAAGTAAGATTTGACAGACTTCATCAACAGAAGCATGACAGTTCTGTACCCTCAGTACTTCAGGCAAAGTATGAATTAATTCACCTAAAAATAATTATTTGTGTATCACTATCTAAGGAAAATAGACAATAGTGAGTACTAACTTCAGTCGACCCTAGGGCAGCAACTAAAATACAGTTTGTCAGAAAGATGTCAAAATTCCTTTGAAGCTCAGCAGGCACCCAATGAAGTCCATATGCATACTTGAGGTTTTATAAAGGCACACACGTAAAAATAAAAATTACGGTGTTAGCACAGAACAGATTACATCTTTTTCAGAGTGTTAGCACAGAATAGATGACATCTTTTTCAGAAACAACAACTCATCAGTTTTATGGTCTGACTTCATGTCAAACTAATTTTCTGAGTACAGTGTTCTCAAAACAGCAGGATGACTATATAGCAAATGATGCCTCCTGGGTTTTGTTGGTTTAATTTTATCGAAATTAGAGCCTTTGAGAAACCCTAGATGAACAACTCTGAAGTCCCCTCTATAAATAAAGAGAATGCAGACAGCACTTCAGAGAGCAGTACCACAGGTTTCCTTTCTTACAGGAGATCATACTATTCTCTGCAAAACATTTTCTCTAAGGAGAAAGGTTCATTTTTGCACTGATCCCCTTGTTTTCTCCATCCACTTTATAGCACTACTTCCCATAAACTATGAAACACATTCTAAAATTATAGTAAAATGAAAGCACACTACTTTAATCTTCCATAATAATGACTTTAAAGGGGGGGTTATTTGGAGAGTCAATCCATTGGTTATTTAACTTCCTAGGATACAGAAGTATTTGGGCGCTTGAAAATTGAATGCCAGGAACTAACGCATTTGATTCACAGACCAAACACTGAAGAAGAATCAGACCATAAAAAAAATTGCAAATTGTGGACACTGTCTGATTGGAAATAGGCTGGCAGATTAGTAAAAAGCATGAGAACTATTTCTTTTTCAATTCATATGATCTAAGCAAAACACCTAAAAATACAGCAAGAAAAGAATACTATCAACCCGAATCACAAAAAATGATACAATTTACAGCTAAATTATTCAAATTTGACAACAGTAACCTTCCATACTCTTTATCTGTAAGATGACTTACAGTATTTTCTCAGCACTACATCTGCTGTTACTATTGATTAGTATTTTGTTTGGAGATTTATATTACTGTACAATTTACAGCAGTTTTACATGCAATTATTGGAAGCAGGCACAAAAATTGTTTGCTTAAGTACCCAATTACACATATAATTTGTGAAATAGGCAAATAATCATGGGAAAGCACRTACAGGTAAAGCAGGGGAGTAAAGCACTCTGAGATACAGGTATAGATATAGACATATGTGCAGGTCATTTACAGACTGCAGCCCTTCCTTGAGCAATGTACTTCTTATATGCAACTTCATTAATTCCCTCTTGCTACCATATATATATATAACTCTAAGTATAAATATGGAAGTATGTGATTCTTATATCATACACGTTTAAAATTTCAATAATGCTACTCAGTATTTTCAGGACGTCATGACATGAAATAGAAACTGCTTATTTTCAACTTTTCAGTAAAACAATTTGATGCTCTGCAGTCCTGATACTTGCATCTGTCCTCCTGATCCGGCTTAGCATTTCAGTATCAAAAATAAAGAAAAATGTTAACCATTAAACCAAGGAAGACACACATGCCTATTCAATAAGTCTATCCTAAGAAATAGCTACAGGTAGCCTGGATGTATAGGGTAAAGGACTTTTAGTAATTTTCAACAGAAAGACTAAAACCACACAAATAAATTTCTTAAATGCTGGAAAGCTTAATAAATACACAGTAAATCAAGATTCATAGAGGAATATTTTATACATAAACCTACAGTTTGATTAAGAATAGAAAAGAGTATTATACAAGCTGTAATTTCTATTACAAAGAATTGTCATCATGTCACTGAAAGCTACATTACAGGCTGCCTAGAAGGTAGCATAATAAAACTTGCCGTAATAACATTTTATTTATGTCCATAAAATTGAAGAATGTTAAATCTCTGGTTATTTTATTTTTAATACAGAGATGAATTTTAACAAGCTAATTTATAAAAGGTTACACCAACATCTAGATTTAGATCAAAGGAATTAATGTCCATACTACCACAGCTCACAGACAGAAATTCTTGTAAGACATTTCAATAGCTGATGAGGCTAAAGGTCAATGCTCACAATATCTGCTTGGAATCAAATGAAAGAATATGTCAAAGTTAAAAGTTTAGCTGGCAACCAGCATGAAGTTCTACAGCTATGCCTCAGGTCTTCAAACTAACTATGGCCTTTTTTTCCCTCTGTATTACTACTTAGAATATATACTTGAGTAATCTTGAAAAGCTCCTTCTGTACATCCTTATTCACTGTTCACTGACATGCACTCAAGAATGCTTGCAGATCAGTGTACAGTTACTTAAACCAAGTAGAAGTAATCAACTCAGGCAGTACGTGAATACAGCTGTGCTCAAAGATGACTTCTTTCACAGGGAGATGACACGAGCTCAGCTGAAATTCCAGTTGTAGTAAGGTGTTCACCAACCACAAGCCCTTCCTGCTCATCCTTCCCAAAGTAAACTAGTACAGGTTTTATAACAATAGTACTTTAGCAACTTCCTTCAGAAACACATGATTTGTTTCTGTTGCAAGATCTGTATTGATATTTTTAAGACCCTGTATTGCCTCATCAGAGTGCACAGGAAAAACCTCTTCTCTACAGCTGCTCTAGCAACTAATGGGCAACAGTGGGCACCAACTCGTGGGGCAGCTAGAAACTTAAGCAATTGGTACACTGGCACACTAGGGGAAAAGGATGGCACCCATCTTTCTGAGGAGCTCCTGTATCATTGAAGATCTGATTACCCAGCCTAGCATAACAAGCAGTGTAATTACGTACTTTTCCTTATACCCCTGCTACAGTGGGTTGGACAAGATGTTATTTAAACCTAACCTCCCAGGCTTTCCTGCAGCTGGGAAAAAAAGAAAAACCACAAAAAGCAGCATACATCCCCTTCTTTTCTGTCCAATCTCAGTATGCCTTCCTCTGATATTTATTGCCTATCTGGCACTTCACATACACAGTGTTATATATTAATTTAATGAGTCATGTAATGCTTCCCTAAGTCTGGAGCATATCCAAAGGTGGGGAAGGTGGCAGTGGGGATAGTGAAGTCAGACTTTTCAATTACTCTTCAAAGAGAAGCTTTCATTCAGCTCCCACTTTTTTTACGTGAGAAGCAATCCTATGAGTACAGAAAAGCCTGTCAAATACATGAGCTGTCTCTGCTGTTGCCTGAATCTGCTCAAAGCCTAAAACAAACTCTTGTAAGTAAGAACTACCTCATTTTTCCCTCCTGAACTAGTAGAAAGGCTGGCATTGGTTAACTTGCATTAACGGCAAACGGGTAACTGTATCTCTGTCGAAAAGATGAGCAGAGCAAAAGTTTCTCAGAATTTCAGGTAGAGGGGGTGAAAGTAGTGGCAGGATTAATGAAAATACATGGATCATGTATAAATCCAAGCTATGCCAGCTTGTAACACTGCAACAGTGCACTGAAGGAGGGGTAGTGCAGTGTTAGTGTCAGATTTACTAAAAGAGAGCTCAGCTTCCACATGTGTAATTATTATTTTTAATGCCACAAATGTAACTACAGCATTGCAGAGTAAGCTGGTCTTTCTACATGAGGTTTGCAAAAGGAAGAACACAAGGAAAAAAACTGAGACACAGAGAGAAGGAGTAACTTGCTGAGAAACATGAAAAATCCACCTCAGATTTAGGATTAGGACAAGGAACAGAAATTGTAGCTTCTAACCCCGAATCACCAAACTGTACAGATGAGAGGACCAAAACGCAGAAGGGCACGCAACACCTCCCCGTCTATCGGTAAACCCGACAGCCCCGCACAGCATCACCTTCTGAGGCAAGACTACAATTCCTCCCAAGTCCACACACAACCGCGCCGGCTCTGAGTGCTCAACGAGCCTTAAAGCACTCGCACATGTCAGAATTTACCCACTGACAAGCTGGGCTGCTGGGTTTTCTTCCCTGAACCGCGCAAGAAGCAGGGAGATGCCGACAGCCGCGGCCCTCCACCACCGTCCCCGGGAACTCCGCCGGCCGCCGCCAGCCCGCCCCGCTCCGCCCCGCATCCCGCCGGCTGCGAGGCCGCGGCAGGTGTCGGCGGCCCGGCGGAGCCCCAGCGAGCTCCGGCCGCCCAGGGGTACAAGAGGACGAGAAAGGCTGGTGGAAACCGGCGGCCCGGCACATTCGCAGAGACGGCCGCCAGCAGAGAGAGGGATAAGTGGGGGTAGAAGGAAAGAGCGTCTCCAGGGAAAGAAAGTTTTCAAGCGCAGAGGGTAGCGCTCGGCGCCCCGCGCATCCCCGCCGCCGCCCGCCGAGGCAGCAGCGACTTCGTGAGAAAGGAGGGACGGGGAACGGGCGGCCGTGACCCGGGCGACAGCCCCGCCGCCCGCCGGGCTCCCCCGCTACTCACCATGTTGACTTCGGAAACCATGTCGATGCTGGCGATGTCGATGTTCATCCCCACGCAGACGGGCGGACCTGCGAGCAGACCAGACCTTTACCGGCGGCGGGAGGTGCCGCGGCAGCGGGGGCGCGGTGGCCGGACCCGCCGTGCGGGAGCGGCGGCAGCGCCGGGGAGAGCAGGGGAGCGTCTCCGGGCGACAAGCCCGGGCAGGGCGACTCACCTCCGAAATCCGGCCGGAGGCGGATGTCGTAGCCCTTCAACAATTTATCCACAGTTTCTTTCACGAAGGACATGTTGCCGGGATCGTTCACACTGTGGGGCGAGAGAGACGGGGGTGTCGGGCGGGAGAGGCAAGAGGAGAGGGTGCGGGGGGCCAGGGGCGACGGCGAGCGCGGGGCGGGAGGGGGAGGGCGGGGGGAGCTCATCAGCTTGTTCCCCTGGAGAAACGCATCCCGCGCCGCCGCCGGGGCACGCTGGCTCCTACCTCTGGGCGCAGCAGACCACGGCCACCAGGACGGGAGCGGAGAAGATCCCGAAGATCCTGCCTCCCCCAAAGCCCCACATCCCTCCGCTCCGCGCTCCCTTCGCGCAGCAGCAGCCGCGGCCGCGATCCGGCTGCCCCGGCTGCCGCGGAGGAAGAGGCGGAGGCGACAGTCCCCGTTCTCCCCCCACCTCGCCCTCCCCCCCTAAAAAAATCCCCCACCCCCTGCCCCAGCACCACCACCCGGCCCGCGGGAGCCGCCCGCGCACCCGGCTGCGCCCGCCCCGCGGCCGGACGCCGCCGAGCCCCGGAGGAAGCTGCCCTCCGCCGGAGCCCGGCCACCGGCCTCCCCTCCGCCCGCCGCCGCCCGCCCTGCCGCCTTCCCGCCAGCCGGGAGGGGAGGGGACGGGGGCAGGGCGCCGCCGTCCCTTCGGGCGGAGAGCCCGAGGTGGGGCGCCGGGGGAGCGGCGCTGGCGGGGCCGGGGCCGGCAGCGAGGGGCGGTGGCTCCCCGGGCACCGCCTCGGGGCGCGCCCGACCGCCGCACGGTACCGGCCCCGCGGCACCCGCCCGGACGCGGCGATGGCCCCCTGGCAGCACCCGCGGGGTCTCTGTCTCCCCGGATTGGAGCGGGACTGCGGAGCCAGGGCAGCCCGCAGGGTTCCCCCTGGAGCCGGATGAGAGGGGGCTGCCCGACGCCGTGCCTCTGCCCTCCCCTGCCCCTCGGCCTGCTGCTCCGTGTTGGGGGACTGTGCCCACCTGCCCTGTAGCGCATCCTGGGAGCGGTGCCCGGGAAGAGCCCCTGGGCCGCAAGAAGAAGCTGGCCTGGGTGCCCTGCCCTGCCTTGCCCTGCAAGGGCCTGAACCCGTCCCCGCCACGGCCGGGGGTGTGGTGTACATGTACAGGTGCCGGGCCTGAGGCTCCCTTCAGCCGTGCCTGCGAGGGTGCCAACAACACTGAGCGAAATGGGCATGCTTTGCCAGGCAAAAACTGCTTGCTTCAAAGCGTGTGTAGCCGGGCTACACGGGACACTAAGGAAGGGGAACTGCACTGGTACCAAAGAGATGCAGGGTGAGAGTTGTCACCTGTGAGCTTCCAAGTGCTCTTAACTTTGTATAAAACATTGGTTGGGGTGAAGACAGTACAGTTGTTATTATTTTTAATCTTCCAGGTTAATTAGTCCTTTCAGCAGGACTAATTGGCATGGAAACAGAAGAATGTTGACTTAGCTATATTGCTTTTGGTTCCAGAGGCAGCTCCTTGCTGCTGGAGCTCTTTGCCATGCTCTGTGAACATACAAACATGCCCTTGGCCAGCTTCTGGTTCTGGTTGCATTGCAATCAGTGGCCACTGGTCCATGACAAAGCACAACATTTCAGTAGCCAAGGGAGAAAAGCTGTCTTTTGCACTTTTTCTCTTACCACCTGTTTTTCCTTCCACATATCTTCTTCCCTTTGAGAAACTGCTACAAAAAGGATGGACATTGAGGAATGCTGTGGTGTTATGTAGAGGTGAGAAAGCATAGATGGCTTTTCCTCTCTCCTCTACAATTTCTTGAAAAGAAAGACAAGGGCAATCCATTTTGTATATCCTGACCTTGTTGCTGTTGCAGTTAATAATAAAGCTCCAAATAAAAGAAGGAGCAGACTCAGTTTTAAAAACAATACTAAACTCTATAGGCAATGCAGGAAAATGTAGAGAAACTGAGCATTGCCAAATATTGTGATTTCATGCTAATATTTGGATTTTTTTAATAGTACCATAATTATTATGGTTATAAAGTAAGTGAAAATCTTAGCTTTCAGTTAAAAACCTTATTAGGCTTATGATGAAAGCTTGAGAATTGTGGCATGAAGCATACATGACTAAAGGACTCAAAAAAGAAAAGTCAAATAATAAATAACTATATAAGTAATTTTAGGGCCCTGGATCCTGATGGTTTTTTAATGCTATGGATGGCCAGTATCTTTCAAAGATTTCAGAGAAAGTGAATTTAGGGAATGGTACTGGTTCAATTCTGTTCCCCTAAATTCTGAAAGAAAGTATTAACACCAAAGAAAATATTTCTTACGAAGAATTTAACATGGTTAAAAAGAGCATTTAAGCACTAATAACTTTTCTTAAATAGATTTTCAGTTTTATAACAGAAATAAAAAACTTTAGAGAACACTATTTCTGATTAATGTACTATCCTGGTACTTTGGAAACACATCTGAGGTAGGAATGAATCAAGAGTGCTGTAGTCTGTTACATTTTATCACACTTCATTTAAGTATTTGTCTTCTTGATCTTACAGAATAACCATTTCCATTTACTTGGGAACAGCATAAAGATAATCTAGGCTGGAGCTGATGGGATAAGGAAGTATTTAGTGGGTTATGAAGCATTTGTTCCTTGGAACTCTGGATTCAATTAGGCTTAGCTGTAACCAAAGGATGTTAAAAATTATAAAGAATCAATGAATTTCATGAAAGGTAAAAATCATCTCGACTTCTCTGTGACATGGCATTTGCAGACAAAGTAGCACTATGGGTTTTGTCTGCAGGAAAGACTCAGAACAAAGCTTCTCTGGCAATGGTCTGGAGGTAAGTCCCGGCAAAGACCTGCACCATGCAGAGTATTCAAGGAAACAATAGAAGCCAAGACTTTTGGGGAACTATATAATGTGGCCAATAAAGAAAAAATGGGCACAGAAATAGCCTCCTTGTCCTGTTCCAGTATTCACCACACTGAATGTGCTTCTGGAATTAGGTTCCCAAACATCTCTTTTCAAAGAGCAAGCAGGTTATTTCAAGGCATGGTTGGAAGGAGTCTGCGCACTTTTATTCACTAAAGCAAAATGAAGCATCTGATCACAACCTGTAAATCTCAAGGATGTATCCCTTGAGATCAGCCCAGACTGCAGAACTTTGGTGTAAACCTTTGTTTTTTGAAATGTTCCACTTTTGAGCAAATAGTTAAGTAGAGGAGAGGGAAGGAGTTAACATAACTCTGTGGCCTAGGGCTTTGGCTGTTACCTGGTAAGTACTGTTATTTCATAAATAATCCAGCAATTCATGAATTAATTACTGGGTAAAATAAATCAGTGTTCAGTGGTATAAGGAACAGAACCCAATTCTCTCCTTCTCTTAGCTGCCTTCATCATCTCTCATTCTCACTCTTTTTTCAATGTACAGTCCTTCTGTCCCAGTAAAACTATCCCTGTAAAATATGAGACTTTGAACATTGTAGTTCAGGGACTAAAATTCATCACCTTTTCTACTACTTTGGTGAATGTTCCAGCCTCTGGGCCACTGGACAGTTAAGATCTATGCTCCCAATCAAATTTTGTTCAATAAGGTAAGCTCAGCATATGTTCTTTACTTCCTTAGCATTGCCAATATTGTAAAGGCCACTTCAACAATGGAGAAATCTAAACTGCAAAGGCAAGCATTATGTGTGAAGAAGCAAAAGGACTGTCCTTGGGCCAATGCAAATGTCTRGAAGAATACAACTGCCAAGCCTACACATTAAAGAAGTCCTTGGGGTAAATTGGATTACAGTGGATTCATCAACTATGTCTGGGTTAGCAAGTACAGGGCCTGATCTGTAGAGCAAAACTGCTGTTGCTAAGGTTCTGATATCATGTGATATCATCTGATATCACAACATTTGTTGTTTTGGTTTGGTTTCGGTCCTTTTTTTTATCCCATTAGGAAAAGTTGGGAAATCTGGTCCACTAGATTAGATGCTCATTAGGAGTTGGAGCAACGTGCTGCTGGGGTGCATTTTTCGACTTAGTTTGGAAAGAATCATGTTCATGTACTCTGAGACTGCTCTGAGATGTGAACCAAAGCACAGTAAGTGAGAATGATCAAATGATTCACTCTGCAAGCACAGTCCTGCTCTGCACTAAAGTGCTATGTAGATGCATCCATCATCTCATTTCAGAAGGAGCTGGAACAGAGCACACTCTGCCTTTGTCGAAGGACAGAAATGGTTGAAGGCAGTGGGATTGGAATGAGAAGCCACTCAAAATTTTGGAACAAATTCCAATTTTCTTCATAATTGTCAGTACTAATGGAGATACAGAAGAGGAGGCAATGACAGGAAGGCTAGAGAAGAGGAGAGGTCTGCTCACAACTGATGCATTTGCAGCAGTACTACTATCAGTCACTCGACTGTAGGAGAAAGACTGGCTTGAGAATCAGGGAAGAACTATTTGATCACACCATACAATATATCACTGAAGTCCTGCACTGGAGAGTGGTACTGAGGGTTTACCTGACAAAATGAACTTAACTCCACTTACACTCTGAGGTCAGAATCACTTATCAAATATTTTCTTTTTCATTTTCCTCTCTGGCTTGTCTGTCATTTAACTGATTTTGACAAAGATCCAGTCTTATCCTGAAGCAAACTGTGATCACAAAGGGTTCAGGGGTACAAAAGAGAGGCTGAAACTGAAAAAAAGTGGGAAGAATTGCTGCTATAGCTGAAATGTTGTCTTCTGAGGAACACAGGACATTAATCTTATTAGGCTGAGACCCATGCTGCTGCTTACCTACTCTGCCTTGCAGCAATTTTAATAGCCTGCTGGTTTAACCTGCTGAGAAGGTGTAATTAATAAAACTGACTGGGAAAAAATCCACAAGAAAATTTTCAACTTTTTTTTTTTCCCTAAACCTGACTTCTTTTTCACTTTATGAAATCAAAAATCGAGGATCATTTTTGCCAAAATACCGTACCACAGAAACTTAGTGTTTCCCTCAGAAAGCTCAACTTTCTTATTTTCCATCCTACAGTATCTCAGCAGAAGCAGAGTTTTAGAGTGACAGAAGGATGCTGGGGAGCATTAGGGCTTAGGGAACACTCTGCACTTTGACAGTTTTTTACACTGTGTTTTGCCTGTTCAGATAATGAGCAGTGGTTGCTGGACATAGTATGTGAGGAAAACAAGATTATATTTATTTACTACGTATATTTATCAGAAACTGTATGTAATATTTGCTCATGTTGAGTAATATTCAACAGTTTATTTAAAGGACAATGAGTTTATACTCATTGTCCCCATTTCTGTCAGGCAGATTGAAGGCAGCATTGCGTGAATCCATTTGCTTTGGTTGCATAATTTGCTGGTTTACATTTAATTATACAGAAATATTAATGGTGTTATGTCAACAGTTCTGATGTAGTGGAGATCTGAATGTTTCAGTGGGCCACATAAAGAATAAGTTATTAATCCATATGAGTAATGGGGAAAAATTTGCCTTTAATGAGAAGGTTGACCCAAATTGTCTTGAACTGCTGTTTAAATTTCAGATGGGTGTTTTTCTTCATATTCAAGAAAATAGAACAAAAATTTGAATTATCTGAATGAATTTAAAAGAGTATTCCTGCAATATTCCATTCCTTATGCGGCAAAACCTCTGGATTATGCACCTAGTGAGTCAGACACATCAAAATAAAAATCCATTGACACTTTGGCAGAGGAAGAAATAATCACGGCTCTTTATAACTCACATTTTTTCATCATAAAGATTAATGATTATGCACTGAAATAACACAAATACATTAGAGAAGCCTGTGGTGCATTAGACATACTATTCTTTAAATCTCTGTCCTGATAGAAAGAGAGTCTTTTTAGAAAAACAGACAAGTAGCTGACAATCTTTTTTTTTTTTTTTTTTTACTGTAACTGCAGTTGAGGAAGTGCTATTTTATGACTTCTTTGTTAAGTTTCTACTTCAGTGGTTTCATCTAAATCCCTTTGTCAGGAGCACATTATTCTTAACAAAACAGTATGCAGCAGTTACCTTTTTTCAAGGCTAGTTAAAAACAAAAAGATATAGCCCATATATTTGTGGTTTCATATTTATCAATATCTTTATGAATCTCATTTGTGATAATTATTGTTTATGCAATTTTTTACTAGCAGCAGCCAGAATTCCAAGTTAAGATCCAAGCCTCCTTTTGCAGGAGATTATACAGAGTGAAGAAGACAAGCATGAGTTGTTTGAATTGCTTATATTTAATATTATGTATATTTAAAGGAAGATCAAGTCAGGATCCTAACTGCTTAGGACTAGCTAAAACACCAAGAGATCTTGGTTCCTGGCTTTTTCATCCAAATGTCCCTTTGAATTTTAACAGTGGAAAAGAGGAAAGACAAAAAAATACTGAGGGGAGAGAAGTGCAAACACTTCCACATAAAACAGGATAAGCAATAAGAAGGAAGTGAAGTGAAATTATTTTGTTTTCTAGACACAGTTCTGGAAGTGAAAATCCAGGGCAACAAAGAAAAAGCTATAGGTAGAATAAAGTGAAAGTCTGATGTATGTCTTGCTCTTATCCTTTGAGAAGGAAACAAATGGGTTTTTGCTTACGCTAAGGAGTGCCAGGAACCAGGAACCAGTCCGTGAAGGATGAGGGGAAAGGAAAGCCTTCAGAATGCGGAGGTGTGTTTATACAGAGCCTGCATCCACAGCCTTCCACTGCCAAGACACAGCGCTCTGCTGGTCTTTCTAAATGCATCCTCTTTTCCCAAGGCTGTGCCAGCTAGCCCTTCGCTCGCGTTCCCCAAACACTGGCATCAGAAGCAGACACAGTTAAGCTCATAATACACAGATCAGGATCGTGGGCCACATTCCTTCTGTGAAATAACATGTAAATTAAGCTGGTTGTGTAACTACATTTCTTTGTCATATGCACTGTACACAGAGGGGAAATCACTATATATAAAGGGGAATCATTATTATGTAAATACAGAATTGTGTGTGATGGTTTAAAATATTTTTCATTTTGCTTTAATTTAAAGATTACTTTGTGGCTCAGGAAAAAAAATGTTAATAATTTTTAACATTTTCAAGGATTAACATTCTATTACAGATAATAATCACATGCTTAAAGTACTTTTAGTAACTCACCTTGTGTCATAAATTGCATATAATTTTTTGTTTTCTTCAACTGCATTCCTAAAAAGAGAAAAAAAGAGAATATTATTTGCATGCCTTATGTCCGTTGCTGAAAGAACCCCATAGTTTGTGGCCCTAAAGGTTTTCAGACCATCATTGTAGAATCTAGCAATGGGAAAAAAAATAACCTATAAATTGACTTGTTCAACCCTGACATGACAAGATTGTAATAATCCTTTGGAAATTGCCTAAGTGGGTTTTTAATTATAGATCCACGACTCTGCTGCCAAGAAATGAAAAAAGAAAAAAATAGTAACTGCTTTTGTGAAAAACACACAATATGTTTTTGATAGAGCTACGTGAATAATTTTCAGCACAGGTTTCCAATTGATCCAGATGAACATCATCATATTCAGTTATTTCATTATTTTTTTAATAAACCAAACTAAAAAAATGCATTGAAGTCTAGTGCAATGTATCAATGTGAACGAAATAATTTATCTCTGGTTTTTGAATACTTTTATGTGTGATTAAACATCGAGGTTCATATAAAAAAAGACATTGAAAATTTGAAGCTGAAGTCTATATTTTTGAGTTTTTTCAATTGAAACCCATGTGAATTTGCAGAATACATTTTGCATTTTTAACTAGAAAAAAGATTTTTTTCCCCCTGAACTTTTTTTGTTGGACTGTTTTAGAACATGGGGGAAAATAGTGCTCTTCTGAAATAGTGCTACTGATTTGAGGGAGAGCAAGAAATATTGTCTGAAATGTGTTGGCTTTGCTGGAATCAGCAATAAAATATAAGTTTTAGCTAAGTAGTTTCTGAGAAGGCGTGATGAATCTAAGGGGCACTCCATAATAAGTATTGATTTGTATCTTGCAATCTGATTTATGTCTCTCTGCATTACTTTACCTGTCTGCTTAGAGAAGTTAAAGAGAAGCAACT
This sequence comes from Amblyornis subalaris, assembly GCA_018881555.1. Taxonomy (NCBI): domain Eukaryota; kingdom Metazoa; phylum Chordata; class Aves; order Passeriformes; family Ptilonorhynchidae; genus Amblyornis; species Amblyornis subalaris. Next base: position 3,556,942 of record JACAXG010000033.1, read on the forward strand.
AAAAGCATGGGGTAAATGATCCTGAGTTTGGATGCATTAAGCTCCACTTACATGAGAAAGGCAGATCCTGGGTTTGGTCCCTGTTCCTCAAGTGGTCATGTGTTTTACGTTAAATATGCACTGGCTAAAGGATATTAACAGCTGAGTTTTGTGAATGCCCAACTCTCTTGTGCACTGGCTAAGGAGACATGGGGCCTCTCTCATGTCTTGGATCTCCTTGAAATAGCCAGCCATCTAAAACATAACAGGTGGGGCTGGGCTGGGCTCAGCTTGAATGCCCCCATCTCGTCTGTTTAAGGTGCCTGGAGTTACCTGAGATATTGCATAGACTTGCCAGGTATAATGCAGGACCTACGTGTGACATCCACACTCTACTGGAGAGTTAACTGGAGTTCCAGGGGGATACCTTGGAGAATTCCAGTGGCTCAGAAAGCTTGTTTATGGCAACTGTGCTGGAAGTCTGAGGTCAGATTCCACCCAAGAGAAGGATCCCCAGCTTTCTATACAAAGGCTACATTAACTGAGTTGACTAGATCTCTGTTGACATAATGAGAACACCCAGGTCTTGTGTAGACACCTACGTCTAATCTTCAGATTAATCCTACTCCAAATTTCACAATATCTTATGTACTTTTGATTGTTCTGGCATCAAGATTCACAAGCCAGACCGCTCTTGATTTAAAGGCCGTCGTACTGTATGCCTGCAACCACACCTGGGCATGCTCTGTTGGGGTTTGATTGATATTCTCAAGTACAGTTTTGTTTATTCTCCACACTGCTTAGCTGTCTGGTCCTCTGTGACCCCATGGGCTAATTTCTTGAGCTCYGCAAAGGAGAGAGGAGGGCACGAAGAGCAGAGAAGTAGTATCTGAAGTCTGAACACAGACCCAAATATATCCCCCTGATTATAGTTAGGGATCTCATACTGGTAGAGTCACATGGTCAATACTGAGAGGAGGAGATGGCTGGGCTCTTTTCTGAAGTGCATGTGGCAACTTGCTGCAAGGTACTGGAGCAACCACTCTGAATTTGCAGAGGCTGGATACAGAGAGTCAGGCACCATGCTCAGCCTTCATCATCCTTTAGGACTGTGCTCCCAAACACAGCCAGTGACACCTGGGAGACAGACACAGCTCAACCTGTAACCATGACGACTGACATGGGACTTAGAGCAAATTAGCTATGGATGGAAGAGGGCACCACTTCTAAATGAAAATCTATAGTATAGATGGAATAAGTATCTGGTTTCAATTTCCTTACCTGAATATATCCATACCCATAAGATAAAAAGAAATTTGAATAAATTAAGAGTTTCCTTTAATTAGTAGACTCGTGAAAATTTTCAGAAGCATGCAAAACATCATGTGTGGCCACCTTGTGTTTATAACTTTTGACATCCATCATCAAAAATGCCAATGGCAGGATAGAATTAACTTAGCTTCCTTATCGGTAGAGACATGATAACAGCAAAGGAAGATCAGGAAAACCATTAGGCAAACGTAGCAGGAAAGAATCAAATTTAATCTTTTAAGTGTTGAAGTTTCACAATCAGCTTTTATTCAGACTGATAATGCACTCCATCTTTTCCTTCTCTTACAAAAAATGTAGACACATCTTAGTGTTGAAATTCTCTTATTCAGCACAGTTAAATCATTTGGTCTCTGCATTGAAAAATGCCTCCTTGTGAATGAGGAGTAAATGGAGTTCAGGAGTCTCCTAGTGCAGCTGTCTGCCTGGCACCATTAGACGTGCTTCTGAAAGTATTACAGAAGTAATTCCCTTGTCACAAAAGCGGCACATTAAAAGTACTTATATTAAAAGCACTTTGTTGTATATGAATATCATTATATAATTGATTATTCCCATTAAAATGCTTTGAATCCTTATCACAATGTTAATAAAAGAACAAAACTGCTTTGAATATTATACACGCCACTTGCCTAGAGCCACTATTAAGCAGAGAGGCTCTGTGTGCAGCCAGGCAGTTGTTGATGGTAAATCAAATGGAGGGCATATGGTTTCAGTAGTGCTGCTGGTGGAGTTTTTGTTGCTAGAAAGAGCTAATGTTTTGCATTTAGGATTATTAAAGTAACAGAAATAGTAGCTTATCTTTTTCCCCTCTTTTTCTCTCCATCTCTCTTGAAGGCCCACTCAGTGTCATACGGAAAAACATACTATGAACAACCCTTACTGGAATGTTAGGACTTCCCTGAACTGCAAACTTAGAACTTTGTGTGCTCTTTTAAAGACCACACAATTTCTGGATGATATCACGATTCAGAATGCCTCTGGTGGGATTCCTCCTTGCTGATGTAAGCATCAGAATTAAAATGTGTAAATCTGAGGCAGTTACCATGGACTACTTTAATAATCAGTGAGGACAGCAAAAGCAAGTCCAAAGAGCAAAAGAAAGTCTAGAGCCTGAAATAGACTAAACTAGTGTAAATTACTCACCCTCCAGAAGTACCTAATAACTATGAACACAGTCCATAGGTAGAAAGATATCTAACTTTTGGGTAGGTAGTATTGTCTAAGGTATATCCCATTAATATGATTTAATGGGAGTGAAGGCAAGATCTGTTTCAGTACATTGAGCATATTGCCCTACAAAAGTTTATTAGACCAAGATGTCTTTAGGTTGGAGTTCCGTGAAGAATTTCTCCTCTAACGTTGAGTGGGCAGCAAAGAAATAGAAAAGCTGCTTAAGTTAATGCTTTATTTCTGGAATTGCTGGAGTCTTTTATTCAAATGTAAGTGAAATGTTTAAACAAGGACCATCCCTTCTGGATCAAGGCCAACATACAAAGCGATGCTGGTGGACGAGAGGCTGGATGTGACCCAGCAATGTGCACTTGCAGCCCAGAAAGCCACACGTGTCCTGGGCGGAATCCAAAGCAGTGTGGCCAGCAGAGCGAGGGACGAGATTCTGCCCCTCTGCTCTGCTCTGATGAGACCCCACCTGAAGTGCTGGATCCAGTTCTGGGGTCCCCAGCACAGGAAGGAGATGGACCTGTTGGAGCAAGTCCAGAGGAGGGCACCAAGATGATTAGAGGGATGGAGCACCTCTGCTGTGAGGGAAGGCAGAGAGAATAAGGTTTGTTCAGCCTGGAGAAGAGAAGACTTTGGGATTACCTAATTGCTACCTTCCAGTACCTAAATGGAACCTACAAGAAAGATGGAGAGGGACTTTTTTACAAGAGAATGTAGTGACAGGACAAAGGGAAATGGATTCTAACTAAAAGAGAGTAGATTTTGATTAGATATTAGGAAAAAATTCTAACCCTGAGGGTGGTGGGGTGCTGGAACAGGTTGCCCAGAGAAGCTGGGGCTGACCCAACCCTGGAGGTGTTCAAGGCCAGGTTGGATGGGGCCCTGAGCAACCTGGCCTAGGGGAAGGTGTCCCTGCCCATGGCAGGGGGTGTTGAAACTAGATGATCTTTAAGGTCCCTTCCAACTCAAACCATTCCATGATTGTATAATTCAATGCTAATGAATCACAGAATGCTTAACAAGTACTCTTGATATTATGTACCTAACAAAATGATTCAGCGTGAAAATATAGATACAAAGGCTAACTGTATAGCTTTGAAGGCAACGCTAACAATAAGGAAGTGAGATATTTTAGCTTCAGATTTGAATGCATCTGAACATGGAAGGCCACTATCGAGAAAAAAATAGTTGCTTTTTCTGCTCTGGAAAGAATTCTGTACCTCTCACGCAAGCTATCTACAAACAGGAAGAAAAACAAATTTGATGCTAAACTCCCTCTCTTGGAGAATGCACACCTCATTATGCTTGAGCCTTATTCATTTTGAAATGAAGAAAATATTGTTGGTTAACCCAGAATACCTAATAGAGGCCAAATGAACCCCATTCTACGCAGCTTTGGTGCAGTAACTGTTGATTGCAACAGCAAAACCTAACTGTAAATCTTCCTCTCTAGAACAGCTGGTTCTGGGCTTCTACCTCAAGATTATTCAATCCACTTTTCAAACCCTCCCTCCAGAAACTTCAGAAACAGTGAGAGACTTGCACCAATGAGTCAATAAAATTCACTTTTCCTGGGAGGTTCAACCCTTGCTAACCACATTAGGTATTCAAGGGCATCACTGTCACATAGCGTGATAGGCACTAACTAATTATTTTTAGTACCTAGAAGCCTATCAAGAAAAGTAAGAAAGTACAGACTGAAATGTCAAATGTAAAAATGGGAAACTGTGTTTAAAACTCCCAGGATATTGTAGACACAGTTATTGAATTACCATTGTAGATCTGCTGAAACCTCAGTAAGCAGCAGACGATGGAGGTTTTTGCTATAAATATAAGATTCACATAGCTATCTCCTATTTTTTAAAATATAAATTAAGTGGATGCAAGCCAAGTTTTCATAAATAATGCCAAAAATGTTTATGTATGAGAAGCTTAAACTATGTAGCTCTAGCTGAAATAAATGTTTCAGTGAACATGATTTTAAACATGATTTATTCAAATGTTATGTTAAGTAAGCATTCAATATGCTTTTATGTAATACTGATGCCCAAGTTACATGTAATTATGATGACATTATAGCATCCTTGATCTTTCATAACCTCTCTAGAAATTCATTTTTCCCAGCATCAAGCTCCACAAATAGTATGGAAGTGACAATGTCACATAGTATAAACAGTTACCAGAACAATACTCTTGAGGTCCAATTCTGTGAGGGCTAGCCAGTCGACTCCTTTTGACATCAGCCAGAGCTAGGAAGTTTAGCACTGCTCAGAAACATGCCAATGAATTAGCAAGTCTACAAACCTGTTTGTTGGCATTTCAGAGCATGATAAGGATGAAATGAGAATATATCAAGTTGTAGATTCCTGTTTACTCACATTTTAAATCACTGATATTTTTGAATGGGTCTAGTTCTAGTTCAAATTCTGTAGTTTCTATAGCATTATTTTAGTCCACAGAATTTATTGTCTCACTTCTTTTTAATGCATTCTATTTCCGAATATAATAATAATAGGCATAGGGAAAGCCATCAAAATAAACACAAGACCAGTGCATGAATTTGCCATTATCCTTACAGTAAACAACTCAGAGTCATTGGAGACAGTCTGGTGAAGGTTCGAGCTGTGTGCTCAGCAAGGGTCAAAAAGTGCTGAGAACAATGAGGGAATTAATAGAACAACACAGGATCAGTACAGTATTGTACAAATCTGTGCTCTACCTACGTCCTGTAAGCTTCGTGCTGTTCTCTTCCATCTCAAAGCGGTTGCGAGCTCAATAAATATACAGGAAAGAGCGACAGTGATGATTAGAAGTATGAAATGGCATTGGTAGGAAGAAAAAGATTTAGGCTGAGACACTGAAGTCGGGGAAGGAGTTGAGGAAGGAGAGAGATGATGAATGTATATGAAGTCATAGGCTGCCTAAATGATAATTTGTTATCGCGCATTTTAGAAAAAACAGAGAAGCACTCAGATGATCAGGAGGTCAGTTTAAAGCAAACAGTATGAATTCCTTTTTCACACAATGCATAATTAAATTGTGGGGCTCACTGCCAGAGGAACCTGTGGAGGTCAAAGTTATAAATGGGCTCAAGAATCCATTAGACGAATGCATGAGAAGGAGCTCCATCAATGGCTATTAAGATCAATGTTGTGAATGCACCTTCTGGCTGAGGAAGTCCATAAACCTCAGGCTGCTTGAAAATGGAGCTTTATACCTGGGAAAGAATAGGGTTTTGTCTGTCTTGTTTCATATGCCTTTTCCAAAGTAATACTACTGCCCATTGTCAGACGTCAGCAAACTGACACAACTTTGACTTGATTCAGTATGGGAATGTTTATGTTCAGTGCAATCAGAAATACGTGGTTTTGGTTTACCATGAGCCAGCAGTAAAGTAATTTTCACACTTTTAAATGTCTGTTGCTTTCATTACTACACTCTCCACAAATAAACCAGTGATTTTACTTCTCTTACTTCAGAAATTCATTCAGTTGTATATCTTTGATTTCTATAGTTTGATCCTCTGAAGGACTTGCATATATTCCAGTGTGATAAAAAGTTTGCCAGTGTTCCTTCTAACCCTCCTGAGCTATTAGAGGGCTGTTGTAAAACACATGCATTTTCTCAGAAGGAAAAAATTTCAGATGCAGCTAGTGCTTGTAAAATCTTGTAGAAATAAACCTCTTTGCATTTCACAGGCCAGAATATATGTTGGATAAGCATATCCATATTATAAAAGATGTGAGATTTACCTGTTGGTACAAGGATTGGGCAATTTTAATGTATATGGGGTTCATGTCAACTTTGGTGGCAGAAGCAACTATGATTTAAAACAAAGTCTACTCTCTCAAGCTCTTCAATTCCTTTTAAGTTTGTAATGGTTTTTTTAATTTTCAGAATGAAAGTTAACAGTCTGGGAAAAATAAAAATTAATTCATTAAGAATAGCTGATGTCACTCTTGGAAGGCTCATGACTGTAAAGGGCAGCTCCCAACAGAGGGATCGGGGTTTCCATGCAAAGCACACGGAGGCAGGAGAGCCCTGAGTTCTCATTCTGGCATCCTAGTGGGCATCGTGCCTGTTTTTCAATGACCCATATTACAAAATGAAGAGGTCACCTTGGCCCAACATCATGACAGTTTTGACTGAAAGCAGGTGTTGCTAACATGCTCTGTGCTGAACTCAGAGCTGTTGTGCAAAAGCCATGCCGATGAGCACATTTGACAGGGCCCATTAGATACTCCTCAGGTACTTTTACTGTAAAAATTTAAGGTGCCCTTGGTCTCCAAAGAAATTCCTGTGGATCATTCCTCAGATTTTTTAGGCATCCACAGAAAAACAAAAATACTTTGTTTTGTTGTTTGTTTTGGTTTTTTAATAATACTATGGAAAAAAGCCCCGAACTAAGAGAAGGCGCTTCCATGAAAGACTCGAGTATTTCAATTATTTGAAAAAATATCATGAGGAAGAATAATTTCTTGATCCATTCTAAACCATGTGAAGTGTATGTAGTTATACACAAATACTCAAAATGGGTTATGAATCCCCTGACACACACTTTTACAGATAAAACTGGTCTCCAAACTATGCATGGAAGAACAATTTTAAGATGATGAAAACACGTATGATCAGATTAAATAATCGCCTGGATATGTACATGGTAATACTTTCTCATAGTTTGTTACTGCTTTGCAAGTACAGATCAAAATAATTATTCTAAGCGATCTTTAGCTCCTTTGGTTGTTTAGATAGGAGGTCTTTATAAATTCAAAGGCTGTCAGCCCACAGTGTGTCAGGAAACTTGAATTTAGGAGCCCAGCCCTAACATTTACGTTGCTCTGTTATGTTTCAGAGTTGGTTGTAGATGTTAAGAATATTGCCTTTGGGACCTCTAAGTGCATTATATCATAGCCTTGAGCTGTACTTTCTTTTATCTGCTCTTCTTTAATCATCAGAAGTTTTGATTTAAAACAGAAACAAGCTGGTAAAGGAGCCTATGCATCTTTGCATTTTCCCTACATCACGTCAAGTGTGAGAGTGAGAGAACTGGAAAGTGTAGTTAAATAGTCATGGCAGTCTATGAAAGATTGGAAATGTTCTATGAATTGAAAAACATAGAAATGTTCTTTGCTTTAAAAATGAATCAGAAGAACTAACACCATTTTTATTGTCCAGGATTTTGAGATGTGAATATGTACACTTCAGCTGTCCTGAATATACTGGGACGTCTCCCTATCTGTTGCAGTAGTGCTTTATTCTAAGAGGGCTTGGTTGAACTTTGGCAGCTAAAACTTTTATTTTTTAAAAATGCAAAATAAATGTCCAGTGACATTGGAATGCTCTCAGATCTCCTCTTGACCTTGACAATTTAAAAAAAAAAATAAAAAAGCTTTTTAAGGATGAAATTATTTATATATTTTTATTAAAAATATATTTCAAAATTCTCTCCATTTTTATTTTAAGACACTGTGAGGTAATTAAGCCTGCAAAAACACTTATGAAATCCACAGCACACATTTCAACACCTCAGTTTATCACGAATTTTATAAAGAGTTTTGGATATGCCTGAAATACTTTTCTATTGCCTGTAAGCAACAATAAAAAAATTCATATTCATACCCTTTTATTCATATTCATTCAGTGTTTAGTCATCCACTAGAATCTCAAAATTGCCTAGCTTTGTTCATCATCATCTTTATAAATTGTACCATGCATGCAAACTGGCTAAAAGGCCCTAATATAATTTTCAACTATATTTGGTATTTTTCTCTCAAAAACTGTGTGTACATATATATTAGACATTGTAAAACTGGGACATCTGAAACCTCAGAGAGGAGAGCAGTTATTAATCTCCATTTAAAAATCCCACTTGAGGAATATAGGGCAAACACTACAGAATTAAATAATTTATCAATGTCAGACCATGAGTCCTGCTTATAAGGTTTCCCTGGCAGACAGGGAAGAGAATGTTAGTCTCCTAATGCCCAATACTTTGTTGTAACTTCTAGGAAACATAAATTGTATTTTCCCGTATAAAAAGCAGTTCTACATGCAATGGTGCTTTAGACAAAATAAATAAATTAGACATTCATTTTACATTATTTCAGACATCCTAATACCCTTCAGTTGACATGAATAACTCTTACATATAGATTTATTACATGCGATTAAATAACAATTAACTTTTAACTTTAAGCTACAGATTGCTAGAACTTGAGAGTTATGGAGGAGTTGACTTCCCCCGGAATTCTGGGTGTCAGGGAATGCAATTTTGGCCCTTCAGCGCATGGGATACTAATTCCTCTACTAGCAGAAAGTTTCTCATTGCTCCCAAGCTACCAGCCTAGATCTTTTTTTTTCCCCTTTTACTTTCCTAAGCCCCTTGAAATTTCAGCATTTGGACCTCAGGCGGAGTGGGGAACTCTGACTGAGACCCAGAGCAGACTGGGGAGGGAACGAGAGGCTGGACCCTCTCCGAGCATTCCCAGACCTTCATTGCTGCTCAGCACGAGGGGACTCCTTTCTCTTTCAGTGGTTGTATAAGTACTTGCCCTCTTCTCACTCACATTCTGTAAGTTTAAGGGGAGTCACTGAATAGGATGTTTTGGTCTGATCCAGTGTTCCCATTCTTATGTGCTTAAAACTGTACAGAGATTTGCTATTTCACTGGGTACATTTAGCAGCACTTTTAAATCTTAACAAGATCTCTCAATAGAAATATCTATAATGAAAATAAGCTATAGTTCACTGAACTTCAGACCAAATTTCCTTTTTGCTATAGAAATCAATGTCATATTATGCTTTAATTTTTTTTTCCTTTTCCTTCAAGGCATGCAATCTAGTAACTTGCAGAAAGTTTAAAACCTCATTGTTTAAAACAGCAGCAAATTGAACAAAACACGTTCTTTGTCAGCCTTTATTCCCTTCTTAATACGACCCCTTCAGTATTAAGTGAAATTACTGCAAGTCCACTGTAATTGATGCTAGACTGAAAGAGCAACTGATGGAGCTCACAGCTTCTACGTTTCAATGTGGTACATTCTAGCATATTTTCCAGTTTCCCTTCTGGAAAGATGAATCTAGCTCTCATAGCCGAAATAATTTTTTTTCTTTTAGTCCTATGTCTTTCTGGTCTGTTTTCATTGATACTTATGCACACAATCCACTTTGAACAATAATTAAAAAGCAGTAATCCTTAGAAAAAGAAAACATTTTTCTAAGTAACAACTTACTGTTTTTTTGCTAAATTAAGGAGATTAGATGAAATGAGGGGCCAGATTGTGCCTCACACGAACATGCATACTCTGGAGGTTATGGCAAGCTGCACAGCCCACTGGGAGCTCTGGAGCTCCATTGGACATGGCAGACGTGCCAGATGCCACAGCATCTCAGGCATGCACCATGTCCTTTTCTAGGGGTTTGGCCAGGGTGGAAGATGGCTAAGTTTTATTCTCCCATCTTGAAGAATGGTTGATAAGCCAGGAATGGGAGTGCAGTGCAGACACAGCCCTCAGTAACCATGCATGACCGCCTTGCAAGAGTGTGGGAGCAGACACACAGGGGTGTGTAGCCCCTTTCCCCACACACACACACCCCTCACATGTTGTAGTCATCCTGGTGCCAAGGGCTGGCTAGGATTAGGTCAAACTTTCCCTTAGGAAATCTCTCTTGCAGATGCTTATGAATGAATAGAAGTGCTTGAGATTCCTATCAGCTTTAAACTGCGATAAAACCAGGGTGTTTACAGCTTTATCCACACGAGAGTGGTGCCATTTTTAAATCCAATGTGACTTCATCTGTTGATAGTCAAAGAATACTCTGGATTAAACTGGGAACTGTCTTAATACTGCTCCCCTAAGTCCAGAAAGCTGGGAGCCTGCATAATGCCATAGAGTGCATTGTTGAATCTGGGTGCGCCCCAGGCCCCAAATCTTCTCTTATTGTTCTCTAAAATGTATTAAATGTCAGACCACAACTTCTCTGCTGCATCCAGCCTCTGAGCTGTCACTTAGCCGTGAATGTCTGCCTAACACTTCAGTGATTATGAACACACTGAACTATGAAGATACAGAAAATTCTGGTGAGGAGGAATGGAATTGCTTCAGCACTCCGGCCATTCCTGCATAGGAAGATGGAATGGGCAAAAATAGGGAGCTGATGATATCCCAAGTCAAAGAAAATTTGGCTCAAATCTCTATTTCATATGTGCAGCTCAGAGGGATAGAAGGGGCTAAAATACTTGCATAAGTCTGAACTTCAGGAGAGACAAAATGGAGGAGACTGCATGATGCTGTAGCATGGGTTCAGGAGCCATTTTGCTAATAAATTCAATGGATCAACAAATTTGCTTTGTTTTTCCTTTGGAAAGACCCTCATCATACAGTGGTACTGGATAGCAGCACCTAGCAATCACCATAAATCGGTTGGTCAGCCTGAACTCTGGGTAACTCAAATAATCTTTGAAGACCCTGATTTACCACCTGATACAGGATCTGGGTAATTTTCCTTAAAATTAGATAAAAGGAAAGCTTTATAACATGGGCAGCATGGGATATTTTAGGGGGTTATTTCATATATTCATTAGCAGAAGTCAGAAGATTTTACCAAAAAAGTGCATTCATCTAGATCTAGGACAGACAACCTTACAAGAACAGACAGATTAATCCTTAGTGCACCCTTAGCAATGTGACGCTCCTAAAGGCCTCAGTGAGTTCTCCCTGGTGCTTTGTCTTCTCCAGGCTGAACAGTCCCAACTCTTCCAGCCTGTCTTCACAGGACAGGGGCTCTAGCCCTCTGGTCATCTTTGTAGCCTCCTTTCGATCTGCTCCAACAGATCCATACCTTTCCTGTACTGGGGACCCCAGAGCTGGATGCAGCACTCCAGCTGGAGTCTCACCAGAGCAGAGTACCAGCCAGAATCCCCTCTCTTGTCCTGCTGCCCACACTGCTTTGGATGCAGCCCAGGACACAGTTGGTTTTCTGGACTACAAGTGAACATTGCTGGCTCATGTCCAGCCTCTCATCCGCAAGTCCTTCTCGACAGGGCTGGAGAATCAAGGCTGCTCTTGATTGATTCTTCCCACAGCCTGTATTGTTACCAGGGGTTGCCCTGACCCAGGTGCATCACTTTACACTTGGCCTTGTTGAAGCTCAGTAGGTTCCTATGGACCCACTTCTTGCGGTTGTCCAGGTCCCTCCGGATAGCATCGTGTCCGTTAGGAGTGTCACTGAGCTAAAGATTTGGCCACATTGATGGGTGTGCATTTAGGATTAATCCATCTGTTCTTGCAAGGGACTTATCTATTTCCATGCGTAGATGTGCACAGTTCTACACCCAAGTTTGCTTTTTGTCCTCTCCTCTTATTCTGCTCTGCTAGCTAGCTATGTCCTGCTCCTACTAAAGAACATATGTACTGCTGCTATTAAAGAGCATTTAGTTCATGGCAAGTGACATTTTCACTAGAAGGGTCTTAAACAGGGAGTAGATAATTCAATTTCCAGCTAAGAAAAAGAATAATAAATAAATAATGCTGAAGCCATCTTTTTGTTCCTCCCTAATGGGAGGGTAATCATTAATCTTTTAGCCACTGGGGAAATACATTTAAGGAAAAATTGGGAGGAAGATAATAATTAAAAAGAAGACTGAAATGAAGTTACCCACACTAGTAAAGTTACCAATACCATGGAGTGCCTACATGCAATAGCGAGAATGGCAGGGAAGGCTGTCGTTATTTATGTGGGTGTCTGAAGGTCTAAGAGCAATGTAGTAGCAGCCATGTCTGCTTTCTTGTTTGTCTGTTTGTTTGTTTGTTTGTTTAAAGATAGGAAATCTTCTGAATCATTCAAGCCATTTATTTAATACAGAGCATTGCTCACATTTTCATGTTGTCACCCGGGCCTGGCCTTCCAATCATGCTCAACTCTCTCCGTACATCTCAATGAAAACAGTTACACGGCAAAACCTAGAGAATCAAGCTCCTTTCCACAATTAATTTTTGTCTTTAGAATGTAAACCCATGTGCAGCCRTAACTGGGTTAAATAAGCCACAATTGCATAGTTGCTGCTGGCCACCACTAGATTTAGATTCTGTTAAGTTAAGGCATCTCTCTTATTATAACCTTGCTTGTGGTGCTGGCTCACAGCTCTACATTACAACTGATGCTGGAGTAGTGGTAGATGGTACGTTCCTTCTCCATTCAGGTTTTTCCCTGGTGTCACTGTGACCTTTTCAAAGTACATTCTGTGATATGAAAGATGAYGGTGATCTCTCCTTCCCCTTAATCTTTTTCCCTGACACCAAGAAACAGACATCAGTGTTTCAATTTGGTTTTGATTACAAGCATCAGGGTGCTGTTCCAGGAGGATGAGAGTTTCATGTTCAACTCCAAGTACAGCCAGGTTACAATCATTCCGATATATTCTAGCACTGAATTCTTTGTATTTAGCATGGTCCCTGCTGAAATTCTGCTTGTTGCAATTGTGTTAATCTTGTACCTTTCAATAGTAGCACTATTTCAGTGGCCACCGTTTTCATGGGAGATCATGGTAGGAGACTTTTTCCAATAAGCTCATCAGTAGCTAAGGAAAAAGGACATTTTCAACTGGCTTTTCTGTCATGAGAGAACACAGATGAAAACTCATATTTGAGTAATCTGCATTCCATTTACTTTGCTATGTTTTCTGATATCTAGGTGCCTCTGAAGGAGTAGACATAGCTAACAGTAAACATTAAGCAGAAGATATTAAATGAAATTTAGGCCACCGGATTCTGTCAGACAACAATGCAAAAGGTGACGTACTTCTGGAAAAGTTTGACTGAGCAGCAAGGCTGCCATGCTCGCAACACACTGAAGATTTCTTCACTGAAAGCTCTTTTGCAGTCATCATTTTATATGCAAACTATTTTTAAAATGTTTTCAATGTGAGACAGCAGATGTTTAATTCATAAGTGACTAGAGGTAACAGCCAGCCCTAACAATAGTTCTGTTTGTATTCTATTGTTTGTATCCTGCTCGTAGCTGGTTGCATGATTTGTTAAGTGAAGCAAAAACCTAAAGGACAAAGTGTTGCAAACATGTTTCTACTGAGTTAATCACTGCTATAACTTTGCATGTGGGTTCAGTTGCAATAAATTCACATGCCCTGAGTGAATTATGTGTGTAGTTCATAAGATCAGGGCCTATAAAGAAACATTTATGGAAATAATTTACTCCAAAATATTTGCTTGTGAAAGTTTTCAGTATATGTAGCAAGAAAAAATGATTTTAGGATACAAATTTAAATAGCCTTTGAGGACATATAATGCATTGTTTTATGCAGTATATTCTTATTATCTCAAATAGATCTTAAATATCACAGATAAGAACATCAAGTGAATGTCTAGAAGTGTGTAGAGCTAGATTACAATAAAACATGCTCCTTTATTAGATACACTGAAAGGCTGTAAGTATTATGCAGTGGATGATTTCCTGTCATATCAAGACTATTGCAAATATCACGATTCTAATTTGATATGTCCTAATTTTAAATATAGCACCACCAAATGGGGAGAAGATCAGACTAACAAATCTATGCATACTCTGTCTTGGCAGAGCATAGATTTTCTTCCATATAGAAAAGTAAGCATGACTCAAAACTATACTCAAATGAGACCCATCAAGGGATTGCTGCAATAACACATCACATACACAAATGCAAAACAGAGAATCACAGAATGGTTGGGGTTGGAAGGTACCTCTGGCAATTGTCTAGTCCAACCCCTCTCCAAAAGCAGATCCACCTAGAGCATGTTGCACAGGACTGCATCCAGGCAGGTTTTGAATATCTCCAGAGAAGGAGACTCCATAACCTGAGCAATCTGTTCCAGTGCTCTGTCACCCTCAAAGTAATGACTTTTTTCTCATTTTCAGAGGGTACTTCCTGTGTTTCTATTTGTGCCCAATGCCCCTTGTCCTGTTGCTGGGCACCACTGACAAGTGTCTGGACCCATCGTCTTGGCACCCAGCCTTAAGATATGTGTGCTTTGATAAGATGCCGTCTCATTTTTGTGAAGGCTAAACAGTCCCAGCTCCCTCAGTCTTTCCTTGTAAAAGAGAGGATCAGTTCCCTAATCATCTTTGTAGCCTTCCACTGGACCCCCTCAAGCAGTTCCTTATGTTTCTTGAATGGGGAAGTCCAGAACTGAACACAGTAGTCCTGATGCTGCTTCACTAGGACTGAGTAGAGGGACAGGATCACCTCTCTTGACTTTCTGGCCTTGCTGTTCCTAATGCACCCCAGGATACCATTGGCTTCTTGGCCATAAGGGCATGTTGTTGGCTCATGGACAGCTTGTTGTCCACTAGGACCCCCAGGTCCTTCTCTGCAGAGCTGCTTTCCAGCAGGTCAGCCCCCAGCCTGTGCTGGTGGTTATTCTTCTCCAGGTGCAGGACCTTGCATTTGCCTTTGTTGAACTTCATTACGTTCCTCTCTCCCAACCCTCCAGCCTGTCCAAGTGTCACTGACTGTCAGCACAGCCTTCTGGTGTGTCAGCCACTCCTCTCAGTCTTGTATCATCAGCAAACTTGCCGAGGGCTCACTCCACCCCTTCATCCAGATCACTGATGAATAAGCTGAACAAGACTGGTCCCAGTGCTGACCCCTAGGGAACACTGCTTACTGCAGGCTACAGATACGACTCTGCCTTTGGTCACAATCCTCTGAGTTTTGCCTTCCATCCAGTTCTTGATCCACCTCACTGTGTGCTCATCTAAGCCACACTTTCTGAGCTTACCTATGAGGAACTTATGGGAGACAGTGTCAAAAGCCTTGCTGAAGATAAGGTAGACAACATGCACTTATTCCCTCTCATCTATCCAGCCAGAATGATAATACAGATCTCTGAACAATGTAATTGTAAAGGGACATTTGGCAGCTTGTTTTGTGGATTGCACATGCTTTTAACAGATGTGATAGCAATGGTCTAATAAGCAGTTAAATTGCAGGATAAACATGCTCAGACTACTGTAATAGAGTTTGAAGTATTAGCATACCACTGTGTACAGTGGCCTTCAGTGTTTTTCTTGCTACTTTCAGAAGCAGCAATTTGTTAAAAGAGGAGCCCTTTAGGGGAATTTTATTTGTATACAAAGAGAAAGGCACTGCATTGTACAGGTCACCTACCTTGAAACTACTCAGAAAAATGCAACATAAGAATGGGAACATAGGGGTGTGATCAGAACAGCCATTAAAAAAAATTAGTTTTTCCTGTTTTTCAGACAGAAAAATTGCACATGAAGAATGATACATGTCATAATGGTTTTTTTTCGAGTAAAATATCCTTGCTCTCTTATGGCAGGGGGCAGGTTGCTGTACCTAAACGTGTGTGAACAGAAGACAATTGTCTCAGAAGAACATTATGATGTCTGCCAAAATCAAGAGCTTTAAAGTTGAAGAACACTAGAACCTAAATGGATGATGAAATCCTAACTGTACTTTCCTGTAAATCAGTATTAAGATTTTCTTGAAATTTGTCTTTACCTCCTGTAGTGGTAGCTGACCCTGCAGCAGGGGATGCTGCGGGTGTTTGAGCCAGCCACAGGAGTGACCGAGCAGCCTGTTACTCCTTGTTCCCTTACAAGGTTCAGTTCTAGAGTGTTCTTCCTTACTCAGGCATCCCATTTATCCCTGTACCCTACTCCTCCCCGTGCTTGCCCGTATTGGTTGAAGTTGTATTACCCTGCCTTCTCTCCGCCCCCTGGCCCTCAACCCATTGGTCCCTGTTGTCTCTCCACCCCCACTGCCCCGAGATAAAACCCTGACCCCTCCATTGTTCTGGGCTCTCCTTCCTTGACGATTCATGGAATAAATGTATTTCATGAAACACATAAGGAGAACCTCTCCAAATCTTTGCCTCAACTAAGTATGCGTGTGTGTGTGTGTGTGTGTGGGCACCGCTGAACGCGTCAGGCACCGCTGGACACGCGACACGCTTTCGGTAGGACTGCAAGAACCCCAAAATCCATCCCGTTTATTACAACAACCTCCCTTTTTTTCCTCAAGGAACTCTTTATCATTCATTACACAGGGTAAGTAGGTACTGATTACACAGTACCTACTGAATAAGCAGCTACTTAGAAGACTAATCTTCACCAGCCAGTTAGCAGTGCCTTATTTACTGCACACCCAAAGCCTGCAGTAAATACAGAATTATTCATTTTTTCACAGTCTTTTCTGGGCCACTCATCACTGTAGTATTTGCATGCCTCAAACACAGATGAATTTATCACTGCCGAAAGATAGGAAACCATTATTATTATTCCCATTTTACAGCTGAAGAGATATGGACTTGCCTGGAGCTACACAGTGAATTAGTGGCCGAGTAAGGATTAAAATTCATGGCTTGCAACCCTGTGCACTTTACTGGAGATTGCACTGCCTTCCAGTCAGAGGTGCTGAGAAACCACAGCTCTCACCAACTTTGTCTACCATTGCAAGTGCTCTATAAGCCTTGGGCAGCCCAAGCTGGTCATCCATAAAATAAGAAATACAGTTAAAGGTCAGCTGCCAGAATTTTGGACTTATCTTCACATTGAGACTAATACTTCAATCCAGTGTATACAGAAGTGTTCACGCATGCCTGGGTGAACACCTTACCTACTGAAATGCTGGTGGTTCCAGGGTTGGTAATTTACTTTTTCATGGTGTAGATGCTGGAACTCAAAAAGCTGCGATAA
This sequence comes from Amblyornis subalaris, assembly GCA_018881555.1. NCBI lineage: Eukaryota > Metazoa > Chordata > Aves > Passeriformes > Ptilonorhynchidae > Amblyornis > Amblyornis subalaris. The sequence continues at coordinate 3,574,147 of JACAXG010000033.1, forward strand.
AAGCACCATAATCTGATTTCAGCAAAATGGCACATTATGATGAAACACAGTTAAGAGTAGAAAACGAACTGAGAGGCTGTCCTGCTTTCAGCAGAGGTAGAGTTAATTTTTTCTCTGTAGCTGTTACAGTGCCGTGTTTTGGATTTGGAATGAGAATGGTGTTGATAACACACTGATGTTTTGGTTTTTCACTAAGTTGTGTTTACCCTAAGTCAAGGACTTTTTCCTTGTCTCACCTCTGCCAGTGAGGAGATAGACAAAAGAAACTTGGAGGGAGCATAGCTGGGACAGGTGGCCCAAACTGACCAAAGGGATATTCCACACCATAGAATGTCATGCCTGGGATATAAACTAGGTGAGTTACCTGGAAGTGGGGCTGACCTGGGTTCAGAAAGGGGGCTTAAATCACAACAGGCCTTTTTGGCATCCAATGTGAGGCACACAGGGCTGAGAAAAGGACAGGTCTGACCAGAATGTGTTAAAAGAAACATGACACGGGCTTAATTTATCTTTTCTTGGATTCTTCACCTGAAACACATTCCCTCCTGCTGTCTTGGACATGCCCAGGATTCTGCCCCAGAACTCTCCACACAAAAAGCATCTGATTAACATTTGATGGCTCTTGTTTTGTTCTTTTTAGTAAACTGGGAAAACACCAGTAGATCAAACTGCAATCATTCTAGTGGTCATATTTTATTTAAGTCACTATTTTCTCTTTGAAGCTACTCTTTTGATCCTCTTCTGTGCAACTGAGATGCTGTGCTCATTGACCATTCCCACTTTTTGTCTGCTAAAATTAACACGGCTGTTAGCTCCTTGCATCCACAAGTGATCTGTTGAGACAAGCAGGTAAAGTTTCTTGCAGACAATTGACCAGCAGTCTGTGATCCATTCAAAGTATATAGCCCCAAACAAATCCACTAGTTTTCAGTTGCTGAAGGTGAGAGGCATAGTGATAAGTCCAGCTTATTTTACTTAAGCAAGCAGTCTTCTTTCTCAAAAATATGCAGCCAGTAGAGTTGTTGTGCACTTTAAAGAAGGACCAGACACAATAAATGTACAGCCCTGTCCCTCCAGTTCATATGCCTGTTTACTTCCTTCAAAAACTATAGCACAAGTCATAAGAAAAACACTCTGCACCCAGGAACAAATGTGGATCTGCTACATCCTAAATATGCTGAACACTCAATCACCTCTGTAAAACTGGAACAGTTTAAGAGGAGAGAATAAGGAAAACCCATAAAAGAATTCCCTATGCCCAAGAAGAAAATGACTGCCCATAGCAGAGTTAATTTGACTTTCTCACAGTGCAAGGAAATGTCCAAAGCATGGGTTATATGATGGCTCCTCACAGCTGTTCTTAAGTCTTTCTGCAGCTATATCCTCCTCTCCCATCCTCCTGATGTTTTAAGAAATATTAAAACCAAAATGCTCATTAACTCTGGTGTTTTAGTCTCCTTTTTTCATTGACTAATACAAATTGGCAAATTTGGGCCTGCACTGCGGTTGTTTCGTGAGCAAGCCACCTGCATTTCTCATTGAATAAATTTGTACTAAAATGAAAAAAAAACCACCCCTATTTAATATTTGTGCCAAATCTCATTCTTCAGACTCAAACAAACTCTCATTGACTGAGTCATAATTACTGGGTCACACTCCAGGCATAACCTCAGCTGATGTATGGGTGTAGTTCTGCTGCCCTTCACTTGGCCAATTTATACTGCATAAAAATCTGGCTTATTGACTGATATGCATAATGTATATTACTGTTTTTATCTTTCTGAATTCTGCTACACTGGGACTGACAAAATATTTTCCTACAAAGTTTTAGGACTGGCATCACCTGCATTGGTGTGGTATATTATAATGGTTGTTATAGTTCAATCATTAATATTTAATGTCTTGTAATATATTGTGAAATTTCCATCAATATCTTTTCCAAAACAAGGCATTGTCAGGTCATTTCCCTTTTTTTTTTTTTTAGAAGCTCTCTTCAATTTCTGCAAAAGTTAATTCTCGATAAAACAATTTAAAACTTCATTTTTCTTGAAATTTTATTAATTACAGTACTTGAATCTATACAACAGAAGTCACATTTAATGGGATTTGGAACTGCTGAGAACATTTATTTCCACCTAACCTTTGCCAATAGATTCAGCCTGAAAATCAGTATATTGCGAATCCTAAAATAAATGTAAGTAGTGTCTACAGCTTTCCAAATGGTATGCATTAATGTATTTTCCTATAGCAACAGCTAATTATTGTAATGAATCATGGTCAGGGTGAGTTGAAAGCTTATGTGAAATTTTACAGAAGTGGATACTAATATTTGTTGGCATCTTTGACAGTTACCTATATTGATCAGAAACAGAAATAATGAGTTCTGTCAGTATGCCCAGCACACATATAAACAACACAGGGAAATGCAGTAAATATGGAAACTATAGCAGCCAAAAAAATACCTGAGTTCATCACAGCCCTAATGCTAATGCTTACATGCTAATCCAATCTTATCTTAGTATTTACACAGCCAAAGCCCAGCTGACAATTGATATGGACATACATGTATCAATATGCATAAATATGTAGAGCTCATAACCTAAATAGGAGAGATATACATACATATGTCTGTATAATAAAATTCACAGATTTACTTCAAATGTCAAATAGATTTGGGTACCTCCTGTCTGTGTTTAACTAATTTCTAAACTTCAAATACTCTTTTCGTAACATCACTAAGTACATTGTTTTGCTATAGTCCTATATTGTCCATTAGTACACTCACCTTCCATCCATTATGAATATTTGAATATATGCTTAATAAATAATTTATCAACATTGATCCTTTCCTCTTAGTTCAATGAACTTCTGTGTTGTTCCTTCCAAGATTTGTTCTTTCTTTCTTGTTGTTAAGGAATTACATGTAGAGTAGCATATGCATAAAGCCTTGAATATTGATGCAGAACTTGCATGCTCTAGTTTAAGCCTGATTAAAGTTTCTTTAGGAATCATATGTATGTATGAAGCTGAATTGTTGTGGTTATTCTCCACAAAGTACTTTCTTACTTAGATGGGTTTTTGCTCCACTGTATCATTAAAGGTGTGCTCTATCCTCACAACGAGTGCACCATGCAGTGCCATACTTACAGCAAATATGCACCCAAATCACCAGACAGGAGGACTGAGGCCTTAAAGATTGTATAGAATGCTACCCTAATGACTCATTATTTTTCAAATATGGATATAACTGCTGCTCTACCTAGCTAAAATACTAACCCGTAAATTTAACCATTTTTAAGAAATTAACTAAAGTTATCCTATATTTGATAGGGTCAAAAAGTTCCAGTTCAGAGGCTTCCTGAGTTGATGCTCACTTGTTTGCAAAAATCTTGTGTCCACAAACTTATCTCTGCTAAAAACACAGTGCCAACAAGAGAAGAAACCAGGGGAAGATTCAAGATGAGATAACAGCAGGCCCTTGCTTATAGGATATAGCACTCATGGAAGAGGTGACTTGCTGCAGTTTATGGATACCCAGAAAAAAACAGCTGTATTCTTACAAAACAGAAAGTCACAGATTATACTACTGCAGAAATTTGTGGACTGTGTGATGCAGGAGAGATTGTTGTTAGGTAGCCCCTCTGCCTCCTGAATCCAAGATCATGAACCAGGACATGTTGTAAGTCCCTTTGGCTTTCATGATTTGTATCTCAGGGGCAGACTTTGGTAGGCTGCTGGAGCAGGGAGCAGATTTCATATCTGAACCTAGCGAGGATGTGAATAAAACCATGGGAAAATATTTGTAAGGAGGTTTGACCCTATGCTCTGAGTTTTCAATGCTATCCACTAGTGTGGAGGAAATTCTCTCTTTTCCAGGGCAGAGGAGAAAAGGGCTATCTCAGTGGCAAGCTGAACTGATACAAACGAATGGTCAAAACGTGCCTGTGTTCCACATTTCCCTGCAAAGGCACTGCAAGGGCCAGGCCTGATGAACCCCAGCATCAGCCCCGAGCTGGGTTAACCTGTAGCGAGGAGAGAATGGGTAAGGGAGAAGGGAACTGTAAGGAGTCAAACAACAAAGTGGGTTTCGGGAAAAAGATGGAACCCCTTTATACAGGTGCAGAAAGACGGGGATGTCACTTTAAATAACTATCTTTTCTTTAATGCTCTAATCTGAGGGTTAGAGCATTAAAACGTTCAAATGGACTGAAAAATGTTGGAAATGTTCTCCATTCCTTTGGTTGGGGAAGGTATCTCTAGGAATCATTTTGCTGGTCTAATGGGGCAAATTATCTAACACAGATATAAAGTCATTCACATTTCTTGACAGACACTTTTGAGAAATAGGGCTGCCAGCACCTAGGGTTCTAATCTTGGAGTAGGGACCTCTGTAAGGTGCCTAGAGTGGTTTTCAGAAACACTGAAGCTTAAGACATTCTGTAAATCCATGACAACAGTATTTAGGCACACCCTGAACATTTGGTCACCTGTTAGTCTAACCTGTGGAAATGGACTGAAGGTTGCCCACAGCAGACAGGATGAACTGCTAAAGAGAAAATGCAGCCTTTCATTCATCTCTAAACTGAATGCGTGCAGAAAGCATCCTGCTCAGGATTAGCTTTAGATGAAGTTTTTAACGCCTTTGAACCTGCAGATTTGGGAATCACAACAAATAACCTGCAGAAACATCAGTGTCACTTGCTAAAGGTGTTGATTTTCACGACCAGCTGCAATTTTGCTGGAATAGAGCAGGCGGTCATCTGCCTCTCTCTCCCAGTGGTGCCACTGATGTCTTCTGCATCACACAAAAAGGGACCAACTCTATCTCTGAGCAATCCTTCCCAGTGTTTCTCTGTCCCCAGCCACCTTTCACAAAACTCAGTTAAGTAGTTCCCTATTCCACTGGGATACACAGAACAAACCACCAAAACACCAGGTCCTAAATGCGGCTCTGTCTGCAGCGTGGCCCAGCAGACAAGTGAAATGCAGCAAATTGGTCATGTTTTATGGTGTCCATGGCATTATAGAGTGGGCACACATGAGGGGAAAAAAGGCTATCAATATCCCTCCTTATCACTCAGAAATACACCAAATGCTTCGAAGTCTATCAGACTCCAATACCTCTCAAATCAGCAATGTTGTTTGCAGCATTTCACTACCAGATACAGTTGCGAAATAGTTTGGAGAAAGTAAGAGAGTTTCACAGGATAGCAGTTTTCATAGCTTACAGAATCACAGGATGGCTGAGGCTGGAGGGCATCTTTGGAGATTAGCRAGGCCCACCTCCTGCTCAAGCAGGGTCAGTTACAGTGGGTTTCCCAGGATCATTTACCTTCAGGTTTTCTCTCCACAGACAGAGACTTCACAGCCTCTCTGGGCAACCTGTTCCTGTGTTTGACCAAAACCATGTTTTCTTGTGTTCAGATGGATTGTAATGTTTTTTAATTTGTGCCCACTGTACCTTTTCCTGTCACAGAATCACAGAATCATTTAGGTTGGAAAAGTTCTCCGAGATCATTGAGTCCAACCTTTGACTGATCACCACCTTGTCAATTGGACCATGGCACTAAGTGTCATTTCTTGAGTCATTTCTTGAACAGCTCCAGGGATGGTGACTCCACGACTTTCCTGGGCAGCTCGTTCCAACACTTAACAACCCTTTCCATGAAGAAATTCTTCCTGACATCTAACCTGAATCTTCCCTGGTGCAGCTTGAAACCATTTCCTGTTGTCCTGTCGCTAGTTGCCTGGGAGAAGAGGCCGACCCTCACCTGGCTACACCCTCCTTTCAGGTGGTTGTAGAGAGAGATAAGGTCCCCCCTGAGCCTTCTTTTCTTCAGGCTGAACAACCCCAGCTCCCTCAGCTGCTCCTCATAGGACTTACTTACTGTCAATCAGTAACACTAAGCAAAGTCTGTCTCCCTCTTCATTAGCTCCCTACCTTCAGGTATTTATACACATGAATAAGTATCCCTTTTAGCCTTTTCTTCTCCTGGCTGGACAACCCCAGCTCTCTCTGAGATGTTCTCCTACTTCATAGGAGAGATGGTCCAGTCCTTTAATAATTTTCTTGGTCCTTTGCTCAACCTTTTCCACCATGTCCGTGTCTCTCTCAGACTGGGGAACCCAAAGCTGGACTCAGCACTCCAGGTGCGTCTCACCAGGGCTGAATAGAAGCCTCTTGACTCTGGTCTTTACAGATACTAGTAAAGAAGGGAATGAAAACAAGATTTTCACACTTGGTTCAGATCCAGACTCTGCATTGAGAGTGGCTGAGTCTGTATCAGCTGATGATTAGGGATTCCTTCAATGACTGATGAATTCAGACTGCTCTCTATTGGAAAAGGATTTTTATCACCAAAGTCATTGTTCCCAATGCTGCCTTTTGTGGAAGCTTAGTTAAGAAGCCAAAGGCAAAGGATTTCAAGAAAACAGGCAGTGCTCCCCACTTAGATTGAATCGTTTTGGTAGAAGAGAATGCCTCTGAAGAGCCTACTTGCATCAATTCCCACAGCATATCAAACCTCCACGCAAATTCATGAGCTTTCTGTAGCGCTCCTGGAAGAAGGAATGACTTGATCAATTACAGAGACACCTTTGGCTGCTGGCAAACCAGGCCATTTTCTAACACAAAGAGTCACAGTGAGGGGTTGGTGTGTGTTTCCCAGTGAGTTCCCAAGTATATGCCATGGTAAAAATCACAGCCCAATTTGCCTGCACTATTTTTTCAGGCCCATGTAGAAGATGATCTACCTCAAATGCATTCATCTCTGCAAATAAGTAACATTACCTAGTGAAACAGGGAGGAGAACTGTCAGAGAGGGACCACACAAACTTCTCCCAAATTTGAAAGAAAATCATGGTATGGAATGGCCATGTTAGATTTTGCTAAACACCAGCACAGAGAAAAACCAACCAACCAAAACATTTTCCAGACCCTAATAGAAAGCATTTGATTCATATATTAAATTCAACATATCATTTAAAACGTGACGAGGACGCTGAGGATACAAACCGGGTAAGTGTGAATGACAAGGGAGTGCCAGAAGAAACACACAGCGGAGGACATGTACAATACCGTTGCCTTCATAGCCCCGAGCTCTCTATTGCCGGCAGCAACTGCTATCACGGGCCAAAGCCACTGTCCGGCCGGGATCCAGCCCGAAAACCTACGCAGCCAGTGCTTGAGCATCGCGGTTCGCGCCCCGCCGGTGCCGCCCGGCTCCCGCCGCTGCCCGTGCCCCGCCACAGGGCCGCCGATGCGTGGAGCTGTGCTGCCCTCCGGCGGCGGCGCCGCGAACGGCAGCCCTTGCCCGAGGTCGCCCACCCGGGGACACTGACACGGCGGGAGGAGCGGGTGGGCTCGGCACCGGGCCGCGGGACACCGGGGCTCCTCAGCTCGCTGTTTCGCCGAATAAGGTGTTTTCGTGGTGTCCTTGCTCGTGGCGAGTAGGTGGAACTGGGTGATCTCAAAGATCCATTTCCAACCCAAACCGTTCTGTGATTCTGTCATTCTCGTTTATCTTTTTCTTTAGCTTTCCTTAAACGTTTTCTCGCTATTCCTCTCCCCCAATTTCTAGAGGCGTTCTTCCTTCGGAGTTGAGAAGCGGATCTGCAGCATATGGCTTCGTGGAGAAGATGTAGCGAGTCAGAGGAAGGGAAGCTCAGTTCTGCTGGCCAGGGAGCTGGAGCGAGAGGCCGGAGCACACAACTCTCTCCCGCTTGCACAAAAGTCTAGGCCAATATTCCTACATCTCTCTTTTGTAAAATTATTTAAAGATCACATTTTTAACATCACCTATACAGAGATATAAATAGTTTGTACTAGAAATAAAAGCACTGTAAAAAATGCGATTTAAACACTCTGAGGCAAGAACATTATCATGAGAAACTACTGGCGCTTCATACTACTTAACTCAGATATTTTTAAGCACTGGGAAAGCTGTTCTGATAGCAACATTCATTCACAACTTCATATTTATTGAAGTCACTAAGGAACAACGAAGAACAACGTATGTCATTGGCTCTGCATTTAAGATCATAAATCATTGCTGTAAAACTCGATCACAGCTAAGCACCAGATATAGAGCCATTGAACCATAGACTGGTTTAGGTTGAAAGGGACCTTTAAAGATCACCTAGTCCAATCCCTGATGAGTCTCAAGGGAATGTTGAAGAGGGGAATTACAAAGAACTGTCTGAGAAAATGCTACTCGATTGATACTATGAAAATGATTCATTGTTTACATAGAAAATTCTCCCTGGGGCTACATTTCTGGTTTTGTTCAGTGGGAAAAAATGTGAACTGAAATTCCTAAGGACCAGTGTTCAACTTATATGATGCAGAGAGTGAACTAGGCACACATAGAGCAGCACCCTCTGTGGCACTGAGCTACAGAACCAATATTGATTTCAGTGGAAGGATTAATTTCATGGAGATTTTATATGGATATGGGAAGAAAACAAGTGCTCCATTGATCCATAATGTTGTCTGAAAGACATGCATTACTTCATTAGATCTGATAATTTCATAATTGAGTTTGGAGTGTTATTTCGAAGTACAGTCATAGCAGTATATACTGAAATCATATACTATCACGTGTAACATGCTCATACTGCAAAATGTTGCATTCATCTCAAGGAATCCCCAGTAACTGGGACTATACAACACTCATTTCATCTTCCATGTACTTCAAAATGCACCTGCAAGCAGCACATTATATATGTGACTTGAACACATAGCGAGTGTAACACTCCTATCATTGAGGCTGTCAAACAGCGCATCTATTTTTCAGGAATAGCACCACACACAATCACAAGGAAGCCTCGAAGTTATTGCAGGTCTCCTGGAATTTTTAATACTGATATAAACTACGGATGTCTAATAATGAGGATGTAAAAAGAGAGTTTGTGTTGTAGGTATAAAACCCCACTTCAGCATTTAAGAGCTACGATGGTTTAGATCAGGTCCGCTGGCTACAGAAGAGGAGTATAGATACAGATCTGGGTATGTAGGGGTGTGGGTATGTATATTGTACGCTCATACATGCGTGGTGCAAGGAGCCTATATACCGACAAGCCTCCGCCGTGCTGGCTGCCCCTGCTCCACGGCCACACCACACACTTGCACGCCCGGGCTGTGGCAGGGGCTCCCTCTCCCCGAGGACGATCGGTGCCGGCCGGCTCGCCCGGGACCCTGCCCCGGGGGGCGCTCGGTGGGGACTGCTCCCGGGAGACCGGTGCGAGGAGCTCGGGGAGCCGCTGAAGCTTCCCGAGGCTGCGGCGGGTCCGGGAGCGGCCCCTCGCCGCGAGGTCCCCCCGGGGTGCCCGAGGGCCGGGCGCGCCCCGCACACGGCCCCGCGCTCTCGGCCGCGGGCTCGGCGCGGGGGCGGCGCGGGCGCGGCGCTGCGGCGGGGCCGCGCCTGCCAGCGGCCGGGAGGCAGCGCCGCGGCTCCCGCTCCCGCTCCGCTCCTGCTGCCGCTCCGCAACTTTCGGGCAAACACTGCCCCCTCGCCCTCGTCCCCCGGCGGCGGCTGGTAAGCGCCGGGCTCCGGCGCCCGGCCGGGCAGGCGGAGGGCGGCGGGGAAGCCCCGGCTGCAGCCCCCGGGCGGACACCGCCGCGCCCCGCGCCGCGCACATGGCCGCGGGAAACTTCGGCCGGCGGGCGGGGCGGGGGCAATCCCGGGGGTGCCGTGGGGATCGGGGAGGGAAGACGGGAAGGAGCGGCGGAGCGGGCAAGGGCGGGCAGGTGCCACCCTCCGCGGAGCGGAGCGCGTCGCCCCGGGCGCAGTGCGCGGGCGGCGGCGGCGGCGAGTGAGCGGCGGTCGCCGGACAGGTGCGGGCGGGCCGGGGCTGCGGGAAGGGAGCGGCGGCCCCGCAGTGCCCCGTGCGGAGCGGCGCGGACCGAGCGGAACCCGGTGCGGGGCAGCGCGGCCCGGGCGGGGGAGCCCCGGGGGGCGGCTGTTGGTTCGGGCTTTTTGCCTTACGGCGCCGGCGGGGTGGAAGAACAAGTTGCTGAGCGATGTAGCGCGGGGGCACAGGGTTCAGGTGGAAAATCCAGGCAATTTCCTCTCTGCGTGWATTTTTGGGGGTTGTTTTGGGGTTTTTGTTGGGTTTGGGCTGGTTTGTTTGGTTTTTGTTTTGTTGGGTTTTGGGGGGTTTTGTTGTGGTTTTGGTTTTTTTGTTTGTTTTTAATAGGGCACAGAGGAAAACGTTAGTGCACAATGCTGAAATTGGTGATCTGGTCGCTGAGGCAGGTATCCAAAAAGCAGCAGTCGCTGGAGCAGCTACATTACTGTCGTTCTTCGTGCTAGCGTGAGGTTTAAGTGCCTTTGCAAGGAAGGTCACTTTTTACCCTCTCCCCCCCCCCCCCAACAACCCACCCTCCTTTTGCTAAGCCGTGCATCAGCAGCATGAATTCCAAGAAGCAGTAGGTGTTTCTTGGCATTTCAACTGGGATTTTGGAAAGGGAAGCCGGGTATTTAATGGGAAAAAATTGCGATGGAAGGAAAGGATGCGGAGGCTGCACACAGCCCTGGGTTTGCAGGCATGTGGAAGTTGTCGAAATAGGTAAAGGGTCGAAATTGGCATTTGGAAAATGGTGGCTATTTCTTTAGTTACTTATACCACAGACGAATGTAAGGAAAAACTGGGCCGCAAAGAATTTTTCCTGTTTTGCAGTTTGCTGTCAGCAGAAGGTAAAACGTGTCCTTGAAGATATACAATTTTACATAAACAGCTGATGTTTACATAAGCCTAGATAAGTTTGTGAAAAACGCAGATAGCAGAAGATGCAGTGTTAGCTGAACTCTGCTACCCTGCTCTTTGTCCGTGCAATAATTTATCAATTTTCTGTATTGTTGCAGCGTAAGAACAAAGTGAACAGCTGCACCTTCACCAAAGCAACCACCTGCGTTCCTCTTCTCCTCTGGAATGGACAATGGGATGGTCTCTGACTTTATCATGATCAAAAACTTCTTCCTCTTCTGCGTTTCCATGAGTTTAGCCAGCCACTTCGGGTGAGTTGCCAATTGCATTTGAATTTCTGCTGTGGGTTTTTTAAGGAAACGAGAAACCTTGGCTCCGTGTGGTGCGGAGCAGCTGAACAAAACAAGCGGGCTTTCATCTTAATGTGCTGGTGTCAGGGGGAAGGGAGGCATTTGCTCTTCTGTTCAAATTTTCTCTCTCGTATCAGTTCTTTATGTCTGCAACGCTGTTGCGGGAAGCCTTGAGGGGCACAAGGAGCTCAGACCAGGCCTGCAGCTGCTGAATGGTCTGACCTGGGTTTAGCACAGCCAGGGGGCGTGGTGCCCTCCACCCCTGTGTCTGTGATGTGGGGGTCTTGCACCTCTCTCTCACCTGATGGGTGCAGGTTATAGGCAGTAGTGCAAAAAAAACCCCCAAAACTGCAACAGTGGGACTTGATGCATGCTGCTAGCTGGTACAGGCTTTCCTCCTGAGTAACCTAGGATAGTGACTGCTCAGAAGGATGTCTGAGTCTGAAACTTGTTAGAATAATTAGAAATCATGTTTCCCTGAAGCATATAGCAAGGAATCCTGTTTCCTTATTTTTGCTTTGGATGCTTTCCTGATGGTGGTATTCTGAAAACTGTATCAAAGAGCTACTCTGACTATAGCTCTTAGAAAATAAAAAGTAAAGTCAGAAACCCTCTATTTTTATGTTTTACCTTTACCCAGAAATCTTAAGAACTCTCCGAATTTGAGCTTTACAACAGAATCTGGAAACAGCATTTTGCAAGTGCTTGAGAAACGTAGGTTGATTCTTCTTTGTGGAGGAGAACAATTATTTATGATTTCACCAGAAAAAAATGAATCCTCCCAACGTGCTGATTCACAAGCACACCCATCAATTCCTTGCTATAAGAAGACACAAAATGGAGATGCAAATCAGTTTCTGATTTCAAGCAAAGTGATTTGTTCCAGATTGGAACTAGGATAAAGACCAAACTTTGAATGACGACTGTCTATGCTGTTAGCAAAGCTTAGCCTGGTCTCCCGCATGGGTCCAGTGTAGGTAGGCGGAAGCCTGTGACCTCAGAGGTTTGTATGAACAGTTGTAGGACTGCACTCTACAAAGGATGCAAAGAGGTGCACACGCTTTTATTCACCTTGTAAAAACCTGGTCCCGCTTTCACTGTGGTCTAAGGCAAAAGTCTCCCAGTACTTTGTGACAGAAATTAAGAGGGCAGAGATAGTGTAGGACTGGCTTTAAACTTGTCTTTACATTGTTGTAGTTTGGCGAAGTAGTTCCACGTTGAGAAAATCTTGACAACTGTAACCTTAAGTCCTTCTTGATTGTTCGTCATCCCTGCAGAAGGCAGCACATTGCAATAGTTGAGCATGACCTGCTTGGTGTGTGGGTCTTTTAACTGTGTTTCTCCTCTAACAGAAGAATAGATAGACAAGGATGCAAAAAAACCCACAACCAAACAAACCAAAAACCAGAGGGTTTAACTCCCTTCCGACTCCAAAGCAAATACTGAATCAAAGTCCCTGGTAGAAATCAGTGTGACCTGTAACCTGGCAGATAACCAGAACAGGACAGTTAGAGGAAACTAGGACACTTGTTTTCTGCAAGTTAGTCAAAGGGTTCTATGCACTAAAATGAGATTATCACATAAATTCCCCCCACCCCCTCGCCCCCCATTTCTGATGTAGTAATTTTAGTCCAGGCCTGCAGAGATAAGCAGCTCCAATTCACTGCACCATTCACACGCTGCCTTAGGGCTGAATTTTGACCCTGCTCGAAAGACAGAGGATGCTCCAGCGCTTCTGTTTCAGAGGCAGAAGCAGTTTCAGAGTGTAATTTGCTAAGTGCTTTGGGACTGACTCTTCAGGACAGAGCGGTACAATTAACATGTAGGCTGCTGTATTAACTGCAGGAATCTAATACTGATAACACTTGCTGTTGCTACCAGGTTCTTCTTTATTAGCTTTGTCCACGTGTGGACTGCGCTGTTATATTGCAGTGTGTTTTGCAATGTGCTAGATAAAAGTGATTGGTCAAAGGAGCACAAATTAAAAACCAAAATACTGTAGGACATTACAGATGAAGGCAGATATTTTTCTACAGTTCTCCATAGTTATTCCATGTTTATATTAAATCATAAATACAGTTTTTGCTGACATAGCCAAGGCCACCTTGGGGGGTTTTGATGCACAATCCCTGGTAAAATAAACAGAAATTACGTATCTCAATCTACTTGAGGCTACTTGAGAAATCTCAGCAAAAGACACTGATTAATGTTTAACATAAACGTGTAATGACTATCGAGAATTATCCACATTAGTAGGCAGTAGAGGAGGACTGTAGGCATAATTCGTAGCAGCTATCTAAAGAAAAATCACTGAATTAAAATTCAGAGATATAGATGAAATGAGAAGAGGTTGTGAAGTCCCCTCCCCCCCGTTGTTGGTTTAGCAGTTTTATGAATCTACTTCTGCAGAAACAGTCTAGCATGAGTCAAAGCTTTCTCAAGCTTGCTTGAATTCAGCCTTGAGTTGTATAATGCTCTAGCAAGTTAAGGTATTTTACTTAAGCATTTCAAGGTAATTCACAATTGTCTCAAAAGTAAACAATAATAAAGCTAGAGAATGACTAAAAGTCAAATACAACCATGAAGAGTATTTGCAGTTTAGATAAAACACTGATTCTTCGCGGGACCTCAGGGAGCCTAGGTAGTGGCAGCCCTGTGAGGGTTGGTGCCATGTGTGGCTGCTTGCACACAGATCTCCCCGAGATGAGGTAGCCCATGGTATGCTATGTGCTGGCCGACCTTCTTGTGTCCTGGCTCTTATTTTGCAAGTGCCAGACCATCCACGGGATCACACTGGTGATACACAGTCGTGGCATGTTTGCGTTTTGGACGCGCAATTTCAGAAATCTGAGCCAAAGAGCCAAAACCAACAGGGGTGGACATTGTTCATGTACCCACAGTACAGCTGCCATCTGCTAACAATATTTATAATAGTAGAAACACAGAGAACAGAAGATCCCAGTTATATGTAGCCAACCCAATATCTCTCTGTACACTCTCAAGAATTCAGTCCATGGTGTGTCTGTAGTTTCACATACTTCTTCTCTAGCTCAAAGCCCTTATCACTAAGACCATAATCCTGCTATTTAGGCAAAACATACCTCTCCTTCTGGCTGTTATTTCAAGTCAGTCTCTGCAGCCCTAAGCAGTTAGTTCTGCTGGGATATCTCTTTCCAAGTATTTGTGATGCTAGGGACTTCTTCCTCATATTTTTAAAGACTTAATTTTGTAAGAATTATCGTATCCTTGTGCAGTCATGCTTGTCTGTTTGGGTTTTTTTTCTGTTTTCCTTTCATTCTCTGTATCTCCAGACAGCTTTTTGAACCCATTAGACAATTTTAATAACTTGAAAACTAAGTTGGTATCTAGAACTGCTAGGAGGAGGCAGACAGTCATCAGTCCACCACACTTCTGAACAGGAGGCTACGGCTTCAGCATCTCTGGCCTGCCAGCTGGTCAAATAGCAGGCATGTCCCTCAAGCCATCCAGCATGTACTGTGTGCAGGAGAAGCCCTGGCACGCACTGCCTCCCAGTGGAGCTGCAGGTCAGGGACCTGGGGAGCTGAGGGAACTGGGAGGTGACCCTGGAAGCACTTCAGGACATTGAAAGGTGCCAGGGGGTGAGGACTGTAAGATGCCACCCTATGAGAAACAGGCTTTCATTGCACTGCTCACAAATTGCTCCTTCCCAGAAAGTAGTAAAATACTGCTCTTGATAAATAAAAGAATTAAATTATTCTTTAAGAATCTGAAAATATTGTTAAGGTTTCATCATTCTAGTCAGTCCTTTCCTGTGTTCTAATCTAATGTTAAAGAGTTGAATCTTCAGAGCACAAATTCACAAAACATCAACATTTTTAGATCTCAAGAATGTGTATGGAAGGGGTGGCAAGAAGCTAACTTAGAAAAGTAAATCTATTTCCTTTGATGTCTGTCCGCCTGGCTTTATCCAAAAGTTTGCAGGTGCATTCTCCACTGTCTTTTCCACAAACTGTTAATTTGCCTGAAGTTCAGGTATAATTGCAATCCTATTAAAGCAAGTTATTGGAAACACCACTCTTAAGAGAGAGAGAGAAAAAAATACATCTTTCAATAACAAAATACTCTATAGTTATTTTTCCAGAATTTCTTAACTTTTTTAAAAAGAATTTTTGGGAAAATCGTTAAATATCTACCATACCTTTTTCTCTTATTACAACTAAGCTGTGAATAGTACCTGCCATGATTTTGACTAGATGCCAAAAAAGACAATGATGTTTAAAGTGGTAAATGATGAACTCATCAGAAGAGGTAGCTGAGCATCTATAGAGAGTTATTACATATTACACTGATGGGCCCCTTCTGTGGCTTCTGATTTTTTCAGTTACCCTGAAATTGCAATATTAAATAAATGTGATGAGAAGTATTCCTGGTTGGTTTAGTTTATGTTCAATAATGAGCTTTAAATGCAATTATCTCTGAATTTTCTTAGCATTTCCCTAAGATTCATTTCTAGGTTTATTTTTATCCATAACTGAAAATTTCTGCTACAAAAACCTTTTTCACTGCAGCGAGGCAATAATGTTCGTACTTACTAATGTGTTGATAAAGCCTAATCTTTAGCTGTGTGGAAATAATTAGTTTAGGGTAGGTAGCACCTGTTTTCTCTCTATTTGTTGAGCTACATAGTATCTAATATATGCCCGTAACTTTGCAAGTACAGTTTTCATGTCTTGTGTCATGGCAACCTCAGCCCTTGCTCCAAAACATGCATTTTGCCAGCAATCTCAATAACAGAAATGAAACACTAACTTTCTGTGAAAGAAAAAGTAACATTTACATAAAAGCAAACAGCAATCCATCCTCAAATGCAACCTCACAGAATACTGACATTTTGCTGAAATTCAGAATCAGATGCCTTCTTTTTTGGGTTAAGCGATCTGCCAAATCTAAATTGGATTGCAGTTTTGCAGAAGTACAGACTTTTTATTAGTCTTCACCGTAGTTGTTTCTCCATATTTTTCCTCTATTAATTAGGTTTTACTGCGGAGAAATAAAAGTATTTCAGTATATGGGGGGTGTGTGTAGTATTCCCGTGAAAGACGTACATAGCTGAGATAGAAGGAAGCAGCATCAATTACTCTTGTTAGATTCAGAGGAGCAGTTATGAGAACGAAGTATATTTTGTCCCATCCCCACAAAAATAGTTCACTGGAAATCCTCCCTCAGAGTTCAATTGGCTTTGAATTCAGCCATAAGCACTAAAAATAACAAGCTTTTTCAAGAGCAGAGAAACTAGTGAAGCTTTGTGTCCTGTGCCCCCAGCATTGTATCTTTGCAATAAGATACACAGCTCCACATTTGATATCTCTTGTTCCCGTCTCCCATTGCAACTCCTGCATTTTACCTCTGCTGTCCTTTTCTCCCAGGATCTTTCCTAATGACCCTGCAAGTCTCCTCCACATCTCTTAATTATCAGAGAGGACGGGGGCTGGTCTTGCTGACGCTGTTTCTGAGCTACATGCATACTGAGTGGCCCAGTCAGGGAGCCAGAGGGAATAGATGACTGCTAACCTCACATTTTTACTTAATGAGGCACTAATTTAGATTGCTTTCCTCTTGTCTAGTCACAGCTTCTCATGAAACTTGTAGGAATGAAATGAAGTTTGATCTCTCTGCTTCTTTGTCAGATGCAGTGGAAAATGAAAATGGGTTCCTACATTGATATGGTGTAGCAGGCAGACAGCATGATGTGTATCTCTTTCTTATGAGAAAAAAGTAGATAAAATAGATTAAAAAGGTTGAAAATAGTATTCTAGGTGTATTGGATTTTCGTGCTTTACACTAGGTTTTATGAAAGCGTTAGATGTGGTCACTGCTTGTAAAGAATGTCTKTAACTTCTGTCTCCCCTTTGCATTTGTTATGCTGCTACTTGTAAATATTCACTTTTACATGGTGAATCCCTTCAATTACAGTTGACAAAAACACGTATACTCTTTTTTCTGGAATGGTCCAGCCTGCAAAGATGTCTAATGTTTCTGTAATCAGTTTGCATTTGCTGGATTAACTGTTTTTCATTATAGTCAAACATGTCTCATTTGCTCACTAGAGGTTGTGGTTGAGGATAGAAAACAGAATTAATTTGGTCTTTTGACCATGGAGAGATGAAAAATAGGCAAGATTTGTGGCTATGCCTCCACCTGCAGCAAAGGGGAGATCCTTGGTGGCCTTGGGCACTGCAGTGTGGAGCTTGCTGAGAGTTGCAGCAGTGCCAGCTGCACTTAGACCATAAGAAACCTCCTCAATCAGGCATTTTCATGGGCTTTGGTGTTTCAGGGAATCAGACCTGTGCTCCCACCGCCCAGCCTTACTCCCCTGTCCTGAGAGGCTTTGCAATCCTTTCTCTTTTCAGCAGAAGCACACAACCTCTAAAGGGAACAGGCGCAGAACTGGGGGTCCCCATGCCTGTGACGGGATACATGGCCAAGAGCAGCTTGTTCTGAGCTGGGTCTGGTGTCACTAAAACTTCCAGGGGCATTACAGGGGTGTCAGTGAGGACTCATTAGTGGAAACCTTGTGCAGATAAAACCAGGTTGAGGTCCCTTCGTCTATCTTTGTATGAATCCTGTTCTGTTAGGTAAGGCAAACACATATGTTACAAGCATTCTGCAAGGCAAGCCATTCAGAGAGATGCTCTGAGCTTCTCTGTTTATTTACTGATTTATTTCCCTGGGGACTGGTAGTAAATAAACATGGATTCTTTTTATTTATTTATTTTTTTAATCTCTGCATGACTGTCTCCCACCGAATTCAGGTTGCTGAGTGGAAGCTCTGCTGGCAGGGTGCATGAGGCAGGGTACGAGTGGGGCGATGTGCCCTGTCACAGCTGGAACATTTGTTGACGATTTCAGCAGAGGCCGAATCTTGAAAAAGCGCCAAGTGTGAGCAGACTTGCTGTCTTAACAGATACTCATTGCTTGCTGCAGGTGAAGCATGCTTATGGATAATCTCCCATGTCTATTCTTTAGGTAAGCAAAGGCATTAATAAGCAGGGGATTCTCCTAAGCATCTTTAAATGAAAATCAAACAGATTGAAAAATGCAAGTTGTAGTTGTGCTGTGAGCTGAGAGCAGCTTCCTAGGTCTGAGCCACGGATAAAATGATGAAATAAAAAAGAGTTCAGAATAAAAACAAATCTGGCCCAAAAGATATGGAATGAGACCCACTACACATTGCTGTTATTTGCATACTACAAGGGAGAACTAATTTATGCAAAAGAGAGAGGAGGAGTGAAGAGCTGTGTTTTCTGTACAGCAGTATGTTTTTCAGATACCCCAGTGATAGCCCAGTGGGATTTTTGAATGTAGTGGGAGTTTGTTATCCTCAAATAAGGTTAGAGTTCATCCTTTGTTCTGGCAATAAATTACATAAACTTTGAAAATTAGAAGCCGTTTGGTATTTAAGGATTGAAGAACACCTTTAGGCAGACTTGAAGGTTCATCCCACAGGCAAACCCATGCTGTTCATGCAGCTCCCCTGCCAGCTGATGTAGTTCCCAAAGAATGGAGAGCTAACTTGGGGAAAACCAGTAACAGCTTTTGCTGGCGCTGTGAGCTGACCTTGCTCCCTGCAGCTGATGGACCCATGTCAGCACTGGGGAAGTGGTGGGGCTGATGTGGGACAGGGTAGTGCAGGAGACAGAGATCTACCTGTGCACTATGGACAAAGGGTCAAAGGGCTCAGGTGTCCCCCAATCCAGTACCCCAGGGTTGTACCTCCACGGCATGGATCCTTCTTTGGGTCCTCCTCCAGGGAGAGCTATTTACGATTGTTTATAGTAATGATGAAATAAATGGCTGCAGCTCCCTATGCTATTCAGGAGCAGCAGGAGCGGACAGAGGCTGGAGGCTCCATGGCAAAATTCCCTTGAGACCGAAGCCCCTTGAAACCAGCATGATTTTTGACATGTTTCCTTTTGTTTGCATGAAATAGCTTCTCACAAACGCCAACAGCATCAGTAAAAGAGGACGCCAATGATAACATCACTATATTCACCAGGATCTTGGACGGTCTGCTGGACGGCTACGACAACAGACTGCGCCCAGGGCTGGGAGGTAGGATAGCGCCTTGCCTTGGCCGGTCTAGCGGGGGCTAGATGGGACCGTCGTCTACGTGATGCCCTCTCAACTGGGTACCTGCTCTTGGCCTTGCCAAGGGACTTGTGTTTGATTACCTAAACGAAGTCCAGAAAGTAGATTTGTCTCCTAGCAAATGGGGCACAAGAAAAAGATTACTGAAAGTCGTGTTCTTTCAGTCACTCGGGTCATCTGAGGTTGGGTTAGGAGAGCATCTGTGATACATTTGTTCCTGTAATTGGATACAGTTTGGGTTTTTCTTTCTGTTCTTCCTAAGGTGAGCAAGACATCCTGTTAGCAGGTTGCTGCAAGATTCCCTTACTGGTCAGCCTGTATAAAATTATACTGGTGACACATATCTCTTTTAAAAACAGATCCCCAAACCATCCATATTTAGACAAGAACAGCAAATCTGTATTGATATGTCATTTTGATAACCTCTACAGCAGCTATTTTAAAACCATAGCATGTGAATAGTGGTTGCCATCCTAACCTTGTTGAGCCCTCCTTCAGCTCTCTTTCCCCCGGATTTCTCTCATCTTCTATCCATGTGTAAGCCATCTGTTATGTTTCTTTCTGGCCCTTTTTTAATCTGGCTACCCCCACCCCTTCCTCTTGTGAGACCAACACATTGCTTTCATCCCTTTCTCTCCTTCTCCTCTCACTTTACACAGAGATGCTTGAAAATAGGGCTCGATGCTCTTATCTTATATAACAAACTTCTGAAATTTTTGCCCTTAAATTAAATTAGACCTGGATTTGAAAAGATGCCAGAAGGACTTAGAGACTTGAGGGTAGACATAATTTCACGTAACTTTGGACATCTCTGATAGATGTCTGAATTCGGGCAGATCACCCAAGTCAGCAGAGGGGAACAGGTCCTTCCAACAAACCTTCATCTCATCGTATGGTAGGTATTGAGTAAGTGCTGGCAATGTACACTCACAGCCCATAAAGCCAGTAACAGCATCCTGGGATGCATCAAAAGAAGGGTGGCCAGCAGGTTGAGGGAGGAGATTCTTCCCACTTTTTTGAGTACTGTGTCCAGCTCTGGAACAGGACATGGACCTGTTGGAGAGAGGTGATGAGAGTGCTGGAGCACCTGTCCTGTGAAGACACGTTGAGAGAGTTGGGGTTCTTCAGCCTGGAGAAGAGAAAGCTCTGGGGAGACCTTATATAAGCTTTCCGTTGCCTAAAGGTGCTTAGAGGAAAGACGGGGAGGGATCCTTTATCAGGGAGTGCAGTGATAGGACAAGGGATAATGGTTTTAAACTGGAAGAGGGTAGATTTAGGCTAGGTATTAGGAAGAAATTCTTTACCATAAGGGTGGTGAGGCACTGGAATGGGTTTCCCAGAGAAGCCGTAGATGCCCCATCCTGAAAGTGGTCAAAGCCAGGCTGGACGGATTGTCGAGCAACCTGGTCTAGTTGAAGGTGTCCCTGCCCATGGCAAGGGGTTTGGAATTAGTGATCTTTAAGGTCCCTTCCAACCCAAACCATTCTGTGTTTCTATGATCAAAATCTGTCAGTCAGAGGAATTGCACCCTTGAAGAGCCAGTTTCTTTCTGATTGTAAGAACAGAACCTGGTCTCGCAAAGGTCAACAACTGCATTTGATCCAGGACGAAATGCCTCCTTAAGCATTCTCTTAATTTCAAGCTTTTGGGGATTTTTAAGTGATTCGGAAATTGTTTATAGAGAAATGCATCACTAGTATGTATTTGCATCTTAAAGCGATTACTCATGCAGAGCCTATATTTATTACAGAGAGAATAACTCAGGTGAAAACAGACATCTATGTTACCAGTTTTGGTCCTGTGTCAGACACAGAAATGGTAAGTTAGCTGCCAACTTGGTTGTATTTACTTTGCTAAAGTCATTTTTGGAACCATCGTTTCTGTTCAGATTGTGCAATACCTTGAGCATTTCTTTGTGCCAGGAATACACCATTGATGTTTTTTTCCGACAAAGCTGGAAAGATGAAAGGCTGCGATTCAAAGGACCTATGCAACGCCTCCCTCTTAACAACCTGCTCGCCAGCAAGATTTGGACCCCGGACACTTTTTTCCACAATGGCAAGAAGTCTATTGCTCACAATATGACAACCCCAAACAAACTTCTGCGCCTGGAGGATGATGGCACTCTGCTGTATACCATGAGGTAATAGCCAAGATTGATTTCTTCTGATGCTGATTCCTAGCTAACTTTACAATTACTTGTGGGGAGCATCACTTTCTCCACTCCTAGTAGAGCCAGGCAACCAATCTTTCACACATATTTATGTGAATATCAAGAAAAATGGAAAACATAATCGCTGCCTACAAGTACCAATTAATTTGTAGCTTCTGAATACTGCTAGTGCTTAAATATTTCTTTTTGATTAAATGGAAAGCATAGTCTCAACAGATGTGATGATTCAGTTCAGCTTTTTTATGATGATCTGTTCTCTCTTACTGTTTGTATTTGCAACTGTAGTGCAGACTGCAGGAGAACAGCCTTCAAGACCAGAAACTGAGATTTTGTTCTGGGGCAGTACATCTTGAACCCTTGGAGCTTTTGTTATATTTTTTTTTATTTATTTCACTAATAGTGATAAAAGGCAAATGATCATAGAAATAAATGAAATAAGCTAGCAGCAGTGTGAAGGTGCTTTAGCAAGTACTATCCTGAAAACAAAGATGGGGCATAATATTGCAGAGAAGCAAATTGATGTCTCAGATCTTCAGAGTTGTACTCCTCATCTGATTCGAGTATGCTGGCAGGCATCATCATTACATAACACAGAAGATATAATATTGATGATTTTAGAGGAGTGTCTGAAATTCTTTTCAGAACAAATCCCACATCGGTGTATGTCAATTTGCTCATTAAAGGTAATTAGCCAGTAGTAATTAAGACTGCTGTCTGTCTTCTCCAAGAGCATACTCATATGGACAATGCTTGAAAAAGAGGTGAAAGGAAAGACCTACTGAGCGACAAAGTGTTTTTCTGAGCTTTTCATATACAAGCCCAGAGTGGTGCCTGAGACCCAGCAGAGTGCTCAGGAGCCTGAAGTTGGGTGCTGAGATGCTTGGGTTTTCAGCAGGCAACTGCCAGCCTAGTGTGGGAAGCTGTGCTCCGGCCAGTGCCGTGTCCTGCTGTGGGGCCACACAGTCCTGCACGCTGGGAGGGTGAGTCCTGAGCTTGCTCATGGGTCCAGTGGTTTAGAATTTTTGAGGCTCAAAGGGGTTATGCTTTTGTACACAGGCACCCGGAGCTTCCCAGGTTTTATTTCAGGTGTTTTAGACCTGTTTAATTTTTTTGGCCCTAGTCTTAAATCCCTACTTCTGGAAGGAAAAGGAGATACAAGGTATCCTTATGTATGTTGTTACAGCTTTAGACCATCCCAATGGAAACTGCATTAGCACTAAAAAGACTTAGACGGGATAGAAGTTATGTTTAAAAGAAGAAAATAACGCCCTAATTTTCTCTTCTACTATGTGTGTTGCTGTTCTTACTAGCCCCAAATTAATGATCACTGCAATAATAAACTGAAAAAATGTGAGGATACACAGACACACTTAAAAGTCTGAATAGCCATCAGAGAAACTTCTTTTCACAAAAACATTAGTAATGCCAGCCTTAAAACTAGCCTCACTGCTGCCTGGACTACATAAGTACCACTCCAGAGACTGCTGCAGTGGCAATTCCCAATTATTTGTGTAAATTACTTGTGTAAGTGAAGTCCAGATCAGACTCTCATTCAGCCTGGGGGAAAACATGACATTGTGTGGTGGATTCGTAGCTGAGGTGCCATTTCTGTGCAAGCACTGTTTTTTGCAGTGTTAAAGAGATGCAGTGAAGCACCGATTCATGAAGTGAGGAGCTAAGCCACCACAGCTAAGCTAGCAGAGTGAGACCTGGGTGAGCAAGACCTAGGCGAGATCATCACTGAATCTCAGTTACTGCATCGAGGGGCGTCTATGGTGAAAATGGCACAGTATTGTCAGGTGCCACAGGTTCCCTCTTGAGGAAAAGCTCAGCATATGCAACTGGAGAAAAATATGGATTTGATACAGACTTTCTCATCGTCCCACTCAGTCCTTTTTCCCCTGATTTTTTGAGATTGATGATTTTGTAGGCTACAGAAAGAAACAGAATGCTTTGGAACCTGAAAAACCATGCAACATAACTTTTTTTTTTTTGTTAGAGGATTGTGTGTGGAAATAAAATTTCCACTAACCGCAGCATATGTGATAAGAAGTAAGAGCGCAAAGCTTTTAAAATAGCTTGCCTTCCACTATAGCAAGTAATAACTTTAAAGGGTCTATGCTATTCTGTTTAAATGTGAGTCAGGAGCCTGCTTTTGTAACATGCGTGGAGCTGTGCTCCTTTAGAAGCAGCAGTTTTTTATGAAGGGTATTTCAGCAGCGTGAGCGATGCTGTGCCACAAGGTGGCTCGAGGATCCCATCCCAACCTGTTCAGAGGTGACTGTGACAAGCAGCCAGCCCCTTCAGCTACCTTGGAATGTCCTGACAAAGACAACAGCTAGCAGAGTTACCTAGGATGCCTTTACTTGAGAAGATAGGCAGCACTGGTCTTTCTTTGGGGAGAGCTGCTTGTCTCAGTGGTATTGTGTTGTGAAGATACTGGGTCTCAACTGCGGCTTGAGCCTCATTTCCTGTAGCTCCCATCAGGCTTACTCAGTTCTCAGGATCTGGGGATGTGTAGACAACCCTCTGTTAGCTCTGCATTCTCCTCGTTTCCAAGGAGGAATTGCGAGCTTCCCAGACTGTACGTAGGAGTATTCTGTGCGGGGAGGATTGGACCCTCTGTCATTGACAGAGATGCCTGAATTGCTTTTGCAACCTCGCATCTGGCTGCCTGAATGAAGAGGAGGAAAGCAGCCGAGCCGATGCTGACCTTCCATCCTATTTCACTTCCAAATATACCAAGTATGATCAGCTGAGCAAACTTCCAGCTTTAGCACTTGTCAGGACATAYGTTTTCATGACACACATGTTTACTTATAAAGAAAAATGTGCTCTTCACATACTGCATTTGATGATACGTTGTCTAGGTCAGAAGCTGATGTTGCTAGGGAAATCTGATAAATGGGCTTCTATATGTGTGTGGCATTAAAACCCTTCTGCATGAATATAGGAACATAACATGTCCTCTAGACAGATTTCATAGACAGCAGTATTCTCTGTGGGGAATGACTTAATGATTCTGCTTGTCTTTCACTTGGGAGGACCTATTAGTTTTATTTTGCTAATGTGATTTACAAATGATGCGCTGCTGAACGGAATGCTGCAAATTCTGTTTCTGCCCCTAGAGGGAAGTATTGTCTGTAGCTTCACTTTTAAATTTTTTATTACTATATTTTTTTAGTAAGAGCACTGGTATAAAAAGCACTGGAAAAAACACTTCATATTTCATTAGTATGTATAGAAAATAGCTTTGTGAACAGAGGCAAATTTTAGATTATGTCCCTTTAAAAGCTTATAATATATTTAGTTTATCTTATCTGAGAAATAAATGTAAGAAGTATAAAAAAGTTTAGTATAAATTGTAAGAAGTATAAACTTCATTTATTCCATGAAGCTACTCTGAAAAATTGGAACAGTGGCTGAAGCAACATTTTCAGGCTAAGAAGAGAACCATCATGTTTCAGTGAGCTGCATTTTTTTTGCTCAGTGGGAATTGGCTGTAAAGACAGAAGCTTTGATAAACTTTGCTGTAGAATGCCAGAAAAAAATGCTGTGAAGAAGCCAAAAATTGTATGAAGTAAAGCATGCTCACTAGAGCTAAACTTTTGGACCATGAATTAACTTTTCACCAGCAGCTCCTAGGTATTTTTTAATGATTTTCTATCAGCTTGCTAGATAGTGAAAAATCTTTCTTGTGCCATCACAACGGCTAGGCTTCTAAGAGCCCCATTCTCACTGTGAGTTTGAAAGGACCCCAAACCCCTTTTGTTACCACTGGGACTTCCATGCATCTGATATAATCTGAGATTTTAAATAGGGCATAGTCATATATCTGAGGAGTGTACGAACAGACTTCTCCCATGTTATTATGGCAACTGAAGGTTGCCAGAGAACCTGTACGGGCTTAACAGTATAATCTGTCCCAGTAATTTGCATATGAATAATTTACTGTCTGGAGAATGCAGACAGTTTTCAGTATAGCGTTAAAAAACTCCAAAATTTTTAGTACAGCCCTGAAATACTGTTACCTTTACTGCTCCTGAAAGGTATTTACAATTCAGCAATGTGTAGGGTGGGTGTCCACTTGGTGGCAGCATAGCCACATTGCTTGCTCTGCTGTGGCGTGCACACAGGCTTACCTAGGCTGAAAATATGGATTCCTACGTTAGCACTCTGCGTTAAAATTGTATATGCAAGTGTACACATATCCTGGATGCATGTTAGCACGAAGTCTGCTCTTTCATGAAGGACTTGGATTAGCAAGCTAACCATTTTATGCTGTAGAGCTATTGATCATGAAACCAGTTGACCGGAAGATACGCTGCTGCTTTCAAGACTTCCAGTGGGAAAGCCAGGTTTTATTTGTTTGTTTTTTAAGAAAAAATTATTCTATGAAAAATATGTGGGTTCTCAAGCTGGCTGAATTTGACAGAAGGCAGCCTTTCCCAGATGTAGGTTTGCTACATCTAGATGTAGTGTGCTCCTGAGCAACAAGTGGCCAGCAAATCTACGATTTAAAATGAATCCTTAGTTTTCCATCAGCCAGCCGTGGAGATGGGAACATTTCAGTTCCATTTGAATGTTCAATTTTTCTTATTTCACAGGGAAGATTTCATTTATACATCCATTTATACTTACTGCATTTGTCAATGCTTTTTAGGTATTGTATAAATATTACAAAACTAATTAGAAGCTATGAAGCCGTACAAATATGCATTTCGTTTTCCTGTGTTAGACTTGCTGCATTTTCTTTCATATTCAAGCTTCAAACTGCCTGAAGCTGGAAGAAAAAAAAAGTAATTTCTTCACATTGGGCTGAATCTTGCAGAGTGATGAAAAACTGCCATGGTGGCAAGGACTCTCAGCTGCTTTTCATCAATTCAGATTTTGACAGAGTGAGAGAAAATAGGGATATATGAAGTGAAGGGCCCTTCCCTGAGGATAGCAGCAGGATTCTTGTTTAAACACCAAGTCTGTTGGTTCCCATCTCTCTGTTTTGGTTGCACATTGCCCCATTTCTCAAAAGTTGTCCTTCAAGGAACCAAGATTTGTTGTTTTGAAAAATCCAGGGCTGGAGTTACCCACAGGGAGAGAAAGGCATCAGAGAAGACTGTGGTGTAATACCTCCAAAACGGGCAATTATGACCTGTCCAAATATAGTCCCTATGTAGAGTGTGTGACAATGGCCTATTCTGCTGGTAATAAAAGTGGGCAGAGCCCCGCGGAGATCTCCATCACAGAGATGGGAACTCGCACAGCAAGGGCAGAATTGATTAAAAGACAAAACCCAAACCAGAACCAGCCTGTCCTTGGATGAGGGGGATGCTTGCTCGGACTTTGAGGGGTTACAAAAGGTACAACTTTAGTTCCAGGTCTGCACTGAGCTCAGAGGTAGACCCAACTTTCCTTTGAGGTAAGCTGGTACAATTTCTGCCAGATTCCTTTGTGTTCCCTGTGCTTTAAAGGGATGAACCAGCAGGGCTGACCTGATGTGCTGGGTGTGCATGGAAGGAGTGGCTGAACAGAAGCTGGAGGGAAGCAGTGCTCTGACAGGTGTCCCCCAAACAGCTCCAGGAAAGCACAGCTGCCTTGGTGACTCTGTCTTTGCCCAATATGCAGATGGCTCCTAGTTTCAGAAGCTGGGGGCTTTGAAAGTACCTGGTAGTTGCTGAAGAATTGTTATGGCTCTGCTGTCTTTTTTGTCATCGGGGAGGATAACATTAGAGTGGACTCCCTCATCGTTTCACTTAGACTGAAATTAAAATCTTCATCTGTGTAATCAGAAATACCATCCCCTGAAGTACATTTATATTTGTACTGAAACATCTGACTGCCAGTGGTTGGATACACTGTGGTGGAATGCACCAGGCAGGATGGGTGGGATTCACCTAATTCTATTCATCTATAAGGCTGGTGACTGCAGCTGAGCCTCTTGGCTCAGAATTGCTCCCAATGCAGGAGAGGGACTTTCTTAACGAGTTAGGAGTCTACATTATTTCAGATGTCTACTTTAGTATGAGATAGTTATTTCTGTCCACTCACCCCTTAGGGGGTTCCTGGGTTTTTTTCACAGTGGCAGAAAAAGGAGTATAGTGTAACTAATGTATTTTTTAGTCACATGAGTCCCATGTTAGTTGTTTCCTTTGGTGTTTCCCACTCCAATACTCATGTAGTCTGGAAATTGGTAATGTGCCAGCAGCCTAAAGCTATGGGATGTTCTGGCCAGCAGCTGGTCCTGTAGCTGTTTTGTGGAGGACTTGCACAGGCTCCTCTCCATGCAGTATAAAGCCCAACTTTGTGCAAGTGTAGCACATCTGAACACACATAGATTGGGTTCAATCCTCCACTTTTGTCTATGTGGACGTAGGAGGGAATATAGTGCACCTTAGGAGGAGCTCATGAAACAAATGTCACTAGGAGATTCAGTCCTTCCACCGTAACAAACAGGTGCTTATGCTCTAGCAGATGCTAGCACTGGTGGTGGTATAAATAGCAAACAGATGGTAAATTGAGGCCTGTTTAATGACTATTTATGGTGTTAAACAGCTGAGGGATCATAGGTCTCCTTCCCTGGAGCAGTGAACATCCGCAGTCTGACCCTTTACCTGCTCCTTCATGGCTGTATTGATCAGGAGCATGTAGCATTTCAGAAGGAAGGCAAAAACCCCCAGATAATAATGTCCTGCTTGGATGGCTAAACAACCTTCCTCATGTACTGATAAGGTATGTACACACAGGTATGTGCACATGTTTCCCTGTGAAAGACCCTCTCATCAAATTGCTTGTTGCTTCCCTCTTTCGCAGAGGTGTGGGGAGCATTAAGGTTACACAAAAGCAGGAGATCCTGATGAGGAATGACCTTGCAGGTGGACATGAGGTGGATAAGAAGAGGCTGGGGTTAAATGCAAATGGTTAAAAGGAAACTGGTGAGATGTTTTTGAGCTCTAGATCATTCATCTAAATTGTGGAAAATAACCAAGAATTTCAGCTCTGTATTTTGTGTTGCCAGATCATAATCCTTCCTACCTATCCTGCCATATCTGTGCATCCCAGTCTAGATGTGAGAGAGCCCAAATGGGCTGGTACTGCCCATCTGGTGTCTGCCCCTCCTCCCCTTCCCCTTCAGTCCACCCCTCATTACTTTCTAAATCCAGCAAATTTTTCTCAGTAGAAAATATTTCATGTAGTTTGTGCCTGATCATAGAAACATCGAGAGTGTGTGAACAGAGAGGAAGTACTAGAATGTCTGTGCAGTGAGGTAGCCCTCATCCACAGGGGAACATGTGCCATACTGATGGGCAGAAATGGAAAAACAAAAGCCCTTTTGGCCAGTCGGAGAATCTGCACTGATCAAATCTCCTAGCAGGTGATATCAAAACTGGAGGGTAACTGCACTGTGTCCATCACAGTCCTTATCCTTCATCACTTAGGGTGCTTTCTGTGCTCCCTTCTTTCCCCTGTACTTGGATTTACTTCCACTGGAAGCCAAAATTGGATGTGCAGTTGATTGGCACCGGGTATTGCTGTTGCTGGCTGGTTCTCTAACCCCAACTGGGACTGGCCTCTCTGGAGAGCCAAAAAGAAGCTCATAGTTCAGTCCTACGCAGCACTTCAAGTACAATTGTACTTATTGCAGTTAGCACCTCATTGAACATGCTGTCAAAAAGCCATGCAGATAAGGAGGTCATAGTCAAAATGCGTAGGATGTGCAGACTCAGGGAATGTGTGGCATGGCACAATTAAGTGTGGGCTGGCTGAGATGATGTTTCCCATTTCACCTGTATCAACAACTCCATCAGCTTCTCAGCATTGCTAGTGCTAGTTAGATTTTTGGGTTTTAATTCAAGAATTCACTAAAAAAGGAAGCTACTGCAGAGGAGAAATTTGGAAGCCTTCCACTTGGGGTGCCAAAAGAGAATTTGTCGTGGATAAGTGACCATCAAGAAGAGAAAGCTTGGAGAGGTTCTTAAGTGAAACTATCAATTAGATGGGTGTGATATTGTGCTAGAGCATTCAGAGCTGCATGGCCATATTGATCTAAAATTTCTTTATGAAAGTAAAGTTTGTAGGAAGAGAACCTAAAGAAGGAATTGTCTATCAAAAAAGTTGGCTTTTTTACTGCACCAGTTAGTGCGATAAAAAACAGCAAGTTCTACCTTGCTTATGAACTTCATTAGATGACTTGCGTGGCAAGGTTGGATGAGCATAAATTCACTGCTTCATCCATTGGTTTTGTGCACTTAAAAGAAGTACTGTAGAATGAAAGGTATTACCTCTACTATAAATGTCTGCTTTGCAATTCTTTCTGTAACCTCCCAAATCCGTATCACATAATTTGTGTGTTCTATTAGTTGTTTCATTGCCTTTTTCTGTTTTTCCTGTGTCTAGAGGCTGAACATGTCCCCTGCCCCTGTCTAAGAGTATGCTCCAGGTATGTCTAGGTGGTCCACATGCAGGGAGGCACAGCTTTTGAGATCAATTCTGTCCACCTCAGATCATCTCAGGATAACTTAGTCTTCAGCACAGTTTATTCTAGGCAATTAAAGTCTTGTTTTCCCACTTCAGCATAAGCTATGCTAAGAATTTTGTTTGCTTAAAATGGGAGTTTTGCAGATAAGTACACCATGCATCTCAATCATGTATTCACAGCTCCCAAAAGCATCAATAACTGGAGCTCTTAGTCTTCTGTAGTCCCTTCCCTGTAGCATTTTAAAGGACATTTCGATGTCACATGAAGATAGCACATCTCAGCATCATAGGAAAGTTGGGACATGGTAGTATTCTTTGCAGAGTGGTTCTGAAGGAAAAATGGACTAAGACAGAAATTTCTGTAAATCACCTCACTTTAGTCTTAGCTTACTTTCTGTTCTCTGTTCACTTCATATGGTGTATTCCAAGGAAATGAGTGTTTATAAATAGGAAGCAGTGGTGAACTGCCTCCACATCCCACATGGAGGTGCCGATCAAGGCCCTAAATCTGTATTTTGGCTTCTTTTCCAAAATAGCGATGGAGATTCATGAGCAAAGCAGTGTTTAGGTTACTGAGAATAATCACTTCTCTTCCTGTGAGCCAGGCTGCAGACAATCACCCAGCCAGGGGTGGGTTTCAGGGTGACTCTTACAGCCATTCGTACCATGAGTGAACATCTGTCCACATTCTAATATTTCTGTGTGGTGTTCCGTAACCCACTACCATCACCATCAGCAGGGTGTGCTAGGACTGTATGGCAAATGCTTCAGAATCAAGAAAGGACTTTATATATATGTGTGTGTCTGTGTGTGTCTGTGTATATATACAAATGCTTATATAGGCACATGTTACATTTACTTAAGGAACCCAGGAAGACATCAGTTCCCTGGGCTATACACTTTCTGTGCTGGGGCCTGAAAAAAGTCTTTCTTTAAAACCCTTTGAAAGAAATAATAGTTTGATTATAGAAGTGTTCCCAAGACATCACAGTGGGAGAGCAGCTGAATAGTTGTGTCATCAGTCAAGGTCAAATGAATAATTTCACAGAGCTAACCATGTGTTCACAGTTTGAAAAAAACAACCCAAGCCATCAACTCTGTTATTCTCCTATCCCCACGTGTGCCAGTGTGCATACTGGAGATGCCACAAGGACTCAAATTGTTCTGCTGGGGTCCTTTTGGAGCAGGTACCCAGGGAAACTTCTCCTGGAGTTGGCTTCTGAAAAGGGTCTGACTCAACCCTGAAGTCACCCTTTGCAGTGAGCCATCAAGCCCATTGGAGTGGGATATAGCCTGGCTAAGGCTGGATCCACTTAACTCTTTTGGGGCGTGTTGGGGAGATAGGTTGAAACATTTTGCCCTTTATTAAGGAAAATGGTGATGGCTGATCTCATGCTGGGAAAGGCACTTGGGCTCACCTGAGCCCCATAGCAGGTACTGGTTACCAGCACAGGTGGGGTCAAAGCACAGCATTAAAATGCTCCCTTTAATCAGGGGTAAGGGTAGTGCACAGAAATAAACAACTGAGAAGATGGACCTGGTTTGGGGATTAGGGCAATTAGGCAGAAAAGCTTCGTATCTCTCTGGCCCTGGTACCTTAGTGCCAACAAAAGTTCCCTGTGTCCCCTTCATCATTAACTTCTATTATTCAACATTTATCTTGAATTAACTTCTCCCAAAAGCTACTGGTTACTCTGCCTTTCTGCTCCTCTCTCATTCTAGAGCTCTCTGTTTTCATATTAAAGTTAGTAGCTGATAAGAAAAAGGAAGTTTTGCAGCTGTCTGTGGGCTCCCTGGGCAGGTGACTGCCCTCATCTCCTGCCTGGCAGCTGCAGATAATACTTCTGAAAGTATTTTCTGCACTTCCAGAGTAGGAGAAAGATGCTCAGTACCCTGTCTCTTCCCATTTGTAGGAGCAGATGCTCCTTGCATTGAAGAGATCATGGGAACAGCTGGGGAGACCCTGCAGTGCCCTAAAACAGGGTCTTGCAGGACAGGGTGCCTTGTGTCTCGGGGACTTCTACTGAGGGTCTCTCACCTCACCTTGAAGCACACACTGCAAATGTCTGCCTCCCTAATATCTGAATTTATTTCATTGCCACATCCTTGACTTTAACACCTATGTCTTTTCCTTCTTGCTAAAAAGGAACAGTCTCTTGAAAGCATTGTCATGCTTAATTCCCCAGTGGAAATGGTTGAAGGTGACTTTTCTGAAGTGAACAAGTCTTGCTGCTTGAATTGTGCTTTTCTTACATGGATATTCACTTCTGTGTCTTGAAACAGAACTTCAGTAATGCCTTTATGTTCTTAAAGTAAAGGCTATACATAATGACGCTTTGATAAAGCTTTCATGTACAATTATAGGCGATAGATTAAATAATTTGTAGACCTAACTTTTTTTTCAAATAGTTAAGGTACATAGTAGCATTTTGTTGGTTGATTAACACTTAGATAGCAGTGTGAGTATTTTGAGCATTATGAAAGCAAAATTTTGTCATTAATAAATCAGCAACTATAATCAGGGCTTGTTACATTTTTTGGGTGAATAGTGGCCCCATTCAAGTCAGGGAGAATTTTGCCATTATCTTCAATAAAATCGGAGTTTCATCCTCCCATTGCAAAGGACCTTTAACAGCCGCTTATAATCTTGTCATAGACTCTGTTTGAGTGAAACTAATCCCATAGGGCTTTTATTAAGACACAATGATGGTGGAGGAGGGAAAGCTTTTAAATGCTTCTGTTGGAAAGAACTGCCATTTGAGCAATGTGTATGCTGTAACAGAAAAATCCTGGTTTGGGGACTGTCTCTAGCTCAGATAACTGTGCTGCACTGGGCACAGCAAGATCATTCTGGAATCACCATATTAAAAGGATTAGGCAAAGGCTGTTTCATGTATGCATGCCCAGGCCTCCTTCCTCTTCTTTAAATAAATGCAAACTGGGAGCAATTTTGTTGTAATCACAGGATACGCTGAGGTGAAAGGGACCCACAAGGATCATCAAGTCCAGCTCCTGGCCCTGCACAGCACCATCCCCAACAGTCACACCATGTGCCTGAGAGCATTGTCCAAATGCTTCTTGAACTCTGTCAGGCTGGTGCTGTGACCACGTCCCTGGGGAGCCTGTTCCAGTGCCCAACCACCCGCTGGGTGAAGCACCTGTAATGTCCAACCTAAACCTCCCCTGACACACTTTCAGGCCACTCCCTTGGGTCCTGTCATTGGTCACCACAGAGAAGAGATCAGTGCTTGCCCCTCCTCTTCACCTCACAAGGAAGTTGTAGACCATGAGGTCTCTTCTCAGTCTCTTCTTCTCCAGGCTGAACACAGTGCCCTCAGCCATTCCTCCTCATATGGCTTTCCTTCAAGGCCCTTCACCATCTCCATAGCCCTCCTTTGAACACTCTGTAATAACTTATTGCCTTTTCTATGTTGTGGTGCCCAAAAGTGCCCCCAGGACTCGAGGTGAGGCTGCCCCAGTGCAGAGCAGAGTGGGACAATCCCCTCCCTTGCCCAGCTGGTGATGCTGTGCCTGATGCCCCCCAGGACAGGGTCGGCCCTCCCCACTGCCAGGACACACTGGTGACTCATATTCAACTTGCCATTGACCAGGACCCCCAGGTCCCTTTCCGGGGCAGTGATTTCCAGCATCTCATTTCCCAATCTGTCCATATATCCAGGATTGCCCAATCCTAGATGCAGAATTCAACACTTTCCCATATTGAACTTCATACAGTTGGTGATTGCCCAGCCCTCTAATTTGTCGAGGTCTCTCTGCAGGGCCTCCCCGCCTTCCAGGGAGTCAACAATTCCTTCCAGTTTTTTATCATCTGCGAACCTGCTTAGTATCCCTTCCAGTCCTGTGTCCATGTCATTTATTAAGACGTTGAAGAGCACAGGACCTAAGATAGAGCCCTGGAGAACCCCACTAGTGACAGGTCAGACAGTGATGTCTGTATTCACTGTAACCCTTTGTGCCCGACCTGTGGGCCAGTTGCTCACCCATCACATGACATGTTTATCCAGCTGTGTGCTGGACATCTTGTCCAGAAGGATACTGTGAGAGACAGTATAGAAATCTTTACTGAAATCCAAAAAGATGACATCAACCGGCTTCCCTTGATCAACCAGGTGGGTTACCTTGTCATAAAAGGAAATTAGGTTTGATAAGCAGGACTTTCCTCTCATGAAGCCGTGCTGGCTATGACCAAGGATTGCATACTAATCAGCTGTGTAAACTAGAGTATACAAAGGGTACCTAAGTTTTATCACAATGTTAAAAGCCAAAGTGTGCAAATATCACTGCAGGTGATATTTGAAGGAGTAGACTCGGATACCAATTGCTTTGTGACTCCTGGAGCTATGATCTAAATATGTAGTTTCTACTCTGCACCTCAGAGCCAATCTGTGTGCAATGACCCATGCTTCCAGCCTCCAGAGTGTAGATGTCTGCTGTGCTGCTTTTATTTCCGTGTGTAGTAGAAAATCCAGTCTCTTTGAACCAGAAGTCAGTTTAGTGACTTTGCTTTTCAGGTCCTCACACAGTTATGAAAAACAGCTCCTGTCGGGCACAGAGCACCTACAGAAATTCAGGGTTGTGACATTTGTGCTATGTATCAGAACCCACAGTCAAGTTTTCTTACAAGTTTTCTGTCAAGTTTTTTGTGACATTGGCCATTACAAGACACTTCAAGAGCCTTGGGTAATGCACACTTTTGTAAGAGGTTTTTAGGAGAGTGTTCACTGAGTACTTTAAAATCACCTAAGAGGCTCAACTACATAGTTTTTAATAGCATGTAACAAATAGGTAGAGCTAGTTAATTTGTTCAAGATGGCCAGGCTAGGAGTTGTCCTAGGATAGAGGCCTGGGAAAAGGAAAGAAGCATGCAGGTATTATTGACAGAGAGCAAAAGAAACTTTTTTATCAAAAGAATTTGTGTTAATGAAAGGACAGGCTGTCTCCAAGCACATTAATAGCTCCTAAACTTGGTTCTCCCTACCCCCAGGCTAGACCCAGAAGACTGCAGCAGGCATCACCCTTTCAAGGGATATTCTGCTTTTGCTGGATGAGGAATTCAGAGGGGATAGAGGAGTAGCCCTGGCACCACAAGAGTCTGTGTGGCTTCTGAGTCAGGTAGTGGCAGCCAAATGCCCTCCAGCCTTATCTGCTAGCCTTTTATTTAAGACAGGCAAAAATAATTTCTGGAGGGACTTAAATTCCACTAGGTTACAGTCTCTGTGCAACTCATTTTCTCTTCCACATTTGCAGTTGATGAATGTCTACAACCTTCCTCATTACACGCAAGGGTTCTTTTCAGAGACGCAGGCAGCAGGATACAATTCTTAGGACAGTGAGATGAAACAGAAGGTCTTATGCATAATTCTGCGCTGAATATTCCTTTGCTTCCTGATTCTACACCTGTTGTCTTTGTAAGATGGATATAGGCATCCCCTCCTTCAATGTTTGCAGATGACAAGTATGTATATTAAAATGTTGTCAAGCTGCAGCTTTGAAATGACATGCTTAAACTGTTGGTAGAAAAAGAGAAGGAGATGGACTGCAGTAAAACACTCCAGCTTTCTTATGGGCTCTTGGAGCAAGGTTTCTGAATTTATTAAAAAAACTAAATTGGCAATGCTTAACATGGAAAATGTAACGATGCATTGGAGGGATCGTAGCCTGGCTTTCAAGTCCCCATTAGAGTGATTTTTCTGAAAAGGATGGAAGTTCTGGACAGGATGGTACTAGAACCAGCTTATTCAATTCATCCACACAGCACTCTTGGTAACTTTGGCTTAGCTGCCCAAGGGCAGTCTCCAACTGCAGCCAACTCCATATTTGAGTCATCTTAAAATTTCTTTTACAAAAATAAAGCTCAAGAAGAGTTTTGCTTAAGTGTAGGTATCTCAGGCCTCAGTAATTTCTCTTCTATATTGTCGCCTCCTGTCTGTTCTTACCAAATGGTACATTATCTCTGTTCTGAACTGGATTTTTTCTTCTTTTGCTTTATTTGGCATATTATCTTTACATTTTCTATTACTGTGTGCAGTTTGGCTTTT
The DNA here is from genome assembly GCA_018881555.1 of Amblyornis subalaris. NCBI lineage: Eukaryota > Metazoa > Chordata > Aves > Passeriformes > Ptilonorhynchidae > Amblyornis > Amblyornis subalaris. The sequence goes on from JACAXG010000033.1 coordinate 3,610,038, forward strand.
TCCCTTTTTGTTTCCAAGCTCATCTTCAGAATATGATCTGTAGCCAATGATACTGTTGCTTTTTTCAGTGCTTATTTTGCCATTTCCAGCCATTGGTACAGCTCCAGAAATTCTGTGTGTTAGCAGAGTGGAGCTGTTTCCCCCAGTTTATTGTCTCTGTAGCTGGAGTGCCCTGGCATCACTGTGTTGTATTGAATTGCACTGGCTGAACACTATGCCATCTGTACATGGACAGATTGTTACCCCTTACAATCCCTTTGGATAGAAGTTCTTATGGCACTCTTGGGTGCTGATAGGAAGCTGTGAGTATATGTAGCTAGTATATATGGCTCCATGTGGCTGCTAGGAAAGTGTACTTGTGCATTCTGGTAGAAGGGTGTTCTGGATTTCTTTGCAGATTTTCACTCCCCAGGCAACAGTTTGGTTAGGAACCAGGCTGCCCTCAAGCAGAGCCCAGTGCCACCCCAGCACCAGGCAGTCTGTAAGGCTTTGGGTGTCTCTGGTCTGTTGCTTCTGACGTGGAATAGCAGCATAAAATGAGAAAGCCATAAAGATATTCATAATGTAAAATGAGACTTACATCCTCACTATCCTGAGCAAACTGTCTGTATTATGCAAATATCAAAATGGCACAAACAAAACAGATTCTCCTTGTGCTAGAAGTAAGTTTTGGCTCTCTTGAGATATTTGATGTATTTGATGCATTTGATGCATTTGATATCAATATAACTGGTATTACACTGCTCAGAAATTTACCTCAGACTTTTCTCAGCTTGATCTGTCAATCATGCAGAACATCCATGGGACACATCTGTATTTAGCTAAGAGTTTTTCCTTCCCTACCCCTATGTCCACTGTAGATGAAGTATTTCCATGTAGTGGGAGGGTAGTGCAAGGTAGAATTGCTTCCCTAGGCAATACACTGGGGAAGATGAGCCTGTTGTTTTTTCCTAATGGAATTCTCTGGTAATTCACAGTGTGTTGAACTGAAATGGACTACCTCAATACCATGTGATTTCCACAGAAGCTAACTATAGTGCTATATAAACTGATGCATATATGTCCTTGATGATATATAACTTTATATACAGCTACAATGTTATATTATAAACTTTTATTTATAAATATTTATTTTGCATATTTAAATAGTTACATCTACATTTAAAGTCAATGCTTCTTTATGTCTGTAACAGTGCTATACCCAGGAGTCAAATTCCTAGTCCAGTTGCAGTATGTACAGAGAGCAGATAAGTATAAGGTTTATGGCAGAAGCTCCATCATAGGAATTTCTTCACATACTAATAAGAAAGAATGATCTTACTGGGACAGCTTTCATAAATAAAATAATTTCATGTGTCTCAGGGTTAGTAGATAAGACCACACACAGTGGTCCACCTGGCTTATCTCACATTCAGTTTAACAGGGGGTGGCTGTGATTTCAGCAGGAGCAAGGAGCCTTCAGGAAAAGCTTGCTTGTGTCAGCCATCAATTCATTAATTGAAGTGAGTGACCTAAAGGGAAGGTGCAGGGAAAAGAAATGATGCATTTTCTTTTTACTCCTCCACAGATTGACTATCTCTGCTGAATGTCCCATGCAGCTTGAAGATTTCCCCATGGATGCACATGCTTGCCCATTAAAATTTGGAAGCTGTAAGTTCTCTTCTGGAATAAGAACTAGAAAAATACCTTGTTTTCCAGCTTTTCATGTTCAGCCGTGTAGTTTACAGATCTTTCACCTTCCCCCCCAGCCTTCCCCTTTTAACATGGCTCATTAGCATCTGCAGTCTGCCCCCCCTTGTTGCTACCCTGCTTCTCCTTTTCCATGACTATGCTTTATCTGGGCCTGCTGCTTTTCAACTCGTGCCTGCATACCCCATGATAAACGGTGAGTTGATGGGTGATATGTCTTATATATCCACATCAAATGTAGCAGCCACTGTTAGATGGAATTGTAGATCCAGACAGCTAAATCAATAACTTGGTTTTACATTTGTAGTAAAACAGAGCTTTCACCGGACTGATCAGATTGATGTGCAATTATTATGGCATTTACATGAATCAGACTGCAGTGCAATATCTGCATCGCATATATTAAAAGAGATCTAGAATATTAAAAGAGGAAATATCTTTCCATTTGGCTTTAATAAATCCAGTCCTGTATCCTGTTACATGATGTTTCATACACATGTATTTGTATATATACACACATTACTCTAAACTGTATGCTGAACGATGATTTTTCCTCAATTCCAAGCCGCTAATCCACCACACTGCTGCCTTGCCAGAAGCTCACTTTAAAAATAACTCCAGGGAATCAGATGGTTATATTTAAAAACAAAGCTCTTAATTAAAGTACAAATGAGGCTACTACAGTAAACTTCTTTTTTTTTTTGGTAATCAAATCAGAGTTTCCATGTGCAATCCTTGTCTCTGAAGAGTTTTGATAATTACCAGGCAAGGCATTTTGCTAGTCCCTGAAGCCACCTAGCTTCAGCATTTTGCAATGTTTTTCAGCTGTATCAATTTAGAGTCACTAATCCTAGCAAGACTAAGCTTTGCCTTTATCGTCTGTATCTGTCTTGATTTAATACTGACTATACATTGTCTTCTAGTAATCATACTAAGAAGTAAAAACACTGTTTACAGTAACTATTACCACATTACCTTAAGATGAACTGATTTCCCTTCCCTCTTCCAATCCAGACAGACTCTGTTTCATCTGAACAGCCACCAGTATTTTACAAGGTTCAAGTGTGTTCATTGACTTCAGCAGCATTAATTTACAGCAAAGCCAACATAAATCTGAAGGCCAATGCACCTTTAAACTCAACTTAAAAAATGTATACACAAACTATCCATTTAATTCCAAACTTAAAAATGGGAAAACATCTCACAGGAAACTGTAATTGTTTATATATAGGGTTAAACAAAAGCCACTAGAAAGAATTAATAAGAAAAATAAGTTATTGTTCCTGATATTACATATCCTTTACTGTGTCAATAGATAAAGTTGAAGTCACACCTGTTGGTCTCTAGTCTAGACTACAGAACTGGGATGTTGCATAGTTCTATCAAATCCTGCAAAATATGCAATATAATACTAAAAGATACATATTAAAACAAAGAACCTGGTCTCTGAGGGGCAGGTATCTGAAGCTCAACCTCAAAGTTAAATGGATGCTTCAGTGTATCAGTAGATTAGGTGCAGTAAGGTTCAGGTTCTAACTTTCCACATAGAAAGACAAAACAAAAAAGCRCTCCAATCAAGCATGTGAGTGCATGAGATACCATTACAAGATAAGATATAAATGCTTAGAAGGAATGCCCAGTAATCTGTCTGAATGTAATTATATATTCTGCTTCTGCCAAATGTGTTACATATTAATCACCTATTAGCACACAGGTAATTTTAATCTGTGTCAAAACCAGCACTGAAAAGTTATATTTTAGGCATGTGAGGGTTGAATACAGTTTTAGTTTATGGTTCTTGCTATGCTCAGAATAAAATCCTAGAGTGCATTTTGTAAGGTTTTGCAAGACACCTTTAAGTTCTTTCACAGTGTGTAGACATGGAGCCGTTTGGTCTGTGCTAGCCATACCAGTGGCCTCTGCAGTAAGTAAATAGGTAGGGGCAAGCTATAGACAGCCTTTCAGCCTTGGGAATATCTGTATTACTGATCTGACAGCTCACTAGTTATTTATTAGGAGTTAATATGCATGTGTTCGTACAAGTAGCAGCCAGTAAGTCAGGGTTTATTGAAGTAGTCCAGGTGTATTTTAGCAGAGGACAATATTTATTCCCCCTTTACAGCAGTATGTGTTTGCATTGAGTCATCTCCAGGCTTGTGGCAAGACAAAGCCTAGAGGAGTGTATGAAACACAAGCACACGTCCTTTCTGCTTGAGCTTTCCTCACTGTCTATCCCTAAAGGATTTCTTTTTAACGGCCTTCTTTCCAAAAAGGTTTTTGAAAAGCCTCAAGGAATAGCATCAAAGTAAATGTTAAACACATTATCAATGGAGCTGGGAGGGTGGAGAAGAAACTAGTGCTAACCGGTCTGAGGATGAAGAGAGCAGGGCAGCGAAACAAAAGAGCCAGCACACGGGCAGATCAGCAGCAGAAAGGATGCTGAGAAGTGATCAGTGTTGCAGCAGAGGCAGGAGCAGGTTATTAATTTTCTAGCTGCATGAGCGTTCACTACACTTCCTATAATTCAGCAAGCAAAAGGCAGAAAGTACCCAATGTTTCCTTCATTATTAAAGAGAAAGAAAATTAGTCTTGCTCACAGAAATAAAGGTAAATGTTGAATTCTTATGTCCCATTTGACTGGTTTCTTGCTTTATTAGAATTGTGGGAGGTTTTATGGGCCTAGGCAACATTATATGTAGCAACAGAATATTTTGTAGTAGTAATTAAAAGCAAGGTCAAATACACAAAAAGTGGTATCAAGTTACCTGTGCATGCCACCAGCCTAGATACCTGCTGGTCAGTTCAAATGCCAGCTACAGAAGTAGTATTTTTTAACACTCTACAGCATGTCATAAAAAAGACAGAAGTTCAGGGACAGCTTCTAATGAGCTGAACAGAGCGGGTTTTAGTTGTCCTTCTCTTAAGTACAACTCCGCGTGCTCCAAGATGGCAAGATCAGGCAGGTCTGCTCCAGGAGATACATGTATGCAGGTACTTTACCTGCGGGCTTGCATCCCTGCTAGGGGTCAGAACACCTATAGAAATTATCCTTCAGAAGTTTCATTTAGAGGGAAGTGGGGATGATGCATGAGCACAGGCTCTGGGGTCTCTGCAGCAAGCTCTGCTCCCTTTAAATCCAGGGTGTTCAGCGGGGATGGCTGTGACAGTCTGTTCATGGTAGCATGGTAAGGATGCTGTTTTCTTCCATGGCCAAATTTAAAATAACTTTCTGTTGCAATTCTAGTGCTGACCTGTACTCTAAATAACTTTGCTGGTCAAATAGGATGTGATGAAAATTCGTGATGCCAGAAGCAGTTTCGCTAGGAACACCTTAACCTAAGAAATTTGATCTTACCCCCAGGCTATTTCTGGTGTGAGGAGGAGGAATTAGATAAAATAGCAAGGACATTAAAGCTTCCTAGCTGTAGTGTTTCACCTCTTCCACTGATAGTCTCTAAGAATACATTAAGAGTATAATTTAGTACAGTTTCCAAATGCCCATGTGTCACCAGGCAGGTAAGTATCATTATCTCTGGGGCAGCTGAAACAGAGAAGTTAATTGACTTTCCGTAAGGTCACACAGCAAATCAATGTCAGAAAAAGGATTAGACTCAACTTCTTTGGTTGGAGAGGCAGATGTCTAATCCACTAGACCATGAAGGCCTCTGCCCAGGCAACTGACTTAACTCCTAAATCTCATTTTACTCATGTGTTAATTATATCGGTGTTACCTAGCTCATGGGGTTGCCCTGAAGATGAATTAGTTAATTGCTGTTAACTGGTGCTTTGACAATGTCAAATACTGTAAGGTGGAGTCTATTTATGACAACTGTCTCTTGAAGACAGTGCCTGAGTGCATGGAGTTATCAGATCTTGTATTGTGGAATGGATAAATACATGAAGCAGCCACCCACTAGTCACTCAGCAGCAAAAAAAAAAACAACCAACATACTATTTTTAGAGTAAGTAGAGGGTTTAATGAATATTCTGAAAATAATGAGATCCCCAAGCTCATGAGCAGAGGAAAAACAGGTCTAGTGTTTATTCCTGATGAATTTTAAGTTGGCCGTGAAGATGGTGAAGGTTGATCACTGTTGATCAACGAGGGAGTTTGCCAACTGTTTGTAAGGAAACAGCACTAGGTCAATTTTAGTGTCTGGAGAAAGTAGTTAACATAGTTTATGTACATCTTCCTTTTTAAAGTAGTTAACATAGTTTATGTACATCTTCTTTTTAACAGCTCAAACTAAGTCACAGTAGGACTTTTGATAAAGGAAAGTGCACAGGCTATTTCTGTAGCAGGAGCTAGGCTCAAATTATTTTCCTCTAAGAAGTGTGGTGAAGTCAGAGCAATGAGGAAACAGCAACTTCACCAGTATCCCAGGATTTTATTGCAACACTGAACCTTAAGGCACTCACTATACACAAACTTTCCATTCACTTGCAGCCACTGAGAAATTTGTCAAAAAACAAAAAAGTCCTTTAAGAAAATTTCTTTGATATTTCCTTTTAATGCAGAGAAGGCACTGAGGTGAAGGCAGCTACAAGGTGTTTCTTGATTTTGTGCTTTCCCCCATTAGCACCTGCAAGAGCTGCAGGAAAACTGCAAGTGTGGAGGGAAAACTTCAAAACAGAGTCCTTCTAAACAGACTCTAATTCTGGTTTAGTAAAATATGATAAGAATATATTCAGCCTCTCAAAACCTGTGTGTAAAGTTTTCCATAAGAGTATAATTAAATGAATAATAAATAAAGACATGTTAATTTTAAGAGACTTTGAAAAGGGGAAATGGCTCTTTGGAAGCTTTTCATAGGTTGCTCTCAGGGACTGCAGTCTCATGTAGAGGCAGAGCTTTTCTGTTCCTCACCTCTACAGCAGGTCAGAAGAGGCTCCTTGAGTCTCTTCCTGAGAGCAGAGATAGGCAGCACAGCTGGTTGACTCTGCTGGGATGTTAGTGCCTTCCTTATGAAAGGACAAATGGAGAGAGCCAAGGAGGTAGTCTGTGAAATTCTGAGCAGCCAAGTTCAAGATTAAGTTGTGATTTTGCAATTTAAGGCAGAAGCCAGCTAATACAGAATGTGTAGGTTTGGCAATGTTCTGCTCACTCAGGTAATGTCTTCTGTTACATTTGCCTAAGATTTATCACTGCTTCCTTAGACACTTCCACTGCAATGGACACTGAATGACTAAAATAAGGTGAATTTAGGTGAATACTAAAATTAAATATTTCTAAGACATTTGATATATTTTTATTCTCTCTCTTCCAACCCTACATTACCACCAGGTACCAACCAACTCTCTAGTCAGCATACTTTCCCCCCTAATTTTTAGCTGTTTAGAAGCTAGATCTCCAGACACAATGAAACAGATGCTCATGGCAGCATCAGGAAGGCAATCTAGACAACTGTGTTGGACCATCGTTGTAGTTTTACTTAAGTATAGCTAGCTAGTAAAGCATAGGCATCTAGCCTGAACTAATTTTCTGTACAACCCTTAGAATGAATGGAGGAGGTGGAGACCACCTAATGGTATTGCTGTTATTTGCCTCTCATTTCCTTGGGAGCATGGACACTTGTTGTGGGACTGTGTGGTTTAAAAAATTAAATCTTTTAGTGCAGAATGAGTACGGGCATTTGGCCCATATCAAAAGCCTTGTATTGGAGAGTAAAGCTTTCGGGAATGGACAGGATGGACCTGTGACAATTTCAAATAGAAAAATACGCCCCAGATAGTTATCTAGAGTCTCTCTATGGCCACTGAAAGGAAATAAGTACCTCTGCAGTGAGGTTCATTAGAATTATTTTTGATATCTTCCTAAGGATGAGATGAATCATATTTTAGAAGTTCCTATTTTTCTGCAGTGCTAGCTCAGATGTAGGTAAGTGTATTGTACCCTAGTCAGAGTAACTTAGAATACCATTACTTAGAAGTCCATTTTTCTCTGCATTGCTAGCTCAGAAATGCAAAACCATACTTTGTTCGGAAGAAACAGTCACTGCTGTAGATTAGGTAGGTGTTATGTTATGTTGGTGGTGAGCTTCTGTATCTCTCCTAGTGATCATTTTAGCTATTTCGCCTGGAAGTCCCATTTTTCAAAGGATGTCAATGAAAGAGTCAGTGGGGCTCTTCAGTATAGAGACAACTTTACCATTTCTGCAAGCATCTTGTATGAGCTGTGCTGTTTCGTCTGCATTGAGTGCAGTGGGTTATAACAACAGACACTTAAGCCCTCTCACAGGTATTGCACCATAGCCTGTAGTCATTTCAGATACACATGTATAGCAATATAGCTCCTTTAGTCCAGCATTTTGGGCAGTTAGTGCTGCCAATACCTTTATCCTTGCATTGAGTCCCACAGTCAGGGTGAAGCAATGCAGCCCAGAACTCCCAAAGGGCAGGAAATTAATCAAGAACGGTGCAAAAAGAAAATGCTGTAATATTCAAGTATTCCAGAGATCTAATCAGCTTTCTTAACAGGAATCTACTTAGAAATTAAAAYCTAGGGTTCTGGGTCTGGACCATGTTGTGCAGCCCCTGTTGCTATAGGACCCCAGTCTGCATCAGAACTTGCAAATGAGTATGACTAAATTATCATTTGTCTGGTGATCACTTGTCTTCTTTCCCATAGAAGTATACTTTTAGTTTGACAGAAGGGAAAGGGACTCCCTAAAATGATCACATCAGTCAGGTTTTCTTCACCCCTTACAGTGGCACACATGTAGGACTTCCTAGGAAAGGCTGGAGAAACTGTGCTAGTATATCCTTCAAGTATTTGCAGTCACTGTCACTATTTAACTTTTCAAAGACTTTGTCATATATATATGGTTACTGTCTGCACTGAGATAATTTTAAAAATACATTAAAATGGCAACGTTTATTGCAGCCCAGCCCCCTGGCTACGTGACGGTTTTCCTGAGGAACAGTGCCCAGCTCTGGGTCAATCACCTCCTGCTTCTGGTCACCCACTGCTTAGAAGCCTCTTAGCTTCACAACAGAGTGAAAAAAGGAGGTCAGAAAGAACAAAAGTTGTTGTCTTCCCCATCTGTCTTGCAGCCAGCGCTGAGCCCAGGCTGCAGACTCTGCCGATGTGCAGCGGCCAAGGGCTTGGCTCCCTACCAGCCCAGAGCAGTCTCCATGCAGGCAGGATCGTCCTTAATGAAGCCCCTTTTTTGGGTCAGTAAGGAGTGCTTCCTGGGGGTGCTGGAGGCAGCTTTTGTAGCAGCTGCAGAGAGCCCCTTGAGCAGCTAGCACTGAAAGCCTGCATGCCACCTGCCCTGGGAGCAGCCTCCTCATCATGAAGTGGCTCACATAGTCAGCCTTTTCAGGGGAGAAAAGCTCAGCTGGTGGAGTTTTTGAGCTCAAGGAAACAAAAGTTCAGGCAGAGGTAGGAGTTGGTGTAGAGATACTCAGCAGTGGGGTTTTTATCCCATGTAAAAGAGGTCTAGACAGGATTGTGGTGGAGCCGCGTGGAGATCTGGGGTGCTTTGCTGATGGTACAAACATCAGCACGTGTTTCCCACTCTGGAGATTACAGCCTAAATTTAAAGGCTGCACAACTGCCTGATTACAGGGAATCAATTTGAGTTGTCAGCAATGTGCAAAGACTGTGCTTAATGTGCTTAAGCTTTCAAATGGCCCTTGGGTGCAAACCTGCAACGACATTGCTGGGCTCAAAATGCCCCAAAAGGCAGTACCAGGGCTTACAGTTGCCAGCCATGGATCATGGGTCTATACCACTGGCAAATGGGATATTATTTTTAAATGTGACAAATGGGTACTGTTCCAGTGCTTTACAAACCAGGTTTTTAATGTCTCTTTTTTTCTAAGGTGGCAGTTTCCATGGCTTGTAAGCATTTCATAAACGTTTCTGGAATCATTCTCACGATCCCCCTGTGAGGTTGGTAGGTCTCTGCTGCCTGCATTTTGCAGGTGGGGATAAAGGAAGCAAATAGCAATTACAGTCTCTTCTGAGCAAAGATAGAGTGGTTCATTACTTGCTTTTATTGCCTCTGTCATTATGGGTCTCTAGGTTCAATTAGAGCCTCCCAGTGCTACTGCAGTACATTAATGACAAAATTACTTGCCTAGGGTTTTTGGGGGAGGAAAAAAGCTGCAACACACTGCTCAAACTTGGATTTCAGTTTCTAGTCTGGCAGCTCCTTTATGTCACCTCAGTCTCTGGTGGACCAAGAAGTCCTCTGCCTAAATTGCTGGATCCCACATTAGCCTCCTCTCCTACACAGAGAGCCAAGCTAGTCCAAGCTGTCATCTAGCTCTGCTGCAGTCCCAGCCCAACAAGCTTCTTCAAAGGAAACAGTTGTTTCATGTTGGCCCCCATGGAGAAACAAGAAGGAAAGATGAGTGGAAAGAAGGAAAGCCTGATAAGCCTTCTGTTCTTTCCTCCTTCCCTGTCATTGACACTGAAAGTCTCCTTACAGCTAGCCTGTGCTAGCAGCTAGCTATTTTGCTGAAAACATCCCAGAGATAAATCTGTCAGCAAAGCTGGGATTCCTCCCTCCTAAATTTATATTTCTGTAGGATAAATATATACAGCTGAGCTGATTGCTCTCACCGTCTTAGGGGAGAGAAATAGATATTTTTAGGCTCAGGTTAATCTCCTCCTAAAATAGATCAGCTGATGGCTGTAAATAAGGAGATGTTTTATTTGTTCACAGAGAAAATGAGATCATGAGCACCTTTGGATCTGGGTCTCTGTGACTGGGTGGGGACAGTTCCCAAAGAGAGGATGTGTGCCTGAGTACTCTGGCAGAGAGCAGGTAAAATGGCAGTGCCTCTGGTCAGCAAAAGCTCACCTCAGAGAGGCTCCTTGTATCCATCACTGAAGCTGGGCAGTTTGAACTGATGGCCTGCGGAGATTTTATCCCATTCTCTGAAATACAGGGCTGCACTGCGTTCCATGGCAGAGGTCTATAATCCATCTTCTGAGTTTTAGATGACTGCACCTTTGGCGTAGGGAATAAGTTCTTGTGATTGCAATTTCAAGGCAGTATTAAAGTGTTTGAATAATAATATTTCAGCCTGCTATCTCTGCATACCTATTGACTACACATTCGCGGTGTTATTAATGTAGCAGTACTTCTGAGATTAGTAAATGTCTTCATTAAGGGATAGGATTCAGAAACAAAGGGATATATTTAGCTCTGCAAGTAGTTCCAATCGCTCTCAGCCGGTTTCAGGCCATACGGATTTATAAGTGAGGGTACTTGGAGTGGTAAGGTGAGCAGATGCACTAACTATGATGGCTGAGTTCCTGGTGCCACTCAAGTGGGCGGGAAGAATGTCTGTAGGTTACGATGAGGTCACAGTTTCATCCTGTGATGTTAGATGTGGCAAAAAATACCATGTTTGCTAAGGCACCCTCCACAACAAGATCAATTAGAGTATTTTCTAGAATTTACTCTGCCTTTGTTGAAAGAAACTCCAGTGACACTCCTGGAGTGGTGGTCATGTTAGCTGTGCTGATATTAAGTGGCAGCTTGCAAAATGAGCGGACCACTGCAATCAGGATTGCTTAGAGAGTAAACGTACTATGCAAAGTGAGTAATGGTATCAGCCACACTTTGGAGGATACTTTTGTTTGCCTTGCAAAAAGTAAATTAAATCTCTTAACATCTTCCTCATGACCATGCTATTTTTCCTAACGAAGCAGTTAATATAAGTTCCTAATATTATGAYTGTAAATTCAAAGTTCATTAAATGTTAGTACAGCACTCAAATTGGTTGACTGATTTGGAATTACCACATACCTGGCCTAGAAAGATCAACATAAGGTCAGAAACATTCCTAGGATAGTTAGCATTTAAAATATAATTCCAGCACATCCTACTGTTTTGTTGCTCTAGTCCTTTTACAGTGGATATTTATGCCAGCCATAAAAGGGGGGGAAAAAAAGGCACCAGAGGCTGGAACACCAAATTTTGACAAGTTCCATATGAAAAGCAGTTGTGTAGTCACCATTAAATGAGATGTAAAATCAATTCTCAGGTTAGTTCTAGATTGACACAGCTGCAACTAAAGCTGAAAATAAAGAAGGAGGTTGTGTTACAACGACTGACTGCAGAGAGAGGAAGAAACAGGAAGAGGCAAAAGAAGGAAGGCATGACTTGATCCCCAATGTCTCAGATGAGAGTAGGAACTCTGGGGGGATGACCTGGTGCTGCTTGTACCTTGGAGCATTGGTGTGTAACAGCCTCACAGCACACCCTGTTTAGACACCCCTCAGTCAGCTTGTGGCAGGCATCCCACAACAACCAGTGGCAGAGTTCAGTTATCTACACCTACACGTTTGCTGTTTGGCATGCTCCAGGCTGCACCGTGGAAAAACATTTTCTTTGCTGTTTTTTTTTCTCCTCTTCTGAGTGGAGCCTTGAGAACTTGATATCCTGGGACACACAGCTCAGTTCAGTGTACCATGCCTGGTTTTTAATGCCTATGCATCAGATTTCAGACCAAGTAGTCGCTCCCAGTTGCGATGCCAGTGCTTGGGAAAGAGATGCATCCCTCTGATTGCTCCCCCATGGCATGGGTGAACATGGTGGGGCAAGAAAGAGCTGACGCTGTCACTGGTGATCATTCTTAGGAGACTTAGGAGACATTCTGTATTACTCTGCATAGCTCCCAGCTCAGGGCTCTTCTTAAATAGTGCAATAGCATCCTGCAAAGGTGCTATGCCTGACTGAATTATTAGGACAACACCGTTCATTAGCATATGTGTTACATCCATCATCGGTATGACTGTGATTTAGTGTACCAACTTGCAAATAGTCAATTTATTGTATTAAAGCAGTCAGCAGACTTGCCTATGCTAATCATGAATGCCACCTCCAAAATCACAAAGTTGCTTTCAGTTTGGGTTTTTTCCTTTGCTTTATATTTTTGACCTCAAAGGTCATGTTTAGACTTTTCTCCCATGAACTGGAACTTCTAAAATTATGCAGGGCCTTCCACCTGATTTCTTGCTTTGAAAAGCCAAAGAAAATGGCTTTTGCAAAACTCTGTGTCTCAAAAGGAATTTGACAGACATCTTCAGTTCTGTATTTTTCACCACCTTGTGGGTACAGTCTGTGCTTCCATTTCATTTCCAAGCCACATTTCTATTCCCACCTTTTCCTGAGGTGACTTATAAATTATATTCTGAAACAGAATCATTTTGATCTAACTTAAGGCTTTATTTTTTTTAGCAATCATCAGTAGGGTATATTAGTGTTGCTTAGTAATGAAGTCTCTCGAGACCTGTCTGGCACATTTTTCAGAACATCCTATGCTATTCGCTGCAGAATGTGACAACAAGATCAAATAAAACTGTATCAGGAAAACATATAGAATACTACTTATTTTACCAAATTTTATTTTTATTTTAAATTCAGGAAGGACAGAAATTTTCATTTTAGTATGACTGGACTTTTTACTGTCTGTTTCACAGTCAGTGGTGTCCTAAAATTTTTGGTCATCAGTTTTCATGAATAATTTCCTCCTTGGATGTCCTCTATTGTCACAGACGATGATACTGTGTCATTCCAAAAAAGTTTCATTCTGAGCATTTAATTTTTACTCCCATCTGAAACCATTCTGAGTGTGTGTCCCAATCTGAGTTTCCCAGTGCAAGAAAAATATAGACTTTGTGGAGAGAGTCCAGTGCAAGACCATAACAATCATTGAAGGGCTGGATCATCTCTGCTATGAGGGGAGACTGAGAGAGCTTGGACTGTTCAGCCTGGAGGAGGGAAGGCTCAGAGGGTCCTAATCCATCTGTATAAATACTAGGGGTGGGGAAAGGAGAGATGAAGAAGAGGGGGCTGTGTGCTGCTCAACAGTGCCCACTATATATTTGTACGCATTACACTTCTTGTCTGTGGCATGTATTTAAAATCATGCATGCTGTTTATTCATATGCTGTAAACTCATGTCAGTTTAAATGATCAGTCTCAATTCTGATGATTTCAGGTCCCTAAAGTAATTTCCACGACCCTAAAATACTCCCAAGTACAACAGAATTCATTACACTATAGCAAAGCCTTTATTTTATGCTCTTAATCATTTAATATGTGAATACATTTCTCCTAGTATTTAAATTGCTATTTTACGTTAAAAATTTATTTTTATAAAAAGCTATTTCCTCCAAAACCTAGACCATGTGTATTTAATACCGTGTCTTGTTATTTTTGTATTTAAAAGTACATTTTTACTAGATCTGTTTTCCATTTGGTCTTCCTATAGAATGATCTCATTGGTACATCGAGTCATTCTTATAAAGTCATTTCAATGGGAAATTCCAATTACAGAGCTCAAATCTGGCCTGAGTCACATACGCACAACTGTTGACAGATGCTTTGTAATGGGCTACAAAGTATTTGTGCACAAACCACAAGAAACCCAGCCTGACTCTTAAAATTCAAGCTGATACATGATGGCTTAGAAGCAGTGCTGTTTTATGGCCTGCAGGAGGCTGAGAGGCTGTAAATCTGGATCACTAGTGAGTTATATAACAGCCTCTAAGTGAGTCAAATACATTAATGGTTAGATAAGAAAGATATTTGTATGTGTATTCAGATTGCAATTAGAGTTCCTAAAAAAGCTGACAATTTATGCACATCTTTCCCAATCAACAGGCTTTGACAGGGATTAGCAATACTCCCAAGATTAGGCAGTCTGACAATCCTTGTGGCATGTACTAAATGTCACGATAATAAAGGCTTAGAATGTAACTACACAATTGTAATGAATAAAATAGAAAACAAACCAAAAGTCATTTTTCTACAGTATCTCTCTAAGTTATTTAGCCTCCATAATTCTGAAAGGAAAGTTTCAGCCATGGCTTGTGGATAAATGGTCTGTTTAATTGTGGAACATATCTCAAGCATGCTGGGTGGGCACCCATACACACAGATCCCATGCTGCACAGGCTGCCTTAATTATGCAGGCACTGCTTTATGCTTCCCGTGAGGTCTGTCAAAGAGTTTACAGGGTGTTTTAGAGAGGGATTCTAAATTATTTTATGCCCTGTAATGCAGATATGAAAACTTATTGTGAGATATCAGTGGTGATTTTTTTTTTTCATGCATTGTAGCTTAAAAAAATCAGTCCTAGAAATACATCAGGGTCCCATAGACTCAGAGTTTGGGTTCTTTCATCCACATTTAGGTTTATTTGATTTAAGGTGCAAAGAAACACTCTCCCCCCGCCCCCCCCCTCTTTTTTTTTTCTCCTGGAGTTTATTTCAAATATGGAGGAGAAAGAAAGGTGAGAAAAGGAGTGTCTGTCAGTAGCCACAGATGCTACCACTGCCCTGTAGTGGGGACCGTGGCAGGAGAAAACTTCCTCCTTGTGAGTTGCTTTTTGAACGGAAGGGAGGATTCTGCACTGCTCACACTGTTTAATTTGCAAATGGAAACAGGGCCATCCTCAATGCCAAGGCAAATGTCGGGAATCCTCCAGGTCTTACCCACTAACTGCTGTGGTTTGCTAGACTTTTTCTTATGTATTTCCTCTCTGGCTGTGGTCTCTCCCCTGCCCACTGTTCACTGGCATACGAAAGACCATGTCATGATTTCCTTGCCAGGAGCAAGAAGCATGTGTGAGAAGAGCAAGGGACATCTTTACTGTTTTTTTATTGTGTGGTGTGTTGGATGCTAGAATGTAGAAAAATAGACCTGCTCGTCAATAAATATATAAGAGAAGATATTACTTCTTTCGTCATTCTGGTAGGTGATAAGCCTGCAGCCATTTATCAACTGTCCAGTAGAAATAAATGTCTGTTGTCATTTCCTCACATTTAATAACATTATGCTTCTTTGTAATTTTAGCTGTTCATCTCAACTGCTACCTTTTTTTTTTCCTATTGAAAGAAGTGAGCTTAGAAGAGAAAGCATAGTTTGATGAGGCTTCCTGATCCTGATTTCTTTGACAAGGCAGGAAAATGACTGTAAAGAACACGAGATTAATTATTTGGATTCATAAATTCAGAAGACATGCACTTGCTTAAAGTAGAATAAACACCAAGCAGTCTCACTTGGATTTGCAGTGGCTTTGAAGTTGAGTTTGCTTTTGCAACACTACCAGCATCATTCTCTCAGCTTGCTATCCCAGAGCTGCAACTACATTTTCCTATCACCCTTTGGGAAACGTCCCCACCCTGTGTCATGTAGAGGAGGTGACATTTCCATATTTCCTTATATTGGTAAACATTTCTCGTAACTCTAGACAGCAGCCTGAAGTTCTTCAGTCCTTCAGCAAGCATGGCCAGTAGGCAACATACTGGAAGCTCTGCTTAAGTGGAAGAGGGTTTTTACAAAATTTGGTATGACAGTGAATAATACCATCTCTCCATTAGCACTGCTTCTACCCCAATAGCAAAATGACATCATTCTAGACTACATCCACACTTTCAGCTTTCAATATGACTGTGCCTAATTACACTGCAGGGGTTAGCAGCAGCAGAGCTGGAGCTTCTGGTTGTCAAGTTTGGGATAATTGGAGCTTGGGGCTTCTGTGAAGACATGGCAGAAGGTTTGCAGTAGGAAGAAAACTACCTGCTAAAAGTACGCAGGCTTATCTCTCTGAAGGTCTGTCTGAATGACCAGAAAAGAGATGGTCAGCTACCACACCAAGGTGAATGGGGTGGCTTTTTCCTGTCAGAACTTGACCCATAGTAAGAAAAGGAGGCACTAAGTCAAAAATCTTAAATTAGAGCTTCTTAAAACACAGACCATGTTTTCTTATATTTGCATGGAAGATAGATGAAGGTCATGTCATATATGTGATCCATCACAATAGAATATAAATAGACTGGGGTAAATTCATGTTATTCGTAAGGTGACAGACTTCTCCTGAGAAGTTAAAATCCTTGCAGGTTGCATTGGTTTGATTTGGGTTCCACAGGAACACATCTGTTACCCTCTTGTGTCTAAAAGCCCTGGCTGTAACCATCCTACCCTTGCACAAGAATCTCTGCTAGCTGGGCGGTTCTCTCTTCTCCCATGGATACTCTACTCCTGGCCAAGTAGTGCCACAGCTCTATGTCTTGTGGCCTCACAATATTTTCCTGTGAGAAAGGACGTACAGACTAGAGTCTTCCTCCCAGGCAGGGACTGGCCTCATGCTGTGCTCTTGCCTGCCTGAGTGCTCTCCTCACCAGCTGGTGTGGGATGGGCAGCCCCCCTTCCCTGACATGGTTTCAAAAGAAAACAGCCTCCCCAAGTATTGCTTAGGCATACCTATGAGATCTCAATGGAGTTTTGGCACCTTCTGGCCTTGTCTGAATTGCAGATATTTTACAAGGGTAGCTGCTGGACTTCTCTGGAGTATGCTGGTGCATGTGTTTAAGTCCCCAGTAAAGGCTGCAATTCACAGCAGAGGTGCTGATTTATTTTAGGACCCCACCTCTCCCCAGGTCAGGCAGAACAGAGAACCAACGCATCTGAATACTTGTTAGGCCTTACAGGCCTGAGTTCCTGCAGTTTCAGTGAATTTGGTTACAGTGCTCTCATTGGGAAGCATCTAGTCAGGATGAATTAATGTGTGTCATCATCAGGAAACAGGACAAACCCAATTATCCTGGTGGCTGGGATCATTGCAGAGACAGGGAAGTGCTGAGGTGGGATAAATCTGGATCATCCCAGAAAAAAAGGTCCAATGATGTTGTTTGGAGCTTTTTTTGCATAGGAAGTAATGTAGGTAAAAATCAAATTCTCTGACAATCCCAAATCTGCCTAACCAAATCCCACATTCACTGGGGATATCAGCACATGAACAACATTTACCACATAAGCATTTAAAAAAGGAGAGGCTTCTGCATCACTTTTTAAAATGGACCCACCTCCTACTTTTCTGCAGATCTGGCTTTGAAATTATTTACAGCATGTTGTGAATGTGTAGTCATCTCAGAGGTAATTAAGTATCTCAGGTCTAAAGGGAAGGTGAAATTCCATCACTTTTTGTGATGCAAATATTTTGAAATAGGGAAGACATTCCTTCTTAGCCTTTCAAAGCGGATCATGACATGTAATTACAGTAATTTTACTGCAGAGCTACAAATACAAGCATAAGGAAGGCATGTGGGCAGTCCTGCATGGCTAACAAGGGATGAAAGATTTGTAGATCCTCAACTTCCAAACCTGGGATCAGCTCCAGCCATGAATACAGCAGCAACAACTGTCAGATATGTGACCAAAAAAAGATTTCAACTTATCGTTATCTTCCTAGTGACAGTAGTTCATAATTTTTTTTTCTCAGAAGGTTATCCACTGTATAATTATCTGCCTCCCACCCAGTTAGGAAACGGTGCCCTGTTCTTCGTCTGAATCTGCCTGGAACCATCTTTCAGGCACCTTTTGTGAGTAGTCCAAGAGATTCACTCTCGTTTTAGATTTCTGTATGCAAGTTTCTATACTCAGAGCTTGAGATACATCTCAGCTTTTTGTCAGCAAGCTGAGTAAGTTGAGCTGCTTAAGTTTCAAATCATGACTTACTTTCCAGTCCCTGCAGATACTTGTAACCTTCTTTTGGACTCTCCCCCTCTCTGTCCTCATTATTTCTATGTATTTTCTGAGGTGTGAGTGAATAAACAGTCAGACCAAAGGTGTATCTAGCCTAGTGTCCTGCAACCCACATATGACCCAGTAACATTAATAACAGTGAAAAGAAGGTGCTGTTTTCTTCCCTGCTACCTGGTCCAGCATTCAAGTGATGTGAAGTTCCTTGTGCTACACTTGTGATCTTGGCCTGAACCGGGATCGCTTCCCATTTGCTGCTTGATATTCCTGGTGGTATGGATCCAGAGATCACCTTAGCATATTTCTTACCCTTGTAGTGCCTCATGTTGACCCACTGTCTGTGAATTTCTTATAATTCCTCCATGGAGCTGCACCTTTCCAAGACAGCTTACCAGCTCTAGCAAACAAAACATGCAATCTGATGGAGCGAGTACACATGATCCTTCAGGCTAGCCTGTTGTCCTTGACTCTCAAGTCCTTATCTGGAAAGCCACCATGTGTTGTCTCCTGAACTAGGATATAATTTCTTTTCCAGAAAGAAACATTCTGCACTCCCAAGTTAAAAAGTGCAGAAGGTGAGATATTGGTATTTGTCTTCAGACTACTTCCAAGCCTACCTGCTTTTCACCTCCCATTTGGAGAGTAAGCCTTGCCTGCTTTCCAGAGATTTTAGTACAATGGACTCATGCTTGCAGGAATGTGACCTGAAAGCTTTCAATGATTGAGGAGTTCTAAAAAGTGTGACAGCTACATATATTAAACAAAATACATTTAAATACAGAGTCAGCTCCTGGATTTCTTGAGACTATCTGCAGAGAAGGCTTAAAAAACTAAAACCATCATTGACTGTCTTTGTAAAAGAAAACTGAGATTCCCTTGTAATACTATAATGAGTCTGGGTGTTAGGGCATTAAAAGTTACAGCAGCATTATAGAGAAAGGAATGAGTTGGCAGTGCTGCAACTACATTTAATTCCTAGGACTTCTAAATGAACATAAGAGAAATCACATATGCATTTCCAGGTGTGCAGATATTTCCACACCACCACCCATTCACTCTGCTATGCACAAATGCCTACCCGCTCCCTGCAGCCTCCCACCCCATTATTGCTCTCCTCCATGCATTCTCACCCCTGAATCCTGCATCTATTCTTCGGCATCACAGGCACAGGCAGACACATTCCAGCTTCCTTTATCCACGTGCAAGACTTATCCCCTCACCCACACATAGGTATTCCAGTCAGTGCATACACACCAGACCCTGCACTTGCACACAGTGGCACTTAGGATTTTATCCTGGAGACAGGACAAGACAAAGGGAGTCCCTGTTGTCCAGGCATTCAAGGTGTCTGAGTCCTTTTGAGAGTGAACTTCAGCAAAATGGCTTTTGCAGCTTGCTGGGGTTTAAGAGGCACCAGTGAGGTGAGTGCAGGTCCGAGCTGCTCTTTCCCAAATTGAGTGGTTGTGATGAATTATATTTATACCTCCACTGTTCCGGCCTTTCACAAACCATCCCACACATCTCTTATATTAGAAGGATTCAACCTAATATGTTTTGAGCTGGGCATATGGGACCACGATTATATCATCTTTATTTGTTTTTCTCCATTCACTCTCAATCCTCCATTCTTCTCTCTCCCTGCAGTTATTATTTCAAGGATCCAGTAAAATATTACACAGTGGTTTTTACTCTTCACCATCTTTTTTCCCCCTTGCTGGCAGATGCTTACCCCAATTCCGAAGTGATCTATGTGTGGACTAATAGCACCACAACGTCTGTGGTGGTGGCCGAAGACGGCTCACGACTTAACCAGTACCACCTGATGGGACAAACCGTGGGAACAGAAAACATCAGTACCAGTACAGGTAGGGAGAATATTTCCATCCCGTGGTTGCTGATAGCTGGAGCGGGATGGGAGATTCACAGACTCTGGTTATCTTACAATAAGGCTAGGGAAGCATCAGGGATGTGAAGTGCTAGGGAGATCCTATGCAGGTTCATGGCCACTTGGTAGAGGCACTTAAACACAGAGGGGTTTATATGCTGGCTCTTAGGTACATCGCAAGGCTGTGGCTGAAGATGCATCCAAGCTCCTGCTACTTACAGGAATGCCAGAGAAGCTGCACGCAGTTTCTTGGCGATCGCCCTTGCTGAGGGTGCCAGCGCTATCGCTGGCTTATTTCCCCGTGGGAGGAACCACCCTGGGAGGCAACCACCACCCACGCATTTGATCCGTTTCAATCATCGCTTTAAAATGATTGCTTGATGAAGCCGCGTGGGGGAGACGGGAATGGAGGGGCAGGGGGGGGGGTTAGGGAGGGGAGCTGTGGCATGGCGTGGCTCTGCAGCGTGTCCGGGGCACCACGTGGCCGGAGAGGAGGTGCAAACCCCGAGGATTCCCATTCCCTCTCAGCCTGCAAGCGGAGGCGCCAGATGTGGCAGCATTAGGGAGGCAAAGAAGCTTTAATCCCAGGCCGGGCATCCACGTGAGCCATGCCCCGCTGCTTCTTAAGGCTCCCATGCAAGGGCAGCCCTGGGTGTGCATTGGTGGGGGGGGACTCCCGGCGGGGTCGAGGCCGGGACAAGGGATCACGTGCACTCAGTAGGACGGGGGCTTAACCAGGTTACACAATGCACTCGACTGGAGAGCATTAGTGGGTGGCATCCAGCGAAGGGGAGGGGAAGAGGTGGAAATTAAATAGCCTGCCGTGAAGGAAAGGGGGATTTCCACTGCTGGTGGTTGCAAGGGGCTTGGGTTGGGTAAAGGGGCAGCCTGCGGCAACATGCCTGGGGGCAATTCCTGCAGGCAGAGCCCAGCAGAGTCTGCTGGTGGTACATTGTGTCCCTGGTGAAAAATGATGGGCAGAGTTGCAGGGGACAAAGTATAGATTGAATTAGGAACCTGTTACTATCTGCAGGAAATTTAGGAGACATGAGAACAAGTACACTTAGACTTGCACACAAAAGTTAGCTGGACCAAAACATAAAGATGCCTACAGCTTTGTGCTCCAACCAGCAAATAAAGAGGGGACATCTGAGCTTGCCGTTTGTGCTCCAAACAGAACACAAAGTGAGGAAAGGCATGCTTGGGCAGCCACTAAACTCGACTGCCATCTCCATCCTATAGACCTTCACCCCCTCCCTTGCCCATTTCAGGAGACACAAAGCTGATGCTAAAGCAAAGATTCCTAAAGTCAAGAGAAACATATAGACAGAGTGGCCACTTCTGCAGAAAAATAATGAGTACACTATTTCCCTTTAAAGAGTAAAGACACTTTTTTCCTTACCAGTTCACCATCATAGCCGCGTTGTTTTCTGCAATGAATGGCAGCTCCCCTCTCGCCTTCATTGTTGTCAAGAAAAAGATCCAAAGGATGTACTGGAGCATCTCCTACAAGCTCGTCCTGCTCCTCAGAGCAAGAAAACCATCCAGCCCAGGCAGTGAGTGCTCCAGCGTGTCAGCTCCAGGCCACTTCCAGTTTGCTGCTTTGCCTGTGAAAGCTCCTTGTACTCCTCAGCCCAAGGAAACACTTCAGACAAATCCCAAAGTTTCTGCACAGTAAACACCTCCCTCCTGTATTTAAGATTTATGCTAATAAATGCTTGGTATCCAACGTCAAGATTTTATATTAATGTCCTGGGTTACATCTGGGCTGGCTGGATTCTGATTGCAGGGTGGATCACAAAGAGCAGGACACAGATTGTAACCGGGGATTAGCAAAATACAAAAATCCGATTTTGCACAGGGAAAGCATCAGTCAACGATGGATTTTCTGGACTTCATCAAGCTCGTAGGAGGCCAGTAATCAGCATTACTTACTAATGGCCGTTGAAGGCATTTCTTCTTTCTATTGAATTGTTGAATGTGAAAAAGAAAAACCAAAAAGCAATTGCATAAATCCAAATGCTTGGATCTTTTGTGGCTTTTATGACACACAAGTCGAACTACAGAGCCCTTGCAGTTGCATAGACAAAATGTTTGTGTATTTCATAGGTCATTTATGCTCTTCTTTCTAGCAGACTTTTTTTAAACTGGAAGTACCAGACCTGTACCAGTTCCTTGGGATTCTACTGATTTTGTAGGCAAGCTGCTGTTTGGCTGGCTTCTCAGAAAAAAATACGCTGGCATTCCTACTTTACCAACCACTTTTGAAATTTGGAACATTTTAGCCATGTTGCAGAAAAGAGCTCTGTCATGAGCCACCTGTTTTTTTGGCTGTTTGTTTGGGCTTTTTTTGTTGGGGTTTTTTTTTGTGCTAACATGCTCAAATGTTATTCCCCTGAAAGAGAAGACGTTTGACTATTCACACTGCTTCCAACAGACCCAACATCTGTTATGTCCTGGTGGTAAAAGTGCTGAAAACAATCAGATACGAGATTTGAGGCCAAGTGGATCTTGCTGCTTTCCACAAATGGTTGCCCAATTCTGTTCCTCATACCCAGAATCTCTCATAGCTAACTTAGGATCTGCAGTGGCACAAAACAAAACATAAACCCACTCTTTTATATTCTGCCAGCTGGAGCCTGAGCGGTGTAATATCCAAAGCCTAAATAATAAAAGAATCATTCAACTCTTCATTTTGCACCAAATAATTCTGTTTTTTTCTTGAGATGAATCTTTTCCCAGCATCACTAGAAAAAGGGAACATGCATTTTTTATGGGCCAAAATATTCTGGATGTCAGTTTAGTCAGGGAGGTGGCATCACCTCCTAATGTCAGGATCTTGCCAGAATAGCCTTTGACAGAACTGAGTCCAGGTGTATCCAGTAAACAAACAAGCCTGGGGGCTGGTCTAGCATCATTGAAGTACACAATTGAATCTCAGAATAACGGCAGTGGAAGAATGCATGTAAGATCCTGGAAAATTTGTAAGCATGATCTCCAGAACTCCATCAACTAGATACCAGAAGAATACTGTAGCAGCTTTTAAAACATAAAAAAAGCCCTTAAGAGCAGCAGAAGCACAATAGAACAGCTCCGTGAAGAAATGCAGCCATTCCTGCTCTAGGGCTTTTCATTAGTACTAGATTTGTTTTTGTTTACTAACAATAATTTTTTTTCTGCAGTGATGAGTGGACCCCATCAGGAACAGGATTCTCTTTTAAGTGCTACATAAACCTATAAGAAAAATTAGCTCTTGCTCAAGAAAGCTTGTGGTCTAAGGATAAACTGTGCCCTTACAGAAGTAAAAGGGAGCTTTGCCACTCCAATAGAGCCAGTGTCTTTTTCTATAAACAAAATGCCAACTCGGGCAGCTTTTAGTTTTACTTTAAGCAGCAGTCCCAGGGCACTAAAAACCAAGCTGTGGGGTTTTCTTAAGCTCTAAGTCTACTGGAGGAAGTATTCCTAGTATAGGCATCTTTGAAAGCAACAGCATGGGAAATCACAGAAGATATTGGCCAGAAGAAGAGCAAGTACGAAATCAAGGTGCTATCATTATTTCAGTGGAGACGAGCTTTGATAGGTTAAAGAAAATGATAAGGTAAAAATCAGCTGTGGAGGGCCATCAGAATGTAGGCATTCATTTTCTCGATTTTTTTTTTAAAAAAAAGGGGTCCTGTTGCTCTGCTAAAGCTGCGGAGAGTCTTTTTATTCCAGCTCTGAAAGTACCCTGTCAAAATCGATAATGCACATTGTCACCCTGTAGCGAGCAGGGAAACTGTGACTCAAACACATCCCAGTGCAGTAACAACTGAGAAACAGATTACAGGCATGCAGACCCTGCTGCTCCTGTCATATTTTATGGGTAATCAACAAACTAAATACTCCTAAATAAAGAGCAAGTGGGGTTCCTCCTGAGACCATTGCGTGTTCAGCCTCCCTGATTCAAAATTACACTAAATGGAAGGGAATTAGGCTTTGCTTTGCAGGGGTTTTCTCCCCTGTTTCACAGCATTCCGTGTCCATTTCCACATCACTCTTCAGGGAACCGTTTCACCAGAAAATCAGACTCCAGAGAAAGACATAAAGATTAAGGCAGGATGTCAATTAAGGTATTACCATATTATTTCACTTTCTGTTTAAAATCCTCAGCATGAATGACGTCTATAAACTTGATGCAGAATAGCAGAGCTCCTGTAGCATAATGTATCTGTGCAGCTATACCTGCAAAAACCCTTTCATTGTAAACCTGTTCTCTGCTAATTAGCCATGTTGTCGTTTAGAAATAATCTGCCAAATCTAATAGCTTAGCAGTGCTGGCCACAGCTCAACTCAGGCTATTCACTCAAGGCAGAACCAGTCTGTTGGATATTTTCCTTTTGTGGATGTTCTGTGGAGACTAACAGTCGAGTCTTGCAACAGAGATCATGGCTATAGTTGTTTTGTTCTTGGAGGACAATATATATTTCAAACAGACATTACTCTGATTCATCAGTACCTAACTGAATGATGCGTGCTTTTAGATTACTTTGATATCAGTGTGAGTGGAGAACTGTTAGGGCTTGAAGGGATGGATTGGTTTTTATTCCTATATTTTGTTTTTACTGTTATTTTTCCTAGGCAAATAATAACGTGCTTTTAGCTAGCAAGATTTTGATTTTGCGGAGCAGTTACCATAATGAATAGCCTTCAGTAACAACTATATAGTTTTCCAGGAACAGTCTGAAAGAACTGGCTAACTTTTGATTTTTTTCTGAAACATTAGGGAAGGTGACAGCTGGTCTGTTGATTTTTGAGTGCATTTTTTTAGGCTTTTATTGAAAGTCAGAGGAGACGATAAAAGGCGTATTAAGGCAATGCTGTGAATTTGGCGTGTAAAAAAGACATGGAATTTAGCAGTGCTGTGGCAGCTTTTAGGGAACTCTACATGCACGCAGTACAATATTCATTGCACAGGTGAACAAGACAGGACACAATATCTATCCAGAAACAGATTATCTTTCCAAGAGCTAAAGCGTACCAAATTCTAGGAAAACTACATGCACTAGAGTGATTTTTTTTTTTCTAGAGGAGTAATCTGAAAGGCTTGGGTACTCAGATCAATAACACATCCCAGGATCCTTATGCAAAGTGGTAAATTTTGCAGAAGACAGGGGCAAGGGACAGGCAATTCCTAAAGTGTGGTGCAGAAGGAGTGTCTAGACTCATTTTCATTTTTGAAAACTGATGGTTTGGCTGTAACAGTTGCCCTAATGAGGTTAAATCCTGCTGCTAAATCAGGTTTCTAAGAGTAGAAGGCCTTAATGATTACCATGGTACAAGAGTTTATAGGACTGGGTCAAAACCAGGTTGAGACAGTGCCAGCAAGCCAGATTTTTTTTAAGCCTGTGAACATCACAACATTCCAGGTGCATAGGAGGACTGCAGCTTTTCAGTGTAGTAGGAAAAGCAGTCATTTTCTTCTGCTTTGGAGACTGAATGTGAAGACTATGAGGATCTAGCAGCACCTCTGTCTCAAGTCTTGGTTTTCTACAGTGCAGAAATCCAGACATTTTTCATGCAATTAAGAATGGCTGAGTGGTATCCTCAAATGGGGCGTTGGAGCTGGCCTCCTTAAGCCTTCCTTATTTTACCCACATGCACATTTTTCTCCTTCTAGGTGAATATACTATTATGACAGCCCATTTTCATCTGAAAAGAAAAATTGGTTATTTTGTCATCCAAACGTACCTTCCTTGCATTATGACTGTGATCTTATCGCAAGTGTCATTTTGGCTAAACAGAGAATCTGTCCCTGCTAGAACTGTCTTTGGTGAGTATCCCACTTTCTCCTAGAATACAGATAGGATCTTTGTGACTTGTGGAAGTGATTTGCTGTAACAAAACCACAGTTCACTACTGTTTATTTCTGCTTGAGATGCTGTAAATGTTTCCTCATTTTCTTCCAGTTTAAACTCAAAATCCATTTAAAAATCCTGTCTGGGATTTTTTTGTAAAGTTATGACAGAAATCGGCCAGTCAATGATGGAAAGTTAAGGACAGAAGACAGAAGAATCAGATTGGTGTGGTTTATCTTGGGTTTTTTTCCACTTGGGTGGATGCTGGATGGTGTAGAACAAAAAGACACACAGATTATCATATTTAATGTATACCCTAGCTAAGCATTTGAAGCATATTTCACTTCAAGACATTTTGGTTATCTCTGTTGCAGGATGTTTATCTAGAAAAACCATGTAGAGGTTAATTAGTGACAATTATCTCTATTACCATCAAACAAATTAATATGACTGCATTTAGAAAAAGTATATTTACTGAAGAAATTGTTATGGAAAAAACCTTCGGGGTGTCATTAAATTACTTGATTTATCACTAGATTGCAGAAAATAAGCACTTTCTTAAGTGAAGATTGATGAAATACAAAATTTTCACTAGATGAAAAATGAGGGGAGTGGGAACAGTTTATTAAGTAAAACTTTGTTCAGCTATTTTAAAGGAGTCACTCTTCTGTACAAGCCTCCTAAAATCAGTTGGTAGCTTTGATCAAAAATCAGTTCAGCAAGCTGTATGGGGAGAATACAGGTAGTAGCATCACTTTGCTGACCAGTTCTAGGTTTACGAAGCTGTAACTGAGAGTTGAGTTTTGTGCTCTTGGGGAAATCTTCCCACACATGAAAGTAGTGAAAACTTTGTCATTTACTGGCATATGGGAAAGGAGGAGCTTCAGTCAAGGAAACCAGTATCAGTCAACAATTTCATACATGCAATCTCTGTATAAGAAAACAAATGAAGTAATCCTACTTTATTCTGGCACTTATAAACACTGAGCTTGTGTTACCCTAAAAATATTTATTTAAATACACTAGAGCTAGAACTAACCAGCACTCCACAGAATTAAACATCTGAGGGTGGAGGCTTTCATTTTTTCTTACTCTTTCGAACCATGATATGCAAACACTGATTGACTTCATGTGGCCTTCTTAGGTATCCTGCTGAATTGGGACTGGCTTATGACACATTCATGATCCCTTAAGGGTTAGCAAACTGATCTCTGCCTCTTTCATTTTTTCTTTCTTTGCAGGAGTAACAACAGTCCTCACCATGACCACCTTAAGTATCAGTGCCCGTAACTCTTTGCCAAAAGTGGCCTATGCTACTGCAATGGACTGGTTTATAGCTGTTTGCTATGCCTTTGTATTTTCTGCATTGATTGAATTTGCAACAGTCAACTATTTCACCAAGAGGAGTTGGGCATGGGATGGCAAAAAAGCCCAGGAAGCTGCGAAAATCAAGGTGCTTAACTTACATTTTTTTAAATACCTAAAATAAAAAGCAGGTATTCAGCATAGTTCAAATAACTGAAGGGTCAATTTTCAGCTTCTTCATGAAATAGGTATTTAATTACCTCATGACATACTTTTACCTTCCTATAGAGGAAAATTTGCAAGGAAATATGATGCCTTCTCTTCATGGAGAAACTCTACAAGTCTCTGTCATCTGTATGAAGAGTTTACAGAAAGATTGGGCTTTCAGTACATGGGATGGGGCATGGGATTTCAGCAATCAGACTTCTGATAATAGCAGACATATAGTATGAAACATATCCCTGCAGAACCCTCCCTGTGTGCTTTCCTAAATAAATAACAAAGGTCACATTGAGCTCCATGACTTGGGGTCCCACCACAGTATCCCCAGTAAAAAAGGGACCAAAGAGTGGTTCTGTGAAAACACAAACTTTTGAGTTTCATGCTGAAATGAAACTTTTGAAATAGGACTGACTCTTAGTAAATAATCTCCTAGAGGGAGCTCGTACCCACAGGCATCCGAAAAGAGCCATACAAAGAGGCCAAGCTGGCAGGGCGATGAGCCCTTCCCTGTACTCTTTGCTGTAGCTGGGGGAGTGAGGTTCACATCTTGTCAGCTGCCCACGGAGCAGCAACCTCGGCAGGTGCAAGACCACATCTTCTCGATAAAAGAAGCTGCTAATGCACATGCCAGGTAGGATGTGGGTCCAGCCACTCAGTCTCAGCTTTCTCTCATCAGGGAAAGTCTCACTTGAGTAAGGGCTACAAAATCAAGGCAAAACCATCTGTTTGATAGTCAAAGTCAGAGTAGCCAACAGGCATTTATTAGCATGATGGATTATGGTGCTTGGCTTGTTGGGTTAGTATCTTGAGAACATTTCCACTTTCTGTTCTTGTGGTATAACATTTTGTTCTTTACACTGCAGAAAAAAGAGCGCAACTTGCTGGGAAATAAATCAACTAATACCTACAGCACTGGGAAGATGACTCCTGCACCAAACATGCCAAAGGACTCAGCCCCATCTGTCATCTCAAACACTACATCTGCTCCAGTGAAGCCTGCAGAAGAAAAGCCTCCTGAAAGCAAAAAGACTTACAACAGCATCAGTAAGATTGACAAAATGTCCCGGATAATTTTTCCAGTGCTCTTTGGAACTTTTAACTTAGTTTACTGGGCCACATATTTGAATAGGGAGCCTGTTATTAAAGGTGCCAATTCTCCAAAATAAACTGAAGTACTCTGGAGCCACGTGTGAGCCATACTTACAAAGCAGATGCTACCAAGGAAAATTTGAGATCCAGATGACTTTCTACATTTGGGCAATATTCTTCAGGAAGTTTTTTGCATGTTTAATAATATGTACAAATAATATTGCCTTGATTGTTTCTACATGTAACCTCAGATGTTTTGGAGACGATTATATTACTTACAGCAACAGATCTTTATAAAAGATCAGAAGACATTGAACATGGCTTCTTTGCTGCTGAGTATCTTGCATTGATAGTTTACAAATAAAATAAGTTATATTTTTTAACTGTTCAAGTGTACTACATATCGTGGTTTTTATACTTCAGATGTACAGTCATACAAATATAGGCTTAACCTATATTTTACAGAAGAGCTCCACTATTGTCATCTGATAAGTTACTGAGTAACGCCAGTTGTAAATGTGCCAAATTATTAAGTGTAGGGCTATGTTTGAACACCTTTATTAGTTACAGGTAGTGCATTTCTCCACAGATAAAACTGCTCAGCCCAGTTTTCATTGGAAGTTAAATACAATGCAGTAAATCCTAATGGGACTATAATGATTTTCACTGCTCGAGACTCTAACTTGCAGTGAAATAACATAGGGAGCAGGATGCTACTTGTGTAAATAAAGATTATGCAATCTTGCCCTTAAATGAAAATACGAAGTTTGTTTGGATTTTGCATTCCAAGGAATTCTCTCTAATGATTCTCAGTATTTATTCCAAAAATTAAGAGTTATATTGCATGAAATTAACATAGATTAGGAACATACTTGTGCAAATAAAACTTTTAACAACAGTAGTAGACATTTTTATCAGGGTAAAGTAAATTATGTTTGGATATTTTTCCAAGAAGAAGATTGTGTTATATTAGCAGAGATTAACAGTAAAGAATTACAGTAATTCTGCAATAATTATTACTTGTTTCCCACAGCAAAAACCAAGCAGCCAACACTAGGAAGTGTGATCAGAAAAAAAGTTGTGCTTCATGGCAGCAAGGTGTTTCAGTGACAATATTGACAGAAAGGTCTTTGTACTGTCCATCTGAAACTTTTCTATAAAACGCCTTGCTGCTGACAATGTGTTTTGCTTTCACAATGAATGAGAAAATGCAGTCCGAGTTTTCAGCTCTTTCCTCCTTGGCATCCTTTAATTGTTCCAGACGCTTTTGTAATTAAATCTTAATGTTTAAATAAAAAATGCATTCAACATTTGATTGCAAAATGTCATTCTTATGCTGGTTATCCTTTTAGAAAGACCAAAAAATCATACCACAGGAACTGAAGAATTAACTGGAAAGCACAGAAGCACATGATCATGTGTGCACATGACATATCCTCCCTGTTGCCTGGAAAGGGACATGTCTTGAGTGAACACAGTGAATCGAGTTGTTGCAGAATTAGGTGCTATCTTGCTATGGAGCAACGGTCCCATGATCTTTTGGGGACAGAGAGGAGAATTCGTATTTCACTTTGAGGTGATGGCCTGGTCTGGGACTGCGAATGGGAGCTGTCTGGGCTTCCTGTGTGTCTTTTCAACCCTTTCATTCCTAAGCATTGCCAAGAAAACATCTCATACATATATTCCTTTTTGAAGCTTTATGTTTGATGCTGTGGAATAAGAAAGTCACAAATTCTCAATGGCAATGGAGAAGCCATGGAACTGAGCAAGTGACTGGATGCTGATAAAGAGGAGCAAGGGAGGGGGCACGCCCATCTATTCAATGCTAGCCTGAGCCAAAATGAGGATGTAGATCTCTGTTTTCATGTAGGCTTCCTGTGTGTCTTTGAGCATGAAACTCCTTGTTCATCATCCCCTTGGGGGATCTCTTTGGCCCTTCAGGGATCAAAAACAGTGAAAAATTGCAGTGCCTATTGGAAGGTAAAACTTTATAAAGTCCCTTGGCTATTTCTTCAGATGAGAAACTCAGAGAATTTCATGACTGAGTTTCGTGAATGAGAAACTCAGAGCCATCTTCACAGCATCTTCTCCAGGGCAATTCTGGAGTCTGCTTGAGGGGGTTTCTGTGTTTTACACAGGTTTTATTTGCTTACGCCCAAGTCCGACTCTTACTGTGTATGACAGCATTATTTTCTGGTGTCCATTGTGGGATTCAGTGACAGGACCTCTAAATCTGATTTATTTTACTTACATGGAAAGTCTCATCTTCAACAAATATGGATCTACCTGCAGCATGTGCTTGTGCATGAACACTAGGTGTTGTTCCATAGTTTGGAAGATGCTTCTGTAAGCTAATAGACTGCAGGCTTGAATACTTAAGTGCTATTGCCTCGCATTTCACAATACCTCACAGTTTAAATCTCTCCACAGTCGGTGGAACTGTTTGTGTGGAAGACTAGTAGTCACTGAGATGGCATCTGAACTGTAGGAGATGGGAGCACTTCCCAGATCCTGGCTCAACCAAAACACCTTGACATTGTCCTGCCCCAGGCTGAGGTGGTATCTGGATGTGCATCAACCTCCTCTGGTATCCCCTGGAAGTAGCTTGGGCTTTCAGGCGTGAAGTGACCTGTGTCACTGTCCCCAGCATGGGTGAACTGTGACCCTACTTCACAGCTTAGTCATGGTCAAAGGAGTAATAAATAGGAATTGCTTCTCATTGAGTTTTCAGGTATGTTTTCATGAGAAAAGAATTGAAAAGTGAATTACAACAATTCAGCACTGTAGGATAAGTGTGTGCAGTCTGCTGCCAAATTTCCTTACTTGCACCCATTAAGAATAAAAGAACAAGTCAAATAGAGTGGAAGAGATTTTTTATTTCTGATATTTGAGCTATGTCAGCTTACTTCAAGGATGAATTTAAGGAACAATGCATTTTCTAAAGCTGAACCCCCTTCTGTTATCTCGTATTCTGCTTTTTTCTAAATGGAATATGCCCTCTCCAGAATAACTAAACATATTTGTGCAAAACTGAGAAAGTAATGATTTTATGAAATAACCTTGTCTTTCAAAAATTCTTGCTCAACATCTAAATTAAGCTTTGAAGAAAATGGAATGAAACTGCTTTGCTATTCATTTTATGTAGAAAAGATCAATGTAGCACTTGCACAGCTATTTGTTTTTTAAATCTGAGGATAAAGTTCTTTGTAATAAGGATGTATTTCCCCTAATACCCTTGCTTCTCAGATTGGAATTGACACTGAAATGATAAAATTGCTTGAATTCTTTCTGGCTTTTTGTATGTTTTTATGTCACTACAAATACTTAATATGGTCATTGCATGGTGACTCTCAGGTGACATCTTCGCTTTACTGGTTTTGCATCTTTCACTATGTTGTTATAGACATTTGTCCAATTTTGAGAAGACAGAAAGATTGGAAGTTAGATTTTATGAAGCTGAAAACACTTCTGAAAGATCTTCCTAGGATTGCCCCTAATTTAGACTGAAGTGTAAGTGTCCCATTCTGTAATGCATTATTTCCTTTTCATTGCCATCCTCAAAAGCCTCACTTCTCACAGTTACCATGTCTTAAAAGTTGCTGTTTAGATTATCCCTGGCTAAAAGAAAGAACGTGTATTGAAGATACCAACTAATTTCAGTCAGATGGATTTGGAGAGTTTTTGAGAAATACTGATAAATTGCAATGGACTGGACCAACACTGATAGGTTGGATTTGTAGGTAGGAAAATTACTACACAGAAGGCAAAACCCCCCTGTATAACTTACCACAAATATGATAATAAACGTTGGAACCAGCCACCCAAGGCAGTTTTGGCCTCAGTGGATCTGGGCTCATTTCTTCATTCACTGCTGGCCAGTGTTTTTGATGTCCTCAGGACAAGTGCTCAGGGGTGGTCTGGCCCCAGAGGAGCAGGCCTGCCTGCCCTTGATGCCTACGCCTCTGCCAGAAGCCCGTGCAAAGCTGCTGAACAGCTGCAGCACAGCAGCATCAAAAGGGATTCTCCCTGTCCTGCCTGTGAGCCAGAGAGTGGAGAGCCCTGTGCTGAAGGACAGAGCTGTGGGCACACAGAAAGTGTCAGGACCTCAGAGGTTCAACTTCCTTCCTCAAGGCCCCTGCAGGAGTGACAGAGACCTTCAGTCAGAATAAACTGGCTTAAGATTCTCAGAAATCTCTAATAAGCCTTCAGCTGGAAGACCCAAGGAGCTGTAGGAGACAGGTTTCAGGTCCTTCCTTGTTTGTCTCAAAACAGCCCCACTTCCCTTCTGTGTTTCTCGTGATATATAGGTAGCACTGGGGTGCCAGAAAAACCACCAGTAGGGCTCTCCTTCAACATTGACTCTCAGAAAAGCTCAGGTGCCCAAACTTCAGTGTTAGAGAGGAAGCCCCCATTTCCAGCAAGCACGGAATTCGATCCATGAGTCACATTCCTTTCCTCAGCATTTCCTCCCTTATTTATGCTAGCTAGCTCCCTGCACAGCTACTTTCAGAGACTCATACTTTCCCACTGCACAAGACATACTACAAAGGTATCCCTTAGGCTGAAAAGATAGTTGCCTTCTGTGAAAATGCAATGAAAGGTAAGCTAAAATGTGGATGCATTTTATTGTGCTGGAGAATATGAACATTTTACTATCATTACAGGATATGATAAAATGTTCTTTTGTTAAAACGTGCTGGATAATCATGACCCTTACCTGAATACACAATTTGAAAAGACTCAGAAAAGGCAGAGTGTGCTTAAAAGTAAAATAAAAGCATGTGGGTATGAAGAAAAGGAGCAGAAATGTCTGAGGCATGAGGTTGTAACAGAGTGGTGCCGAAATATCACTTTGGCATTAACACATACCTCACTGTGGACAGCAGAAAGAAAACCTTAAACATCACCTTTTCTTTTTTCTTACAGCCTGAGGAGAAGGAGGCAATAATTAATGAACCACATAGCTCCGATCGAGCCTTGGGGCCTTCTGCCACTCTGCAAGGAAAGAGAGGACAACGTGAAGGTGTTTCTGGAGGTCTAGGTGACTCGATGGCAACATTCAGCTCCGGCACACGGTCTCGGCGCAGGGGTAACCGAGCGCTCTGCCGCCGGCTGGTGGGGAACCCGGCCCCATCCCTCGCGCTTCCCGCCGCCGCCGCCAGAGGATCCCGCCACCGCGACAGGATGCGGTGAGGGCGGGATGAGGCCGGCGGGCGGGGAAGAGGCGGAGCGGCGCCTGGCTGAGCCACCGGTGCGGGGAAGCCACCCCCTCCCGCCCGGGGGTCCCCGCGGAGCAGAGCTGTTGAGAGCAGGGATGCGGAGCTGGACCTGCGCTCGCCACCTCTCTTCGTAAATCGCCGCCGGTGTGTCTCTCCTCCGTGTCTTTCTCCCCCCTACCATCTGGCTTACTTGTGCCGCCCACCCGGGCGGTGGCAGAGGCACGGCGGCCCCCAGTCGCCCCCTCCCGCCGCTGACAAAGCGAGACCCCCGGCCCGGGCCGCCGCCGCTTGCTCCGGTGCTGCAGCATCGCCCTAGCCGTTCGCGCTGCCGGGCTCCCGGGCAGGAGCCCGGGGCCGGGCTAAGCTTTTATTTATTCAAATTGAGTGTGTGTGTGAATGCACACAATTTTCTATATGGCCAGAGCAGGGGTAGCCGGCTATGGCGAAAACCCTGCTTGCATGAAGGGCGCTTCCCGTCCTTGCTTTCCAAACGCGCGGGCGCTGCGAGCCGCGACGTGGGTACCGCGACCTCGGAGCCCTAAATGTTTGCATAAGCACCAACCTTCGGGAACCCTTCAAGTGCCTGCGAACCCTCGCCGTGCAGCGGTGCCGGAGCTCCGCGCCGCCGGGACTCACCGGCACTGGCGGGACTTTCTCCGGTAGCTGAGAGGCGGCGGCTCCCCGGCTCGCCCCGTCCCGCCTCCCGCCTGCCCCACAGAGCCGGTGTTCCCGCAAACTTCACGTCAGCGGATCGGCCTGCTGTTTGACCGGCAGCATAGCTATTTCTGGTGAAATCCAGGCAACCCGCGAGCTTTCGCCGTCCGTTCCCTTCCTTATTTTCCCAGGGCAGCAGGCGGCCTGGATTCCACCCGCACTTCTCTGCTGGTGGCGGAAAAGAGCACAAGCCTTGTAACAATTGATTATTAGCAACTCACGATAACTGCAATTAGCCGAAGTAAACACGAAAGAACTGCTGTATAATCCAGTAGAGAGGCGTTTAGGTTGGAAATAAAAAAAATCCAACAAAACCCGAAAGGTTAAAAAAAAAGAAACCTAAAGTGAATAACAGAATTAATTGCCTGGCTCACAACGGATTTTCCTTAAGCTGGGTCGTTCCTTCAAAAATTGACTTTCGGGAACAGAASTCCCTACAGCCAGCTCTTCTAGGCATCATGTAGGAGTTATTCTAAAAGATAGACTGCATCTTCCAGAAGAATTTTTTTAATGTAATGTCACAATTAAAAGCGACTCCCTCAGAACATGGAAGAGATTTACACTTCCGAGATTTCTGATCACAGGAAAACAGGTGACTCGCTATACCTCTGGCAGAGTTTTTTGTTTCAAGCTACCATTATGTAAGTGAAATTTTGTCACTTCCCATTCTGAAAACAAAGGGGAATATTCCAATTATCCTGATGCCCAGTGCAAAGCTCCACACACCTGAAGAGAATTGAAGTCGCTAAAAATCACATCTGTGCTGTTCCTAGTGGAGTAGAAAGACAAAAGATGTTCAAATCCAAACTATTTTTGTCCTGAATACACTTGACTGTTGTCACATTTCCGAGTTCTCACAGCAGAAAAACCTCATTTACTCTAAAGTTCACAATATACGTATAAGTCCATGCAACCTTGTCTACAGCATGTCTCTTCTTTTCTTTGTGTATACATTTTCCTGGCATAACTTGTGCGTACATATGTGTATCCATGCATTCGTACAGTGCATGCAAACTTCTACATACATCCAGCTAGATCCGGAGGCATGTAGAAACACACTGCGTTGTGTTTGTCTATCTGTCCGTGTAAGTAGCTGCACCGATTACGTGGATCTGCGCCTGTGTGTACATCGGGATGCCCGTCGTTCCGATCCCCCGAGACTAGCACCCGAGCCCTCTCCCTCCGCCTGAAGAGAGCACCTCCAGCCCTGGGCGAAGTGGGAGGGGGATCCGGCAACTGTTTGGGGGGTTGGGGCGTGAGAGCATCCCGCAGAACAGCAGGGGAATGCTTCCACCGGCCGCCCTCTCTGAGACATCGCGCTGGTGATGTCGGGGAGAAGTCCCGGCCGCCGGCTGACTGCGGCTGACGGGTTTGCTGCTCCCCCTCTCTTGTGTGCGTGTGTGCGCGCCCGCTGGGGCGGGGGCAGGATTCACTTCCCGGCTCCCCCAGTTGCCGGCGAGGCGGGTACCTGTTGGGCAGGAAGCGGGGACGAGGTGCTCTCCGATGCGGGGCTGGCTGCGGCCAGGCGCTCCGCGGTGGGGCAAGGTGCACCCCTTCCCCCCGCCCCAGCCCGCCCCTCGCCCGGCCCGGCCCGCCCCGCGGCACCCGCGGCCCGGCGGGGCCCGGGCTCCGCCGCGCTGTGCAGCGCCCGGGGGGCACGGCCAGCGCCAGCCCGGGGAGCGGGAGAGGSCGCGCCGCCGCTCCCGGCAAGTGGCTGCCAGGAAAGGGGACGCGGCGCAGCTCGGTGCCCGCTGAACACCTGTCAGCCCGCGGAGCCTGATTTATACCTGGCCTTGGCAGCCTCTCCGCTGGGGATTTCCCCCTCGTCCCACTTCTTTTTTTTTCTTTTCCCTTTCGCCTCCCCCCTCCCTCCTCGGAGCGTTGTGGAAGAGAGTATTTTCTTCAGGGTATAAAGCTGAGAGTACGGAGGAGGAGAGGCTCAGAGCTTCACCTCAGTGCCTCATTCTCCTCTCCATGTGAACATTCTGCAACGTTTCCTTCATCCTGCCGCACCTCTCACCTGGCCAGCGCTGTCCGGACCATGTCCGCTAAGCTCCTGCCGATTTTCTTCCTCCTCTCAGTGTTCCATGCCTGGTAAGTCTGCGCTCCCCTCGCTTCCCTCCAGCCCCTCTCCTCTCCCCTCGCACCAGGGCTGGCGGGCTGCAGTCCCGTTTGCCGGAGTTTGCACAATATTCGGCACCCAGGAAGGACAGAGGTGGGCTCTCCCCGCCTCTCCCGCGCCGTGCCGGGGCTCTATTCCCAAACGCGGCTTCTACCGCTCCCTTCCCGGGACCCGCCTGGTTCCCCGGTGCGCCCGGCTCGGCGGCACCGCCGCTGTCCCTTGCCGGCCCCGCGCGAAGCCGGAGGTCGCCCGCGAGGGCTCTGTCCTGAGCCGGCCCGGCAGAAAGTTTTCCCCTCCGGCGGCTGCCGGCACCCGGCGGGACGGCGGCTGACGCTGCCCGGGCTCCCCTCACGGCCCCGGCTTCTCTCCGCGCCACCCCCGGGGGCTCCGCGGGCGGGGCCGGCGTGAGGAGGGAGAGGGTGAGTCGCGGGATGCGTGAGCCCCTGGACCCCGCCTCAGGGCCGGGAATAGTCTCCCCGGCGGGGCTCCGGTATCCACTGTTAGAGGCCAGAAGGGCACAGCCGACAGCTGCAGCCCTGACCTTTTGGACTTCCTTTTGGTTGTCCGGGGCTGTCGTACACCCTCACTGCATAACTCAGGCAAAGGGCTCACCTCAGCTTCCCCGTGTAGGAACCTCCCCAAACCAGGCTACAGGCTTGCTCAGGGGCCTTTCCTTCTCTCCCCTCTCCTCCCCGGCAGCCTGCCTCACACCTGAGTGGCGTCTATCTCCTAAATCCCCACAGGAACTAGAGGATGCTTCGTGCCAGCCCCCAGAGCAAGTGCGGGACACACATATTGTAGGAAATAAACGCTTTCCTCACAACCTCTCAGAGTTTTCTAGACTTCCTCCTTTGCAGTTTATGCACAGCCTCGTCTGTGTCTCCTCACAGAATCAAAGCTAGTGGCCCATGAAGAGTTTGGGGAAGGCATGTAGCCTTTCTTCCTTCCCAGTTTGAGACTGGCCTGCCATCATCCTATAGTTGTTTCTGTGGATCACAGGAATAGGATAGGAATTGGCAGTCACCAGTAGGGTTACAGATGAAAAATGTAACCTCAAGTGCCTTTAAGGAGCTTAACTATGTAGAGGCAAGCAAGGGAAGTGAAATAATAACTTCTCAAGGAAGAAATCAAAACAGCTCAAAAAATACAGTTTAGTGTAGTAGTGTATTAGTCTGATTCACTGTGAAACCTCTCCCACCTCTAATCTTAATCTAGACGATAGGTAGGAATTTAACTGTTTTGGAGGTACTTTCTAGGAAAGAAGCTGCTAGAGTGAGAGTATCTAAAAGGTCTGCCAGTGTTTAGTTAGACTCTTGTTAGTGACTAGTTTTAAAGCAGCATCTCCCTGAAAAGGGAATTATGATACTATCTGAACTCAGTTTTCATTTCCAGGTGCAATATGAATGCCTGTGGTAAGGCTGTGATGGGTGCAGCAGAAAAAGATATATGATTTTTCCTTCTTTGCTATCAGCAGTTCAGAACAACTGTGGAGTTTCAGCTTGGAAATATCAACCATGTGTGTTTGGAGATGATGCCTCCTTTGAGAATAGTTCTGTAACAGCAGTATTAAAACATAGGGCTCGTCATGAATCTGATGGAGAAAAAAAATTCCCCCAAAATCCTCTTGAGTTTTTTTAATGCTCATTGGGTGAATTATAAAAAGAAAAAAAAGTCAAGTTTCTAGAAAATACAACTCAATAGCAGGGAAGTAGTGGTTGTCTATTCAAAATTTCCTCTAAGTTTTCTCTGCTTTCCCAACTCGGTTATATGAGCACTCTGTAGAAAATCCTCAGGGTCTAGGTTTAAAAATTATTTTTATATAGAAATTGTGCCTAGAGCAGTTGCAATTTGTGAGGTCGTGTTAAGTGATTTGAGGCTAATCCTTAGGGGCATATTGGCTGTAGAGCAGTTTCAGTTTAAGGTTTCATTAGATTCTCAAATAGTTTCATTAGATTCTCTTCAAGCAACGTGAGGGTTGATGATGCTCTGTGATTAAATTTTTATATTTGTATCAGGTTTTTTTATGTTCACATAGAGTGTCTATCAAGTGTTAGGGACATCTGAGGTGTTTTAAAAGACACTAGTATCATTATGGAGGGGAGGAGAGGGAGAGAAAGAAACTTGCACTGATGCGTGTAGCACATCCCATAACAAGCAA
This sequence comes from Amblyornis subalaris, assembly GCA_018881555.1. Classification (NCBI taxonomy): domain Eukaryota; kingdom Metazoa; phylum Chordata; class Aves; order Passeriformes; family Ptilonorhynchidae; genus Amblyornis; species Amblyornis subalaris. Next base: position 3,648,786 of record JACAXG010000033.1, read on the forward strand.
GGCTGGTGCCTCTCATTCTCCACCGCTTTGCACCTCACATAATTATTGACATTTATGTAAAAATGTTGGAAAATGATATCATATTCCCTGGGCAGTTGCAGGTCAAAACAACACATGATTCCTGCTGTAGGTTCCACCACTGAGGTTATCTTTTCTCCTAATGACATCTCAGTCAGATTTTCTCCAGTGAGAGGCATCAAAACAGATTTGGTTTCTAAGATACTAAAAGATATATCTTCAAATCAACATTTTACAGTCCGTGCACAAAAAGCTGCACAAATGAAATTAGTCTTGTGTGAAAATTGCTCTAGCTGTGTTTTCTGGGCAAACTGTAGTTTCACCACATTTCTATTAATATGCCCTTAAAAGAAACATCCACCTATAAAGGAAAGAAGTCGCAACTCTTGGTGTAGTACTGCTTTTTTAAAAAAGTCATTAAAGCTGCAGGGAAATGCAGATTAATTTATGCAATGTATTTGTGTGCTTGTGATAATCCATCTTAAATTCAAGGAGTTAGCTCTTAATTCTAAGCCTTGTAATACATTAAACTCTGAAATTCAGGCACTGAGAATATAATAATTTATTAATAGGATAAAATGATCAGGAAGCATTAACAGATCTGAATTTTTAATACTCTTATTAGCCTTTGTGTAAGAGATGAATCAGTTGTCTTGATGTATTAATAAAATAATACTGCAGATGTTCGCTCTTTGTAAAAGTATATTGTAAACTAGTTGGAATAGGTTCATTAAAATAGAGGATATAAAATACTACTCTGATAGCTGTATTATCTTCTAGAGTAAAACTTTTTGAAGAGACTTTGAGAAGACAATTTCTAAACAACTGTCAATCATGACCCATCCACAGATACTCAACAATTGTTAATGGGAACATCCTGTTGCAAAACCAGCCTAAGGCTGAGTAGATTCAAAGCCAGGGGAATATATCTTAAGCTTCTTCAGATGAGTGTGGAGCCAGGAAGACATTTCATATTTTAGTTATGTAAAATAACATCTATTTGTTTCATTTGTTTTGCAGTTCTAGAAAGGTTGAAGAAGATGAATATGAAGATGGAACAATGAACCAAAAATGGGTTTTAGCTCCAAAAACACAAGACACAGATGTGACTCTCATACTAAACAAGCTGTTGAGAGAGTATGACAAAAAGCTACGGCCAGATATTGGAAGTAAGTACTTCTTTCCGCACAAGTGAGGATAAGCTTCTTTGGGTGCAAGACCTCATGTTACTATATTTTGGAAGTGTGCACAAATATCTGGGAAAGTGGAGATTAAGTTTTTTGCCTGAAGTTCATTTTGAAGTCAATATGTTAAAAATGCTAGTTCTCATGAAAAGATCTGGTGGTAGCTTAGGGTCCTAAAACCTGGTTTGCTTGTAAAGAGTTTGTGTAGAGATATGGAAGGACTAGTTCTAAAGTATTTGGCAGGTCTTTGGCAGAGAAAGGAACATACTTATCTCTTTTGTCATCCAGTCCATGCATCTGGAAAGCTCACACTCTGAGAAGCAAACAAAACCTCAGCATGTTAAAAACAAAAAGTAGGACACAGCAAGAGAAAAATGTGCCTCTATTTACTTCAAAATATGATCATGAAAGTTATGCTTCTTCATGTTGGAAGAAGACACCAGGATTTGTCTGTGTATAGGGCAGCTCCAGAGATCTTCCACAAACCAGAAGATATCTCCAAAAGAAATCTTATAGCGTCGGAGTGTCTCATGGTCTGTACTACTACATATAAGTATAAAATTTCTATAAGAGCCAGTAGATACCTGCATATAACCACCTTGGGCTATTTTTTTGTTTTAATTTGTGTAATGAGGTTGTATGCTTCAAACCAGTTGTGGGGTTTTTTGGTTTAGGTTTGGTTTGGTTTGTTTTTTTTTTAGTGTTCCACCTATTGTAGTTATGCCCTTATTTCCTGGTTTGCATCCCTAGAGCATAATGGCTGTAGCACAACTGCTGCTGAGTTTGTTCGCAGCAAGTTTGTATGACAGAAATCAGTGAGAATTTGTCATTTATACATTTATATTTACTGCACCTTGCACACTGCATGTGCTTCAGAATGAACTGAGAATGGGAAACACTCAAAACAATCACCTAATATAATTTGCTTTTCCTAAATTTTTGCAGAGATTAGAGGGAGAATTCCTACCACTGATTAGAAATGAAACTACTGTTTGCTAATGGCACATGTATTGATACACTTTCTACGTGATCCCTTTGGATCAGTTTAGAGAGAAGTAAGAACCATCTCTATGTATTACAATTATTAGTGTCTCATAGCTGCACAATAATACAACAGTTACAGAAAAAAAAGACTATCCTGTGGTACAAAAGAAAGTGTCAGTTTGGTTCTTTTTCATAGCTGTTACTTTGATTTTCCATAGTATTTGCAAAGATCATATTTGATAGACGTGTCTGTTTTTATCACAAAGTGACATTTATTTCTTTCTGCTTAGTTTGTCATACTGGATTTAGCGATCTTTAATATCTGATGGAGAAGTGCATTAATGCACTTTCCCACCCATATAAACATCTGGAAGACAGTCTCAGACAATTTTTTTTATTTATTTTGTACACCACGTCCTTAGATCGCTGACTTAAGGCAGAGTGAATTACATTATGCCTATGTGGGGCAAAGTAATCATTCAAAGTCCCCATGTCAGTTGCCATAAAATCAGTAGAGGTCAGACATATCTTACAGCACTGGGAAGTCATTGTTACCAAAATAATTCCTTTTGTCTCTCCACAAAATTTCGTAAATCCTGTTTTAGAGAAAAGAGTCAGATTACACAGCTCCTCATATATCAAAGAGATTTTACAGTTCTCAACTAAATCTATTTCTATCAAGCATCTTGGTCCTAGGCCATTTTTCTCTTTGATAGCAATCTGGCTATTTCAGAACTTGAGCTGAGTGTTGTTCAGACGCTACAGAAGTTAGTTCACCTCTGCTTCCTTCCCTGGTCCCTCTTTGCACCTCTCCTACCTTTGATGCAGATAAATAACATTGCCCTTTTGAAGTTGAGGAGCTGTCGCATTTGGCAAGGAGAACACAAGGGGAATGCTAGAGAATCAGGCATTACATATAACTTCCCTGAATTGCTGGCTACTGTCTCACACACAAGCACATCTTCCTTTCCATCTGGGAGATGGTATCCTCCAAACGGGATGGTTGATGTGTCCTGACAACTGAACTGTGTTCCTGCCCTGAAGGTCTCGGTATTAATACAAATAATTTAAACCATAACACATAACAGCTAGAGCACCAGGGGAAAAAAGTAGTGAACCAGGTAACATAGAGCATACAATAAGAAAATGCATGGTTTAGAAATTAGAGGAAGCATGGAATGAACCAGTAGAAGGAGAGAAGTAATTCTTGGAATCAAGCAGAAGTACAGCCAATGAAAGATACTGGGGCTTAAATCCAGGACTAATACACAGTCACCTGCTCACTAGGGCCTTTACATTTGCATGGTACTGGTGGGAAGGAAATTGTCTGACCCACACGACAGGGACACTTGCCATTTTATGTCACCACTCTTCACTCAGTTTTTCAATCCTTTATTGCAAATCCACTATTTCTAACAATGTGTAGCTTTAGCAATGGTCCTGAGGAAATGATCTTTGTTCTGAATGCAGTCAGAAAAGCCTAGGAAATACTTTGAACTTCCAAGGGTTAGGACTGCAGTTTTTAGATCACTTGGGAAGACACTTTTGCAACCAAAGACCATGAAAAGAAGAAGAGTGTGGCAAATAGAATATATTGAATGTATTGGCACAGTGACTTCTCTGTGGTTTTTCATCCTTCTCAGGGCAGCTGATATTTTGGCTAGCTCAGGTATGTCCGGGTACCACCTGGCACTGTACAGGCATATTCTGAGTGCCTATTTGCCATACTGTTGGCACTGACTTCTTCAGCAGTCACATCTCCTCCAGGCCAGCAGTACAGCCATTAGTGAATGAACTGTGAACACTTAGCTACCCTCTTTCCTCCTCCCTCACCCAAGCACATCTAAATCACTGTAAAGAGTGTGTAGGTCATTGCCTGGATGGAAGGTCAGGACTTACTCTTTCTTTTTTTTTTCATCCTGGCCTACACTTGGCCTCAGCTTTCATGTGAATGACTGTTGCTCAGATCATATGCACAATCTACACTCAGCAGTTCAGGCATCACCAGCAAGGTTCTAAGCCAGGATTTTTAAAAAATGAATTGAACAACCTAAATATTAGGCAAAACAGTTAACCTGTGAAGGCTATTAGCAAAGTGATACCTTAACAGGACCTGTCTTGCTAAAAGGGGCCTTTGATCTTTGGAAACAGTGGTGTTCTACCAGCAGGGGAATGCCTGACTGCATCCCCTGTGGCCACACACTTGGCAGCGTTTTTGTCTCCATAAATATAATGGCTTTTGAGGGTTTTGCTTTTATTGGTGGCATCTGGCAAGTTTCCATTATACCACAAAAAAGACACGCCTTTTGGAATTGAAAAGAAAAAAAGAAAGAATGAAAGAAAGTAAGAAAGAAAGAAAAGAAAGCACTTCATACTGAACAGCTAATAACAGTGTACTGATTAGATCAAAACCAAAAGTGTTTTATGATGTAAAGCATCTTTTCACCTATTTTTTACTAGCTACAATTATAGATCTGAGATACTCAGGTCTGTTGCATGGTATGAAAGGCAGCAAACTCAGGAAAAAACTAAATCAATTCAGAACTATGAAAGTCTTAACATCTCTTCCATAGGCAGGTATTCTGTGTTTTGTTTCAAAGTGCTTTGAAGTGAAGACCTGTTCAATGGATATGCATAATTTTCTAGGTGCAGTAAGGCTTGCTAGCCTGCAAGTGTAGTTTTTTCCCTCCATGTCACTGATTTAAATCCTGACATTTAGTAGGACCAAGTTCTGGCCCTGAAATTTTACTTTCTCTTTATTAATAAAATGAAAACAGAAATATTAGGCAATCTAACAGGTCACAGAATAGAATGATGATAATTACAACTAAAAAAAATCTCAGTCTCTTTTAGGTTCTAGTGATAAACCACTTTTTTATTGCTTTTTTTTTTGATTGACAGAATTAAAATTTAAGTTACAATAAAAAACCCACCACACAAACAAACAAAACAAAACAAAACCAACCAAACAAAAGAAAACCCAACAATGAAGCAAAACACAGGTAAATTAAATGTCACGTGGCAAAACGTATTTCCTTCACAGTCAGTTTACTTTAATGAAGTTGTCCCTCTCACCTTCCTTAATGGACAGTTTAGTCCACAACGAGGATCTGGAAGATAAAAGCTATGTTCAGAACCCTACATTGTTTCAAGCTTAACTTCATAGGAAATATAAGTTGTAAGACAGAAAACTTGTAACAGTGAAACAATGTGATACAGTGAAACAAAGTGAAAAATTTTGGGACTCACATTCCTTGAGTCAGCTTATGTGTGCAAACTAATATGCTATCTTTTTCTTTCATTGTGAAAGTCACCTTACCCATCAAAAGGTTATATGTGAGAGGTTTCTGAAATGTGCCATTGGTAGTGGGAGGAAAAAGTCTCACCCTAGATTAGGCTTAGAACTGCAGTCTAGTAAGGCAATTTGTACTGCATGTTTGAATCCTCTGTTTCTCAAATGTATCATTACATTAAGGAAGCCTCTGAACTGCATATGTTGAAGAAAGCTTAATCAGCTTGTGTTCTGAGGCATAATTTCTTTTCTTTTTTCTCTTTTCTTTTTCTTTTCTTTTCTTTTCTTTTCTTTTCTTTTCTTTTCTTTTCTTTTCCTTGCTTTCCTTTTTTTTTTTTTTTATTATTTTGCAGTAACTCATAGTTTCCTCTTGGATCCTCTAAAATTATTTGATCCTTGCAGCCTCTGGTGGTCGTCTGTATTTATTGTGTATTTATAAGCCCAAGTAAATTCACTTTGAAATATGTAATATTCTGCCTCCACCAGTTCTGGCTGTCTTGAGAGCCATGCTGGTTTTCTTTGCTTCCTCAGTATCTTCATAGCCATTAGCCATATTTCTGAAGATGAGAGCAGTCTCAGAAACCGCTGGGCAGCTCTCACTACCCTGAGTAGGTTTCTGCAAGTGTAGGTGGTACAAATAGATGGGCTAATCTAAATCAGCAAACACAGAAGACTAAGTCCTGTCTGATGTGCTTTACTGTGCTGCTTGGTAGCATTAACAGTAGGTCTCTTTTAAAGCAGTTCAAAGTTTTCTCTGTAGCTAATTTGACCAGTTTTTCAATGTATGCAAGGAGCAAATCTGTTGGTTGAGTGGGCACAACTTTTACTCTGTTGCTTTTTAAAGGAGATGCCCTTTTTCAAGCACAATCCTATTGAAAACCTTGAGTTCTGAAGCAGTATCACAACCTTTCTCCTGGCTGACCTGCTTTCCTACCATGTCACACAGAAATGAACCCTGAAGTGCACCACAGGCGATTACCACAGAGGCTGTCAAGTTATTTTTGCTAGCAGCTGATTGCCACACCTGACGCTCTTTAAATTAGCTCCAGCCAGGTTTCCCCATATGTGGTGACAGAGGGTTGCATATTGCCTGACAGATCAAAATACTTTCCAGATCATAGTGCAGAGAAAGCTGTAAAGTGTCATGCAAGGTCAAATTGCTACTTTCTGCTGTCAGTCTTTTTTTTGTGCTGACCTACAAGTCAGTGTCAGGCATCTTATAACATGAAGCAGTGAGAGAGACATTCATTGCTTCAGGATTGATTGTAGACAGTTTTACCTGGACAGCCAACTTGTGTATAAAGGTAGGACAAATAGGAAGGAGAGAAGGGATAAATTCTATTTATATTATGGCAGCACTCAGGAGGGGAAAGCCATAGTCCTGGATCCAACTTCAGTAGTACTGGGAACTGCAGAATATTGTGGAGATTAGTCTAATTTAGGTTTATATGGAAGAATAAACTTGAATAATGTGTTGTTGAGGACACAGAGAGCTGTGGTGAAGACCTAGTTAGGAAACAGGGCTGAATATAGTGAGACCTCAGGAGCTGAAAAAAATCGTAACAAAAAAATCAGAAATGCTTTCGTTGTTCTCATTGATACGTTCCTTTTGCTTTTTTTGGGGGGTGCAGTAAAAGTGGATTGTCTTCATTTCAGAAACTTTTGTTCTGATTCAGCCAGTGAACTAGAAATCCATTAACTGCCCATTTCCATGAGTAAGAGAGTAAATATGAAGACTTATTTCAGTGCCAGTCACTTCCCCTGCATTACCTATAAGCACGCCTATGCAAGAAGAGGAACATTCCTGAAGAAAGGGTTGCTATTTGATGAGAATGAGAACGATCTCTGTTCTAGATGGGACGATAGGAGGGATTTCTTGATTGTTTGCAGGAGTTCTAATTCTCTAGCATTTTCAGTAACTGATGCTTTCTTTTGCGGTGTTGGCCGTGAACATTTTTAGAATATTAATAGCAAGGTTAGCCAATTATGGGTAAACTACTCTATGAATACTCCCAAAGACCCGCTTTAGATTTTTGTGATACAGGCTTGAGTTTTGAAAGATTACATAAATAAATAGGTTGGTTGCACATATTCTTTGGTGCTGGTACACTGCATTAAACACAGGCTCTTTCAAAATCTAGTATGCGAACAACTCTGATTAGGACAGGATCTCAACAGTGAACTTTTTTCATCCTGAATTTCCTAATCACTTAACCGTGGACTGAGTATAGGGGAATTTCTGACTTGGCTTTCTGACCTGCATTGGTTCACATCTTTTCAACCTCAGGGGAAACATCCTACTTTTTATTCATCCTTTTCTCAGGTAGAACTTTTAATGCGTCATACTGAAAGTATAAGTAGAGAAATTTTAGTCCAATGCAATGAGCCTGAAGCCCTCCAACTTAATGTTTCTGCTTAAAAATCCCCCAAAACCACCAAGCAACCCAGTTTCATTTTTCCAGTTATTTAACAGTTTTGGTTATTTTCCTTGTTCTTTTTCTTTTGCTTTTTTTGCTCACCTGATTGAAATCAACTGCTGGAAAACAACACTTTAATTTGAAGCTTACTGTACTTCAATATATAGAAATATTTTAGCACTCAAACACTGTTTTTCTGAAACTAATCTCATAATTTACCCCAGGTAATACAGTTCTTTGCGTATATAAAATTTGTCTCATCCCTGAGAAGCAACTTGTATCTTTGCAATACTTACATCTTGTTTGTAGTCTGTTGGGTTGGAAAAAAAGTACTGGTTGTGTGTTGGAGAAAGAGACCTTTTACCCAGTTACTAAACAGCAAGATCCCTTAAAATACAAGCTTCTCTTTGTGAAGGTAAATAATTCATTTACACAGAAAACTCTTATTTAGAGTTTTATTTCCTGAAAGTGATTATTTGCTGAAATGTCTTGATACAAACACAGATGGAATGTTTTTCTTGAATAGCATTGTAGGTAGGAAAGTTTGGTTGACAGTTAATATTTGCCAAACTCTTACTCTAAACTGTCAGACACAAAGCTAAATGTAGCAGCTGCTAGTTCTTATGCTTTCTTCTTTTCTGTAGCTTCACAATTATACTTCTTAATCTGAGAGGAGCTTGGGAGTATAGCATACAAACTTTCTGGATGACATGAGTTGAAAGTTAGGTAAGAGTCAGGGCAAGTCTGAGATACTAATTACATAAGAAAATCCTTTTTTTCTCTCCCCTTCCTTTTTACCCAGACTATGCTGACATTAAAGAGTTTTCTGAGGAAGTATTTGTAAACTGCACAGATGTTCAGTGCTACAGTTGCCATTTTGAGGTCGTGGCACAAATTGTTCTGTCATTCTTTAAACAGGGAAAACTTTCTGCACATAATATTTTAAAGATTGTTGCTCATTTTTGCATCTGTATAGTTTTCTTATGACTGTTATTGTTCATCCAGACCCTGGTTGCTAGCTCGCTAGTCTTTGCAGGAACAAATTCTATTATTATTCAGTCTTACGATATCACACAGGAACTCTCCCCTCTGATGAATAAAAGTAAAACAAAAATGGAACCTGTAGGGATTGATTGAAAAACAAGACTAACCACTAAGATCTACAATTTTCATTCCACAACATAACACTCGAAAAGTTACAGCTTGTGCATTAGGGAAAGGTAAATGGAGGATGAAAGTGCTGAAGGTTGATTGATAGTGATGGTGGGAAATAAAGGATAAAAGTGATTTGTAGTTAATTGAGGGAGTCCGTTTATGTGCACACTGTCATTCACACTCTTGGACAAAACGACAACAAAACCTAGCATATGAGAAAAGGTTCTGTTTTCAGAGGACTGTGTTATTCTGCTATTGCTGTCATCCAAACTTTCTTTCAAGTCTGCACCCAGTTTTTGACTATCCTTTTGGTTTTCATTTGCAGTCCCATTTTGATAGTTTGAACCTAAAACACAGGGATGTCAGTTCTGTCAGAGTTGTGCTGTCTGTAGCAAGTGGAGGACTTTGACGTCTATCTGTTTTCAAGCCCATTCTCTTCCATGAAGGAAGAATGAGGGTTTTTGATTTTCCTCACTGATACCTTTGTAGCGTTGTAGAAGAGAATCATGGAATAGTTTAGGTTGGAAAAGATTCTTAAGATCTTTGAGTCCAACCCTTAACCTAACACTGCTAAGTCCACCACTAAACAATGTCCTTAAGTGCCACATCTACTCATCTTTTAAAGACCTTCAGGGATGATGACTCAACACTTCCTGTTACCAGGTCTTTCTTCAGATGTGGTAATTTGTTGTAAAATGGAGATGGTTTAGCTGACATTGGCCTTGAGAAGTGACTTGTTAGCATAGCAGTTTGTTTTATAGAAATAACTAGGTATATAGATGTTGCCTATAAGGTCATGTAGGAAAATGTGAATAGTCATTATCACTAATGCAAAGTAAAAATTAACACTACAATCACTACTATTACAGTTACTGATAACTGTGTAATGATTTATTACAGCTTCATCCCGGTTTAAAAATAGCAACTTATGTGCTAATGAGATAATGTAAAATATATAGAGCAATATCAAAAAATATCTCATTACTGTAGAGCCAATCTTGTTAGTCGTTTGCGTTCAGAAGTCTTGTGAAATTTGGGCAGAATTTAAGTGGCTGTGTAGTTCTGGAACAGAGATCATATCGTGTTTGTTATATGGTTGTGTGCCTTCTAAAAATCTACCACTAGTTGCTTTGCTTCTATAAATATGTGTATAGTGTTCTATTACATTTTTACCACTGCTGTTTTGGGTAAAACCAGAATAAAACTAGGAGTTGGTTGAACGATGTAATACAGGTTAATGTTCAACAAAAAGTAATTTTATTTTAAAATTTATGAGAGCTCAATTAGACATACTCTGTTTAATTGAGCTTGTAAAAAATATTTCTCAATATTAAAATTTTAAAAATATTTCTAAATATTTATTATTTGTGCGGGAACATGAATGCTATTTGGACAGACTTCAAATGTGGAGGAAGCTTTCTGAAGGAAGAAAAGTGGTTTAATTCATGAAATAAGCATCAGTTCTGAATAGCGGAGATCTATCAAAAATTAAGAGGTATTTTAAAAGGACAGAATAATTTAGAGTAGTGAATAAACATAATAAAATGACAGCAACTTATTGCAGATTTTTTCCCTACATGACAGGAAATTGTATAACATTCACTTTTTTGATTTACTCAGGAGTCTTTTAAAATTCTCCTGATTTATCTGTTGAGTTTTTGCACACATGATCAACTTACATATGTCCAACTGTAATGTCTTCATGGATTTTAATGGGATTCAAGCTCAGGTGCTGGTTTTTTCACCACTGTAAATCTATAAAGCAGGATTAGTTGAATCCTGTAGTTGTCCTGCATGTATATTCACGATGAGGGCATTATTCTAGTTGTTTCTATGTCTTGTTGTCCAGACAAAGCTTTGCCCTAGCTGTCTAGATGTTCACCTGTCTTCGTAGGTGAGCTTTGCAGGCAGCCTTGAACTCCCAACTCCTGTGGCCAACTTTCCCTTGATTGTGCCTTTGCAATGTGATAGTTACAAAGCTGACTGGAATGTAAACACTGTCCATCTCAAAGCCAGGGCATTTGCATCAGATGACCTTAGTTTTGTTTAAAAATATTTTGATTGGCTTTATAAACCCCTTGCTCAATTAAGACCAACACGTTTGAAGATTAAATGACTGTGATAAGCAGCTAGGTTACCTTAGATAGCACTGTGTAGCAGTGTAACACTGCAGTTACTTGCATGTGCTTACGTTGTCTTTTAGGGAAAGTTACTGCCATATATTAAATAATGTTTCAAAGAACTTGGAGAAGGCTAATACATTTGTTGACAACTTTTAATTGCTCTCTTGAATGTTGTATACACATGGTTCTGCCAGTAATTTTTCAAAGTTTCTGACAGCTCTTYAGTACTATCGTGGGTTTATGCCGATATCAAAATGATACTGAAGCTGAGTATCCATTTTTAATCTTATTGTCAACTTTTAGTCAGGAATTAACACTTTCGTTATTCTGTCAACAACACTGTTAGGACTTTTCTAGTGCAAGAAAAAAAGCTCCATCTGCAGCTCAACAACTCCATGCGTGGCTTAAATTCCTTCATGAACTATGTGTTCACAAATGCATGTAGTGTACAGAAAAACTGAGCATTGAAATCGCAGAATCACAGAACGATTGAAAGGGAACACAGTGGGTCATCTGGTCCAACCTCCCTGGTAATGTAGCCACTTTCACCTTTCCATGAAACTCAGTTTATTCTGAAGAGCATTATAGGATGAGTTCTTTCTAATAAGACATGACAACTTTAAGACTCAGTTATTTTCTTTTTTGTAATGCATTTTGTTGGACGTAATCTTAAAATTTTGCCTCATTATGGTTGGTATTTTGAATTAAAATCTTATGATAACAAATCTAAAATTTATACCTGATGATCCTCCCAGTTTATATGTGTTTATATGTGTGAAACACCACATGCAACAAGAACTGTGCTCTTCTGTCCTTTCTTTCAAAACCTGAGCACATAGTTAACATGTGCTCAAATTACAATTGTATTTTCTACCTCTGTCTAGGAAAACAAAGCAAAATAATACAAAGAATCTTTCAATCTTTTTTTTTATTTGTAGCAGTATAATGGATTACTTGTATTTTTTTATTATATATTTTCAATTGGAATTTCACTAGGAATGTCAGACAGAAGTGACTTTTGCTTAGTGTTCTGTTTCAAGGTTAGACCATTACTGTGAGTAAGATCAAATTCTCTTTAACATTAACAAGCACTGCTTAATTTTTTTTTTTTTGCACTGTAAGAGAATTTGGTCCAGCACATTCAGGAGAAATTATAATCTTATATTCTATTTATATACTTAACAGGAATGATTAAACAAAAATGGATTTCAAGCACTGTGTTCTAGTCCTGAATTTTGTCCCTGATCCAGCCAGGATTCAATTGTATGCCAATTTGCATCCTTAAGTCTAGTGCCATTAATGTTCACCAGAACTCCTTAGTGTTGAACTTCCAGCTAGACATGTGCATAAACCCTAGAAAGATTAGAGCTCTTTATTCCATGTATGCTATTTTGGTGGAAGAGCTAGCTGTAGTTCCTCGCTATTACCAATTCCTGTGTAATGACATTTATTACTGCATTTTGAGGCAACTCATTACCAGAAGCTGCTAGACTCCTATTTAGTTATTAGCTGGGTACAATTAGAGTTGCTTTAATCAGCTGAGCTTTTTCAGCTGAATTCAGATTTTCTTTTGCTGAAGGGGAGATCTGAGTTTATCAGCCAGTACTTCAGAGAGTTTGAAACCATGACCTTAAATAAACCTGGATGTTCCGACCATATGCAGTCAAGAAGTATGTGTTACTTAATGGATTAGAGAGAATGGTTATCATCTTTACCCACTATTTGTACCCTGTTTAATATCTGTTTTTTCGCAGTGGGGGATATAGTCTTCCTAATGATACATACATACCAAAGGACATGGTATGTACATATCGTTACAGGACAAGCCAGCATGCCTTTTTTTTTTTCAGAACCATCTAAATTTTCAAGTACTTAAGACTACTTGGCATGTCATTGTTACTCTGAAATTTGGGGGATGCAGGCAAAAAATATTCATCTTTACATGTGAAGATTCCTGTCTTCAGCTTTGTGCCAGATGGGTTTAGACTGAAAAATTGACTGATACTTACTGGAGATAAGCTTCCAACAGAACAGTGATATTTAACTGTTCCTCACTTCTCTGCTCAATAACTTCCCAGAGGAAAGCTTTCTGAGTTTTGAATGGCTGATGTGCCTGCATTTCCTCATTCTAGGAGGCTTGGGGGTTAGTGAAAAAAGTCCAAGTCTAACATAGTTCCCAAACTTCAGTGGTTTGAATTCTCTCTGGAGAGTTTTGAAAACCATGGAGAGGAGAAGATGCTTCTATGGAAAAGACAGACGTCTAACAGAAGCTGTTGGCCTACTAGGGGCAAGTGTGCATCAATTCTCACTCTGCAGGTTAGAACAGCATTTATACTTTATACTTAGTCAGATAATCCTGGAGAAAGTAAATCACTAATTTAGATCTCAATTTAGAGCTTAATGTATACCCTGTGGGGTTGGAAGAATGGCAGTATAAGTAAAAAAATGAATGTGCCTTTTACTGTAGGAGTGGCATTATTTTGGAGTTAGGTTATGTTACCAGCAAGAGCTAGCTGAATAATGTCCAGCAGGTATACTGACATCAAAGATGCTAAAAGAAAGATAAATCCTAGTGGCCTCAGCAAAAGAAAGGGCTACAGAGCTTGTCTTGGCTTATTAAGTCCTGGAAGTCTGAAAACATGGAAGATCTTGTGAGAAATGTGCATTGACTAAACTAAATCAAATTCAAAAGCGTTTGGATGAATGAGTGCAAAGGCTATGTGGACTGAAGGGAATGAGTCTAAACTGAAAGAAGAGTTGCTTAGGTTTTGCTAATCAGATTTCATAGAGATTTTACTCTAAGTTAGGATGATTTCAAGGCTGATGAGATGCAAAAATCCGGAAAGATTGTTTTGATGTGGAACAAACAGGCTAAAGGACCCGCATGTTGAGGCAAAGGAAAAAAAAATAATATGTTGCATTATTTCTACTTTCATGTCAAGCTTCTTAGGTTTTGACTTTGAGCTACCGTGCCCAGCACTGGAAGTTTCTTTAACAAACTGCTGCTGAGATAAACGGGAATCATGATGATGAAGTGGTACAGGTTTTAATTTATGGCAATTTTTTTGGGGGGGTAGGAGGAATAGAACCTTGTCTTCCTGAAAAATACATAATCCATATTTCTCAGTAGTTGTAGCTGAAAAGAAGACATTCTGGTTATTGGGGAAGAATATATTTAAAGTGATTACTTATGTTGTCTACAAAATAATATGTATTTTTTTTTCTCCACAGTAAAACCAACAGTTATTGATGTTGACATTTATGTCAACAGCATTGGTCCTGTGTCATCAATAAATATGGTAAGTGACTTACTAACGAAATTTTGTTCTGGATTGCTGATCTTGGCATCGATACTAGCTTTTGAAAAAGACAATAAATACCACTGTGATAAGTTGTTTTGATTCTGATTTAGTTCTGTTTTCAGCAATAACTCTGTTTTTCTCTTTTGTGTCTGATCAAGAGAAAACAAACCTACAAGCAATATTATGGTCTATGTTGTCTATCAAAAAATGCTGGTAGATCTTCAATGGTAAAATAGCCATCTTCGAAAAAAATAAGTGTGAAGTGAAGCCATTGTCAAGAAAACTCTTGAGCTATTGTTTCAAGAGGCAATAAAATATACAGAGCTTCATAATGTGGAGTTAATGAAAGTCATTGTATAATAACAGTATATTTATTTGAAATTCATCATCTCTTCAGTGATTACTTTTTTTTCATTGAATTACCACCAACCTTGAACCTTAAAGTATGATTTTGAAGAAGTTATACATAGCTGTACAGCGTGTGTAAAGGCAGGAGAATCTGAAAGAGTCAGTGTGATAGTGTGGCAATAACAAATGGATGGATGTCAGTTGTTATGGTCTTAACTCTAGGTCTTTCCTCAGTTTTGCAGCAACACATTCAGATCAAGACAGCAAGTTGGGTGTTTAAGTAGCTGTGAGGTTACAGGTAACTGTGGCTGCTTATGCAACTTTCAAGTTTGGATTCAGCATATTATTGCTCTTTGTAAATGAGGTTGACTTTTTTTCTTAATACTTCTTGGAAATGGAGGACCTATTAATATCTTACTGTACTTACAGCACTTAATCTCTTCAAAGCAATTTTACATTGACATTCAAAGGCTGCCATATACAATTTTCATTTAAGAATCTAATGAATGCACTGCATGTATGTTTTGTATTTTTGGAAAAAAAACTCCTGAGCTTGAAAGATGGTCATTCAGCCTTATTCTTTGGTTTTACCTATAAACATGAAAGAAGGTAAATCATTTCGGCATGTTAAAAATTAGGTGGTCAGAGACTTTTATGCATCCTGGCAATGGAACGTCTGGCAAGCGAACACAGAACAAATTATGTGCTGTGAACAACTTGGCGTCATATTCAAAGACTGTGAAAGGTGTTGATCATATTTCATGTGAAGCACTGAATGTCAAGCAACGGGAGTACCTGCTCCGTTCTTGAACTAATAAATAGCTAATTATCTTGCCCTTCGCTTATGGCTATCAGAATGGCTTCACCGGGAAACTATTTGTTGGATGGTCCTCTAGC
This sequence comes from Amblyornis subalaris, assembly GCA_018881555.1. NCBI lineage: Eukaryota > Metazoa > Chordata > Aves > Passeriformes > Ptilonorhynchidae > Amblyornis > Amblyornis subalaris. The sequence continues at coordinate 3,664,506 of JACAXG010000033.1, forward strand.
TTGAGTTTACTCTAGGAATAGGTACTCTGTTCAAAAGCAATGGGGACACTGTATTTTTGCTCTTTGCCCCTCTGAATTAGTTTGTAAGTAGAATTTTGGGGTGCTGGAAATGTATGTGGAATAATAAGAAAGCATTCGAACAAATGCATTCTACTGCAGATAGAAAGAAGAAAAAAATTATAATAGAAGAAATCAATGGTTCTTGGAAGATTATTATGGCACAGTCATACTTGTGCGTTAACTGTGAGTTCAAGATATCCTATGGCACCAAGATAAATAGATGCACCAAAATATCAGTTTTGAAAATGCATATTGTATCTCTTTTATAGTAAATGGTTGTGCTGGTATGACTGTAAACCAGCAGGGGAAATTAACCCCACACAAAATACCTCGAGAGATTTTAGGTCAAAATTACAATTTTAATTAAAAGTTTAAAATAAATGCAGTAATACAGAAACAGGGGCTTAAACAAACCGACAGAGTCACGGTACAACCTGATACCCTGTTGACCAGGGTGATAGCTGTGTAGTCCAGTTAGGCACTGGTCCTGCAGAAAGACCTGATAGTCCAGTCCCAGTAGTGGAGTGGAGTAGCTGAGTCCAAATCCGAGAAGTGGAGTGGAGTAGCTAGCTGAGTCCAATTCCGAGGAGTGGAGCCAAGTTGAATCGGGAGTCCCATCGAGAGTGGAGTCCTGTCGAGTCGAGGGTGTTTTCTCCCATCCTAAACCCTTGTTTTATGCTGTGCTTCTTGACTGGCACCTCCCCCAGGGGCGGGGACTTTCACAATGGCAGAGGATTTTCCCGATGTTCTATTGGTTGCTTCGGTAATAGGCTTGGATGATCCCCGTGTTCCTCCAACACTCCAAGATCGGATATTAGTCAAGCTGGGTGGTGCTAATGGGCCATTAGCTGAGATCAGATAATCAGGATGGGTGGTGCTAATGGGCCATTAGCTGAGATTAGATAATCAGGATGGGTGGTGCTTGGTGTCAGCCAGAGTGCTTATCTCAGTTGAGATAAGGAGTCCCTCAGGGACCAGGTGTGTAATTATGAAATTTATCCAGCTTTTGTGGGTGGTAATAGAATATATGACTAACCCAGGACAATAGTCTAATTAGGATAGTCAATGAGTGTATGGCACTGAGATATTTCTGGGTTACAGCTGAAGAAAAACACATCTAATGTATAAGGGCAGAATGATAAATAAAACAATGATGAAATGTAAAATTTAGGTATCTGAAGTTTTAAGGACTCAAGTCTGCTTAAAGCTATGTTTAAACTTTTGCACAGAAATGGACCCTATTTCAGATGTACTTATGGACAGTATATCCCACTGAAACTGAATCTGATTTAGCTTAGTACTTTTGAATTCTATTTCTGTTCTCAAACCTAATTTTCAATATAGGAGATTAACATTAGGCACTCAAATGTAGCAAATTTTTGTCCAAAAGCACAATTTGTGCTCTGTAATTTTGGAATTTGTCCAAACGTACATAAGAGAGCAGTAATGATCTTGCAGTCTCAAATTTACGATGAAGATGGTAAGTCCTCCTCACAAACCCGCAAGCTATTGTGCTGTATAATGACTTGTCTCTCCAGTGGCAGAACTGATTGAGAAGCTACTTTTCCCCCCATTTGTGTTATTTCAACTGTTTGGCTACAGTATTCAGTAGCCCTGATTTGGTCTACCGGAAGGGAAAAATCAAACACTTTTTCAAATTTAAAAGAATAATTTATTTATTTTTAAGTAAGCAGGTTTTCATGTAAACTGTGAACCACTGAAGCATGAGTACACACAGAGCTGAACAGAAAGAGTAGCTGAAAATTACCTGTGTCAGAGGAAGAGAAAGGAAGGGACCATCTCTGTTCTGATACCTGTCATATAACTGAAATTTCAAAGGGAGAGGAATGTGCATGAAAATCCCTTTTCAGGAGAAAAAGAGGTTTCTTGGTAGAATCTACATATGCTCTTTTTCTCACCAGGATGAGAACTTTAAACTTTTCTCCCCTAAATTATTATTAAAAGTTGAACTATTCTTTCCAGGCAACTCAGTAAGGTGGTGGTTGATTGAGCAAAAAGAATGATGATTACATTGATTTCCATCTCTTCTATTTCAAGAGTGAGATCATCAACACRTACAAGGCAGACTTTCCTGCTGTGTACTTCCAAACTTAGACCTTAGCTCAATTACTTTTTTCTTAGTCTGCAGCACTTCTGAGGGAAAATCATGTGGAACTTCTCTAGAGATCAAACTCTGCAGGTATATTTTCTGATCAGTTTTCATCAGTGATTTTCATCTGGTGGTTGAAACCTAGGAAAAATTTTTCTTTAAGATATCTATTCAATGGATGTTCAGCTGAATGTTCAAGCCAATTTTGTAGAGCAAAGCTTTTCAGATGTCACTGTTATAATTATGATTAGACTTGAGTATGACTATTAATATCTCACTGTTTCTTTAACAGTCAGGAAAAAGACAGTTGCTATCAGACACCTACTTGTAGCAGTTAATCTCAGGTGAATTTTATGTGAATACAAGGAAGAATGAATCCTTTTAGACTGAGGCTGTAAGTGCCACAAGTGGAAGAAATCTTAGGGATCCCTTCAAAAAGGCTTCAAGTCAAGGGAGAAGTAGTGTTTTGTGACAAAGATGGCATAATCCACAGGAATATATGGCTAACCCTGCATTCCAGACTTTTTGCAGAGAGTTTATGCCACTTCCCCTAAAAGTCTTATCAGTGATTCATTTTCTAGTTACTTTCAAAAATGTCTATTTTAAATCTCAAGATTTCCAGAAAAAAACCAAAACAAGCCAAGATTGTGAGACAGTAATGTAGTTGCTCTTCTATTAGAAACTCATCGTTATAATATCTTTATGAAAACAACAGAAACTTGTTTTCTGGATAGACAGTGGTGACTCTTCATCTGTCACATGGAAGATTTCTTTGGGTCATGGTTTAAAAACACCTGATATGAAGAAATAAATATTGTGTAAGAATAAACAAATAAAAACAGGCTGAATCATGAACTGAGTGATACTAGGAAGTGGTTGCAAGTGACAGTAGCTTTAAAGGAGTAATTTTAGCATTTTGAGTTATGGCATGATATTATGAAATGGCAGAAATGATTGATACTATACATGAGTATTTTGAAATTTAAAATTCTGAGGTACATGAATGCCCATTCAAAAATTTTAGGGTGTCTTTTTAACAAATAAAAGCCATCTATTGTATAAATACCTTGACATTTGTCCTTTATAAAAAACATAATACAATGTGAGCTTGGACTCATTTAAAGGATACAAAACGTGGTTTATTTAAAAGTAAGTGACAAAGGGATGTTATGAGCTGAATTATATGTTCCTATATGCACATTATATCTCTTTGTCTTGGTTTTCATCACTTAATAAAGAAAGTTTAAGAAATCTGCAATTCACTATGTCAAGGTACAATGTCATTAGAGACCTTAGGTTGCAGGATGCAAGATTTTAATTCAAACTTTTCTTATTTAAAAACTTTGTTATATCTGTAATCATAATGAGCACTCTTCCACTAATGTTAGGCATCTTCTAAATGAGTTTTCTTAGGTAATTTTTTTAATTTTAAAATTAATTTGCAATCTTGTTTTTATTTTTTCCCCATGCTTTATATGGTAAACCAAAGATGTGTATTCTATATCATTCAGTTTTTATATATCAGTGTCTTTTTTTTTTTTTTTTTAAATTACTTCCCATTCAAAGTGGTGTCCAGGAAGCATATGATTTTGCATTAAAATCCGCAATCCATTTTTTGTCAACCATCCTGTTCTTGTCAGTAACTGTAAAGGTTTATAGGTTGCCTTATAAAACATAGTCTTAACATTGCTTACTGTAGCCTGGTTTTCTACAGATAAGCAATACTGGCTTGTGTATAAAATAACAGAAAGGGGAAAGAGACCAATATGCAAACTGGGAACTAGACATAACTCACGGGGAAAAAAAATCCCCTAGAAGTAGTTTTGTGAGACAGAAATGTAAACATGGTGAGATTACACAGACTATTAAATCTTAGTGGCATCAAAGCCTGTGTTTTTGTGTTCACACGTACAGTGTTACTGAGTAGCTACAAGAATCTGAGGCTGCAGCACAAATTGCTGGCGAAGGAAGAATTTGACACCTGTGTGGTTTTTGCAACTGGAATCTCATTTTAACACAGCTGTACAGAAAGTATGTTGAAGAGACAGTGTGAGAAGCAACCTTATAAACTGTACTTACCTGTTCATAAAAATAGTAATTGCTTATCTGCTGGATATATGCTCATCTCTTTATTCTCAAGTATTCTTAACTGGCAACTCATAGAGTGCTTCTTTTATGTATTCCATCACTTCATTCTATTGTGTCCACTCTGTAGGCTATGTCATCTATCTTTCTGGGTGCTGTATTTCCCATTTGTTCAGTTAAGTGTTGCAAAATAAAAGCAGTTTTTACTCTATTTTACACCTTAATGTATTGGTAGACTTCTTTGAACTTCAGCTTCAAAGTCCCCACATGCTCATTTTGCTTCTCCACTAGACACTATAGGTATCTAAAAGAATTAGCCTTGATGTGGAGACTTGTCTAAAATGCTATTCAGAGTTTATAATTAAGACTAAATTTCTTGCATACTTTCAGTCTTTGTGTCTATTTGCTTGATAGTTAAAATTATTATTAGAACATCTTCAATCATAGAAACATTGCCTGCTGAATCTTTCCATAATAAGGCAAAGCTACTTTGTAGTCAGATTTCATCTCATTTTCACCCCACTGTGAAATACCCCCGAGTATTTCCTTTACAGACATCTTCTCAAAGATAGTGCAAGACACTGTTTGGGCACAAGGCTGATGCCCTGTTTATTTTTAATTTAAAGTGTGTTTTTCTAACTCTATCTCACTATCTTACCTCATCTATTTATAAAGCAATTGTGTAGGGAGGTGGTTTCAGTTATTTTTGAGGAGTGAGTTTTCCAGTTGATGAGTTCAGATAATCACTAAAATAATGGAATGCCTTGCGGTATTTGTATTTTTCCTTGCAAATTTTACAAGCTCCTTTTTTGTTCTGTGACCTAAGCAAATGGTCATGTACCGGATTAAATTTTAGTTTGAGTGCCTCTGTTTGTTTACAAGGACTAAGATACTAATCATATGTTTAAACGTTTTGCTAGCTTATGGTCAAGTTACTATTCTTGTTTCTAAAGCATGCTTATATACTATCATTATATTTGGATCTCTCATGATAAAAGAAAGGTATGCATTATAGAAAACTTTAAGATGAATGGATTTTTTTCCGGTAAATCAAAATCACCTCACATGCAGACCGATTCTTGTTGCCTTAGGCTCCGGCAGTCAATGCCTCACTGTGAAAATGTTTCTGGGAGGTAGCAGTAATAAAATGAAACTTGAATCTATCTGTGGCTTCTGTTCCACCACTGACCTTGTGAGAGGCTCATATAATCTCAAAAGTGAAACAGACTGGAAAGAAGGAAGCTGGAGGGGAAAAAATGAACACAGATTGATTTTTTCACATATCACCTTGGCAGCTTCTACATTTGGTCTTCTTTAGAGCTCCACTTTGTGTGACTAAAATAGGGCCTAGGAGATAGAGACTTGGATAAAGGCCTTAGGCTTCTGTTGTTTGAGGTACAATGGGATGGACTAGAACAACTTTCATTTTTCTGCAATGAAGCTTGTGTGCTGTGATGAGTAGCAGTAAAATACACACTGCCATAATTTATTGCATTGGTAGGAAATCCAGTTTGCTTCTTGGAGGAATGATGGGTTCTGTCATAAGTCTTTGGTAATGGACTGATCTTCTGTCTGCTGCTCTGTCTTATCAGAATTCAAGCAGATTGTCAAATATGGATGGACTTAGCCTTAGTGTTGTCTCAAAAGGTGTATGACAAATGAGCACTTTAATTTCAGTAAGATAGGAAAATCAAATGTCTCATCTGCTCAGTAGTAGGCATTGAAAAAAGATTTGAAGAGCAGCTAGGCTGAATACTTTTTCCATAGATAAACAGTGTGATGGTATCTAACAGGTGCCTCCTGTTTGAGCAAATATATTAGCCTTCACACAAAGAGTGCTGAGAAACTCCTTTCCAGCCTAGTCCCAGTTTGTAAAGCTTGATTTCTCCCACTTGAATAAGCTATGTCTTGTGCCTGCAGGCCTTAGGCTTTAGAATTAGTGTACGCACTGTTACAGCTCCTTTAGAAAGTAGCAGTTGCCCTTCTTGTCTGTCTAGTGATACATAGCTTCACATTATTTATCGCCAACATTTGGGAAAGTTAGTTCAGAAAAACTATGGCTAAATTGCTGTAGAGGGTATTGAGTTACTTTAGGGTAAATTGACAACCTCTTTGCCTAAATCGGTTTCATTTTTGAGTGGTCAGATGTTTATAAACTTTGTTTCAGAGTCTGAGCTTTCCATGATTGCTCTATGAAAGAGTAATTACTTTTGTGTCTACCTGTTTATTGGATTCCTGAATTATATCAACATAATTTAAATCATGGCTTTGACAGTTTGATCTTGCTTAGTTCTTTCAGCGATGGATTTATTCAAGAAGCAAATAGATGTTGCTGATTTGTTCTGTAAATAATAGAGATGTACTAATGACAAGTTGTTATGAGGCTTCATGGTATAACTTTCTGGGAAAATAGACCTAGCCATCACAGCATCCATACAGCAATTCCAGTGGCGTTATAAATGTGCTTAGTAGTTAGGAAGAAATAGCTGAATACAGTGTGATCCCTTATAAACCCTTATTGGGTCACAGAATCATCTTCAGTTTTCTGTACGGTGTTTTGGTTGGTAAAGAATGAATATTATTCATCAGTCATTTGAATATCAGAACAATGCTCATCATTTTCCACACCATTATTGCACTGACCAAAACCCAGAAGAACCCTCTACCTTATTTTTTTTTCACTAGAGAGCTTGTCATCAGTCTAATTGGACATAATTTCCTTTATGGTCAGATTGCTGAAAAATAAGGTTTAGAGAATTGTATAACATTTCCCTTCAAGCTTTTTTAGTGAACATGGTGTCCCTCGACTCTTAAGAACTCTCAGACATGCTTTTTCTGGTACAGATAGGTATTTCTGCTGACTGACTACAGAGAACTGAAGAATAATACAAATGCTCGGTTTCTGCAAATAAAAAGGTCTACAGCCTCCAGGGTTGTATCTGTATCCCAGCACTTCCATGCTTTTGCTAAGACCATACATGTTCCTCTTTTTAAATCAAAACAGTTTTAATTTATTGCTTTCTCAGTTTGGAAAAGGAGCTTTTATGTGGTCAAAAATAATGACATTCTACATTCTTTATATGTTTTTGTAGGTTCCTTCCTCAAAGTTCTTTCCACCTCAGCCTTTTGCATCTGCTTTTCATTAGACTTTTAAGATACAGGTGGTTCTGTTACATATTGTGTTGCATTGGGCAAGCTGTTTTCTACACTTAAAACTTCTATCTCTTCAGGAAACTTTGCGTCTCTTTTCCTACTGCAAATTATATTTGCAGCCCTTGAATGCTGAAGAAATTTGGTGAGAGGAAGCTGTTCTTGTAACTATTATTAGCTTTTTGCACACCACACAGAAGCAGACAATTTTGACCATAGATCTTTGGATGTGTTTTAGTTAAACATCTCAGATATTACCGTGGAGTCACTGCTTTAAAACCAGCAACAGGCATTTTAATGGTAATAAAATAATGTTACTAACTGTTGTTTGGGTTTGTTTTTTTTTTTAAGTTTTAAATGGTAAAGATATGGAAACTACTCAGGGGTCTAGGAAAATAAATTCTCAAGGCTGTTAAGAGATCCCTAAAGCAAAGAAACTGCTGTCTTCCTTTCTGACTGTTTTCTGTTCTCACCCCAGAATTTATCCAGGAAACTGCATTCCTTGGGAGACTTGGGACCAGAGATTACTGATTCTTGCTTTCTCTCAATTGCTTTGGCATATTTTTCAAGAACAGAACTTTAAAAGTGTTTAAGGAACTTAGTCATGTGAGGTATTAAATACCGAACCTTCATACCTTTGTGAACATGGGCCTCTATTTGTCGGGTCAGATTTATGAAAATTGCAACAGGTTCAGAAAGGTATGGAGGTGTCAAGATCTCTCTTACAGTGCCTAGCTTAACATAAATGCCTATGGTTGTTAAACAGTTATATCAGTCTGAGCTCCCCTGATATTTTCCTTGCATAGATAGTGAATATTTGATTAAGGTGAGATTAGAAATTTAGAAGAAATCTGTATGATTCTTGGCACTTTTGGTAAGTATTCTTCCTTAGGAATTCTTGTCTAAACAAAAATATGTCATAATAATAGGGTTGTTGTACTTGTTGTGATTTGAGATTTAAAATAACAAAGTTTGAAAGAAGGAGTTTTGGCTAGCTGTTAGAAAGAAGGTATATTTGGAAAAATGGAGAAAACACTTGGTCATGTAGACTCTTCATAATTATGACACAGACACAGTGATAATGACAATGTCATGTAATCTGCTTCTGTATTACTATTCTTCTATGAAGACAAAAGTTCCTGTGAAGGCCGTATGTAAGGAACAGAACAAATGTGATACAGCACAGGGAACTGCAAGAGAGGAGGAAGGACAAAAATGGTTGGCTACTATTTTGAGAACAGTTCATAGGACAGCCATACTCTTTCAGACCTCCTGATCCTTCTCCTCAAAAAAGAAATTACTAAATCCTTCAAACAAAGGAGCCCGGAAACTAAATTTCATTATTGTGTCGAATACGGAAAAGAACAAGCTCAAAAGTGACTTTGGTATTTGTGGCTCTGTACAACTTGTGCTTCTGGACACCTCTGCAAGTGGTAACTACTTGTCACCTTTCCTGTCTATTGCACCTTTTTCTGCTTCAGTTGTACATACTAACCTTTCTCTCTCTTGTCTGTTGATTAATGTATCTTATTTTCACCCAGAACATCTTTATCTTAACAGTCTAGAAGTTTGTTATGGCTCTCTCGGATAAGAAAAAGGACATGTGTGCACAAGATTTTGTGACTTTTTTCCACCTGTATTGTTTACCCTGTCAGGAATAAAGAGCTGTCAGGAATAAAAGACAACTCTTGTTATTTAATTAAAATAACAGGTAATTTATTAACAGAAAAAAAATAATTAGTAAAAAAAATATAAAGTCCGGAATCCAAAAAAAAAGGAAAATAATAAAAATAAAAAATAAAACCGGGTGGCAGGATCAGAGACCTGTGTAGCCTGTCCGGCTGATAACCCAGGGCCGAAGCCTCGCAACACTGGGGTCTGCTTCAGCTAGTCTGAAACAGGGTAAATTAATTCAGTCTCTCCAAGGAGATAGGCCAGTAACCCAGTGTCAGGCTTTGCCCGGGCTAGTCCAGGGCAAAAGAGCAGCTCCTGCTGCTGTGCAGGGGTTTTTATGGTCCCTTGGCTCCGCCCATGACCGCCCACAGTCCAGCCCACAGAGTACAAGAAGATTGGTGGAGTCCCGCAGTGAGATCATACGAATCTTCCAATGGCTCGCTGTCGTCAGGGAGAGGGTCTTTCGGCGGGAAATCATCCTCATTGAAATTCAGGGCAAGGTGGGGCTGAGCTGCAGCTCAACTGTCAGTTGCTAAAAATAGCCCGGGATTTCCCCAGGAGGGTCTACTGCACCTTAATATTGAGGCTTAAAGAATGTTCAAAAGGGAATAGGCACTTCTTTTAACATAAGGAAAACTTATGAAAACTAACTAAAACAACACACAAATAACTTGGAACAATTCAACAGCCCACTATTCAACATACCCTCAACAATAAAATTTCATAAAACTGTTCAAAAACATAACCTCAAAGGCAAACTTCATAAACTGAGGTTTTAACATTTATCCTATAACAACCAAACTTTATAAAACATTTTTAACAACATTTCAACATCCCAAACTAACAATTAAACTCATTAACCATTTTAATAGCCTTTAACATAATCACTAAAAATGCAAAAGCCAACTATCAGGGTTTTCATAAATAACAACCCAATAAGAATAAGTTACCTCTGTTTTGAGACCTTGCCTCTCAAAATCATTCTTGGAAACCATAGCTAGCGAACTCAAGCGATAGTGAACTTTGGCTGATGGTTCATGTTTGGTAAAGTGTGTTAGCTAACTGAGACAAAGAAATAACTGTCATCTGCTTACACACACTCCATATATCAGACTCTGAGAGCTCTATGCTTTCTAATGGCTTTCCAGGTGGATATTTCCCTGAGGTATATTTGCTGCAGCATGCACAGCATACGTTTTTCATTACCTAGAAGGCCTCTAGAGGTCAAATTACAAAGCAGTCAAAATTGTGAATCATAGAAAGGTACAATCCTAGTCCTTCAATTTAGAGATTATTATATAGGAATAAAAAGGCGCTTTTTTGTCTAATAGTACCAGTTTCTTAATTTTACTGCTTTTAATAACCGAAGAATTGGGGTCACTAAACTGCTTGCTGGACTTTCCCACCACTAATGGAAAGAAAAATTTCCTCCTGTATTACTTATCTGTCTCAGTCTTGGTCTTCATTTCTCTGGGTGAAATTGTCCCTTGAGCACATGCTCACTAAACATCTGGCCATTTTTAAGGCAAAACAATTTCAATTTTCCTAAATTGGATTCATGCATTATGCAAACGTTGCTTCATTAGACACTGAGATGAGCTATCAAGCTATATTGTTTGGTCAGAATAATGTAGGCTCAATGCTGATTTGAAATCAGACTAACAATTTTGGATAAATTCAGTTCATGCAATCATTTTTGCTTGTGATTCAATTAGGGCATACATAGTGATTGAGGTAAATGCAGTCAATGATTTTGTCTCTGTTTCTGACTTATTCTGATACCTATATGCAATGTGTGAAACAGCATAAACAATGAAAGAGCTAAATTAATCTCTCAGAAAGTGAATGGAACTATGCCAGGCATAAATTTGAGCCATGTTCTCCTAAAATATTCTACACTGAGAGTATAATTATAAGACCCAAAATTACCCAAAGTTGATTTTGGCAGTAGAACATATTGGGTCCTCACTGCCTTCTGTCTTTTCTTTTAATTTGCGCTGTGTGGAGAGTGCAAAATGAAACACCTGTAAATTGGGGGATTTCTTCTCTGCTGGATTAAGGCTGAATAAATAGGAGATGTGTACAGGAGCAAGGGATGTGCCTGGTGCCTAATGCTGTGGTCTGAATTCCACAGGGGACCCAGTTTCTCATCTGACATAAATGGCTGCCTGCATCAATATAAATGGAAATGTGCTGATCTGTGCTAGCATGCTGCTTTCATATTTCTTTTTTCCTAAAGTACTTTTCATTGTTTCCAAATTAAAAGGTTAGGTATTAGGAGTTTTTATTTTGCGTAATACTATAATTTAGTATATCATTCTTCTGCAGAGTAAATTAGAAAAAGAAAAGGAAAAAAAAAAAAGACTGCAAAGTTTTTTGTTTGCACTCACCTGAAATCTGTTTATCTTCATTGTTTTCCCTGCAATGTGTTCTCTCACTCTCTGGTGTCTGAAACTGTATTTATGTAAATAGGTCTGAGCATTTCTTTGCCATCTGGATAGTACTGTAAAAATGGTATAAAGAAAAGGAAAGTGAAAACAAATATAGGAAGCTTAGGAGAATGTCTTAAAAAGGGAAAATTGTACTCGTATTTTGAGAGCTGCCTAACTGGACCAGCACAAAGCTCTTGACAGATTGTGGCACAGCTAGGTTGGCTAACTGAAAAGAGGCAGATTAAAATAATTACTTGGGAGTTTCTTTTGGAGTTCCAAGAGGTCTGCCTAAACTGGTATTGTGTGAGTGTTGTAGACAATGATAGCTGATAGACTGAATGGCCAAATTGTGCTCATTCTTCAGTTTAGCCCAGATTTATGCATGAAATTTTTGCTGACATAGCGATGTTTAGGATTGCAACTTCTTTCAAAATATGTCACCATCTCCTACATGTAGAATTGAGTTTTTTTGTGCTGTTATTAATATATTTTAGTCTGTACTAATATATAGGCTGTGATAACATTTTAGCATCTCTCGAATTTTAAGCTCTCCATAGGTCTAGGATTACAAGTATCTTCATAAAATGCTTTGAATAAAATGACAAACAAACTAGCAGTCAAAATTTTAATTAAATTAAAATGACAAACATGCCAAAAATCTGTCACCTCCTAAATAAGTGATCTGATTTGTGCTGAGTATCACATGAAAGCTAAAGTCAGGAACTGGATTTCAAAGTGCTCTTTCATTATTTTTTTCTAATGTTTTACAAGGCTCACCTTTCATCTTCTTTCAGAATTTGAAGTCCGTACATGGGCTAAATCTCCATTTGTTTGAACTGAGTGTTTTCCAGGATGAGATGCAGGACAGGGTCAGTTTTACATTGGAAATTATAGACTTACCTTTGTAATTCATTCCTGTGGAACTATCCTGGATTATAAAATAAGGGTATAAGTACTTGGGGTTGATGATGTAATCTAATTAAATATCTATCTAATATTTTTCTTTATAAATACTGGTTTTCAGATGAGTATTGCAAAGATTTGGGGTAAAGTTTTCAACAGCAGATATGTATTACGAAACTTTTCTTTGCCAGAAGTAGTTCAGATAGTGGTTTGGCTCTGAAGCAAAAATAGGAACATATTTTTTTTTCGCTTTCAAAAGTAAGTGGCCTTCCACCTTTCACCAGACTTTGCTACCTCATGCTAGTTAGAAAGGACATTAAATTTTAAGGCTTTGGAGGAGGGAGAAAATGGTGCATTTCCTGTATGTCAGAAATGACTTCTGTTGTCACTGAGAAAATCTGCCTGCAAGTCTGTTTGCACATGCTCTGCAGAGAAAAATGGATTTAGCAGCTTAAGTCTCTGATTCCACCTGTGTTGCACATGTTTTACTGTGAGCGTGAGCCAGATTTTCCGGAGAGCTTACATTTGAGCTACTGCAGCTTGTGTAGAAGAGTGGTGTTCTGTGCTCCTAGTGATCTTGCTGTAATGCACCAGCAAGAAGGAGGGAGTAACCTGAGTGCAGTGGACAAGGGGCCAGGGGTAGTGTCAGGTGGTGGGCTGCGTGAAATGAATGTGGAGAGAACTGAGACATGGGTGTCTGGAAGAGCACAAAAAACTGAGCTGGCTGAGTGTAATTCTGGATTCTTCAGTCATCTTTAGGAGTGAAGACCTGGCATATGGAGATATCAGGACTGGAGATAGAAAAGAAAAAGCATGTTGAAAAGAAAAGGGAAATGACAGGGAGAATGTATAGAAAAATCTGCTAGTGGAGGCCTCATGTTCTTGTAAAACCTAAGAGGCCATTCAAGGCCCTGCTCACATTCCTTTTCACAGCTGTGCGCGAGTTTGGATGTAAGCATCATATAAGCATTATTATATTCATATTGCTGTTGGGGATGACTATCAGCTATGAACTAGTTTCTGTCTGTTTTGCCTTATCTGCATAGTTCAACTGAGTCAATCTGAAGGTGGAATGAGTGTGCAAAGAAGGCTGTGTATAGCTGGAAAGATAACCACACAATCTAGGTTCAGGCCTGGATATGCTTAATCTGAAAGAACTATACTGATGTAGCCCCAAATTTCTTAAAATTCTTAACATGAAACCTTTGCGAAAGCCGGTAGCAAACTCTCCTGGTCCTTGAAGGGGATGACAAGTAATAGTTTATAGTTATTGGGAACTAAGGCCGTCTTTGAGCTCAAACAGAGCTCACTGTGGAGGAACTAATATTTTGAACTCTATTTACCTACAGAAATTACAATATGGTGGTATGTAATAGGTTATTTTTTATGTAAAAACCTAGGAAAGTATTCACAGAAGTTATATTTGAAGACTTTTTGGGATTGAAAAGTCAAAGTTATGGTTGTTTTTTCTTTTTTTTTGCTCACTTGTACTCAAGCATGATAAAATGGTCCTGCATTTCTTGGCAGTCTACCATGGTTTTGCAAAAATAGTTCTTCCTTCAGCATACAGAGAGTTTCTCTGATCTGAGGCTCTTTGTTTAGTGCAGGAGATTTCTCCTTCTTGCTATTGCAGTACCAGTAGGAGCTTGTAGGGAGAAAACAGGAGGACTTTCTGGTGGGAGCAGCAGGATGCTGCTCCAGTAGAACTGGATCCTGCTTCTCTCAAAGAAAACTCAGTATGATGTGGGACAATATGTTCATAGCAAACTTCTCAAAATGGCTATTAGTTGGATGTTCCTTACTTTAGTAAGCTAATTTGACACTGTATCCTGATACGCAGTAGTGCAATGGATACTGAGCTGATGAGTTTGAAAGTAAATCATACGGCATTACATGTTACCTAATAGAAATTATTTGGGACAAAAAAACCCAAAACCCAACAAAAAATAAGAAAGCCTTATGTCAAGCACCAAAACATAAGGTTCTGTGTACTTTTGACTTAGTCTCAGAGGCAGAGATAGTGATGAAACTCTTCTGAAACTCCTTTCTGGGAAGATCATAGAATTGTAGAATATCCTGAGTAGGAAGAATCCACAAGGATATATAAAGTCCAACTCCAGGCCCTGCACAGAACAGCTGCAAGAATCACACCATGAGCCTGAGAGCTTTTTCCAAATACTCCTTGAGCTCTGTCAAGCTTGGTGCTGTTACCACTTCCCTGGGGAGCCTTTTCCAGTACCCAGCCACACTCTGGGTGAAGAACCATCTCCTAATACCCAACCTAGACCTCTCCCGATGCAGTTTCATGCCATTTTTTTGGGTCCTGTCACTGGTCACTACTGAGAAGAGATCAGTGTCTACCCCTGCACTTCCCCTCATGAGGAAGTTGTAGACTGCGATGAGGTCTCCCCTCAGTCTCCTCTTCTCCAGGCTGAACAGACACAGTGCCCTCAGCCACTCTGCACTAAGCTTCTCCTCAAGGCCCTTCACCATCCTCGTGTCCCTCCTCTGGACGCTTTCTAACAGTTTAATATTTTTCTTTTATTGTGGTGCCCCAAACTGCACACAGAACTCGAGGTGAGGCTGCACCAGTACAGAGCAGAGTGTGACAATCATTACCCTCAACTGGCTGGTGATGCTGTGCCTGATGGACCCCAGGACAAGAAAAGACAAATAAGTGTCTGGTAGCACATTCAGCATATATTTCTAAGCACATATTAAAGCTAAGTGGATGGAAAGGACTTTCATGCTATCTGGACTTTCCTTATATTTCTCTCTTTACCATATCCTCAAGTGCCTATTTTCTTATTGTAAACTTGCATCAGCTACAAATGTTAGGGGCTTGTTGCGGTGCGCGGCTAGCATTGGTAGAATGCCGCAACCTTCCCGAGAGCGCACTGCGTCCAGCGGTGCCTCAGCGTGGTGTGCGGTGGCTCTATCCCACCAGCACAAGTGGGCGCGCAGGCATTACACTCGCACACCCAACGCCTTAAGATGCGGGCAAAGAGCTGGAGGCGGACTCTCCCTATGATGTTCCACATAGATGGTGTTTATTGGAGGGTCAGGGAGGGAGAGCCAAATACAATGGGGTGGTGACACAGGATTATATACTGAACCAAACGGACGTGGAGAGAACACTGAGAACCAATAACACGAGGGTAAGAGGGAGGAGAAAAGGCGGGGTAACAATACACAAACCAATGAGGGTAGGTGAGGGGAGGAGCAGGGGAACAAGGCCAGTGGACCATGGAGTGAGGGAGAACTCTCTAGAAAGTAACCATATAGGGAAACCTAGATTGACAACTTACAGGGACAAACCAACTGAATAGGGGGACACAACTTAGCAGGGCCTGGATGGGAGAGACCTTCCTAGTCATCCTAGGAGGAGACCTTACTCTGGACCTCTGAGCCCTTTTTTCAGTACAACACTTGGGCCCCCTGGCCCACTGACTCCTCGGTCCTTTGTGTGGCTGGCCTGTCCACTGCAGCCTCTCCCACTGCCGGCCTAGCCACCACCACATGGGCTCTCCTAGGAGAGCTAGTACATAGGGGCTTCCAGGCGGTGTTGCTTCTGTACACAACTGAAGACCACTATGACTTGGTGCCATTTAATGATCTTCTTCTGCCTGCAGCAAAGAGGTTTAAGTTCTTCTGCAATGAGGCATGATTTAGGTAGGGCTTAAGATCCTCTTGGTGTTTAAATAAAGTGTTTTGGTTTCTTTGACAGCTTAGTCCTAATTTTCTGGGATTACCAATGAAAATATCTTTGAGATTTTAAAGACATCTTTCACTGGTACTGTGTCAGGTGCAGGTGTAGTTCCATCTTTGGTGAAATGCTTGTATTAATCTTAGTTTTAATACAAAACTTTTGTATATCTGTATAGATGAGGTAGTGGAAATGGCTGGGGATCTCACTTTCTGGTGAAAATTCAAGGGGTTTAATAGAGAATCCATGTATCTATTACCCGGCAAAGAGTTTTCAAAGGATGCATTGCCTGCCTGTTGTTTAACTACATCTGTTAGAGGACTAGTTTGAAAAAAAAAAACCAAATAAACTGGACCAAAAAAGTTACCTGAAACTCACCCAGACTATGGTCAACATGAGATGAGCCTGCAAAAAGTGTGGCAGCCTGCTCTTGAGCAGAAGGGCTTCTGGGTGGTGAGAGCTGGTTGATGAGAATGGGCAATCTGCTTTTGTTGTTTTTTTTTTAGGTAAAGTGACATGTCTCATTTGAAACTTGTGGGTTTCTAATAACCTTTTAAAGAGCAGTTTTCTACTCAGGAGCCAGGAGAATTTCTTGAACTTGAAACAGAAATACAGTGATTACATAATTAGAGACTTTTCTGATGGAATGTAGGAAAACACAGATAACAATTTTTGCCTGGCCTGGGAAAGAGCCACGACTTGAGCTCAGGAGTTTACTACTGAATCCTACCCAAACTGGGTATTTAGTGGTTGGTAATTGGGTTGATTTTGTGTTTTTTCCTACTCTGCAGTTATTTCCATGAATATTTTGCACCCCTTTTCAGTGATTGTTGCAGATACACGAAGACAAAGGCACATAACATATCTTCTAAATGTAGGATGAGTAGTTCACAGTGATCAGAAAACTGGATGAGGAAAGTAACCCAGCTCATATTTTGAAGTGAGACACACTGATACACTCCAAATAACACCCCATAATCTATTTGCATATAATTTATGAAATGTTTTTACTGGGGGAATGCAAAGGTTAACAAAAATCTTTATTTCCCTCTAAATACTCTGATATAGTTAAGCAAGAAGGACTCCTCGAATAAAGAAGATAAAGGATTAGGTGGAGGTTCAATGTGGTTTGCTTGAAGGCATATGACATATGGTAAATTCTACATCATCTTAGGAGAATGCAGTTGTTGGAAGTAAGGCTCTACAGTTTTTTGGCCTGTAAATTAAATCCTTGCTCACTTGTTGATTTAAAATTAGTGCCTTATGAAATCAGCCTGTAATTTTTAATGTCATTCATGTGAATGGTCAAAATCTGTCAGTCTACAAATGCACTCGTCTATTTTCTATGGTATACATTTTGCAGAAATTAATTGTTATCAATGAATTATTGATTATAATACTTGTCAATAATGCTGTGTAGAAACGTTTCTATCTGAGACACCATTGTTTGGCTCTGTATTTTCTTTCAGATTACCAAAACTGACACACCTATCCAATCCGCGTCTTAAAGGCAGAGTCTGAAAGTGTGAAGTACAGTTTGAAATGCTGCTTCTTTTCTACTTATTCTTCCAATAGATTTTCGGCAGATCAGTCTCATTGTTCTTATAATCCATATTTTCCTCAACCCATTTTCTCCTCTCAAAAATTGTGTATACTTTCAGAAAGCCTCTGAAGTAAGTATGATGACCTTGTTTTGGGGGTTTGGTTTTCCCTAGAGGACAATTGTGTGGTAAAGTTGCTGTCCCTTTGGCTTGTTCTCTTGCCTTGCCTCACAGCACCTCACTTCGCCTCTCCTTGCCTCTCTTTCCGTCTATTCTTTCAAGCTTTGCCAGAAAGTAAGTACCATTCAGCTGCTCTCTCACTCCCCCACCCCTGTTAGGTGATACGTGGAGGAAACTTACGGGTTAAGATAAGAACAGTTTAATATTTGAAAATAAAATGTAATAGCAAGAGTAATAATAAAAAATAACAGTAATAATATTGAAAAGGAAGAGAGAGAGTTTTGCTCTTAATATGAAAAGTTGAAATATTTTCTAGAGTTCTCAGATGGTTTTGATTCTTAAATGTGTTTTTCTGATATAATTCAACTATGCAAGCCAGTGGGTCAATTTCAATTTTTAGTGGATTGGGTGCATGGCAACACAGTCCTTTCTACCCCTATTGTTCTGTAATTCTGTTAAGCTAAAAGACTCCAAGAGCCCTGCTAAGAGAGGCTCTTGTTTTCCTGTGGATGTTGGAAGGAAAAGGCAGGATCACTTTGTACCTGCTTCTCCCATCTTTTGTGTTGTAATAAGAAATGCAGTGCTGATAATTATTACTTCTATAGAATATGTCCATAAAATTTTGCTGGATCTTTTCTTTAGCAAGGAAAAATTAGTGGGAACATTAAGGCTATTCTTATGTCAGGTACGTACAGTACTATTGTTTTATATGAATCAAGTATGGAGGTGTCCTTGCTGACTGAGAGAAGTCATGAATGGAAGAAGTGTTGGTTGTTGTCCTAGATGTAATACAGGTAGTGCTTCATGACAGAGAGAATAAAAGATGTGATAAAAAGAAAAGAGAGTGTTGCCATTATTGTGGGATTTCTAGTTGTGTCTTCAAGCTAAGGGATATTTGGGCTCTTACAGTCTCAGTTGGCTTTGTGACCAGAAGGACCTTTCTAAATCATGCTCTTACAAAGATTATAAAGGTGCAGCTACTTTATAGTTCACAGCAGCTGTTCTGACCTGCTTTACAGAGCACAGAGTCCTATGTTTGTTCCTAACAGCTGTATATTGATTGGCTGAGTCTTTGTTGATGGTGAACACTGAGTTGAAAATGCCTGTGCTTTTCACAGTGCTTCCTGCACTGTGAGTAGAATCGCTGCCTGAGATTTCTTTGTCTAGAGACAACATTTTGGTACCTGAGAGGGAGTACTGAGTATATAATGGCAGCAACCAAAGCTG
Source organism: Amblyornis subalaris (assembly GCA_018881555.1). Taxonomy (NCBI): domain Eukaryota; kingdom Metazoa; phylum Chordata; class Aves; order Passeriformes; family Ptilonorhynchidae; genus Amblyornis; species Amblyornis subalaris. The sequence continues at coordinate 3,683,574 of JACAXG010000033.1, forward strand.
AATTAGTTAAAGGGGAAGAGAAATCTTCCAACAATTAGTAACTAAAAGTTTTGTGGGAAAGATAGATTGTAGAACAGACAGGTAATGTCCAGGTTTGCATAAAGCCTTAGAGCCATACTTGAAGACTTTATTTCTTTATTCAGGGCAATAAAAGCTGAAGTTATCCCCTAATTCACTGAACTGATTCCATGGTGCTGTAGAAAGCAGTGTAAGCTAGTCCTTTTCATGTATTCTTCTTTAATCTTACACCTGAACAATTGTTTTCTACTTCTGTGGATTGGCTGACCAGAATCTTCAATTTAGATCATTCAGATGAATGCAGAGGTTAGTATGTCGTTCTTTTGCTGTGCTGGCGAAGAAGCATATCATACATAGTGTAGAACTAGAATTGCTTTTCTTTATGTTTCTTGTATTACATGACAGCATGAAATCTGGGCTTCCAGATGCAATGTTCTGGATAAAGTAAAGGAACAGAAGAAGACATGATCTGTACACACTAAAAAAAAGGAAACAGGAATCTGAAGGGAGAATTAGTTACTTTCTGGGGTGTAATTCATACAGTCTGCCATTTGTAGAGCATGGAAATAAAGCCTAGGCACTCTATCTATCTGTCTTGTCTTTCTTAAGGGTTCCTGCTTCAAGCTGCTGACATTATATGGCTAAATGTACATATGATTATATTTAACATAAGAGAAGCGTATAATCAGAATTCCACGCAGATAGAGTGAGTGAAGAAGATATTGAAATCCATTACTGATGCATATTGCAAAGTAAGGGGTCTGCTCTGTGTTCCCCTGGTTTCTTTCTCCACCTCCATAAAGTGATTTCATCTTCAGTTCTTTCATAATTTCTTCTTCTCATTTCCCTTGAAAAGTCCTGTTTCTGCCTTTATTTTCCTTTACATGTAGCTTATCCCATCCTAACTTACACCATTCCCTATCTTTATAACATTTATTTCTCCCTTCCAGTGCAACTGTTGCATAGTTGACTACTCTTCCATAACTCGTTCTGTGTGTGGTTTTGTGCCTTTTTTCTGTGGTTGTTCTGTCATGCTTACCAGTTCTTTAGCAAATGAGACATTTGTAACAGTGTGTACAACAGAAATACAGTGAATTTTACCCTTTGTATAATTTCTCCCTAATAAATATGATTAATATTAAAGGCCTACTGTCCTAATATATAAACTGTACTGAAATTCAAAACTTGAGGGATACTTGTATAAATGTCAACTCTTAAAATTGTAACATTTTAGCATTGGAAATGTCAATGTATTCTATGTAATGGTATTTCCCTCTGTGTGAAGTACGTTATAATCACTGATGGATGAATCTTAAAATTTTCCAAAGTTCACACAAGTTAAGCAATCCAAAGTTTGTCTGCTCTTAAAAACTACTGGGTTTTTTGTTGTTGTTGTTGTTTGTGGGGTTTTTTTGGTGTGCAGATAGAGAGGAAATCACTCTATCAATAGGGTGGCTCAGGATTAACTAAGAAAATGCCAAAGCACTCAAAATAAAAATCCAGATTCCAAGTAATTTGGGTGGTAAAGCATTGCTTAAGATGTCTGATTAAAGATTCTCATCAGTTTAGACATCCTTATGCGGTCATGGAAATAATACTAGCAGCAGAGGCCTCTCATTCATTATACATGTGATTACAAAAATTGCATGTGAGAGAGAGCACGGGGGGGACGATTTTGACTCATCAGTGAGCTAGTTGAAAGAGATTGATGAAATTCAGGTTTGCCGTATTTATCTGCTCAATTTCTTTCGTCTTAAATGAAAATCTTTAACGTGTGATTGCAGGAGCAGGAGCAGGAGCAGTCCTTTCCACAGGCAGTTTCTCAGTTTTCAGTACTGGGCTTTTCAAGTGGTACATCAAATATAGGCAACATTTAAAAATCATGCTTAAAGCAGAGTGTATATTTAGGGATTCCTTTAGATATGAACAGTTTCTCTGTAGTCATAAGAAGACTGACTTGAGTCAGCAGAGGTGGACACCTATGTGGCATTCCAGTCTACCATAAAGGTTGTTTCAGTTGCAGAGTCAGAATCAATATCTTGTTTGTTTTCATTTGGAAGCCGGTTCATTTTGTTGGATATTTGATTCAAGCAATGCATGAATGTATTTTGTTATGTCCTTAGCATGAATGAAATTTGTGTTTTCAGTCCTAAATTGACTAGGAATGTGTGAATCAGCTAAACACAGGCTTATCTTGGGTGTAAAAAATCCATAGTTAGGTCCAAATATTCCTTATGAAAAAAAATTGTTGGTATTGTTTGGCTTTTTAATTTACTAGCAAAAAAAAAAATTCTTATGTAGCTGCTGATAGGAAAAATGTGGTAAAAAGTGATTCTAATTCATACTTAAAATTGTGGCATGATTTAGGTTACAAGGGACTTCTAGAGGACATCTAGTCATCTGATCATCTGGGACTCTAGTCATCTAGTCTAAACCTACACTCAGAGCAGGTTCAGGTGGATCAGATTGCTCAGGGCCTCAACCAGTCCAGTTTTGAGCATCTGTAAGAATGGAGATTACAGGGCCTCTCTGGGCAGAGACAAACGCTTCCAGTTTGTTTGACCACTGCCATGGCTTAAGAAAATGTAATGTATTTCTAACTGGAAATACCTGTGTTCTATCTTGTGTCCATTGTCTCTTGTCCTGCCTCTGAGAAGAGTATGGCTCCATGTTCTTTATATACCCTCCCATTAAAGTAACTGAGAAGCTCCCCTTGGCCTTCACTTTAGGCTGAACAAATCAAGTTTTCTGAATCTTTCTTCATATGTCATGTTTTCCAATCTCCTGATGATCTGGATGATTCCCTGATAGACTTGCTCCAGTATGTCAGTGTCTTGTACTGAGAATCTCCAAAATGGCACAACACTCCAGAGGTGGCGTCTCAAGGGCTAAACAGAGGGAAACAATCATGTCCTTCACCCCACTGGAAATGCTTTTGTTAATGCAGCTCAGAGTGTGGTTGTCCCTTGTCCCCATAGCAGCATACTGCTGATTCACAGTCAGCTTGCCCAGCAGTCCTCAAGTCCTTTCCTGCAAAGCCATTGCATTGAGTTATTTCATTCCAGCTGCAGAACTTTACATTTTTCTTTGTTGAGTTTCGTGAGTTTTCTGTCAGTTTACTTCTACAGGTTTTCAAGATATTTCTTAATACCAGCCTAGTCATTCAGCATGTTGATTAACCCCATTCGTATGATGCACATTTTCTGAGAATGCCACATCAATCACTGAGGTCATTAATGAAGATGTGAAAGAGTACTGGACTGAGTGATTGATTCCTGAGGAATGGCACTAGTAACTGGCTTCTGGTTGTGCTTTGTACCAGTGATGTGAGCCCAGTGGTCCAGCTAATTTTCTATACACTTTATAGTCTGTTTATTGAGTCTCTGCCCTATCAACTTGGCTATAAGCATATTATGGGAAAGCCATTCACATATTATTTGTATCTAAGGGTAACTTTTAGAATTCTGTTTTTTCCCTTTTAATTTATTCACAAAGCTATTAATGAGGGTTTAACTATTCTTTTAATCTAAGAAATACTGACATTCTTTAGGAAGGGCATAATAGACCAAGGATACATTCATAATATGAACACTGACTATGCTCAGGTCAGACAAATATGTGATGAATTCTGTGGCAAAGTTTTAGCCTAGCAACATGTGATTAGTTATTACATGGTAAGACTGGCCAAGACATGACAAACAGATACAGGGCCTCATGATTTGTTTATCTTTCCAGGACTCTATGCAGAGGGGCAAAAAATGGATGTGTACATCTTCCTTTTTTTATATTCACAACAGTGGCTAATTATGGTCATTGAAGTATACACATTTTATTTGGTACCCTTGAAAAGTTAATTTGACATTTGGGAAGAGGAATGGGAAAGGGCTGCATGACAGGCTGTCAAAATCTCCCTAGAGATTATTCCAAATTTTCTCTTCAATGGCCTCCTTATGCAGTAACTGGTCTTGATAAATTGACTGTAGCAAAAATGAAATGTTAGCTGTGCAATATCTTTATTGGCTGAACTAATCTATAGACAAAAGAATACTTTTCCATTAGAAAAATACTGGTGTAGCTACCCATGATTGCAATATTCTCTCAACCCCAATTGATTTAATTTAGCAATCACATGAAATAGCAAGAAAGCTTCTTCCCAGCCTTTCTGAGCTATGATTTATCTTCATTTGTCTGGCTCAAGGAATGCTGACTGTCTAATCCACATGTAGAGACTGCTCTATTTTTAAGTTTGTGTCTCTTTGTGTCCAAGGCAACCATTTGAGGCCAAGGAAATCCTAATACCTGCAGAACTTATTTCATGTATGAGTCCAGCTACAGCAGGCTGTCTCTCAGGGTCTGTCAGATTATCAACAGAAACGTATAGCAATGCAGATATCATAAATTTGATTTGTCTCCATGGGATTAAAGCTACCAACAGCTGTTGGGGATTTAATAACACTGCAGATGTTTAAACAGAAATCTGCTCTTTTCTTTTGAACTCATTTTTCACTTCCTTCAAAAATAAGTTGTTTTTTATTTCCTGGGGTTTAGCTTTTGTTAATAGATTGGCCATATTAATTGCAGAGCTATTCCAGCTTTCACAAAGCATTATTATAGTTGAGCAAAGTGCATGTTACATGCATGCATTTGGTCTAATTAGGCAATTCAGTGCTTCATTCCTGATATTAACCAGGTGATCATCGAAATAGTATCAGCAAAGTGTCCTTAAACCATATTGAAGACCAACAAAGTAGGGTAAAATACAGTCCACAAACTCATTGACAAACTCATTAAAAGCATTTTTAAGTACTTGCTTTGGCAATCTGGGCGTGATTCACAGACAAGGCAGTGTGGCTATGTACTTCTCAGGTTTTTTCTACTTTTCCTTAGAAAAGGAATGTGCAGGTATATACATATGTTAATTAAGGTTCACAACAATTCTTCAAAAGATTACAATCTTATTCCTCATGTTTTAGAGGTATGTACACAAGAGTTCTGAAAAAGAGTTTCATGATAGTTGGCTATTTCATGGTGGTAAATCTCTTTTGAGGAAAATGGGTTGTTCTAGGAAATGAATTCAGTAAACAATTAGAGGAAGGTAAGAGAGAGAAGAGCAAGAGCAATCATTACTCAGCCTGTTCTGAATTCTTGTTATTCATCTAACAATTTATTTGAGTTGATTCTTACTTGACTTTCTCTTTTGGATAATGTTTTATTTGTACTTGTACAAAAAGAACGCATTTTGATTTGGAAGTGACTCTTGCGTCCATCTAGCTTTTACTTTTTTTCACCATTATGAATAGTATAGTCAAGAGAGTAGGAAATAAATCCTGTTAATTACAATCTCTTGTGTTAAAGTCATGAGAAAAACAGCAGTTTGTGATATTACTGATCTTATACATCTTCTAGTTTCTTGAAGCTGTTTGTTCACAGGTACTTTTGGTTTGGTTTTATAAATAAGTACTTAAATTAATGTTTAATAAATTTGTTGTCTTACGCTCTTTCTTACCAGCTCCCAGCATTTTTATTCATCTATATACATTTGTCAAAGTTAGTTGAATTTTGTCTGAAGTTTTGCTACTGCATTCCGTTACACTGTGAAGGTCATTATTTTGTTGAAAGTAATCAGAAGTAATAACTCAATATAAGCTCGAAACTGCATTTCACTTCTTAGAAGCTTTTAATGATCCTTGTTCTTTCTGCTCCTCTATTAGCTGAGTCTTCAGCTGAATATAGATATTTTCTTAATGGTACCTCAGTCTCAGAAAGGTCGTGGCAAGAGGCACCTAATTGAGGAAGTCCTTGGAGTTTAGCTGCCAAATATTAACAGCTTTATAAAGATTCTAGGGTCAAGCTAGAAAAACCAATATATTTTTATAACATCAGCTGTGACATTCAAGCCAACAGCAGGCCAGAGTAACAGGATTTTTTTTAATAAGGGATGCTGTATAGAGAATTATTAAAAAGATTGGTTTAATTTTGCAAATTTGTCTCCTGTTTCTTTTTCCTGAACATGACCATCCTAATTTACCCTTGATAATTCATGGAGATCTGACTCTTGTTACCATGAAATGACAGGAGAAACTTTTAAGAATACAGTATATTAATTTAAGGGTAGGACATAATGATGGAGGGTTTGAGTGTACAAAAATAGCATGAAAGGCTGACGAAGTCTTTTAGACTGTATCTAAAATTCTTGAAACAAGGTGAAAAAGAGGTTTTGAAAACTCATTGGAAATCTGCTGGTATTATTTTAAAGGTATGTTCAGCTAATTTATGTAGATTTTTCACAACTGTATTTCAACTTTGTAGTTTCCGTTGCTTGAGTCTGTTCTTGCTTAATATTACTTTGCTTTTCTTAAAGCAACTTATTTTACAGTTTCTTTATCCATCTTTATGTGGAAAAATTGGACTTGCTTCTTGCCTGGCTTTAGAAAAATCTGCAATTCTAATGAATATTGCTGTGAACTATACAAGAGCAATTTCATTAAATTACCAGAATATAAACAAGTTGGGTAGATAAAAGGCTGCAAGACACTAAAAGCTGAAATACTTTTTTTCTTTCTTCTTTTTTAAAATAGATTTCTGAGACTTAATTCTCTTCTAAACAGATTCTAAAGTTTTCAGGTTAACTAGCAAGTATAGCCATAATGTTTTAGCAACTTAATTAGGCATCCTTTAGTGTAGTAATATTGGCTCATGTTCATCAGAGTTTCAAAAACTGAGATGTACTTTATAAACATGAAACTGTCATAAAATAGCTAACACAAATTGGCTAAAGCTGTAGTTTTTTTACTTTGATTGATGATATGTTTAATTTGTGAAAGTTTTTCACTGTAATATTGACCTGATGTTCAGTTTAGTGTGAAATTTATCACAACAGATATGTTATGATGCGGAGTTGGGAAGAGAGCATTGGGAAGGCACATGGACAATTTTGATTGTATTCCAGACTCATCACTGAATTTTAATCAATTAATTGCTCTTCTCTCTACTATTTCTTACCTTTCCTTATAGGTGAGTACGGACAACAGACTGCTATTGTGACAAAGTTGTTTGGTGGGTGCCTGGGTCAGGCAGGGTCGACCTATTGTACCTGTAAATTTACACAAATGTCCAAACTAGCACATCCCTAAGAATCCTAATTTACGATTATGGAATCCTAAAACACTAGTGCCTGGCACTGTGCAGGGAATGGGGCTGTTCCAAATACATTGTAATCTACATGTCAAATGCTTTTTCCCATATTTCTGTCTGGAAGATCCAGAGAAAATGTTGCAGAAATTATTCTCTGTAGAAAAGCAGAATATTTATGGGTATCTTAATACTCTTCATGCTAACAGATTAGGATCTCGTGTTCTTGGGCAGCTGAACAGATTGATCCATTGTCTGCCAAACCTTTGATCTACCTAAGTTAGTATGAGCAGTATTAGCAGTATGAATTTTCAATATCTAATCCTGATAAATATGATTTTAATGGGATCCTGTACATCCTGATCTGAAATAAAAAGAGCACTTTCATACTCAGCATGCTGGCAGGAATCTGTATAAGATTCTTGGAATATTGTGGTGATAAGTTATCCTTGTAGGCAGGAAAAAAAAATGGCTTAAACTCAGCTGCAAAAATGAGAGAAGGCAGCAGATGAAGGAATTTATTTTGGATGCTTTGTTTGAGAAGGTTGTTTTAAATCTTGGATGCCAAAATTGTGGGACATACTTGTTCTTCCGTCTGATAAAAGCTTTATGTTTTTTAACAAGCTGTCCACATGCCCATCCCCCACCCTCTAAGAAGAGCGGATGAAGACCTAAAATGTGACTGAAATGTTGCTGGTGGTTTATAGGGAAAGACAAAAATGAAGTTTTGACTACCTCTCATATTTGTAGCTGTTTACAACAGAAGAGATCATAAAATACAGATTTTGGGACTGGGACTGTAGTATGTGGAAATAGATGGCCATGATGACAAAGTTGAAGAAGAAACTGAGAATAGAGGAAGAGAGGGATATATTGGAAACAGAGGAGCAGAAGCTGTCAAAACAGAAACAGAGGCAAGCAGTAAAGGCAAAAGAAAATATGTAATGATTTTCCCTTTGCAACAGCGGTTTGAACTGTCATAGACCTGGGACAGTTTACTGAGAAAAGTGTTTTTTGAAATGGAGACTTGAGTGATATGTGGAACCTTCCAGTGCTAACACTGTCAATGAGCTGCATGATTCAAAGATGCTCGTTCCACTAGTTATTCCAGTACTTTTATGATGAAATCTCCCTACCTTTTAGTGGGAGCCATGCTGACTGGCATCAGCGTCTTCCAAACAGCATCTGACAGTTCCAGAACTTGTGAAAACAAGACATTTTTTAGGTGTAAGAGATAATTATTGTCCAGAACACCAGTGCTGGTTGTTTTGTTTTATTAAGGGAAAAGAGATCGTATTGTAATAGCTTTGTTGGTTGGAATAGTTCCTTAACAAATTCATGTTAGGGGTGGAACAGACTTGGTTTGAACTCCCTTTGATTTTTGTGTAGAGCTGGTTTATAAGGTTTAGATTTTTTTCTTTTTCTTTAAAGGAAAACCATATACAGGATATATAGGACATCCTGTATATTCCAAGGACTAGATTTTATTGTGAATAGAGACTTTCAGAAAGATGCTGTGAGAAATTTTTCTACTAATGGTATCAATGTGTGAAGTTAAGGTTTCTCATAACTATAATGAAAACCGTACTGAGAACTATAGCATCCGGTATAAAATAATGTAGACAATTGCTTGAAGAATGTCGTGGTTTGACATTGGCCAGAATACCAGGCACCCACGAAGAGCCCACTCACTCACTCTCCTCTGCTCTGCAACTGGACAGAGGAGAGAAAATTTAACAAAGGGTTAATGAGTTGAGATAAGGAGAAAAAACACTTCAAGGGCAAAACAGGCTCAGCTTAATGACATAAGGTGAATTTATAACTAACAAGATCAGAGCAGGAGAATGAGAAGTAAAATAAGCCCTTAAAGACACTCTTTTCTCCCTCCAACCCCTCCCTCCATCCCACCAACGGCGCAGGGAGATGGGGTGGAGGTTTTGGTCAGTTCATCACCCGAGATCTTCTTTCTGCTGCTCAGGGAGAGGAGTCGTCTCCCTGCAGCACCATGGGGTCCCTTCCACAGGAGACAGTTCTCAGCGAACTCCTCCAGCGTGGGTCCACTCTCATGAGCAGCAGCACTCTCAAAACTGCTGCAGTGTGAGTCCATCCCACGGGCAGACAGTGCTCCCAAAACTGCTGCGGCGTGGGTCACTCTGCCACGGGGTGCAGTCCTCCAAGGACAGCTGCTCCAGCCTGCAAGCAAGGCCTCTCTCTCCATGGGACTCCCGCCGGACCACAGTATCCTGATATCCACCTGCTCCAGTGTGGGCGCCTCCCCCACGGGCTGCGAGTGGATCTCTGCATCCCCCGTGGACCCCCATGGGCTGCAGGGGGACAACTGCCTCACCATGGTCCTCACCACGGGCTGCAGGGACATCTCGGCTCTGGTGCCTGGAGCACCTCCTCCCCCTCCTTCTGCACTGACCTTGGTGCCTTCATTCTTGTTTCTCTCACGTGCTCTCCCCCCTACTCTTCTCTAGTTGGAAATTTACAACTGTGCCCAATTTGTTGTGCTTTCTTCTTAAATATGTTATCACAGAGGCGTTACCATCATCTCTAATTGGCCCAGCCTTGGCCAGCAGCACGTCCATCATCAGAGCCATCAGGGTTTGGCTCTGCTGGACACGGTGGAAGATTCTAGCAGCTTCTCACAGAAGCCACCTCTGTGGCCCCCCTGCTACCAAAAACCAGGCCCTGCAAAACCAACACAAAGAAACAGCTTGAGTACTGGATTATCGTTTAATATTATTTTACTTTAGGTAAAGATGATACAATCATATATGATTGCTTTCTTGAAACTCAGTTGCTAATTGAGATAACTTTGGTAAGATTTCTGTCTGTATAAGTAATTTTACTATCAGTGTTCTTTGACATAATCATTACTTTTAGTTTTAAAAATTTATCTCGCTTTTTAGACTCTTGGTTTCATTCTATCTTTATCAAACCATCTTTTGCAATAGCTTCTTTTAAGCATAGCATGTCATAGCTGATATGACTCTTTACTCTTGATGTCTCTACTGCATAATTAAGTCAATAACTTAAAAGAATTTTACTTTTTTACTGAAAAATTCTGGTCACTTTCGGGCTCGTAATTTTCTCAGCGAATGTGTGAAGGTCAGCATAAAGTTCAGTTATTTCCGGATGTGATAGCAGTCTGACTTTTTTACTAAATAATTACTGTGCCAAAAAACTGTAATGTTTGCTTTTGTAAGTACTGAAAAAATAATTAAAAAAAAATCCAAGCCTGTTAAATTAAAAGGTTGCACATCAGTTCAATTTAACTTTCACTTCAGTTGATTTATTTAAAAAAGCACACTTTGAGAAGTTTAAGAGAATTATTTAATGAGGTCATGTTGATTGCATATCTTAAGAAATGTGATGTTTAAGAGGCATGTACTTACTTCAAAGTCTAAAACTGACTTTCATCCCAAGCAGAAGAAGGAGTGGGATGGAGGTGCAAGGGATAATGAAGGAGAGGGCTACAGATCTAGGGAAAATGGAATTAAGAGTCAGCAAAGAGATTGTTAAGAACAGAAAGTGGATTACTTACTGAAAATCGAGCCCATTTATCAAAGTCTGACAATAAAGTAATTCAAACGGTAAAATACTTTCCAAAGAACATTAAAACTTGTAGTACTTTATCTGCCAAGTACAAAGAGGATATGTACAAATGGGGCTGTTGTTCACTGGCAATGTGGTATGATTTCAGTTCTGAATGAATACCTTCTCAATGGAATTAGAAGGCTGTGCTGTGGAAAAACAGCCAAGAGAAATGAAAAAAATCCAAAGATGACAATTGTGAAGTACGATCATACACATAGATCAAAGGACTAGCCACTCTTTACCTAGTGCATAAAATCACAAATTTACCACCAGCAGGTAGAGCTAGTGATACTGCACAAGGTGGGATGAGACTTCAGCTGAAACTCTTTTAGAAAGGTGACTGGAAGATGGAAGAGGTGCAAAGAAGAGCTACTAAAAGTTTTAAGGAAGGTGGAGATTTTACTTTCTAGGAAAAAAAACCCAACCCAAAAGCTGTTATACAAGCCATTTTATCTGCAGTTGAGATGGATTCAGATCTGTGTGTATGATGCTTATGTGTTATCTAACCCACTTCTGTCAAAAACCCTCCAGGAGGAGAATGCTTTAATATAATGTTGACAGAACTGGGAGAGGAAATAAACTCATATATGGTTATACCAGCTTTTTTGAAGAGGCAGAGAAGGTGATTTGGAGATTTATATTCTGAAGGTGCAACTTCACCAGAATAGTACAGCTGAACAATTTAAACAAGTTTGACTTGTTCAGTAAAATGATGTTTGGTTGCTGATTATGTATCCTCTTATGAGGCTAAACAGCAGGACTGAAGAAGTTGAAAGGACAAGGTTAATACAAACCTTATACACAGTTATAGATACACAGTGGTTCATTGCTGGCAGAAAATAATATTTCTAACTTCAGAAGAGTGAAAACAAAATGGTCTTCTCCAAGGAGAGGTAAATGTGTTTCAAGAGGGAGCTTGTTAAAGGATTATACATTGTTGTCACAAGCCACAACATAGCACTAAATTTGATTACCCAATTCCATCATTCCAGATGACAAAACCAGCCGCAGAGTCACCAAATTACTTACAATAATGCATTCAATCAATTTTCTATTCCACAGTTCTTGCTTGTACAGCTCCATTATTTATTTGTAGATTTACAATGTAATAATGCTCAGTATGATGTAAAAAGGGTCTTTTAACTTCAGGTTGTATCCAGTAGAAAAATATAGCATTAGTTTTTAATCCCTCAGCCTATCTGGTTTATTAAAGTAGGTTTACAGTCATCTGCTCATAGAAGTGCTTTGAACAGACTCTTTAATCTGCTTGCAAGAAAGCCTATATTTTATTAGAGACTTGGCAGATTCTTAAGAATGTTCATATCCCTTCAGTAAGGGATCACGTTATCTATAATGTGATTTTCTTTAGCACTTCTTTAGGAACTCTCTATATAAATCACAATAGTAGATAATTAATAAAGTTTTCTATTTAATGCTGATTTGTAAGGATTTTTAATGTTAAAAATTTCAGTGCAGTGTAAAAATGTGTTTGTTTCCCTCACATCTGAGGCCATTAATTGTCCTTTGACACAAATAAATGAGTCTTAAAAAAACTTATGTGTTACATCTTACTATTAAGTGTGAACAATGGGGTTTAACTGGCAGGTTATAGGTAGAACTTTGAATTTTCCAGTGCTGTTTTAGGTTGAAATTGTGGAGAATTTACACCTAAGTGAAAGGGTTTTTTGGTGTATAGAACTAGATACTAATGAGACAGCATTAGTAATGTTGCTGAAATTTTGCTGCAAATAGGAATGGTGCGGTCACACTGCATGTTTCTGGTGTCCTGTACCTGGAAAACAGGACAGAATTTTTAATTTACGTCTACTTTCACGCTTTTTGTCTGAACTGACTGAAATAGCCAAAGTACTGGATAGGCCAGTATAGCAAACTAGTGAATATATAGAAGTGCTGCTACATCTATGCAAATCAATGTTGCTCCAATGTACGAGTCTAAATCAAAGTATTTACCTTTTTCTTCATGCAGCTGTTGCAGAGAGAGTCATGAACAGTGGTTTTTAGAAAGACAAACTTATTTACTGGGATCTTAATGTAGAGCAATGCTGTCATGGGTAGTCAAATCTATTGAGCAGCTGGTCGCTGGCTGGATGGTAGTGGGAGGTCCTTGCAGGCCCTTGCAGTAGCACCTTCATCTGGATGTGATGAGACTCCTGAGCCATTGCTCCACTCGGCTCTGGCTTTGGGCCTTGGTGACCACCCAGCACAGGCATAATTCATTGCTCTTGATTATCTTAGCTGCATAAAAAACCCCTTTCTAATGTCTATTTACAAATGTCTTGCCAATTTACAATATAATCTATCTTGCAGCACAAACTACTTAGAGGAGTCTTTGGAGGAAAAGGTGTAATTCTCCACCTAGGATGTTAATCAACATATCCAAATTGCTGAGGCTAGGCACAGCAGGAGCTGCCTGAGGGAAATCTGTGTGAAGGTCCCACCTGGAGATGACCTCCAGCAATCTGTCAAATCATCCCTCTAGGCGTCAGCATTACCTCCCTGGGTCATCTGCATGGCTGAGGTAGCTGGACTGGCCTGAGGTAACAGTCAAGCTTGAAGCTACGTAATTGCCTGAAGTTTCAGTGGTGATGGCACTGCACCAGGCCAGGTCAGGATGCCAGCCTGCAGGTCAGGGCCAGGATCCATGGGAGTCATGGCCAGCAGAGGCATCGCTTCAATACAGCCAGAGACCGGCTCTCCTACAAGGTTGCTCGGGCAGGTACATATGACCATGGGCTGAAATCAGGGCCTTGGGCAGAGGTTGTAGTTGGCGGGTCCCAGGTGAGGCTGGTCAGGGCAGGTAAGGTCTGTCAGTGCACTTGTGGCCCAGAGATAGAGGTATCACAGGCCCTTTAGATGAGATATCTATCATATGGCTGCAGGGAGAAGCACTGGAGCAACACTGAGAACTAAAGCCTAGTAATCCACACCAATCTTGTGCTGCAGTTAATGATGGCATTTGTTATACCTGTGATTTATGGTCTCATTTTATATACTGCTGCCTTTGTCATGGATCTATTCTTAGCCTCTTTGCAATGAGAGCAGTAGTATAATGTATAAAAGTTTAGTTCAAGATCTCAGACTGACAATAATGGCTTCTTTTGTTTGTTGCATGCTAGTCAGTTGTGCTTAAGTCCTTACCATTTTTTAGCAGAGCTGGTAATCTTTGCTCTGATTATGCAACTGTCTTCATGCTGCATTGTGAGTTGCATAACGTCCTATTAGTGCTCTGGTTAGCCAGCAGATCTGTCTTGCCACCAGCTGTAGGAAAATACTTTCAGAAAAGTGCACTCCCAGTGGAAGTGATTCAGATTTTAATGAGCAGGATGTTTTATGATCTTTGCTAATAAAAATGAAACTGGAAGAGAACACTTTCTTGCCAGAATGTGTTCTCCGTATTGCCAGAAATTGCAGGCTATGCATAAACTGTTGTAATATCAAGCATATTTTGTCAGAATATGAATATGTATTATTCAGTTAAGTGTTACAGTATGACCATATAAATAGTAATCATATTGTGTGCTGAGATGGGAAATCCCATCGTGTATAATGATACCACTAACAGAATAGTATACTATTGTGTCTTAAACACTCAGTGAAAAGTAGTTAGTGACCTCCCTGCTCAGGAACTCTGTTCAGACAAAAGATCTAAACTATTTCAGGTTCTCTACATTTCCTCCTGAGCCCCTGAATTCCCAGGGGAATTGCATATATTAAGAACTAGCTACCTACAGCCTGTGGGCTTACAAAATATCATTTTGTGGGTTTTTTTTTCTTCATGACAAAAGCTATTTGAAAGCCCTCTTTCACTTAGAAATAACCTGAACAGCTAATACTTCTTTTAAAATGTGTTCCTGAATTGACAACCTGAAACAAATGCTAATGCAAAATTTAGCCTGACTATTGAAAACTATATCCAGCTATTAACTTAGAAAAGCAATATTTGAGAGAGGAATATATTTCCTTTCTACCTTGCATTTCCCCACCCCAAAGAAAACATATTTAAAGCAATTCTAATGTATGTGCTGGGGTCATACTCCCAGATTCTTTCTGAACAGAATTTGATTGATCTTATTGTTGGAGCTGAGCCATGAATCTGTCTTGCTACTTTGTCACGGTGTCTTGGAAAACAGCAAACTGGGAATTACAAGGATAGAGGTCTCTAATAAGCTCTGCAGTTAGCCTAGTAAGATGCCTTGCTATCTTCTTAAATCTTTATTTACTTTCATTCTATAAAACATAGTATATTATCTCTTCTGGAAAGAAGTTTGTGCCTGCCATCAGTATTTTTCAGTAATATCTATTTATCATTCTTATTTGGATGAATGATGGCCTTTTATTATCTAGAAGAGTTTTTGGACGTTTTGCCTGTGCCAAGATTTTCAGCATAAAACAGTTTACAGCGCCTTGTATATTATATGTTCCGGTTAGAACAGTTATCTCTTTTAATTTCTACGCTGTTGTCTAGCAGGTACCATGTGTTTTCTTGTAAGTAAGGTGGTGTTGGATACAGAGGATGTAGGATGGGTACAATTATGGTGAGATTATTCAGACCAAGTCAGATTATGGTAGAGATCATCATAATCTGTCACTAGTGGAAGAACCAGCGCAACAGTATTTGTAGGTAATGAGGTATACATGTTTTCACAGAGGAATTCTGAGCATTCCATATCCATAAGTACCCTATTGTTAGCCCAAAACTTTTTTCCTTTTTTTTTTTCCCTCCATCTGTTAGCTCAGCAGTGATAAAGAGAACCAGATTATATCTAAACCATAACATTTGGCCATAAGTAATTAATCAGTGTTTAAAGTACAAAAACACACAAAGATTGGGTAAGTATCTTAAGGACTGGTGTGGCAACACTTGTGTTTGTTGTGTGGATGTATTTGTTAGAGTTTGATTTGGATTAATTTTTCATCTTATCCTTAGTGATAGATTTTATTTCGATAATTTATATAGTTTATTGTGGTACAGTAATCTCTATTGTGTTTTCTCTTTGTGTGTGAAGGCTGCATGATTTTATGTCGTAATATAGGAGCTGCACACTGCACAGCAGGACATAAAGCCTTCATGCTGAGGACACCAATGGTGTGGACTAAAAGAGTTAGCCAAGAAATGCATTTCCTTATTACTGTGCTTGAACATTGGAGTGAGACCTGAAGGATTCTAACTATTTCGAGAACCACCATGACGTTTGGGTTTACCTCCAACAGCAGAGCTAACCTAAAACTAGAATTTATTTCTGGTTTTACAGTAGGTGCTCAGTTGCAGAAATCCCCAGGATTTTGTTGTTCGGGGGTTTTTTTTCTAAAATTGCAGATATACACTATGTTGTTTCACAATGATATGAAAAAAACTTGTATTCCTACCACAATTTGCTTCCAAGAAACCAGACCTAAGGAAATTGACTGGAGAATGTAGTGTTGGAATAAGATGACATGCACTGTCAAACATTTGTCGGAATCACATCTAGCTTAATATACTTCGGCATGGTGGCTCTGGGAACTTCTTTCAGATGATTTATTACATCTTTGCTGTAGCATTCAGTGTTGAATAAAACTTACAACCAAAATTGGACTAGTAGTTTGCCCCGCATTCATTTTTTTTCTCAGGGATTCCTCTGAGTTGGAAAGAGTGAGACATAACTGTGGGGTGGGTGATTTTATTTTTCAGGTCCTGCTTTGATCCTGAGCAGCAGGATGCACTGTCCTGTAGGTGGAAGTTTAGAGTCAGGAACTTGCTTCTTTTGTTTAGAAATCTTCTCCAGGTGATGTAAAGATAATTCCAATTGATCACAAGTCTGTTACTGTCTGTGTTTCCGAAAAGGTATCGATTGAATTTTCCCGTTCCGGGGAACAAACTTAATTCAGGTTTTTCACTAAAAATGTTTGGTCTGTGGCAATGTGTATGTTTGAAGACCGCTTTCTTTTACTCTCATCATCGTGTTTGAGAATAATTCTAAAGAGTAAGGTGGTCAGACAGGTGGTTGTAGACTTGAATCCTTTAATGCCAGTCTTCACATTGACCATCCGTTAACATTTGTGGAGGAAAAAATGTGCAATATATTCCACAGTAGTCCCTGGATTACACAGGTGTTAATCTGTGTGATGTACCTAATAGCCTTTGTCAGGACTCATCTGGTTGCATTATTGAACAATTGAAGGCAGAGGCATATTTAGCACTTGCTTGAACTTGAAACTGTTCCTAATGAAAGTCTTTTAACAGAGGGAGCTCCTGTTCACATGAAAACAGAGTAGACATGGGAAGGAGGAAGAGGGAAGGGGTACTGGTGTTTTTCTTCTCTACATAAGGTTGAAGCTGATAATAATGGAATATCCCAGAAACTGATGAGAGAAGACAGTGTTCTAGATAAAAAGGCATGACATGATGAAGGAACTGCTGCTCATGGGATTAGGACAGGAGAGAGGAGCCTGTTAGGTAGAAGAAAAATCCAATTTATCAGGTTGAATAAGTAAGGAGAAAGGAAATTAACTAAACAAGAAATGGCCAAATTTATAGAAATAACGGCTAGATGCTTCTCTGGAGAGGAAAAAAGTATGAACAACAGATGTCTTGGAGGATCTCTGAAGACCCAGTGCTCAAGAATTTTTTGTGAAATTATGTGTGTGTTTTTCACTTTGCCTAGAGTTCCCTTTTGGCTATGGCAATAAAACTGAGGAGAAAATTGCATGGAAAACTTCAGTTAGATTTTATCTTTTTTACATTCTGACTTAGCAATTATATTAAACAGTAGAGAAATAAGTATTTTTTGGATTAAGCATCATTTGATCAAACATAGGCAGATAATTTATGATAAGACCAGTTGCACCCTTCAAGCACGTATTTTTCTCTGCTGGTTTTCAAGCAAGGCAGCCTTTTAGTTCTGGGGGTCTATCTCCTTTTAGCAACTGTAAATCCCAGAACAGTGAATTGTAACCTACAGTGAGGATGGAGGGGAAAACTAAACTGACCAACATGGAAGGAGCAAGACTACTGAGGAGGGTGGGGGGAATTAGATGTTGTCCTGGTGGTCTAAAGATCTTGTGTTTGAACAGGCTCATTCCCATCAAGGGAAACCAGAAAGTGTTTGTGTCCTGAAAATGTACCAGAGAAGCCTATGAAAGCAAGTGTTCTTTGTCTTAGCTGGGTCTAACTGAAGGAAATGTAAGACTAGCTGCATTTCTATTTTCAGGTTCACATTTGAAGGCTGTGGATGTGTGTATATGTGGATGCATGTGCTCCTAGTAGAGAAGAAATCTGCCAGGCATGTGATTGTTTAGAACACATTATTTTGCATCCTTTGAAGATGTAGTGCCTTCTACAGCTGAATATTATCTGTACTTAGGAGGAGTGGCAGAAATACCTTGATTGTCCAAATCAAGGTTTTCGTCATATCATTTTGTGGCTCCTCTCCAGTTCAATTACCTTGGTCCATTGCTGAAAAGGCCAAGACCAAGGGCCCGAGAACTGGTTTGCACTTGAGTCCTGTGCGACGGAGTCAGAAGAAAAGAACCTGTACATGCACCTGTACATGAACCTGGTTCAGGGAACCAGTGTCAACTCAGCCATAGCAATTTGAATGGTTAACTGGGTGGGCTAAGAATGCCATAAGAGACATGAGGTTAAGGTGAAGTACAAATGTTCTTTATTGATTTTATTTTTCAAACCCATGCTAAGATTTTAGCAAAACTATATACTTACCGTAATTTGAGAAGGATAAAAAGTTGATCAAGTGTTTGATCAACTCTTACCACTCTCAACTTCTTAACACTCTTTTAAAACATTGCAGGTTTTGTGAACGCAGTATGGTATAAATGGTTTCCCAAAGGGATTACAATATGTTCTTCATCCTGCACAAGCAAGCTTGATATTCCATACAGACTGCAGCAAGATCAGGGTCATTACTTAACAAGTCCTGCTAAGCAAGATAAGAGTCTCATCAAAGCAAAAACTGAATCAGTGATTCAGGATCTAGCTGAACAGGAAAAGGTCTGAGTCTTAAGCTGAAGACGGGAACGTAGATGCAACAGAGATGTTCAAGGGAAACAACTTCAGTTCTTTCAATTTAAACACTTGTCATTAGTCTAATATTCTGCTGGTGTTCCCAAGTCATAAGCAGACTATATAAAGGCACCTGAGGCTCAAAACTAGCTTTAATAAACTTTTACAAATAAGCAACAGAGATTGTGCTCTGGCATATCAGGCTTATCCTCAACGTATCAATCTGTTTCTATGATCTTGGTCAAATAATTTGGTTCATATAAATTAAGCAGTAGTGGAAGTGCTGCTTCTTTGCAGAGCAATTTTTAGGATTTTGAGGGTTTCAAAGAGATAAGAGGACATTTTGAGGAGTGCAAGTTACGACAATTCGTTGACCTTTCAGGTTCT
Source organism: Amblyornis subalaris (assembly GCA_018881555.1). NCBI lineage: Eukaryota > Metazoa > Chordata > Aves > Passeriformes > Ptilonorhynchidae > Amblyornis > Amblyornis subalaris. The sequence continues at coordinate 3,702,733 of JACAXG010000033.1, forward strand.
TCATGATAATTTATTGATCAGGGAGCAGGAAAATCCAGCAATATCACAGCTACAGTTAACAGCTCACAAAAAAATGGGAGCCTGAGATGGCAGAGGAAAGGTGTTAAGTCTGAACAAGTTCCTAGTCAGCAATAATTGCTTCTGGTTTCATGATGAAAACTGCCTTTGTTTTAAATTGAGATGAACTGTTTCTCTGGTAAAAAGATGAAAGGTAAAGACACAATTGTATCCTTCCCCAATAGCTTTAATCCCTCATCAGCCCCCACCCTCCCCACCCCAAACACAATATTGCGAATATTTTTTCTCCATTTTGTTCCCTCTTCTTTTCTCTCTTGACTCTTTGCCAGGTTTACATTTCAGCTCTTCTTGTCAGCTCTTAAATAATCTGAAGCCCACCAGTTCCTAAAGTAACAGCCTGAAATCAGTCTGGCACTGCAGTTAATGTTGGTGCCTTTTCCGTGAAGGTTCCTGAAGCAGTGCTCGTCTGGCTGTGTGTAGTGGGTAGCCGGAGAATCCACAGATCATGCTAGACCTTCATCCATAAATGTCTTGCTGCTGCTGTTTTCAGAATCCCCTCACAGGTACTGGTGGGTTTCTTGTCCTGGATGGTGGCTTCATAACATTTTTTGACTAGAAGGTGTTTTAACAGGGAATCAAAATCAGTCAGAAAACCTCACACTGTTTTGGGTGCTCTCGTTACCTGTAGAAGATGATGTATGTACCGATGGTGCTGGATTTTCATCCCACAGTAGGGAGTCTGTTTTGTAGTAGAATGCATAATATAGCAAATAAAACTTGGATAGACCTTAAAACCATGACTAGACTTCCATCATACATGGTTACTTTAATTTAAAGAAACTGTGTGGCAGACACTGCTCTTTCTGCTATGTCTTCTCCTGGGCATCTTAGTTGTGTTGTGAACCGTCACTGCCTGGGACATTAGGTCAGGGGCTTTATCAAGTGACAGTGATGACTATGTTAAACTAGTAGATATAGAAATGTTTGTGAGCTGCTAGGTGTGGGTACAGCCCTAGTAAGATCTCAGTATTATAGTGAGGTAAATTGCCAATGTGCGGTGCTCCCACAAGCCACCTTTCTTTTCTCTTTCATTTCATTGGAAAGAGGATAATGGACTAATAGTCTGCTCTGGTAAGGTGTGAAGTCTGGATGACAAAAGACTGACTCCACAGAGAGTTTTGTTATGCATGCTACCTGATCTTGCAGGGAAACCTCATAATGGTCAGCTAGTTTCCCACGAGAAGGGTGGCAAAGCATTTAGCATTCATTACACGTGTGCTATAGTTAGCTCATTCTTATTGCATCTCAGGAGATAACATGGTAGCTTTATCTAGCAATAGAAAGAGACATTTTGTACACTGCTGTGTGTGTAATACCCCAAGATCTGAACTACAGATGAACAAAAACCTTTTATTTCTTTCTACTAGCTCAGTGTTCTTAGTTTTATAGATTGCTAGGTACTTTACAGACTAATGAAGCTAAAATTTGGGAGGAGTGGTGGGGGCTGGATTCTTTCCTCCCCCTGCCCCTTCCCACAGGGGAAATTGCTGGTTGTATTAATTCTGCCAGAGAAATAGAGCTTTGTCACTGGAGACAAAAAAGCTAGGAAAAGTACGTATATGTATGTAATTCTAGCTTTTTCAGAAGAAAAATCTTGGAAAAAAGCTAATCTACTTTTTGTATGTTCACAGTACTTGTGGTTTATCACTTGAGTTTATGCTCAAAATAAAGACAACAAATAGGGTTTTCCAAAGGTTATCTAAGATTTTGAGTTCAGTGCAGTTAAAAAGATCATAAACATTAAGCTCCTTTAAATCAGCTTCTTGACTGTTCTCAAGTTGAGAGTCCTGGTAGAACAAATCAATCAATCCAAGATTGAGTGGCTTTCAGTGCAGGTGTGTACACAAATATTTAAGGGCAGAATGGGTCAAATAAATACCAAGGAGTTTCTAGAACAGATACATGTGCCTAAAACAAGAAAGTCATAACAGAACAGATTATTAAATACCATTTTCAAAAGCCTGTTAGTAAGATACCTAAATAATTTCTTTAATCGAGTGAAGCAAAGCACAACAGCAGTAACAAAATAGCTGAACCTGCACTATTGTGACATGAAGGACCCAGGACAAAAGATCCCAGGATAGGACTGTGCTGGTGCCATGACTTCTGCCTTACAACCAGCATGTCTCTAGAATCAGAGTCATGATGAAAGTACACAGATCTGACATTGCTCTAGAGACTGTCCTTTTAACCTAAGGAAATGAAAATAGTAAAGGGGCCATGGAAAAACAGGTTTTCCAGCACTACAGATCTGAGGTGAATATGTAATCAGTTTAATCAGTTTATMGGAAATTCAGACTTTATAGTCCACATGAGAGTACAGTGTCCTACATCCAAAGGGCATTGGTCAACTAACTGCCCATAATTATGCTTGTAGGTCCCGGATGCTGCGTGTTATATGCTAATTGAGTGGCTCTGGATAGCTGCCAGTGGTGTTAATTTACCTTAACATCTCTCCACAGTTTAATTACCTTGGAGACCTGTGGGCATTACTATTATCACAGAAGAGGAAGTCGTTTGGGTGGCATGCCTGTCACCAGATCCAATTCGTTTATAAACCCTCTAAATGTTTGATCTATGCTAATAATCTAGATTCTTTTTAGAGCCAATTGAGAGAAAAGGTTCATTTCTCTGAAGGTATCCCTTTTAGACACCTGTTTTAACAATTTACGAGGAAATGTTTATGCAAACCTATCTCTTTTTTAATTGACTGAGACATATAGGTGCTAAAATTTTCAGACAGCTGAAAGAAATTCATTCTTGGCTACTACTGTTGCTGCAGAACGCTGTGGAAATCAGGCAGAATTATTTTTATAAGCAGAACGTGCAACTACAAGCAGTCATTAATATTCTCAGTAATCTTTTTGAAAAGAGCTTCTTTCATTTTGAAAGTGTGGCCTAAATGTTTTGGGGCATAAAATATGAAAAGCTTTGTATACTTTTCAAGGTTAAAAGGTACTTCAGATGGACATGATTCTAGATACATTACCATCTCTCAATCTTGGCTAATAAGCATTTTAACTCATGCAGACTTATTCATGTAAGCCAGAAGAAATGATGCTATGGTTTGAAATGAACAATAATACCTTCTTGTTTGAATTAATGCTTACGATAAGCATTAATAATCTAAGATAGTTATAATATAAGATAATAGATGGGAATTTTTTTAACCTTAAACGTTTAGGTGTACTATAAGAGAGCATGAATGAAAGCATCTGTAAATAATGAATTTATCTAATTGAAAACAAAAGCACACTCAATGGCCACATAGGTAATTGGAAAACTGTAAATCCAGAAGACCTGGATTGAAAACACGATGAGAAACTCAAGCCAAATTCCTGAAACTCCAAGGGAGACCATGTGAAATATGAGTAGTGTTTCTTCCTTAAAATAGATCGTTCTATTAATAGAAGCCTGAAGTGGTGCGTCCACGCTGAAATACTTTGGCTTGACATCAAATGTAGTTTGCTCTCTGACATTTGGAAATATCTCTCAAAGTGATGGTAATGTTTAGACTTAGGATGCACTAGAAATTCTTTTCACTGAGATGCTTGTGATGATTTTGCACTTGTTACCTAGGAATACAGAGAAGATAGTATTATGAATAATAAGCAAGATCTTAGACTCGTGTCTGCATTGTTTTCTTCTAACCAAAGATATAAAAATGTATCATGAGACAACAGACTCCTACAGAACACAATTAATTGATTTGTAAAATTACCTACTACTTTTATATTTAGATGAATACAAGTATGCATCTGAAAGTGTAAACACAGCTGTGTCTGGCTCTACCTAAGAATTTTGCAGTGCAAATGATGAGTGGTTTCCTCCACAAACAGAAGTATGCTTTTCACTTTTTTCATTTTTCATTGACCTCTCCCAAAGGACTCTTGAAAATATTAGTTTCAGCTCCGACAGCTCTGTTTCTGCTACAGTGCTGCCAAATACAGAAGCATTTTACTACATAACTTTGAACTCCTGAGCTTTGAGTGACATACACTGCTTCTACATTCTTTCACTTAGCTTTCTGTAATCAGGATATTTGTGCATCTGTAATGTTCTTCTTTTACAACAGAGAGAAATACTCACTTTTTTCCAGGGATATTGCAAACGTATTCCACCTGTATATTTTTTCACCTTAATAATTTTTGACATGTGAACCAAACTTTTTGAATTCACCAAAATATACTGCTGTCTCTTGAAGACATGGATTGGTGAAGAGAGAGTTCAGGATGTTATGACATGACTGTGATTGGTGCGTTTAGATTTATCTATTTAGATAAAGTAACATTTTCACCATGAGGGACTTGATTAAATGGAATAAATAGTTTTGTGGTTTTTCTGTGGGCTTAACAATCAGCAGTGAGATGAAACATGCAGAGCATTCTGCCAAATGCAGTGTTGAGAATGAAGATGAAATGAAGAATACAAATGCTGTGGCTTGTTTAATTTTTCTTTCTGCTTATTATGACAGTCATCACCTGGGACTATGAAACAAGAGGTAGCATTCTACTTCTCCTTTTCTCCTGTGCATGTGATACCACCATAAAGGGGGAATTTTCGGACCAACAATACTCACTATGTTTTTATTCCAATCTCAATAAAATTAATGGAAAGCACCTGTTAGCAGGCACTGCTGTTAGTGACATGAAAACTAGAATGCTACAGAAGACTTCTCCTGTTGAAGTTTGGTAAAATTCAGAGCTATTTTAGGAAAGATGTTGAAAACTCCAGGCTATACCATCTCTTGGTCCTGCCAGGAAAATAAGATAGATCTAAGTTTGAGTGAGGGGACAGGTTCTTTGCCATGATGCCCTATGTTGTCACATTTTTGTCCATAAGTCTAGAAATACTCCCTGAACTTTCTTCATTTTCTTCCTCTAGAAACATGTAGCAGTAGAGAATTAGGATGCTGAGAGGAAATCTTCTCAAATGAGGGCCTTGCAAATACTTACTTGTGCAGTTTTGGAGATACCAGGAGACACTCAGACACCTGTTTCTTTCAGGAGTACTGTTGTTCTGTGCTTGCCAGAAACATTCCTCCTTTGGTGATAGGTGACTGTGCATATGTGTTGTGCAATCCAGGTCACTCTACCTTGATGCTATATGAAATAAAAGATTTACTGCTAACATAAAGGAAAAAAAAGCATTAATAACAACTTCTAGACCTTCTGATACAAAATTAGTATGAAGTAATTAGGGGTAAAGAGAAGATAATCCAGGATCATGCTTCATACTACCTTGTTTGTGCCTTGTCCAGAAATCTTCACACTGTTAAAAATCTCTAACAGAAAGAATTAAGATTAAAGCAAGGCAATTTTCCTTTAGCACCAGTGGACTTTGAATGTGGCTATATTTAAAGCTCTGTGTTTATTGTACAATACACCTATTTACATACTCTGTAAAAGGCAGTGTTTTTTGTCATTCTGTAAGCGCTGTAATGGATAGTACCAATTACATATTAGTTAAATTCAGTTTAAGTTTGATTGAGCTGTTAGTTTCTGTGTTAGTAAGAGTCTGTTTTTCTGATCAGTTCTTTGATTATATTTTCCTTTCCAGAGAATATAAATTTTGTTAAACCTTGGACTGTTATAAATTGACTCCCTCTATTTTCTCTACTTCCTGGCTGATGTGCCAACTGTGAAAAAGGCTGTCTAAAAATACAGCCTGTAGACTTTTCTATTGATTGCAAGGGTCAAACTGGATTATATCACTCTTGTTTTCTCAGCGGCATTTTTTACTTTTGTCTTTCATCTTTAATCTTCTCATTCTATTTTCTGTGTTAGGAATTTCCTCAGTTTGAAATATTCTTATTAGGAGTCAGATCACAGATTAATAAGGCATTCTCTAATGCTTATTTCTATCTATTAAGCATTCATTTGGAGTTAAATGACAAAGTATAGATCCTTTGAAAAATGCCAATACATGCAGTCAGTTGTCAGTCACTTATCATCCCATGTAACTCTCCCCATAGACCCCCGTGGTAATCACAAAAACTTAGAGAAATTGACAGTAGGAAAGGAATTGACAAATCTCATTTTGGTAGACTCCTTATGCTGAATAATAACACCTGTTTTCTATTTGCAGAATTATATTCACTTTATTTGTAGGATTGCTAGCAAGCATCCTCAGTGTCCAGCAAAGTCAAAGTGGTTCTGAGAGATTCAATTCCTGACAAGACTGCAGAAAGATGTATTCATTTTTTTTTAATGATGTTTCCTTTCCTGTTTCTTTTAGACGTAGATGAATGTAAATAATGTCTGATAAAAATAGAAGTCTACGCCATAGGCTAGTAGTCTGCCAGCAGTTTAATTACTCATATTTGATTTTGAGGGTTGAGTACTGGTAATTATTGGAATGTAATGGCCATAGTGTTCTCTTGCAGAAATGACCAATAGCCATAATTTGCCTCTGAAATGTCTAGCTTATGCCTGCGACATCAAAATGTCTGAACACTTCATTGATTAAAACCAGTGGTGCTTTAAAAGACTTAGACAAATAGCTCTGGTTTCCTTCCATTAAAAAAAAATGCAAGCACACAAGATTTTAATTGAATATTGATGTACTATTTAAACTTCTTTTCTTCTTTGGATTTGAAGTCATTGAAAAAGTTTGAACCTCTAAAATGAAAATCTGGGTATTAGAACCCGGAAGTAAGTCAGAAATGTAAGAATGTAATATAAAAATTGGAGCGGTTTTCAGAGTATTGTCTTCCCAGACACTTTATCTTATAACATTTCTTAGAAATCCATTTATTAGATTAGGATTCGACTCATATTTATTTTTCATTCCTAGAGGATGATATTCCTTTTATTTTAGGTATTAAAAATGCAATGTGAAAGAACAATTCTTGATTTGGGCTACAACACACATATGACAGTGAGAATGCGAGTCTGATCATATACTCTTTGGAGTCTGGAAGGACTGAAGGCTCTCACTTTTCTGATACTATTAAGGCCCCATAGGACTTAAGAGCACTTCACTGATGGAATATTAACGGTTAGTCAATATCTTCCCATGGGCAAAAGAGGGAAAGGATAAGGAAAAATAATGCACACAAGTAAAACTACCATAGGGTTATATTTCTTGCTGGTGCATGAATCAATAGATCAATTTCAGAATTTAAACAGAGACATGCTACAATGTCAGTCAGTGTTCTAAAGTTACATGAAGCAATGTTGTGAAGGACAATTCCCAGGAAGAATTTACAATTTTATCAAACACTTGCAATGCTCTTTTTTTCCCTATAAATTCTGATAGCAACATCATGTAAAAAATATCGGCACTGGCAAAGATTGCTTGAGCATTTCAAAGAAGAGAAAACATCAGAAATATATATATTTGTTACATTTTTGCCTTCACTGAACGAAAATCAGTGTTTATACTTGATAGTGGTACTGCAATTTCAGATTAACTCTTCAAACACAAATTCTTAGTCACCGAACAAGTTCCTGCTTTAACCATAAATTTCAGAATAGGTTTTTTTTATCAAATTCTGTTTCAATAATGAGGAATAAGAAGTATGAGTAGTTCCTAGCCAAGCATTTGACCAAGTACTTAGCCACATTTGTTAATATTTTTTGTGTAATGAGTAGCGTAGTGCTTTTTTTTCCCCATGTCACACTTGAACAATGCTTCTAGCAATCCGTGACTCATGGCTCTGTAGGACAGGGATGATGCATACTGGCAAAGTCTAAGAAATAAGAGAATCCCTCTGATCAGCCTAGTCCTTATCGGCAGGCAAAATAATCCTGTCAAAATAGAGCAATGAGTTTTAAACTGGCAAAAAGATAAACTGAGGACAATATATTATTGAAAAGAAAAAAACTCAGGAGCTTTATTGAGGGAAATTCAGGAAACTTTGAAGGTGACCCTGTCACAGAGAAACCAGTGAAGAATCAATAATTCACCCATAGTTAATGGTTTGCCTGCTATAAATAACATTTTATAGACGGTTAATCCTCATCTTTTCATGGTCTAGCAGCTATTTCCAATGGCCTTCAGCTACGTTTGAGTACAGACTTGGGAGAAGAAAATTTGCCAGCTAACAGCATGTTTTCTTTTTTAGTATCTGGGGATTTTGGTAAAAGAAAACCTACAATTCTGTGGTGACTTGGGGAAGGGGTTCTGCCCAATTCATTCAGTTCAGTTAAGGATGTGAAACTGTTGAATTTTTAAATGTTCTGTTATTCACCCAGCAGCCAACACAGAATTCATCACATATGATCTACCCTGTCAGAAAGAAGATAGAGAACCTGTCAGAGAATTTAATTCTTAACGACTTCATTCTCTAAACGCAATGAGAGTGTCTGAACTGGGACACCATCTGTTCAGCTGAGGTGGTTTCTAAGTCAAGCTGTGACTCTGTGCTGCAAAGGGCTGGTCAATGTGGGGATGGGTTTCCTTTGAAAGACATCAGGATTTAGGCAAAAGACTTATTATTTGCATAAGTCCTGCCCTATTGTGGATACAGGTAGGATATATGCTCAGACTTTAGAAGCTTGGAAACATTCCCAAGCTCCCAGATTTGTATCCTGCTAGAATTAAATCTTAGCCAAGTTTTCATCTACCAAGAGCCAAGACAAAGAAGAACTGAGCGGTGAAGAGGTCTCATGGCCCATTTGAGGAGTTTTGACTGTGGTAACAGTAACTGTTAAAGAAAACTGAGTGACAGTTTGGCTGAAATGGGAGATAAAGAAGAAAGATTCCAGAAAAAAAGCCATTAGCAGGAAAAGGATAAAGACCTTGACCAATGGAAACGTGTCACCTTTATCTTAGCATATTCTAAAAGAACATGAGAGAAACTGAGACAAGGAATAAAACACACATTCTGCACCTTTGACTAAATTGAAGCCATTCTTTTATTGCTTATTGTACAGAGTGATTGCTTTCACATTTCTGGCAAAGATTTTTAATTGTGTGTGCACCAAGAATGTGAAAGTCTGTGTTTCATTGTGTTTGCATGGAAATTTAACGAGGGAAATATGGTAGCGCTTCAAAATTTTTACATTTATTTTGGAGAAATTCCTGTTCATTATGCAGAAAATTCAGTGTAGTCTGTAAAAATGCCTCTCACTTTCTTCCACTCCTCCTTCCGTTTCAGTCTTTATCCTAACCTTCTTGACAGGTTTGGAAGTCTACCTGGGCAGGACAGTCACTGAAAACTCTAGTGCTTTGGTGAAAAATCATATCTTCAGATGTCAGTAGTGCACCATCCAGTAGGCTCATCAGCTCAAGTCTACGTGTGATAATTGGCAGAATTTTTTGCAGGAAGTGGTTTGGTTCGGTTTGGTTCGGTTCGGTTCGATTCAGTTTGGTTTGGTTTGGTTTGGCTTGGTTCAGTTTGGCTTGGTTTGGTTTTTAAAGGCTAGTTGCTAGATGTTTGCCATATTCCATGCAAATTTGGTACAGGCTGAGTGTATTAGCTCAAAATTTTAATGTGTAAAGGAGATGCTACTGTTAATCTTTAGGTTTAAGTAGTATTTTCTGTTCCATTTCTGCTAGGCTATACTGTAAGATTTGCTGTGTTCTAAGATAGCATGTAACAGACTATTAGTCAAACACAACATTAAATTTCAGAAACTGTGATGTAGGAATTTGTCAGTACAATCATGTGTTTACAGCGGGAAACGTATTCAGTGTATTAGATTTTTTCAGTAGGGTGTCCAAGGGGATTGGCATATTAGCTTAAACTGGAGATTAAAAGCCTTCCTTGCACAGTGATCCTGGCAGCTACCCACTGTCACTGAGGAAAACATCCTGAATTTACAGAGTTTGAAGACATGCACTTATTTAAATACTTGTTCACCTACTCACAGTAGTGACATTTCCAAAGGTGGTCGACAGAAATATGATTAGAAACTTTCTTGTTGTTTTTTTTTTTTCCTCTATGTGTAAAACTTAGGCTCTTTATCTTCTCTGAAAGCTCTTCTTTCTTTAGATAGCAGAAATTGAGATGGTAGGATATAGAAACCAAACTAATCCAAATAATTTCTGAAATACCATTTTCAGTTAAAGAAGCTTTTTCAATAAATTAGGGATATTAATTACTTTTTAATTTCCAGTATTGGCTGACAACAGTCTGCAATACAAAGTCTAAAGTAATTGCTATGATTTGTAGCAATGAAATCTTTCCGTGTTTGGGATACCATCTTCAAACTTTTCTAAATTTTGGATTATAAATAGCTGAAAAGAATCTCAAAGGAAGAATGAAGAATATTTTTTAAAAACATCTATTAACCTCTACAAATGTTTTATCTAGCCTCTCACATAAATAAAGAATATGCTTTTTCCACAGAGAAAAAATGTTGACTTCTTAGTTCATCTGGTAAGAAAATCCGAAAAACAAACCCTACCACTCCTACTTTGGCCCATTTATGATTGAGTATATAAGTAATAGTTTTAACAATGACTTTGTCATTTCATTCCAGTTTCAGAACCTCCTTCTTTTTCTGTTTGTTGTGTATATCTAAGAGAAGAATTCTTTGGACTATATTTTCTTGCCACAAGTTCACATAAAATAAAAAGAAACAGTGTGTTTCAGATGGGCTGGAGAGGGGTAATGCTTCTTTTTCTCTTCCAGAATGAGAAGATGTACTAGTGTCACTCAGACGCGTTTAATGGATGTCAACTTTCCAGCAATTTTTGCCAACCGCCTGTCTTCATTACTGTAGTTTTAAGTCCTCTTTTGTTCATGAGGTGGCTAAACTGAGTATCTGTGACAAATGTCAGGAACAAGAACAATTGGCTTGCCAGATAGAAAGCTGTAATAAGCAAGAAGAAATCAGATCTGAAATAGAGTTGATTTAGAACCTCAAAATGCAGATCTAGGATTGAAAATTACAGAAGGTTTGAAAACTGTTCAGCCTATTTATTGAGAAAACTAAGAAAGTCCTGCTTCATTTTGGAAATGTTCCTGCATTACACATTTAATTGTATTTTGACCAATTCTGAATTTTCACACTTGCTAGTTAAAAAGATTTTTCTGAAACCTCAGCTTCAGTTACTGGTGTAATTGTAGCTTTGGCACATTTGCCAAATGTGTAGGCAATTTATTGTAGGCAATTAGTAGGCAATTTATCCAGCAGCATCAATGATAGCTAAACTGAACGAAAATTTTTTGTGATATAAATATAAGTCTAGGAGCTTTGGTAGTTGAAGCTCTTGAAATGGAATGATTTGGAATTCTTCAGGTTCCAGAGACTGTGCTTTATTTGTTTTTTCTCTCTCTCCAAATGGATGCTTTCAAGAAGACAATGTTCCGGAGCTACAGCTTTGGCCATTAAACAAGACATTCAATGTCTGTGCCCTTATGATCCAGAATAAAACTTTCACATGCTCTCCTTTATCACTGAGAGTCAGTACTGCATGTATCAATTGCAAAAGGATTACACTGCTTTGGGGTTTTTTTTTGGGTTTTCTGATCCTCTGGTAGTTTTCTGGCAGACAAGAATGTAATATGAGAGTAGTTTCTTTCATAATCTTTATCTACATGTCTCTCCTCCATTATAGTCCTTATATAGTCAGTCCTTTTTCTGCATATATAAGCCTTACATTCTTGGACACATGCTTCAATGCAGTCATTCTTTGGCAAAAATATATTTATTTCTCAGTGGTTCATTATTTCGGGTTTACTGGTCCTAGGACACTATGAAATTCAAAAAAGAATCCTTCTGAATTTTTTCATTTTAGAGGGAAAAAAAAATGCAAGAATGTAGCAATTGAGCAGTGATAAGAGACGAACACACAACTTCTAAGACATCCTTACATCTGAAGTCGCAGACCCCTGCTCTGGTGGTAGAAAAGAGGGAATTTGTCACTGAGGGATCTAGGTTTTTATTTTCAGGTCAGAAACAGTGCTTGTTACAACTGAGGAAAACCGTCTGGGCAGCTGACGTGACCCAGCAGTAGGCCCTTTACTACCTGAAGAAAAACCTTGTGAAATCCTGTATGATGCTTGACCTGTGGGTCCTGTGCATGTGTTTGGGGAGATCCTATTTCTGGTGCATTAGAAACATTATACGGATACTTCTCCCTTTCTTCCCAAGAAATGTAAAATGGGATCACAATGCCTATAGCAAATTAATATCTCTATCAGTTGCTACAATAATCAAAAAGATGCTTAAGCGCACTTGGGTGCACAAAGAAACTTATTTAAGACGGGGGCATTTGAAAGACATAGGAAAAGTCTGAATTATGAGGGAAGTTGGGTTCTTTCAGACTCTCTTGCTCTGCCAACTTGTCTGCAGCTGAATAGGATGAGTTGCAGAGTGGTGCTAGTGTCTTTCACCACGGAGAGGCAAAGAGAGGCTTGTTCCTGCCTCAAAGGGCCCTTACTGTGAGCTGCTGCTACTGGTAATCATCTCTCCACAGCAGGTGCTTGTTCATTGACTTTTATCGCAGTCCTCTGCATAGGACAGAATGATTAGTTCAGTCAGAAAAGGGGCACACAAAGGAAATAATAAAACATGGCAAAAAATAAGAAAAGCATTGAGGTTATTAAAGATTAAAAAGGGGCTTTAATTGTGTTATGAAAATAAAAATGCATCTTATAATACTATTTAGTTAAAAACTGGCCATGGAAAATAATTAATAGTATATTTCTGCTTTTCCCATTATTGTTTGAATTATTTTAAAACTAATTTTTCAGTGTTGGGGAGGAGATTAATCTATGGATCTAGATGTATGATCCTCTTCAAAAAAACCCATCATAGTTTCCTAGTAGGAGTTCTGATATTGTGTTAGATTGACAAAAGTGTAGACATACCATTCTTTAATTAGAAAACTTCAAGAGCTTCTAATCCTCCCAGAATTGTAATCAGGAGATGTTGCAATCAATTTCTGTTGTTCTTGCAATGATACATGGGATTCTAATTTAGATTGGTAACTCATTCCTCCAATCACTTTAAAGGGAAGCTGGCAGCATGGTCAATTAAATTCAGACTTCTGTAAATTATTTTTATTGCTCATCATTCATGCAATAGCACCTTGATATACGTAGCCAATATCCTACTAGGCTTTGGGGATGTGGATTTTAATCACTGCAAGTAGCCAAGGAATTTAATGACTTAATGAGAAGTCCACCCGTTTTAATGGGTACTGTGTGCTAATTAATGAGTAGAGGTAGTTTGTCAGTTTTTAAGGAAACATTGATAACTAGGCTACATTTGCCCTTTGGGAATGTGAATAATTGACTACGTTTGGCTTCCAAATCAGCTGAATTGTGGGAAGTGGAAAGATTGCTGTAGATTAAGAAAATTCTATAATTTTTATTTTAATAAAACAATACCTCAGAGTTTTATGTTCAGTTGAACAATAAGAAAAAAATCTCCATTTGATCAAATACTTCATTTCAGGTATTAATTTTAAAACAGCAGTGCACTAATGAAAAACAAAAGTCTAAGTTTACTGTACTGTTGGACAGCAGGAAGCCACTTTCTTGTTCCCTTTGTCCAGTAACTGGAGAGGTTAGAGAGGTGAGGTTTGAGGTAAGATTTGTAACAAGACGCTTCCAGGATTTGACGGCTTTTGCAGGAGAGATGTGAGAAGATTAAGTAACAGAAGATACAGGAAAACTCTGGCCTCTGAACTTCTCTACCAGAATATAGACTGGTAGTTTGCAGTAGGCACAAACCAAAGTCAAGTTACAGCTTTTCCATGAAAACAAAATTGAGTCACGTTTGCAGATGTCACTTCTACACACAGATGTGTTCATATCTATAGTTTTATTATCTGTAGATACTGGAAAATTTCCCTTTACTCTGCTTAGTTTTTATGTAATAGTTTGGTTTGAATGTTCTTCATCTTTTATCATGTGCTTCATTCCAGCATATCCCAGAACACCACTCTCCAAGTCTAAGATGCTGTTTTCTTTCTTTCTTTCTTTCTTTTT